>CM046671.1:57338288-57938288 GCA_025594165.1 Tamias sibiricus | reverse complement strand
ACTGAACCTCTGCAACCATCAGACAAAATAAATCTTTCCTCCTCTAAGTTGTCCTTGTTAGGTGTTTTGGACACAGCAACGATAAGCTAACACAATTTATATCTTGTCAATGGCTGCTTTCCTGCTACAACAGCAGAATTGAGTAGTAGTGACAAACTATAGAGTGCCTAAAACCTAAAATATTTATTATCCAGCCTGTTATAAAGCAAGTTAGCTGAATTTCCCTCCAGAGTCTTGGAGGTTTTTCTTGTATCATCTGAATCTGGCTGGCAGAAGAAAGAGAAGGGGTGGGGAGATTGCATGGGAGCTCAGTCCTGAAAGTAGAGTACAATAAAGACCTTCTGGTGGCCGAGATTGAGTCATTCTCCTCTAAGTCCTCTTTTGGACTAAGTCAGACCTCGGGCTCCCCTTTCTGTCCTTATAGAATCCAGTGTGAGCAAGAATCCTGCTAAATCAATTAAAGCATTTCCTATACGTGGTTCCGATCACCCTCGGTATCTTACCATGCTGACTTGCCTTCAACAAGAACTTCGTTGAGGTGGTTTAACAAGAATTTCCCTCACTTCTGATGTTTCCTTTTAGTAATTTCCCACCCAATGACCTCTACCCTGCTTGGCTATAGATACTTGCTTGCCCATGCCTTATTCAGAGTGGAGTCTAAAGTCTCTCCCTGATTGCAAGATTCCATTGCATGGGTCCCTATTTCTGTTGTGATGGTCTCTCTTTGAATAAATTCCTCCTTACCATCTTCAACAAGTATCATGAATAATTTTTTTTTTCCTAAACAAGCTTGCCACTCCAATTTACATTCCCATGGCCAGAACTCACTCATCCCACCACATGTCATCACAAGAGAGGCTGGAATATGGAGCTGTGTGTCTGGGAGGAAAAGGCAGATGATCTGGTGAAAGCTCTCTGCCACATCTGCCTATACATGTGGTCTGGCTATTGTGCTCTCTCCAGTTGGCCTTGGTTAGGACCATCACTGTTGAAAATGACGAATATTTCCCTTGATCTCTCATTAAGCTTCCTTGCTCTGATCAGCTGGAGGAGTGGGGACTCATTGCTTAGTCCTGTGCTCACAGTGATTGCCCACACATGCCCATCTGCAGGGAGTGGTATTGGGTAGGGTCTAGCTGAACCGTAGACGCCACTGTGGTCCAGGGAGGGCACCGTTGTTGAACAAGTTCTGCATCACAGTGCAGGAAAGTCTAGTCTGGCATGGGAAATGTTTTGATCTCATACTCGGAATGCAGAACATAATGGCATCAATCTCTGAAAATCAAATGAAATCTTGTGGGAGTTGGATAGGTCCAATGAATAAAATTATATAAAACAATTTCATACTTGACATTTACTGAGAAGGGCTTAACTTTCCCTACATATTTTAGTCTGTTCAGCTGGTATTATTTATTCATGTCTCTTTCCCCATTTGGTTCACAATTTATCTTTTGGGAGCTCAGAATTAAACTGTAAAAATGTATATATGCTAGACAATGTTTTATGTTCCATCAATGGAGAAGTCATCAAAATCTCTAACAGAATAAGATTCAGCCTATTACAAGGGCGATTTAGCTGAAATAAAATGTAATGTTTAACTCAGAGAAGCTGGAAAAAAATGAGATTTAGGAATATGGAATTGAATAATCAGCTGGTGAAATGACAGTGGTTTCTTTGTCAATCTCCCAGTTGCAAGAATATTAGGACATCAAGATTATGAATGGCCAGAGCCCAACGAGGATTCACCATAACCCAGCAAGACAAGATTGTTCTCTGATTCCAATGAAAACAGATTGTTCTTTAACACTGACAGAGTTAAATAAGCAATTTTCAGTGTTTTGTGCCATTTCCATTTGCTGTACCATCATGTTTTGTGATAGTAAAGAATTAATGTACCCCAAATTAAAAAACAAACAAACAAACAAACCCACGACACATCTACTCTAGAGAGCCAGTTTCTGACATGGACCCCTGTGACTAGATATTTACTTAGAGATTCCCTAAGAGGAGGAGGGCGGTTCATACACAGACACATGAATGGGAGTCCTATGAGAGACATGGGAGGAAATTTAGAGAAGGAAAATCCACAGAGCAGATGTGAAAAGCAAAGGTCAACGTATTAGTTTCCTAAGGCTGCTTTAACAAGGCATCACAAACTGAGTGGCTTGATACAGCAGAAATGTATTCTCTTACAGTTCATGAAGATAGAAGTCTGAAATAATGATGTCAGCAGGGCCATGCTGTCTCTGAAGGCTTGATGGGAATAGCCTTCCTTGCTTGTTCCTAGCTTCTGGGGGGTGTCTGGCAATACGTGGTGTTGCTTGGCTTCTAGATGCATCATTGCAGTTTCTGCTGTGGTTGCCTAGAGGTGTTCTCTCTCTGTGTGAGCATTCTCCTTATAAGGATGTTAGTCAGACACCCTGACCCAGTGTGATCACATCTATAAGGACTACTCCTGCATAAAATGCTGGAGATTAGGACTCCCAAATGTCTTTTTGAAGAACACAGTTCAACTTAAAGCAATCACTAACAGAAGTCTTCTATTGGGGTGTCATGAAGTAGGCAGAACAGCCCACAGGGAGGGAGTAGCTGCTTGGCACAATTATATGAAATGCAAACTGGGGCAAACATGGCTGTGTGGTAGGAATGATAATGACAATAACAACGAACACTTATCAACCCCTCAATGCATGCCAGCCATTTTAGGAACTTTATATATGTTATCTAATTTAATTCCTATAATGATTCTATGATGTAGGTTTTTTTTTTTTTTCGGTACTGGGAATTGAACCTGGGGGCATTCCATGACTGAGTCATGTCCCCAGCCCTTTGTTTTTAGTTTTTATTTTGAGATGGTTTCACTAAGTTGCTGAGGGTGGCCTTGAACTTGAGATCCTCCTGCCTCAGCCTTTTGAGTGGATGGGATTATAGGCATGTTCCACTTTGTCTGGTTTGTAGATACTTAAATTAGCTCTGTCTTATAGACAAAGAAATTGGGGCATAGAGGGGCAAATGTGGAACTGAGAAAAAAATCCACTACAACAGCTAGAAGGGAGCTTTGGGATGGTAGGAGACCTCAGGCAGGGCCAGAGATCAGTTGCCCACTCAGAGTAACTTGGGGGTACTCAGAAGGCTTTCTTGTCTATGAACTTTCTTTTCTTTTGGATTCTTCTATGTACTTGAGATTGAAATTCCTCAATAGAAACCTATTCCTCAAGGCAAAGTTTTAGATCCCAGCCAATTTGAAAGGGACGCTGCACATTCAGCCATAAATTGTGCTCAGGGGTGCTCGAAGACTTGGCATGTATTGACTAAACCGTAGCAAACAACAATTCATTTACCATTCCCACCTGCTGAAATGCTCTTGAAATAAGAGTCTCTTGGGTGATTAGAGATAAAGATATTTTATACATAAGGATAAATATGTATGTAATCATAAATCTGGAGACAGTACATTATCATGATTAAGATCACAGACCTGGGGTCAGACGGCTCAAGTTCAACTTCTAGCTCTGCCCTCTTAGCTTGTGACCTGGGGCATATTACTTTGACTTCTCTGGGCCTTATCTTCCTCCTCTATAAAACAGAATGATAATAATACTATCTGCTTCCTAGACTTGTTGTGAGAATAAATGTGTCCATATGTGCTTTAAAACAGGGTCTGGAACACATGTTACAGAAGATTTGCTTTTATTATTAAATACTTACAATGGATGAGATGAAAAATATAATAAATGATGCTTTACCTTTTGTTGGTGGACACAGGAAGAAGATGCTAGAAAACACACACTTGGTAGGGAAGTTGAGGGCCATCATTTTATTAGGTGCTGCTGGTAGAGAAGTCTTCAGTTCTTCTGAAACTTGATGTCATTGTGGTGCCCAAGGGTGCCTGCCAGTCCTTCAAAATGACAAATTCATTACTCTGCTTTGATTTCCATTTTTGATCAATAAAATCACTGAATTAAAAAATATTCCTAGGTGTGGAAAAACACACACAACATAAAATATACTATTTATATGTATTTTATATATAATGTTTTATTTTTAAACATTTAGTTCAGTGTGTTAAATGCATTCACCTGGGCAACCAAGCCAGAACTTTCTTCATCTTGTAAAACTGAAACTCTGTGCCCATTAAATTACTTCCCATTCTCTATTCCTGCTAGATTCTGGTAACCTCACATTACTTTCTGTTTCTATGAATTTGACTACTTGAGGTACCACATGTAAATGAAATTATACACTATGTCTTTTTGTTACTAGATTATTTCACTTAGCATACTGGAGAAGCACAAGTTCAAGGCTAGCATGGAAAACTTAGCAAGACTCTGTCTAAAATAAAATAAAATAGGCTAGGGATGTAGCTTAGAGTACTTGCCCAACATGTACGAGGCCCAGGGTTCAATTCCCATTACCACCACTACCACACACACAAAAAAAGTATATATTTTTCTATGTTATCAGATAACTTTAGGGTTTCCTTTTGCTGGAAAAAAATTGGAGTAGGTTAAGTATGAGCATCTCTAGTGTGGGCTTAATTTCCACTGGTCATTGGTTAACGACAGGACCAACTTCATGACCTCATGAAGATATGAATCATGCATAAAAAAAGTTAGTCCTGTCCTTCTCAGACAAATTTGCATTAAAAAAACTGATAAGTTGGGCTGGGGTTGTAGCTCAGCGGTAGAGCGCTCGCCTAGCACATGGCGAGCTCTATGGCCCAGGTTTGATCCTCAGCACCACGTAAAAGTAAAATGCATTGTGTACAACTAAAGCAAATAAATAAATATTTTTTTTAAAAAACCTGATAAGTTGATAAGTCATGAGAAGAAATATATCCCATTGCTCCTTTCCCACCCTGCAGTTGACAGCTCGCCATGGCCGTGGGTGTTGAGGGGTTTTTCATTACTGCCTGGAATTAAATGATAAGTGGTAGGTCAAGAACATCAGCAGCGAAGTCAAACTGGTATCCCTATAATGGGTAGTGACACAAGTTAAGAGTGGATAGGAGAGCCCTGAGGACCTCCACTTGAGTGTGGCCTGGCCCAGGTCAGCCCTGCCGATCTCCGACCGAGGGCAGGTGGGCCCAGATCTGCCCTGCCGGTCTTCACCCAAGTGTAGGTGGCCCAAGGACAGCCCCACTGACCTCTGCTCCAGTGTAGGTGGTCCAAGGACAGACCCAAGTACCTCCACTTGAGTGCGGCCAGGCCCAGGTCAGCCCCGCTGACCTCTGACCGAGTGCAGGTGGGGCACAGGATAGCCTTGCCAACACTGGGAGAGCTCAGGCAGGCCTAGGACGGCTTCACTGACCTCCGCTCAGAGGACCGCCTCTTCCAACCAGCAGACCACTGCAGGAGCTCAGATTTAAGCAGTTGGCCCACACCAACCTGCATGGGACCCAGTCCCAGGGTAGGTCCAGAATCCACTACTCCACCCTCACCTGGGAGCATAAGCCTAACCCATTTCCATCTTGAGACACTGCAGACATAGCCATAGCCTTCCTCACGCAGTAGCCCCTACCTTTTGACAATAGACAGGGCCTAAAAGCAGCCGCATCTCATAGCAGGCATCCCAAAGACATTATAAGGCCCACCCTTTCAGCCCCATCTCTGAAAGACGTTGCATTCATCTTGGGGCACCTTCACTGTTATCTCGAGTTACCTCCGCTACTGCCGACACCAACCTTAGTTGCAGTAGCATACATCGAGGGACACCTGCAGGTTCTGAAAGCCCAACATTAAGGTGAGGCACAGACAACCTGCATGGATATTACAAGAATATAGGGTAGAAACTGTAATATCTCAGATCTACACTACAAGAAAGGAAGGTAAATAGGCAACATGAAAAAACAAGGGAGGAAAGTACCCCAAACAAAACAGGATACCACAATAACAGAACCCATGCTCACAGAAGTTGATAAAATGTCAGAGAAGGAGTTCAGAAGGTTCATAATTTAAACGATCTGTGAATTAAAGAATGACCTAAATGAGCAAATGCAGGCAAAAATTGATCACTACAACAAAGATATAAGACAGCAAATACAGGTAGCAAAAGATTACTTCAAAAAAGAGATAGAAACTTGAAAAAAAAAAAAAAAAAAAAACCAGTCAGAAATCCTTGAAATGAAGGAAACAACCAAATAAAAAACACAATAGAAAGAATCATCAACAGACTAGATCAACTGGAAGAAAGAACTTCAGATAATGAAGACAAAGTATATAATCTTGAAAATAAAGTTGACCACACAGTGAAGATAGTAAGAAACCATGAACAGAACATCCAAGAATTATGGGATAGCATCAAAAGACCAAATCTAAAAGTAATTGGGATAGAGGAAGGCACAGAGTTTCAAACCAAAAGGAATGCACAATCTCTTCAATGAGATAATATCAGAAAATTTCCCAAGCATGAAGAATGAATTGGAAAACCAAATACAAGAGGCATACAGGACGCCAAATGTAGAAAATTACAACAGGTCTACACCAAGACATATTATAATGAAAATGCTTAGCATACAGAATAAGGATAGGCCACAAGAGAGAGGAATCAGATCACATATAAGAGGAGACCAATTCGTACCACTGCAGATTTTTCAACTCAGACATTCAAAGCCAGGAACAACATATACCAAGCTTTGAAAGAAAAGGGATGCCAACCAAGAATCTTATATCCAGCAAAATTAAGCTTTAGATTTGATGATGAAATAAAAACCTTCCATGATAAACAAAAGTTAAAAGAATGTACAACTAGAAAGCCAGCACTACAGAACATCCTTGGCAAAATATTCCATGAAGAGGAAATGAAAAACAATGATGAAAATCAGCAGAGGGAGGTATTACACTAAAGGAAAAACCAATCAGAGGAGAAACCATGTCAATTTAAATACCAAAGATAAACAAAAATGTCTGGGAATACAAATCATGTCTCAAAAATAACTCTGAATGTTAATGGCCTAAACTCACCAATCAAAAGACATAGACTAGCAAATTGGATCAAAAAACCCAGAACCAATAATATGCTGCCTCCAAGAGACTCATCTTATAGAAAAAGACATCCATAGGCTGAAGGTGAAAGGTTAGGGGATATCCTACCACTCACATGGACTGAGGAAACAAGCAGGGTTTTCCATCCTCCTATCAAATAAAGTTGACTTCAAGCTAAAGTCAATCAAAAGGGATAAAGAAGGACACTACATACTACTCAAGGGAACCATACACCAATAAGACTTAACAATTATAAATATATATGCCCCAAACAATGCAGCATCCATGTTCATCAAACAAACTCTTCTCAAGTTCAAGAATCAAATAGACCACAACACAATAATTCCTGGAGACTTTAACACATCCCTTTCACCACTGGATAGATTTTCCAAACAAAAGCTGAACAAAGAAACTATAGAACTCAAAAATACAACAAACAACCTAGAGTTAACTGACTTATATAGAATATTTCATCCTTCAATGAGCAAATACACTTTCTTCTCAGCAGCACATGGATCCTTCTCTAAAATAGACCATATACTAGGTCACAAAACAACTCTTAGAAAATATAAAAATATAGAGATACTACCCTGCATTCTATCAGACCATAATGGAATGAAATTAGAAATCAATGATAAAACAAGAAATAAAAGCTACTCCAACACCTGGAGACTAAATAATATGCTACTGAATGAACAATGGGTTGCAGATGACACAAAAGAGGAGATTAAAAAATTCTTAGAGGTGAATGAGAACACAGACACAAGATATTGAAATCTCTGGGACACTATGAAGGCAATTCTAAGAGGAAAGTTCATTGCATTGAGTTCATTCCTCAAAAGAAGAAAAAGTCAACAAATGAATGACTTAACTTTACATCTCAAAGCTCTAGAAAAAGAAGAACAATCCAACACCAAAAGCAGTAGAAGACAGGAAATAATTAAAACCAGAGCTGAAATCAATGACATTGAAACAAAAAAAACAATTAAAAAAATGAGAAAACAAAAAGTTGGTTCTTTGAAAAAATAAATAAAATTGACAGACCCTTAGCCAGGCTCACAAAGAGGAGGAGAGACAAAACTCAAATTACTAACATACATGATGAAAAAGGAACTATCACAACAGACACTATGGAAATACAGGAGATAATTTGAAATTATTTTGAAAACTTGTACTCCAATAAAATACAAAACATTGAAGGCATCCACAAATTTATAGAGTCGTATGATTTATGCAAATTGAAGCAGGATGATATACACAATTTAAACAGACCGATTTCAAGTGATGAAAAAAATGATGCCATCAGAAGCCTACCAACCAAGAAAATCCCAGGAGCAGATGGATACACAGCTGAGTTCTACAAGACCTTTAAAGAAGAACTAATACCAATACTCTTCAATTTATTTCAGGAAATAGAAAAAGAGGGAGAACTTCCAAACTCATTCTATGAGGCCAATATCACCCTGATCCCCAAACCAGGCAAAGAAATATTGAAGAAAGAAAACTTCAGACCCATATCTTTAATGAACATAGATGCAAAATTTCTCAATAAAATTCTGGCAAATTGGATACAAAAACATATCAAAAATATAGTACACCACAATCAAGTGGGGTTCATTTCAGGGATGCAAGGATGGTTCAACATATGGAAATCAATAAATGTAATTCATTACATCAATAGACTTGAAGATAAGAACCATATGATTATCTCAATAGATGCAGAAAAAGCATTCAACAAAATACAGCACCCATTCATATTAAAAACACTAGAAAAACTAGGGATAACAGGAACATATCTCAACATCGTAAAAGCTATCTATGCTAAGCCCCAGGCCAACATCATTGAAAACATGGCCTCTAAAAACTGGAACAAGACAGGGATGCCCTCTTTCACCACTTCTATTTAACATAGTACTTGAACTGCTGGTCAGAGCAATAAGACAGATGAAAGAAATTAAAGGGATACAGATAGGTAAAGTAGAACTCAATTATCACTATTTGCTGACAATATGATTTTATACCTAGAAGACCCAAAAAATTCCACCAGAAAACTTCTAGAACTCATAAATGAATTCAGCAAAGTAGCAGGATACAAAATCAACACCCATAAATCTAAGACATTTCTATATATCAGTGACAAATCCTCTGAAAGGGAAATGAGGAAAACTACCCCATTTACAATAGCATCAATAAAATAAAATACTCAGAAATCAACATAACCAAAGACGTGAAAGACCTCTATAACGAAAACTACAGAAAGCTAAAGAGAGAAATTATAGAAGACCTTAGAAGATGGAAAGATTTACCTTGCTCTTGGATAGGCAGAATTAATATTGCCAAAATGACCATACTACCAAAAGTGCTATACAGATTTAATGCAATGCCAATCAAAATCCCAATGACATTCCTCATAGAAATAGAAAAAGCAGTCATGAAATTCATCTGGAAAAGTAAGAGACCCAGAATCGCTAAAGCAATCCTTAGCAAGAAGAGTGAAGCAGGTGGCATCACTATACCAGACCTCAAATTATACTACAGAGCAATAGTAACAAAAACAGCATGATATTGGCACCAAAATAGACTGGTAGTCCAATGGTACAAAACAGAGGACACAGAGACTAACGCATATAATTTCAGTTATCTTATATTAGACAAAGGCGCCAAAAATGTACATTGGAGAAAAGATAGCCTCTTCAAAAATGGTGCTGGGAAAACTGGAAATCCATAAGCAACAAAATGAAATTAAACCCCTACCTCTCACCATGCACAAAACTCAACTCAAAGTGGATCAATGATCAATGGTCTAATTAGACCAGAGACAATACACCCAATAGAAGATAAAGTAAGCTCTAATCTCCAACATGTAGGATTAGGCCCCAATTTCCTTAATAAGACTCCTATAGCACAAGAATTAATATCAAGAATCAATAAATGGGATAGATTCTAACTAAATGTGATAAGAGAACTAAAGGGACTCCATCTTGCTTTTCAGCAGCCATCTTAGAAGTTCCGAGAAATAGTTCTGTTTCTCAGAAATAATAGAACACGGAAAGTCCTGCCTTTGTACCCATTAATCGTTTCCTATCATCATGCCCTTGACAGCATAAAAATAGCAATTCCTATACAATGTAAAATTGTTCTCTTTGGTTTCCATTTTTCCTGAGCAACATACCTTGTCAGAAATGGATTGTCTAGATGTTAGTAACCATTCTCTAACATGTACTCAACCAGGGTCATCATGACCCCATTCCCTTCTACTTGATCGTTGCTTTACCAACCTGGAAAGTCCCGTGGGAAATATTATTGTACCCATTTCTTTGTCTTGCTAACTGCCTAGATTCAGCTTCTGTACCGTGGCTTGCTTGCATTGGCTGAAACCCTGCAATTGAATATTCCGCCCTCTGTGATTTTTCTCTTTGTAAACCCTTGAAAATCACTGCTGGTGCGCCATCTTGTCACACTGTGTGATGTGTGAGGATGGTGGCCGCTGATCAGCTTAATAAAGGCTTTTTATTGGCTCAAGTGTGACGTGGCTTGGAGTTTTAATTGACATTATGCTGGGTACAACATTTTTGGTACAACATAAAAAAGCTTCTTCTCAGCAAAAGAAACCGTCAGTGAAGTGAATGGAGAGCCTACTAATTGGGAACACATTTTTTACCACATTGCACATCAGAAAGAGCACTAATATCTAGAATATATAAAGAACTCAAAAATCTTAACACCAAAAAATAAAAATAATCCAATCAATAAATGGGCCGAGTAACTGAAAAGACACTTCTCAGAAGAAGATATACAATCAATCAACAAATACATGAAAAAATGTTCAACATCTCTGGCTATTAGAGAAATGCAAATCAAAACTACTCTAAGATTTCATCTCACGCCAGTCAGAATGGCAGCTATCAAAAACACAAACAACAATAAATGTTGGAGAGGATGTGGGGAAAAAGGCACACTCATACATTGCTGGTGGGACTGAAAAATGGTGCAGTCAATCTGTTTGTTTGTTTGTTTGTTTTTTGGTGCTGGGGTTTGAACCCAGGGCCTTGTGCATGTAAGGCAAGCACTCTACCAACTGAGCTATATCCCCAGCCCAGTGCAGTCAGTCTGGAAAGCAGTATGGAGATTCCTTGGAAAACTGGGAATAGAACCACTTTATGACCCAGCTATCCCACTCCTTCGTCTATACCCAAAGGATTTAAAGACAGCCTACTCCAGGGACACATTCAATGTTTATAGCAGCACAATTCACAATAGCTAACCTGTGGACACAACCTGGATGCCCTTCAGTAGATGAATGGATAAGGAAAATGTGGTATATATACACAATGGAGTATTACTCAGTAATAAAAGAGAATAAAATCATGGCATTTGCAGGTAAATGGATGAAGTTAGAGAATATAATGCTTAGTGAAGTTAGCCAATCCCAAAAAGCCAAATGTTGAGTGTTTTCTCTGATATAAGGAGGCCGATTCACAGTGGGGTTGGGATGGGGAGCCTAGGAGGATTAGAGGAACACTAGAATGGCCAATGTGGAGGGAGGGGAAAGGAGACAGCAAACGGGTGAAGAAAAAAAAGATGGTAGAATGAGATGGATATCATTACCCTAAGTGCATGTATAAAGACAAATGGTGTGAATATACTTTGTATACAACCAGAGATATGTAAAACTGTGCTCTATAAGTATAATATGAAATGTAATGCATTCTGCTGTCATTTACAACAACTTAGAATTAAAAAAAAAAAAAAAAGATTGGTTGGGAGGGTTTTGGTGTCCTCAGCACCAGAAACTAACCCTGCCCTCCCAGAAATCTCTTCTTCTTTTTTTTTCTTTTTCTCGGTACCGTAATTTAAGCCAGGGGCACTTAACCACTAAGCCACATTCCCAGTTCTTTTTAAAAAATATTTTATTTTTGTGTACAACCAGAGACATGAAAAATTGTGCTCTATTTGTATAATATGAATTGCATTCAGCTATCATATATAACAAATTAGAATAAATTTTAAAAATATCTTATTTAGAGACAGGGTCTTGCTAAGTTTCTTAGGGCCTTGCTAAGTTGCTGAGGCTGGCTTTGTACTTATGATCTCCTGCTTCAGCTTCTGGACCATGACACCTGGTCCCAGAAACATCTTCTAATGAAGGAAAGGTTTTCATGTCCAAGGTGGATTACAAACCAATCAACTCATTCTGGTGACTGGTCTCCTATTTCCAATGCTATTTGCCCTGCAAATGTGAGCTGTGTTGCAGCCGTAGGGAAATATGCTACTGCTTCATACTGACATCACACCATGACCTGATGTCCCTTCCTGAAATTCTCAGGGCAAGAATTTCACTCCAGGCTTTGGTTAACACCCCCACACCCAGTCTTTTCCCCTCACCATCTGTCAGGAGCTAGTCCAGCATTTAATTTCTGTGTTGCTAAGGTTGCACCTTTACATCAGGAACGTTTTCTCATCCTGTGCTTATTTTTCTTTGCCTTGATATTTTTGGAGGAGATGGGCCAGTAATTTTGTAGAAAATTCTTCAACTTGGGTTTATCTGAATTTCCTCACAATTATATTCAGGTTAATCACATTTGGCAGAAATACCATGGAAGTGACATCTTTCTCTGTGCATTGTATCAGGATGTCTTTACTAATAATGATTGAAAATTTGTTAGAGGCTGCCTCATTAGTACTGATGACTTGGTTTAAGTGCTTTCTAGTGCTTTACTTGGTTAAAGCAGTGATAACTTTAATAATTTAGGAAAATTTCTCCACTGGAAATTTATGGTTTTCTCTGTATTAATCAATTATATATTTTTGATAGATGTTTTGAGACCATATAAATGTGCTATTCTTCAAAATACGACCTACAGTTTTTTGCACCATCAATACTTTTATAACTTCATAATTTATCTTCATCTATATTTATTAGTTGATCTTCTACTATAAGGAAGAGCTTCCCCTCCTCCTCTGTTCTTTCTCAGTTCCCCCTTTTTCTTCTCCTTCTTCCTCTCCTCCTTCTTCTTCTCCTTCTCTCTCTTCTCCCTTTTCTTCTTCTCTCTTGTGAAATTTTTTATAATTTTGTTTTATTTACAGGGTTTTCTTCCATTCATACCATGATTTAATTTAATGCTTAAATTGTTCCAAATTAGGTCAGTGGGAGCCCCTTCCAAGTCTCTGTGTTCTTTAGACATGTGTTCATCATTGTTTGAGTACTTCCTTATTTTCTGGTACAATGAAGTTTTATAAGTACATCTTTTACTTTCTTGACCTAGTCCTGAAATCAGACTTATCTTTAAGGAACCTTGTTCTTTTTAGTGAATAATGGTGTTCTGAATGAGATCTAGGCTCCACACTTATTTTAGAGTTTAGCCAGAAAATCAGTCAACTTCCAGCAGGCCAATGAGACATTGCAAATATATGCAATATATGCAAATATTCTGGAAACCTGTTGGTATTGGGTTCCCCCAACCTCCCCCACTCTCCAACTCCTTCCCTCCTTCTTAGGACAGACAGCCCTCCCACGACAACAGCACCAAGTCTTTGTAAAGCCTCCAAGTCTTCCTGCTGGTGTGGGATTCAGAGGCAGCAGGAGTCCCCGAGGCAAACACAGGTGGAATGAATGCAAGGGGATGAGAAAGAAAACCTCAAGCCATATGACAGGACCTCAAATTGCTGGAAAGTGGCATGAATGGAGAAGAATAGAGAATTGGGTGTTAGTAAGAAAGTTTATCTCCATGATTTGGAATCACAGTCTGAAATCAGAATGCAAATGTATTCTGTGCAAAACATCAATTATTTTTAAAGGATTGACTAAGTGTCAGCACTGTGAGCCGTGTACACCATGTGAAATATGGAATCTCCTGCATCTCCTTGGAGGTAGAGAGAAATGAAGTAGCAAATGATGAAACTGTGATGCGTATCCAAGCAGACTGACTCCTGACTCAGAAACTGTCTGACTGTTAGATTCTAAGATATCAATATTATCATATATTAAATTGCCATACATATTTGGGCCTATTTCTTGATTTTCCTCTTCTGTTATATAGGTCTATTTTCCCCCATGAGCTGTCTTACACTTCAAAAATTATTCTAGCTTTATGTATAATGTATTTTGAAAAAAATTTGTTCTTTTAATATTTTTTTAGTTGTCAATAGACTTTTATTATATTTATTTATATGTGGTGCTGAGAATCGAACCCAGGGCCTCACGTGTGCTAGGCAAGAGCTCTACCACTGAGCCACAACCCCAGCCCTATAATGTATTTTCATAGCATTTCCAGTTTCCCCTCTTTATTCTTTCCAGATTTTTTGGGGGACAGTCTTGATCATTTATTTTTTCACATAAACATTAAAATGGCATTGCCTGCTTTTTTATTATTAATCATATAAATGTTTTCATTAGGATTGTTTTTAAATTCATTGATAAATTTGGGGAGAAATTACACCTTTGTAATTTGTTTTCCCTGTTTCAGAACATGGTTATCTTTCCATTTATTTATTGTGTTTTTGCTCCCTTATTAACATTTTAAAGTTTATTTCATGTAGATTTTGCACATTTCTTGCTGAGTTTATTTCTAGATATTTTTAGGACCTTACTATAAAAAAGATCGTTTCTTTCAATTTATAACATAACTCATAGTTGCTTGTACAGTTAATATATGTTTAATATATTAATTTTATGTAGTTATTTTATTTCTAGTTACACTATAATTGTTATTATTTAAAAAATTTTTTTTGTAGTTGTGGATGGACAGAATGCCTTTATTTTATTTGTTTATTTTTATGTGGTGCTGAGGGTCAAACCCAGTGCCTCACACGTGCTAGGCAAGAGCTCTACCACTGAGCTACAGCCTCAGCCCCTTGTTCTTAGTTTTAATAATAGTTTTGCCTGATTGAAACATTTGACTGTTGGATTTTCTTGAAAAACTATTAGATTGCTTCAAATAATTTAACTTCACTTTTCTCGTTTTTATGCCTTATTTCTTTTTCTTGTTTTATTATATTGGCTAATATCTACAAAATAATGCTAGATAGTAGTTGTTGTGATGAACATCATTTTTGTTTCACATCTTACTGAGAGTAGGAATAGTTTTTCCCTAGTATGATGGGGAATTTTGGCTTAAGATAAGTATATTTTATCATGCCTCAGAAGTATTCATCTTTTCCTATTTTGTTTAGATAAAAAGAAGTTAAAAGAAAATATTAAAATTTCAAGTGCCCTTTCAACATTTACAGAGGTAATCATATAGATTTTCATTTTTGATCCATTAATATTAATACATTTTTTTCATATTTTTAGAATAACTTCCCAAATATGGATATTTCCAAAACTCTTGATCCCTATGGGTACATTGCTATGTAGAAAGACTGTGCTTGTTTTGATCCCACCATAGATGTATAAGAGCACCTAGCAAGCATGGTTTGGGAAAGGCGATCACTGAGGGATGGGCAGATGTTCTACTTCAGCCTGTTTCTGGGGGAAAATCTGACTATAAACACCTTGCATCTTTGCAGCATATAGCTACAGAAACAGAACAGCATGAAACCCACCCACATGGAAACATAATGCTTTCCAGCTTATGAAACACTCTTTGGTTGCCTGTGGGAAAAATTAGACGTATTATTCAGGGATGCAGAGAAGCAAGAACCAACTATCATGAGTGCAAGAGTGAGATGTATTGGCTCATGCACTAGAAAATCTAAGAGAGTGGAGCTGACTTTAGGTGTAGCTGGATCCAAGGGTTATAAGGCTTATCAAGATGATTCTTCCTTTTTTTGGCTCTTGGTTACCTTTGTTGACTTCCAGCTTACTCCACATTGTGGCAAAAATGATCACCAGCTATTCCAGACTTATGTCATCCTTTACTGTTTCAGAACCAAGAAAACATGTCCTTTCTCTCATAGTATTAAAATAATTCTTGCAAAAACAACTGTGGCCCTGTTATACCACAGGTTCTCCTCTTTGCCAATTGCTTTGCCCAGGAAGTGGGGACGTTCTGGCTTTTATTTTTCTGCTTGGCAATGTGTCTGGCTCTGCAGTGGGGAAGCAAGGTAGACACAGAGCTGTAGATGACCACTGAGGTGGTAGAGCCAAGAAATTCAAGGAGCTTCCTGGTATTGGATCAAACCTTCACCATGGGGCTTGGTGGAAGTAGATATTTCCTTTTTGAATTATGCATAGAGACCCTATCGTACTTTGAAAGTAACTACACTGACTTTAAAATTTAAATATGTTTATCTTTTCTCAACCAGACCTTGGGAGGCAAGCATACTGCCTATACACTCTCTTGAACATTATTTGAAGCCCACTAAATTAAATATACAAACTCTTGGCAACGTGGGATTGCCATGAATTTGACTGTTATCTGTAATGTGTCAGGAAATGCTTTGTGATGTTTTCCTTAACAGTGACAAAGAAAATAAATTGAAATTAATCCTTTTTAGTTGATTAACTTCATGGCAATATGCATATACTTTGGAGGTTAAGGATGGTTGGAAAAATAAGCATCCGTTGAAGAATAAATTGAATAGAGAGATTTGGAAGATGAGAACTCACAAATACAAGTGAGAGATATTTTGACAGTAATGGGAGTATCAAGGACTGAATTGGCCCTTAAATTGTGTTCATTAAGTGTTGTGTGTTTCTTTGAGGTTTATTAAGACCCTTGAGAGGAGACTAACAAATTTCAACACAGAGAAATAAAAATGCTCATTTAGGACTATAACATGTTTCCCTTGAGTTTTTTTAAATGTTATTTTTGACACACTTTTTTGGCATTTTGACACGCTGTTGTTTCAAATCCAGTCACAGCACAGTACTTCCATTAGACAAAAACAACAGCATTTTTTTTTTTTTCTCTAAGCGAAAGAGTTCGAAGTGAGATTTGAATTGACTTTCAAGAAGTCTTTAGTGAAAGTGAAAGAGCTGGGAAGCTACGATGAAGGTGATATTTGTGTGAGGAGAGCAGGGTAGGCCCTACCTCCTTCTCCAGGAACCCAATCTCCGTCAGCCGAGTCACTGTGGGGGACAAAATCCCAATAACGGCACATCCTTGACCTGCTCTCGGGTGCTTTGGAAAGCAGAAGACCTCACACAGGTGCTGTGCGTGTGCCAGACATAGGAGGGAGTTTGGCTTTTTGCCAGAGAAGAAAACTTTGAGTGTAGCTTCTCAAGGTTGTCGCCCAGACAACTGTCATCTAAATTCTCTAAGACTTAGGACAGACCTTGAGGAAATCTGGACAAGAGAGAAGCCATTTCTGTGTTATTTCGGGGATGTGGAAGCTCTGAAGCCAGCTATCACCCTGCCTCTGTTTCTTCCTGTTTTTCTCCTTTCCTTTCGATTTCCCCTCATTTGTAGGTAAAATAGAGTCTGAGCAATCCTTCCTGGTATCCCTTGGGCATTGATTCCAGGATCTCTCTTGCATACCAAAATCCACAGATGCTTAATTCCATTATAGAAAATGCTGGAATATTTGTACACAACCTAAGCACACCCTCCTGTATACTTTAAATCATCTCTAGGTTACTAATCATACCTGACATAATGTAATTGCTGTGGAGATAGATGTTATACTCTTTTGTTCAGGGAATAATGACAAGGAAAAAGGTCTGTACATGTTCAATACAGACCCAAGTTTTGTTTTTTATTTTTGAAGTATTTCCAATCAGTGGTTGGTTGAATCTGTGGATGCAGAACCCATGGAGGGATGTCTGTATAAGGAGGCACCAGAATTTACTAAGAGACACGTAGGTGTCCACTCCTGGTTAAGTAGAATTGCCAAGGCCTTTCAGCCTACGTCTGTCTTTCACAGAGTTAAACTTGGAAAAGTGTCTTTAACTTTCCTGAGCCTCCATTTCTCCATCTAAACGATAGGAAGGACACCCTAACCCCATGGGGCCACTGTAAAGTTTTCTGCACCCAACACAATATTCAGAAGGAAGTAGATGTTCACTCTATGTTAATTCCTCCTTTTTCTTTTTCCTGAATTTGGAGGAAAAGACATTAGCACAAGAAAAAGTGCATTAATAGGACACTTGCTGATATAAAAACCCCCTAATTGAAACCCCTTTTATTAAGACAAACTGTGGTTGTGGAAGATAAAAGAAATTATTTTACACATTCCAATTTACTCACTAAGGGCCTTTAAAATATACATAAGCCAAGCTGGTTAAAGAAAAAAAAAAAAAAAAAAAACAAGTTAGAATGAAAGGATTGTATTAAATGAGTAAGAATGTAATAGAGAGATAACATAGCTGGGTCCTCCTGCGGTCAGACCACCTGGCTCAAATCCTGGTTTTGTTTTGCCCTCTTTGTTGAGTTATTCAATCCTCTCTGTCTCATTTCTTCTCATCTACAAATGGGAATGACCACCAGGGAGGGCCAGATGAAGATTAACTGAAGTAAAAAACATAAAACATGTCGCAGGGCCTGGCGTAGTGTGGTCACTTAACATTAGCTATTGCTAACAATCCAAAATGCAAATGTGAGCCACGTTGTTTGCGAGGGAACAAGGACAAGGAATAGTCTCTAACGCAACTCAGGGTATTTTTCCACACAAACCCTGGCTGTCCCGAAAGGTGTTAGGGCATCTGGGAGGTGGCTGTTTGAAAGGAATTTAACCAATGATTACATCCCTGCGTCCCCGCCTCATGCTGTAGATCAGTGCCAGCCCCGTGTGCGAGGCATTACTCATACTGTCTCCTCACACAGCAGTTAACCTTGCTTGTCACTGCTTCCAGTGGGAGATCAAGAGCATTGAAATTACGGAGGTGGCACAATAAATCATGGTCACTTCTTGACATGGCCAGACAAAGCAGCTGGAAAGAGCCTGGCTGCAATGTCAGCTCAAAGTTGAAATGCAAAGTTTTTAACATGTTAATTCTCTCTCTCTCTCTCTTTTTATTGTCATCCTGATGTTTTCTGCTTCCCCAATGATTCAAATGAGTGGACAGGAGATCAACCTTGGCAGCTTGGTGGGTTCAGCCACCATGCCTGGTTTCCCTCCCTCCCTCCATTCCTTCCTTATCCCCTCCCCGCCCCCAGTTATGAAACACGAGACTCTGTTTGTATCTCTGAAGCCTCAAGTTTCAGCATCTCACTTTCTAAACACAAACTGTTTTTTTTTTTTTTTTTTTTTTGGTACTGGGGATTGAACTCAGGGGCACTCGACCACTGGGCCACATCCCCAGCCCTTTTTAGTATTTTATTAGAGACAGGGTCTCACTGAGTTGCTAAGTGCCTCGCCATTGCTGAGGCTGGCTTTGAACTCGCGATCCTCCTGCCTCAGCCTCCCAAAGTGCTGGGATTACAGGCGTGAACCACGTGCCCCGGCTTAAACACAAACTCTTTGAGAAGGAGATTGTCCCAAGAATTAATTTGTGGTTTGGAACGAAGCAGGCATTGGTTAACTCTGTGTGCTGTGAATGGATGGTAGTTCTGGCCTGCTGGCTTTCTCATGCCTTAAAAAAGATTTTGAATTATTATATTTTATTTTTGATTAATGTATATTAATTATACATATTAATGGGCTTCAGTGTGATATTTCTTTTTTTTTTAAATATAACACTAGAAAGGTCAATGGGGAGGGAGGGGAAGGAGGGGGCAAGGGGGTATAAAGGAAAAAATAAGATGGTAGAATGAGATGGATATCATTACCCTAAGTGCATGTATGAAGACATGAATAGTATGAATATACTTTGTATACAAACAGTGATATGTAAAAAATGTATTCTATATGTGTATTACGAATTGCAATGCATTCTACTGTTATATACAACTTTGAATAAAAAAATATATTTTTAGTTGCAAGTGAACATGATACCTTTATTTATTTATTTGTATGTGGTGCTGAAGATCAAACCCAGTGCCTCACATGTGCTGGGCAAGCACTCTAGCACTGAGCCACAACCCCAGCCCCTCAGTGTGATA
Source organism: Tamias sibiricus (assembly GCA_025594165.1). Classification (NCBI taxonomy): domain Eukaryota; kingdom Metazoa; phylum Chordata; class Mammalia; order Rodentia; family Sciuridae; genus Tamias; species Tamias sibiricus. The sequence goes on along the minus strand of CM046671.1, from coordinate 57,918,382 downwards.
TTTCAATAAGCATATAAGAAACATGCATTGATCAAATCTAAGCTCCCTTTACCTATCTTCCCCCATACCCCCTTTTCAACCTCTAGTAATTACTATTCTACATTCAGGTTGTCTTTTCTGGCTGTCTCTTGCTTGCTTTCATTCCTCCTTTTCTTCTATCAGGCCTTCCTCACTTGCTCACTTGGCCCTTCAAGGGTCTCTCAGGTATCAGCTGGTTAAACGCTTTCAGGAGAGTCGCCTTCCTGGTTTTAGTTCTCTTCCTATTCCACTTAGACTTCATGGCTCAGGGACCTAACCTTGTTTTTTGTGAGGGTGTAGAATCTGCCCTACCACATTCAGTAATCAGTGTTGTCTTTTTGTACAGAGCAAATGAATTTTGTGAAAACTATACATCTCTTTCTAGAAACGTGCACATTCACCAGGTGTACAGTTAGGCACATGATGTTTTTGGAACTTCTGGTGGCATCTTCGTGAATTCAAGATAAAGAGGATTTTTTTTTTTTTTTTTTTTTTTTTTTTTTTTTTTGGTACTGGGGATGAACTCAGCAGCACTCCACCACTGAGCCACATCCCCAGTCCTATTTTGTATTTTATTTAGAGACAGGGTCTCACTGAGTTGCTTAGTGCCTCACCATTGCTGAGGCTGGCTTTGAACTCATGATCCTCCTGCCTCAGCCTCCTGAACACCTGGGATTTCAGGCATGTGCCACTTTTAATTGCCTGTTTAATTAGAAATAGCCACCATGGGGATCTCTCCTCCTTGAGGGCAGGGGACAGATTTCTCTCAACTCCCAATCTGCTACAATATCGCTTCCCACATTCTTGAGCTACTCTTCAGAAGGACCAAAGTGCTCCAAAGGTTCCCAGCGGCCAAGCCCTGGACATGGTGTCATTTTACTTGACTTCCCAGCACCATTTGTATTATTGCTCACTCTTGTTTTTTCATTCTTCAGGTTCATTTTTTTTGCCTTTCACGACACCCTCCTTTCCTGCTGGCTTCTGGCTTCTTCTGTCACTTCTTTCCCAGCTTATACCCTAGAATGCTCATCTTGCTGAGGGTTCCACTCCTAGTTCCTCTTTCCTCAAACTCCACATCCTCTTTCTGAGAAATTGTATCTCACCTCATGGTTTCCACCACTATGTGTATACTGATAATATCCAAGTGGTGTCCCAGCCTGACCTCCTTCCTTTACACCCCCTATCTTTCTCTGTATCTGCCTGTCGGAGGGCTCCAGTTTTCTTTGTGATCTTATGCTCAGTGTATCCACTAGGGGGAGAAGAGTGACGCTTCACTTCAGATACGTTCATCCATGGGGGTTCATGTCCATTGGCCTAACATTTCTCACCTCTCTGCTCCTTTTCCACTTTGGAGAAGAGAAACTCCCTCATTGGTGAGCTGTTCTCAGAGAGAGTAGGTGCTCTTGACCTGCACATGGTAAGATCTTGCAACTACCATGGAGCCTAAGGGTAACCAGTCCTTCCAGAGTGGGGAGGACCAGCCACAGTCTCATTCAGGGGCTCAGTGTGAGCAAGTCTACTTGTCTGAAGGTGGACACTATGTTCTGTAATATCAACTTTGTTTGAAATAATGGGGGCATTTTGATCTCATATTAGCTTCACTGCTTGCTTTATTTCTTTAGTGATTCAGAACTCCAGGCACATAGTTGGCTGGGGAGTAGGGGAAGGGTGGGGAATACTTTCAAGAGCTAATATTATCCTAAACTGAATCCATCATGTTCTCATGCATTTTTCTTCAGAATTTGCCTCTCTGGTTTCTTTCATCTTTCTCAAAGCCAGATCTCTTATTTTCTCCAAGTGGTCTTTCTAGAATATAGCTACCTGCAAGAAAAGTTTTCTGAAACACCCTTAACCTGTGTTAATGGAGGAATAGGAAGATTTCACACCAGTTTAACTATTTTGTCACAGTAGTATAAAGGGACTCATGGTTTTTATTTTTATTTTTATTTATTTTTTTACATTTTTGGAAGGAAGAAAACTTCTTGGTCATGATTGTATGACTGTGACCTGGGAGTATCTGAGCAAAATTTCTCTAGATACTGTCAGGCAGCCCAAAGGAAGCAGAAAATAGGGCTCTTACTCTCATGAAGTTTATTATTTAAACAGGAGGACTGCATGAACAAGAGAGATGCACAACCACAAATAATACTAAAATATTAAGTAAATAGGGGAGTGCTTGTTTCAGCAGCACATATACTAAAATGGGAACAATACAAAGAAGATTAGCATGGCCCCTGTGCAAGGATGATATGCAAATACATGAAGCGTTCCATATTTTAATGCTAAGTGAAGTAAGTCAATCCCCCAAAACCAAAGACTGAGTGTTTTCTCTTATAAGTGGATGCTAATCTATGATGGGGGGGGGGGCATGGGATGAGTGGAGGAACTTTAGATGGGGCAAAGGGGAGGGGGAGAGGGGGCACGGGGATAGGAAAGATGGTGGAATGAGGTGGACATCATTACCCTAGGTACAAGTATGATTGTATGAATGGTGTGACCTACTTTGGGTACAACCAGAGAAATAAAAAATTGTGCTCCATTGTGTACAATGAATCGAAAAAAACATTCTGCTGTCATGTATAACTGATTAGAACAAATAAATAAATTTAAAAAAATCAAAAAAGATAAATAGGGAAACTACAGAAATGATTTTTTTTTTTTTTTTTTTTGGTATTGGGGATGGAACTCAGGGGTGTTTAACCACTGAGCTATATGTCCCCTTCTATTTTATTTTATTTAGAGACAGGGTCTTGCTGAGCTGCTTAGGACCTTGCTAAGTTGTTGAGGCTGGCTTTGAACTCGTATGTGGCACCATGCCTGGCTACAGGACTGATACCAAATGGAAAGTGCTGGCATGACCGGATGGGCTAGGGAGGCAGAACACTATCTCCCAGCAGCCATTAACCACTATTATCATCATCCATGGAGATGATATTTTGTTGGAGTAGGTCAGGAACCCTGACTCTTATGTCCATATAATTGCCTTGTACCCCAAGATCTCTTAGTTTGAACCCTTCCCTTCTTCTGCCCAGCTTTAGATACACTGATTGACTCAGTGTATAAATATGTACCTGTTTTTTGATATTTTTTCCCCCCAAACTTTATATACAGCCAGCCTGACCTAACTCTAGCAGGTATAAACTCAATCCATAGCAACAAGAATGAGCACATTCAATGTTTTCTTTAAGTAATAATAAATCTGTTTCTGAGCCCCTATTCCACAGGGTGGACTGGAAAGTCAGTGTCACTCCTCACTATGGCTCTTTGAGGACTTCCATTCCTGAATTGCATAATGGATTTGGGTCCTAAAGTTTGAGCAGCCTGTTCTTCTGATCACAGAAATTCTTAGAGGTCCTGCTCTCAGACTGGGAAGTTCTGTTACTTGTGTGCTGTGTTTTGGATGCAGGAATCTTGGAGGAGGCTGAGGGACACCCTCCTTAGCTCTGTTCTCCCTAGGAGTCCTCCAGAGCAACTCCTTCTGGGTCTTATCACCTCCTTAGGAGCTCCCTGGAATGAATGTGAGCCTGGACTGCCTACAGGATTTTCATGCCTCTTCCCTGTGTACATTTTTCTGTGCTATTATTGTGTCCCCCCAGGTTGACTTGTTGAAGTCCTAACCCTCAACACCTCAGAATATGACCATATATGGAAATAGGGCCTTTAAAAATTTAAGTTAAACTGAGGTCATGAGGGTGGGTTCTCATCCAATATGACAGAAGGAAAGATTAGAAAACAAAGAGAGACCAGATCTATGCTTGCACAGAGGGGACCACAAAAACACCCAGAGTCAAGCCAAAGGGAGAGGCCTCAGAAGGAACTGACCCTGCCAACACCTCGAGTCTCAGACTCCTGGTCTCTAAAATTGTGAGAAATAAACTTCTGTTGTTTAAGCCACCCAGTCTGTGGCACTTAGTTATGGCAGTCCTTAGAAAATAAATATACTCTGTATCCTTTGTTTTGGTTAAGCTTGAGCTTTTACAAAAGGAAAAAAAGAGCCATTGACTTTAAGCAGCTTCTACTCTCTCACATTTCTGTGGCAAGAAATCAGTAAGGACCTTGCTTCTTGGAAGGGAGTGGTAGAAGGAGGAGGAAGGGAACATGCAGTGAGATCCTAGGCCAGATGGCCTTTCAGTACATTATCTTTCCATATTTTCTGTTTTCACATTCCCCACCCTCATGCCTGGCTTTCTCCTTGTGACAGGGCAGGTTCCTTGCCTTATCTACCTTTCCACCGGCAGGTTCCATGTTTGTGGATTCAATCCACTGTGGATTGAAGATGTGGTTAGTCCCATGATGATGGCATCTGTAGTAGACATGTACAGACTTTGTTTTTCTTGTCATCATTACCTAAACAATATAGCATAGCAACTACTCATGTGGCGTTATAGTGTATTAGGTCCAAGCAATCTAGAGATGATTTAATGTATATAGAAGGATGTGCCTAGCTTATGTGCATCATTTTACATTAGGGACTTAAGCATCCGTGGAATTTGGTATTGGTGGGGGATACTGGGTCCTGGAACCAATTCCCTGTGGATGCTTAGGGATGACTGTGTATAATTCTTCTTGAACTGACCCATGTTGGAAGGATTGGAAGATTTGAGAGCAACGACATACCAGATGTAAAAATGATTTCTGACCACACTTGTGTCCCAAGAGGTGAGTGGGGTTTTAGAGGACTCATTCTGAGTGTGGTTAGTCAAAGATTATTTCATAGAAACATCCTCAATATTTATTGAGGCTCCAGCCAAGCTGTTAGCCAAGTGAGCCAATTGATTGTCAAGCCCAGTTTCCACATCCATATTAAAAGTCAATTGGAAAAGACAGGATTTCCAAGCAGTTTATAGCCTACTTTATTTCTTCCCTTTTTACCACCCCATGATCTTGGTAACTCTATTACTCTGATTGGAAAAAATTGTTGTCTAATGGCATTAAAATGTACAGCCACTGATAAACTGTGACCAGCTCTTGGCTTTTTGCAGGATCTAGGAATATTAAGATGTCATTAAATATTTTATCTTCCTTCCTTCATGCTATGACTTTAATGCTGTGTTCAAAGATCATTACTCAGTAAAGCTGGCAAACCTCCTCTCCTTTGAAGACATTCTTTACAAGAGCATGTAATATTCATTATTACTCCTCTGTTGCCTGTTTTTATTCCATGATCTACCCTCTGTCCCCAAAAAGATTTTACTAAGGGCAAATTATTTTAGGAAGATGTATATACTACAGAAAATTTTGAGTAAAAGCAATCCAGAGAATCCACAATTTTTTGAAGACATTTTTACAGCACTGTGGGCCCTGATTGATATGAAGCCTTACTGAATGCTCCGAACTTTTACACAACTTTCAAAGAGTAGTTTGTAGGGTGGTTAAGTCTTCCTCTATGTGAAGGGGGAGTTCTGGAGCATGCTGTAGCCAAAGGAGGCACGAAATCATGGAAGGACATGGTAAGTTGCAAGTAAAGAGGAAAAGTGTTTTCAGGACTATGAATCACTGGGTGATGTTTCCAAGTTTCCCTCCCCAGCTACTATTTTTTTTCCACCAGCAATTATTTTCAACAATGAACATGATCCATTTCCTACTTGGGAGGGCTTAGGCGTTGCCTTGATGAAGGCCAGGAAGATGGAAAAAAAAAAAAAAAAAAATGAATGCAGAATCTGTTGAGGTCCCTGGCTGACCCAGCCTCCCCAGGAAGCACCACCAGGGGAATGGCTTTCAGGACTTGACATTCCACTGAGCTGCTCTTAAACAGTTGGCTTTCCATCTCACCACAGATTGTCTTTCTGCCATTGATTTGGCCACTAGTTTAATGTCACACTGGGTTCACTTCTTGCAACTACATAGGGCCCCATGCTATCTATGCATGTCTGTATTCTGACCTTCTTTGTGGCTTGTGCCCTTTCCTTGTTTGCTTTTGTCCTGGTTCCTTCAACTATTTTATTCTTTTGTGATGTATATAGTTTTATAAGTTGCCTGAAATCCTTTGTGGATTGAGGTGAGGGTAAATATAGGCAAAGAGGGAAAATGAATTATAGAGTTTCCATTGTGCCTGACAGTTATGTGTAATAAAATATTGTAGGTTTGGGCAGGACAAGGGACTCCTCTTTCCAAAATATTTTGTGTTTTGTGCTTATCAGGCAATGGTAGGTATTTTTGGACCTTAAAATTGGAACACGTGGGTCTGACACAATAGCAACAGGATACAATATTTGGAAAAGGTCTGCTAAATAGAGGATGAATAGTCATAATAGTTATAGATTAAATAATAGAGAAAGAACAAAGGGGAAGCAAGAGAAACAACATAAATTTCTACAATTAAAAATAGCTTAAGTTTACGGATATAGTAATTTAAAAATTAACAACATTAAATTATTATCTAGTATTTTTTAAAAAATCAAGACTGAAACATTTTAGATTAGAAGAATTTAATAATCTATAAAAAATTAAAACCATCTAATTCCTTCCTTTTGGATGCTAATAAGCAGTGCACTTTGACACATATTCTGTATCTATTCTTCCAACTCTCAGATCTGAAATCTGAAGTTCTATCTGATTGCTTATTCTCTTTTTAAGAATAGATTGATCCATGATATAAGCAAGATGCCCTGGATGCCATCAGTGGGGTTTTAGTTTGTACAAGGACAAAAAAGTGGGTTTGGATTTTTGTTGGTGACTTTACATTGCATTTCTGTTCTAATTCTGAATTTTCTGAAGCACTAATGTTTTGCCCCCCAACCCCTCCCCCTCATTCCCTCTCCCCACCCCTCCCCCTCATTCCCTACCCCCCCCTACCCCTGAGCTTAGCAGGGGTACAGAAGTACTTCCACTACCTCCCATTGTAGCCAGAGACTCTGTTCTGTTTGGTCAGATTGTATTCCAGGGTTTTGTCTTGGACTTCTCCTGAGATTTCTGGAAGTTAATGAAGTAAATCAAAATCTCTGAGCAAAGGATTTCAGTCTCTGGAGGTAGAAAATGCCATGGGGCATGATGCCCATACACGAAATGAGAATCATATATTCCAGCAACAGAAATATTCACTCGTCTTCTGAGCAAAGGTAGGTGTGATCAGTCTAATCCTGAAATGGAAAAGGCTCTGTGCAGACTGTTGAAATGCAGTTCCCTGTTCCAGGTAACATTAGCACAGCTTATTGGCAATACAAATATTTGAGTAAAACCATTGATATTAGTCACAATCTGCCCCTTTCCCTAAGTCTCTTGGGATATGCATGTATGACATGCAAACTAAAATATACTTAATCTAATCACCTCTGGAGATGGAGAGACATGTGCTCATATAAATGTCAAGTTGGGACATAATTTAGCAGAACTCTGGAGTTTATCACCATTGCCAGATCCCTCTTTATTCCATCTGGTGAAACAAATGTGTCTCTCTTGTTCTAATCTAGGTAAAAGAAGGAGACTAGAATCCATGAGTTTCTTGTTTGGATACTATAATTATGCAGCCAGCTCTGATTTAAGGAGTCAATGAGGTCCACTGTGTGCATGTGGGAACAACAGAAAGGTACAAAAGCCAATTATCTAGGCCCAGCCATCATGTACTAGCTGGTGGTTGTCTCTTTGACAACATTGCCAGATGTATTAAAGGTTGGGAGCAGAGGTTAATTAAAAAACAAAATCAAAAAAGTACTTAAATATTAGAAGTGGAAATTCTCTTTGTGTACACCTGGCTCTGATCATTAGTCTCAGTGCATTTGAGATACTTAGATAAAGGTTATCTCGTCCAGAAACACACTGACCCCTGGCAAAGAAATAGCTGCTTGACCACATCTCAGGAAAATCAGAACCCAATTAATTCTTCCTACTGGCCCTGGATCAACTGGGGCAACTTCAGCAATGTCTGGAGATATTTTTGATTGTCACACTGGGAGGCATGGTACTGTTCTATCTGGTAGTAGAGGCCAGGGATGCTGCTATCCGTCCTACAATGCACAGGACAGCTTCCTCACAACAAAGACTTATCTGGCTCAAAATGTCAATAGTGTCAAGGTTGAGAAGACTTGGTCTAGTGGATCACATATATTCCTTTTCCTCCATATAGCATTTACTGAATTAAATGAATGAGGAAGGAAGGGAAAGAGAGAGGGAGAGGGAGAGGGAAAGAGCTGTTTCATTTTTCTAAATAAATGCAAGTTATATGATAACTAGGATATTATCATTCTAGATGCACTGCAGAGACAAATTTTCAGCTGTGTACTCTTTCCATTATATCACTAAACAGCTAGGAGAAAACATTAACCTGAAATTGCAGAACATATACATTTTCCTAATGGCATGAAAGAAATAAAAGAAAAAAAAGTATAGAGGTCCCGTTTCCAAAATGAAATACACATACTCAAAATTTCAACGTGCAGCACCTTTAATCCTATTGCCCTTAAATACATTTTTAGGTATAGTGAATGTTATGGTTTGGATGTGAGGTGTCCCCCAAAAGCTCACGAGTGAGACAATGCAAGAAGGTTTGGAGGAGATATGATTAGGTTATAGCCTTAACCTAATCAGTGGGTTAATCCAATGGGATTAATTGACTGGTAACTGGAGGCAGGTGGGGTGTAGCCAGAGGAAGTGGTTCATTGGGAGCATGCTATAGGATATATATATTTTGTATCTGGAGAGTGGAGTCTCTCTCTCTTTGCTTTCTGATCATCATGTGAGCTGCTTCCCTCCGCCACATTCTTCCACCATGATGTTCAGCCTCACCTTGAGCCCCAAGGAATGAAGCCTGTTGTCTTTGGATGGAGACCTCTGAAACTATGAGCCCCTTAATAAACCTTTCCTCCTTCCCAGTTGTTCTGGTTGGGTCCTTTTAGTCACAACAGCAAAAACAGCTAACTAAAACAGTTACAAACATCACTTCCTATCACGTAGATACTCCTAAGAACATATTTCAAATTTCTCTAGATGTAGAATCAGAAGGGAACATTTTTTTATTCCCCCTGGTGCTTGGGATGGAACTCAGGGCCTCATCCGAGCTAGGCAAGTACTGTACCAGTGAGCCACACCCTTAGTCCCAGAAGGGAACATTTTGAATGTGATGGGGTATTGCATAAAGCAGTTGATGCCTTATAAATGGATCATTTCACGAAGTAGTGCTACAAGTATTTTTATTCTGTACACCAAATTTTGGTTGACTATTCTCTACTCTCCTTTGCCTCTGATGAAGCATGACATTTCTTCTCTAGCCTCTACCTTGGTAGAAACTGCTACTGCACCAACAGTCCCTATGAAGCAGGGCAAGGACAACCATCAATGCCTTCTAGTCATAGTTACAGAGAAATTAGTTCCCTTCAGGCATAATCAGCTTGCATAGCTGACTTCTAAAGTGGAATAACTTTTGTCTTTTTCATTATTTTGATCCTGCATTTCAGTTACTAGAATTGTTCTTATTTGGCAGTGACTGCTGGGTAGTATAAACTAGATAGACATCCCCCCCCCCCCCCAGGACTCTAGAACTTACTGGCTTATTTTAGTCCTCAAGGGTAAAGTCAGTCTGGAAATTTCTGAGATGACCTCAGAATATTCCTTAACATCTTAGGTAGAGAACAGCTTAACTACATTTGCTTTATCTTACTGTGTGTAATAGAGCTCTGATTCCCAGGAGATGGAGGGCCAAGTAAGCAACTCAAGGGCAGCTCACAAGGCAGCAAAGCACAGTGATTAAAAGTACTAGTTTTCTAATGACAAATAAATAAATAGATGAAGAAAAGGAAGTCTAGTAGAGTAGCGGCAGGAGAGCAGGGGACTGGAAGGGAGGATGGGAGGGAAAAGGGGAGGCTCATGAGCTGAAATTGAATTTCATGCATGTATGATTTTGTCAGGATGAACCCAACTACTACGTATAACTATAATGGTCCAATAAAAACAAAATGAAACAAAATAAAACCAGGTATTGGTTTTAGAATTGTGGCTCCAACATATGATTAATTGTGTGGATACTGAGCAGATTAGTTTATCTGAGCCTAACTTTTTGTAATGGACTGGAGAGCATAATACTGCATAGGTGATCACGGGAATTAGTGAGGGCTCAATAAAGAGTGGCCCTTGAGAAAATGAGAAGTGCCATTCATTGTTCATTGGACACCTCTCCATGACCTTCCTTTTTTTTTTTTTTTTAAAAATATTTATTTATTTGCTTTTAGTTGTACACAATGCGTTTCTTTTTCTGTGGTGCTGAGGATTGAACCTGGGCCGCACTCGTGCTAGGCTAGTGCTCTACCGCTGAGCCACAACCCCAGCCCGACCTTCCTTCTTAACATTGATGAAAGATCGTGGTAAGCAGTGAGATCTGGGTACCAAGTTGTTCATAGCCTGATCCTCCTTTCCCCATATCCATTGAAGAATGGGCCAACTTATTCTTCTTCCATCAGTCTCTGTGATCTGTACATTCTTATGGCTGCTCTCTGCTGAGGGGCAACCACACAGAAGTTATTAAATGTGTGTTTGTTGAATGATTGAGGATATATGGGAAATATAGATAAATGAATCCTTTATTTGTCTACCTGTTTTTGATGTTGATTCATTGGGGGAGGTGTGGGTTAGGTAGGGTATGTGAGAGGCGTGGCAGGCAGGGGTATACAGTGGTCAGGACAGTAGACCTGTGAACTCTATAATGCAGGTAGAGTCTATACATCAGGCAATGGGAAATCCCTGAAGAGGTTTTAGCTAAGGAAGGATATCCTGTTAAAAAGTATTGCTATGTCTAATTATTTTAAAAGTTGCCTTGGAATCCTGAAAAAACATAATCTCAGGGAAAATTAATTTAAATTGACTTTCATTTAAAATAGCTTTATTTCTATTTGATTCCTTTCATGTTATGCAATGACTGAAATGAATCAAATAACAGAGTATGTCATCCATGACTACAGAAACAGAGAGACTCTTTCTTTTTGTCTCAGATTATACCTCTCTCTCTTCTCTGATATTTGGGCTTTGGGACCTTGAAAAGAATAACTTGTGAGAACCGAGGGCCAGCTCGGTTCTAGGATGCTGAGCTCACTGCTGGGAAGTTGAGAGGATTATGCAACGCATCAGAGGCAAATGACACTTTGCTAACAGGAGCCCCCATAGGGAAGGAAGATAGTATTGTACTCCTGATCAATCATTTCAGCAATTCTTGACTCTTGCGACTCTTTATTCTAATCTACACTGCAGCCAATCTACACAGAAGATGTAGAAAAATCATTAAATGAATTCACACTCTCACCCTTCCATTGCTATTGGCTGTAACTTTGACACGATCATATTTCATGTAGGGAAGAGAATATAATAATTGTACTAACCATTTTTATATTTGCTTCCTTTTGAGAATAAACAAATTCCTACTAATGGCCAAGAATTAACTTCTTAATACAAATGTGTGACTGTTAGAATACTTTTTGCTCTTTTGTGTCAATTATAGTGTTAAGAAGAAATTGACTTGGATTTCTCTGTATTTTTCATGTGATTAGAATCTCAGACATTTTACTTTTGCCAAGAATATCATGTTTTATTGCATTTTTGTGAGGTTATAGGATGATGATTTGGAAATAGTCGGTTTTGGCCATTTTTTACAGGCTATGTAAAAATGTCATTTGATGCTGTTTAAGGAGTCTTTCTACCATTTTCCCCCAACGTGGATCCAGAGGACACTGGTATGATCATTTGAACAATACCTTTAAGTATTTTGCTTTGTTCACCAGCCCTGTGGTAATATAATCAACATAGTATGCAGTGGAATCCTCTAAACAAAGATATTTTTCCTATGTAACCAACTCCTAAAATAACATAAAAGAAAAATATTTATATGGAATCTAATATTTTTGCTTTGAATATTTTATTTAAGATGAGAAAAATGGTCTAGGTTATAGCATAAGCAAAACCATTTACAGCCTGTTAGGGCAAAAGCCTCTTTATATTTGCCTCTGACAAGTGGGTTGTCATGCCCCAAGGGAATGAAGGGAATGCTTTGACTCAGGAGCCTGGGGACTGCCACTTGTCACAGCTCCTGTGCCACTCTTCCTGGGCTGTCAGTTAGTGTGGGTCATCTATGAATGCCACAAGCACATGGCAAATTGGATAATGACACAGGTATATTTTCAGTGTTCATACTACACAAAGAAGGGATTTATGTTGATTTGGTCCCTAACACTACTTAACCCATGTGATTTCCTTTTAGTGTCCCAGCCTGGTTTACTCTGAGGCATTCAGAGCATCTGTGGGCTTTATTTTGCTGGTCTCTGATGTAACCTTGAGGTGTAACCTCTGGATCAAAACTGGGCTGGGGGCTGGGGGCTGGGACTTGGTAGAAAATATACTGAAAATATGCCTGTGTCATTATCCAATTTGCCATGTGCTGTGGCGTTCATGGCTGACCCACACTAACTGACAGCCCAGGAAGAGTGGCTCAGTGGTCCAGTGCTTGCCTGCATGCTTAAGCTCCCCCCTCCTTTTGATCCTCAGCACTGCAAAAATACAAAACAACAACAAATAATAACAAAAACTGGGCTGGGAAGACCCACAAAATCCTTTACTGGCAGATCCTTGGGGATATAATGCCTAGAAAATTCCCAGTGCATTCATTTATTCTTAGAGTCAAAAAGAACCTGAACCTTGCTGTGAGCTGGATATCGTGCTTCTTGCTGGGGATCAAAGCACAAAAAGACTGAGGCCCTTACCCTCTGTGCAGTTCTCTGCCTGGGCAGGACTTGGTTCCTTCTTTCAGCTTTCCTTTCTTTGTTCTTGATTTGACTTATGGAACACCTTCTTTCCCGTTTTCCTCTGGTACATGTTTATGACTGTCCTCACCCATTGTGTGTCCCGTGGTAACTCATTGCTGGCTCCGATTTGGCAGGTAGTTTATTACCTGCTCCATTTTATAGATGAGGTGGTACAGAAGTCTTTTTTTCTATGGTTGAAGGAAGCGTGTTTGCAGACACCAAAGCTGCAAGCTGAGAGACAGAGGAAGATGTTCTTCTGTATCTGAAGACCTGACATCCAGGCCTTTCCTGAAGTTCCAAAGAGCCCCAAATTGAGTTGCTGGAGAAATAATTTTTGGAGTATAATTATTTCTAGGTTGAGGGAAAATGACAAACCTCATCCTGTTGTAATATGATTGACCACTGGATGTCACTATTGCTCCATAGAAATACCCCAGACACCCATGTTAGGCTCTAGGATTTGGAGCATTTGTAGGTCTGTCTCTGCATTTTTAACACTTTTGCTTTTGTCCAATTTGCATTGCAGTCACCCCCAGAGCTTCTGTGAAACAAGGGTGGATTATAAATAAGCAACTCAACAAAGAAAAACAAGTTGTCTTACCAAGAAGTAACCATGGATGATGGGCTGATTTAGGTGTTGAGGTACTTGCAAATCATCCTCAGAATAACCTGAATGAAAGCCACCATTTCCCCCTTTGTCTGGATACCTATATTGTTAAGAGTGTGTGTCACACAAAGACTTAGCAGCGCACTCAGAGCACTGGAGAGTCACGTATTAGAGGTCACCTCTTTCAACATTCTGCCAAATGCATTATTTCCCCTGTCCCCTCCCTGCCATAGGATATGGACAAATGGCCACTACCTCTGTTTGAAGGTCCCCAGAAAACAGGCTCACAGATTTTCCAGGCAGCCCAGTTCACTGCTGGGGTGCTGGAATTGCACAGGAGTGGGCAGAGAGCTATTTCTTCAGTTCACATGCTTACTGTTCTTTCATAGCTGCTATGTGATGTGACAAAGCTATTTGCAAAGGGTGCTGTGGGAGTTGGGTCAAAGAGGCTTGGCTCAGTCTAGGAGGTGCAGGGAGGAACAACCCTGGAAAGGGTCAGTTTCTGGAGCAGGATAAGTGGGGCCTTTTGACCTCCCTTAGATCTTATCACGCACCAGATGATGACTCTGCTGTAGGTAGATACTGTGCTGTTCCTGCAGTGCTCCTGGTAAGCATAGAAGGAGTTTGCCAAATTTAGCAGCAGTTACATTTAATTAATGGAGTTCTTTTTCCCTAGAGCTGTGTGTAAGGTGGAATCTCATAATCAAATCTGGGTTCTGCACTGGTTTCTGGTGTCTAACTGCAGGACCACGGCTACAGAAAGGCTTTGCATTTTATAGCTGGGAGGAAGACTTACCTGTTTCTGCTCCTTCCCATTTCCATTCCTTCTGTGTAGACTGGGGCTCAACCACTGGTAGGAGCACCTCTGCTGCTCCACTCCTTCCCTCTCTTAGAAGCCCAAACGGTGAGCCAAGGGCCTCCATCTGGAGTCACTGAAGACAGAAGAGGTAAAGAATACGACCTTTTTTCAAGGCCTAAGGCCCTCAGAGGCAAGATGCTTTTTATCCATTACTAATGGGCACTCAGTTTTTCCTCTGGCTTATTTCTGGTATAGGCTTTTCGTGAAATGCCTAAGATCAGATGTTAACTCTGGAATCCAACAGGTAGAACTTAACTCTTGGCTGGGCCTCTTTCTAGCTGTGTAACCTCAGGCAAATCACTTAGCTCTTTTAAACTTCAGTTTTCTCTTTTGTAGAATGAAGACAATTAGAACCACAATGTCAACCCTTCAGGGTTGTGCTGAGAATTGAGAATGCATTTAGGGTGTATAGCACAGTGCCTGTGTATTATAATGCTCCAAAGGAAAAAAAAAAATGTTTGCTACTGTTATGGAGTTGGATAAGTTGACTCAAGAGAAGACAGAAGAAATTGTGACTATAAAAATCAGAGAGGCCCAGAAGTGCAAATAATTAAATCATAGCATTTACTCTTGTAATAAACATTTTTGAAAGATTTTTATGTTGGGTATGATACACGGAGGAAGACATACTGTGTTTCAGAGAGCTGGTAGATGAGTGGCAGATGTATACCAATGTTATAATACACATGGTAGATACAATAGCAGAAATATGGTCATCCGTTAGTTTGTTGGTTAGTTTTCCATTATTGTGACAAAATACCTAAGATAAGCAACTTAAAAAGAGGAAAGGTTTATTTTGACTAACAGTTTTGGAGGTTTCAGTCTATGGCCAGTTAGTCTGTCACTTTTGGTCCTGTGGAGAAGCAGCACGTCCTGGTGGGGAGCGTATGGCAGAGGAAGCTGTCTACCTCATGTGGTCAGGAAGTGGAAAGACAAGGAAGAGAAGAAACCAGTGTCCCATAGTCCCCTTTGAGGGCATTCCCTTAATGGCTTAAAACCTCCAACTAGGACCCACTTCACAAACCTCCCACTAGGACCCACTTTCCTATAGTGCCAAGCTGAGGACCAAGCCTTGAACACACGGGCCTTTAGGCGACATTTTAGATTGAAAGATAACAGTTAGCACAAAGTACAGAAGCTCAAATCTCTGTGGATGCAAGTTTAGTATAAAGATACGCCTAATTATTTAAAAAAAAATTTGTTAGCTTCTGTTATTTCGAACTTTGGGAGTTTGGACTGTGGCATAGTGATGGTTGCATAACCATGGTGGCATCTACCAATGCATTCTGGGATGTATTATATAACAATGTACTTGAAAGGCATCGGGAACAAGTGGGACTTTTCTATTCCTGCACCATACAAATGTTTATGTTCCGAACAATAACATTAAAAAAGACACCACAAACATGTTCGTATTTCCAGTTGACAATACCTTTCTCATCTGAATGTACTTCCTGTCATTCTTGCTGGGCTTTTACATAAATCACTTCAATGTTTAAACTAGTTTAAGCTTTATATGAGTACATACTGTGTAGATTTAAAAAATATGCAGAATCAATTTCCTTCTATTCAACTAATTATTGTAGTGGTGCTAGTTAGATAGCACACTGGCAACATTGCCCCTCAGGCTACATCCTTCTTGACAAATGTTGAATGTTGAGCTATAATTTTATCTACCCCATCTAAAATGTTAATTGCAGGCAAGAATTCAGAATTTATTTACCAGCAGCATATTTTTACAACTATTTATTTAATCAGCATCATCCGAGTACCTAGAATGTATATAAATACATGGGACATGAAATCACAAATGGAATCCTTTTTTTTTTTCACTTTGCAAAGGTCAACATCATATTGTTTTGGTTCACCCCATTTGCTTAAGCAGATGTGCAAGACCATTTGCAAAGACAAGGGCCTTCAGTGGGAGTTTGTTAGGAGAGTTGCAGAAACATAAGTTTTGCAACAATAAGAACAAAACATTGAAATTACCCATGTTTGAATTATTTGTACCAGAAGGATCCTATCAGAACAATAATAGTGGTAAAAATTTTCAAACTCCCAACTAGCATATATAATGAAGAAAGAATAATGACTTAGGTGCAGTCCACGTGGCTTTTTGAGGAGGGTGGATTTGGTTTTGTGAAAATCCCTTTCCTGTGATAGACCCAGCCTAATTCCATCTTAAGACGGGGAGCCATCCTGTCAAAAAGTTATGAAAAGTCCACTTCAGTTTTCTATGAAATGCTAGGATTCCTGTTTGGCCTGGTCACATTTTGATGTTTTAAAATTGTTTGGAATTCCTGCCTAGGCCTTGAGCTCACTCAGGCCTGGCTTTCCTTGACCAGATAACAACCCTTTCTAAAACTAATGGTGCCTCATAAACTTAGATGTGGGGTCTGACTTTACTCCCTACCTTGGAATGCAATGCCATGTAGATTATTAGTATGCTATTTGCCGTTGAACTGTGTATGTCTTAACTTTGTTAGCTGTAAGTTTCCAAGATTTTTTGTAACTCTTTGAACTATAAAAACCTTGTCTTCCCGGATAGCGGGGCTGATCCCGAGCCCAGTATTTGGGAGGGGCAGCCGCAGGCCAGCATTTTTTGTGTACACAATATAAGCTTGCTTTAATTTGATTTAAAATTGGAGTTGGTGGTCTTTTCTTTGCGTCTTGGATCAACATCATGAGCACAGAGCCATGTCTGATACACAAAGGCAGGTCAAAGGCTGGATTTGGGCAGTGATTAAGGAGAGGGAGCTGGATTTCTCTGCATGGTTAGGCTTCCAAAATTACCGTGGATGGAGGAAGCATAGCAGAAGGTTGTGATGGGGAGGAGAGAGGAGAGAACATGGGGAGATGGAGTTTAGTTTTCTGTAAGCCTTAAAAAGAAAGGTAAAATGTCCAAGTAATATATCTTGAAGAAGTAATGTATCTACCTTCAACTGTTCCTTCTTAAGGGAAATGTTTTCTACTTTGACCTATCACACACACACACACACACACACACGCACACACACACACACACACACACTCAGTTATGCACATCTGGAATGTTAAATGTGAACACATATTCTTATTTTTTCTACCACCTGTGTTGACAAATAAGGGGCAGGTCTTTTAGAACCAGGTGGCCTATGCAATTCACTATGGTGGACAATGGGTGGTGGGCCAGTGGGTAGAATGGAAATGCCTCTTACCGATGATTTTTTTTTTTTTTTTTGAGAGCTACAACTATTTTACCAACTTCTAGAGGCCCCAGATTTATCAAAGAAGGAATTTTGGCCTCTTCTTTACTGTTTCTGTCTCTGTATGGGGAAAGGGATTGCAGAGGGAAAAAAAAATTGGAGTTTGACAAGTTATACAGGGTCAATTAGTTGAAAGTTTTGCTCCTAGTTTCTTTTTCTTTCTTCTTTTCAAAAATTCCTCCATTAAAATGAATGTCCTAATAGTTATTTTTGTATTCTGTTTGACATTATTTTTTTAATTCACATTTAACACAATGAATTATTGGAGCAGATCTGAAAAGCTCTTTTAAAACTTGACGTTCATCGTTTGAGTAGCCACTGGAGGATGCAGATACACTGTTTGGACATAACCCTGTGTATTTGCCAAAATATTCTTCTTAAAAAATTGCAGGGCTGGGGTTGTGGCTCAGCGGTAGAGCACTTGCCTAGCACGTGCACGGCCCGGGTTTGATCCTTAGCACCATGTACAAATAAACGCATTGTGTACAACTAAAGCAAATAAGCAAATATTAAAAAAATTGCATACACAAGCAGGACATTCTAAGTAGGATTGTCATTTTAACTGCTTTTTGTATGACACTTCCCCATTGACTAAATATTTTCTGATGCATTATTTACTGTGGTAAGTGAATATATGGGATTTGTCCTCTGGATAGAACTACCTCCTAGAGAAAGCAGTGAAGTTCATGAAAGGGGAATTATTATTTCAGTTACCAATTTGAACTGTGTAAGCATAAGACATATATCAGACACATATATATTTACCATATATGAGAATAGCATATATTTATGTCATAAATGTAATAAATCTATTCATATGAATTTATGAATGTTATGACTATTTCATATTCATATATCTGATAAATATATGACTAAAATGCATATTATATATGCATAAATCTTGGAAATTCCAACAAGATGTATATGTACACACACCGACATATGTGTGTGTGTGTGTGTGTGTGTGTGTGTGAGCTGAGAACTCCTCTAGAACAGTATGGAAGGTCATGATTCTATGACCCCAGGTAAGGAAAGCTGGCACTTGGGTAAAATCCTGTGGGGTGCAGCGTGGTCCTGCCCCTCCTCATCTCCCTTTCCTGAACCCCTGGAATGCTCCACATGCAACGTCTCAGGAAGAAAAAGATTTAATCCAGGGAAATTTTAACCTTGTGGACCCAAACCCTGGCATATGTGAAAGAGGTTCAGGGTGGTTTTGTATGCAGCTTCTAGACCTGGACTCCACTCCACTTGCACCTCTTGTCCCTTCCTGCAGGCTGACTGCCTAGGGGCATGGGGACCTTGGAGATGTTGAGGTGGCAGGGCCATAGATGAGAAAGAGTTTGGGGTTTTACATCACCACTTAGTGGAGAGCCTCCTGCTGAGCCAGGAGCACCCATTTTTGGTTCTACTCAGATGAGAAATAAACATCCATTGTGTTTGAGCCAACATATGTATCAGGTGCTTTTCTTAAAGTTGCATTCCTACTACGGGGGTTCATAACTTTTCTTAGATAACCGAAGTGCCCATAGCTAGGGAAGGTTGGGAATGCTTAAATCATATTCTTGAAGTATTGAAATTGTAGCATGTTATTGCTGGGAAAAATCTTCAGTTTTTTGTAATATTTTTTTTTAGTTGTAGATGGACACAGTATCTTTATTTTTATTCATTTTATTTTTATGTGGTGCTGAGGATCGAACCCAGGGCCTCACACATGCAAGGCAAGTGCTCTACCACTGAGCTACAACCCCAGCCTAAACCTTGAGATTTTTAAGCAGAGGCTGGGGCATGCCAGTGTTGGTGGGCAAGGGGATGAGGGTGCAGGAAGTGGAGGAGTGAGCACAGGTGGAGGTTATGACCAAGGTCCTCTCCCAGAGATCCTTGTGAGCCTACTATCACCTGAACCCCTGCTCCTGAGGAAGGATCTAGCCCAAAGTCCTCATCTTATACTGAACAGATGAGTTATAAAGTAACAGAAGGTCTTACCTCCCGTCTCAGGTAGTCAGCATGCCTCTGCCATTCACTCAAGTTGTGGTGTTGGTGACTTGTATATCATTCCTTGTGTAACACTTGCATTTTAAAGGAAACCTGAAGAAAGGGAAATTTCTTTGCCCCAAATTCTGTTGTAAATTCTCATTTCAGTGGTGTTGTTTCAGTTGTTTGGAGTCCCAGGAGCACAGACATTCTAAGCAATGTCAGGGAGCTGCTCTAAACATGGTAAGGAGGAAGCTACCTCTTTGGCCTATGGGTAAAGCCATTAGTGAAGATGAAAATTCACGTTGTAAAGATGAAGATTTACATGGTAGAGAAGGAGTGAATATTTCATGTTGTTTGAAGCACACAGGGGCAGTCTGATTCATCAGGGCCATTGCGTGGGAACTAATGGGCCAAATAACTTCATCTAAGACAATCCAGACCACTGTCAGTCAATATGCCCAGCAGCCTTTGGGAAGGGGTCAGGTTATTTCTCTTTACCTAAGAATAAAGTGCCTGGGGCTATACTATTTTTTAGGCCAAAATTTTCATCAGCCATACAATTAGTTTACAGGTTCTTTTGAGAACTTAATAACTACCGGCACAACCGAATCGCCCAACTATTGCATTAACAGAATGTTCCCATGTTGGGCTATAAATTAAGCAGTACAGAGGGGCACATTTATTTTCTTTCATTTCCTTCTTAACACACACATTGGTAGACGTGAAGGATTTATACGACTTATTACCTCATTTCCTGCCTCCTCCTTTCCTGTCAGTGTTTTGGTTCAGTTTTCACAACCTTTTTTTTGATGCCTGGGTGCCACTGGGTATTTTCAGCCTGCTTCTACTCCAGGAACTGAGTGGGTACCCAGAGTCCAATTGTTTTAGGTATTGCTCTGATTAACACCTTCCTCTCAGGGCTTTTCATGCTGAAAAAGCTGTGGCAATTTGGAAGATCAGGGTCCTGATGTTAACTAGCCATTGGAGAGATAGAAATGATGTTCCCAGGCAGCATTATCCCTGGAAAATACCAAAGCTGCGAGAAATAAACATGTAAATTCAGTCAAAGGGGTTCAATGAGTTAATGAGGGGTTAAATGGGCAAAGATTTAAACACGGGGTTTTGTCTCCCGAAAAGAGCAATACCATTTTTCAGGTTGGTAATTGAGGAGTTAAGCTTCTAGGAGCTCAAAGAATAACAGCTAAAAACATTGAGAGTCCCACCAGTGGTTGTGACCTTTATCTCGAGGGTCCAAATCCAGACAAGGGTCTTAATTAGCTGCAGAGAAATCTAGAGCTTTGGCAACAAACCAGCAGACATTAAAGAAACAAAACAACTAGTAAATAAAAGAGCCATTATTATTATTATTATTATTTTGGTCACAAAAGTTAAATAGGAGCAATGTTTATGTAACTTTTGGTGTTCCTGTTTCCTAATTTCTCACTTAAAAAAAATTCAATTTTACTTAATTTCTTTGCTTTCATTTTCCTCTCAAATTAAGGTTTTTTTTAAACCACCATATATCATTTTATATTTTATTCTTTTCTATGATCTTCATCTTATTTTCTTGTTTTAAAAAAATCTGTGTTGTGTCCCTCAAACCCCTCTAGATGTATTTTGGGGCATTTTCTACATTTTTATTATGAAACAAATGCATGCTTATTACATAAATAATTTCAAACAATGTAAAGTTCATAAAGTTATGATGGGCCTCTCATGTATCCAGATTTTTCTATGCATCTATATATATATGGTGTGTGTGTATTTATATATGTATCTAGTAAATGCACATTTTCATTTTTTTTAAACAAAGAAAGTTCATTTTGAACCCCTAATAAGACTATATTAAGTTTTATGTCTATTCAGATTCATGTGGGTATTGTGATTTATAGAATACTTATAGTTATACTTATAACTTCTGTGTGATATTGGCTCATGTCTTTGTGAATTATGATGGAAACAATGTTTCTTTCTGCTCTTACCATTATTATTATTATTATTTTAATATTTTGTTCATTCAAAGTTTTTTTTTTCCTCTTTAAGTCTTTCTTGTGACTATCTTTTTTCCCTTTAATTAATTAAGTAATTTTTTTTTTATAGTTGTACATAATGCCTTTTATTTTTACGTGGTGCTGAGGATTGAACCCAGGTCGCGCACGTGCTAGGTGAGCGCTCTACCACTGAGCCACAATCCCAGCCCTCTTGTGACTATCTTTAATTTTTCTATTTCTTATTGTATTTCCCTGTCTATTGGTTTGGACATGATGGGACAAAGAACATACTACCCCCAAATATGGCATGTTGGCATTTAAGAAAACAGCTCAAGTAGGAAGGTCTCTCTGATGTTCTGAAGCAGACCATGAAATAATTCTCCAATCTTCCTGAAGACAAGGTCATAAGACTCTCATACCTTCAGAGGGGTCCCCGTTATCCCACCTGGAGGAGAAGAACAACTCAAGACACAGAGATGTACCAAAAAAAAAAAAAAAAAAAAAAAAAAAAAGAAGAATCTGAGCAAACTAGTACCGGAAAATTCCTGTCCATTTATTGCTATTCCCTTCATACCCACTTTTGTCTACTTGTACTTCTATCTGAATGTCTGCTTTTCATTAAACCTAAGCATAAAAATACACATTACCCTGTTTCTTAGTGTCTTCATTTCTGAAGGGTATCATGGCATGCAAATTTAATATTAAGCATATCTGCTATGTTTTTTCTCTTGTTAATCTGTCTCTTGTTATAGGCATCTCGGTCATGAACCTTGCAAAATGTGAGGACAATATATTACTTTTTCTTCCTTATGGAAGGTTTCATCTCCTTCTGACTTAGTTGCTACTGCTGTTTTATTTTATTTTTTTAGTTCCAGCTTGATTGCTTTTCAGTACCACAAATTAGATATACATTTTTTTTTGTTCTATGTAGTTAATGATTTTTTCTCTTTCATCTTTCCTTCTTCTTGCATCCCAGACTCTACTGTGGTGTAATGCTCATTTTTCCTTAAGGATATGCTCTAGAATTTTATTCTGTGAAAGCCAGTTGATAGGAAATTTGCCCTTATTCTTGATAGTCTTTAAGTTCTAGGTTGAAAAATTATTTTCTCCCCGTATGTGGAAGTTATTATTTGACTGCTTTCTGTGCTTGTCATTAATTTAATTGTAGGTAAACTATCTTTTCTCTTTTGAGAACTTGGCTTTGTTTTTGAATATTCTACATGATATGATTAGTGAGTTTTATTTAATTTTAAATCATTCTTGAGATTCTTGGGCTTCCCAAATCTGCACATGGCAGATATTTTCCAGTTCCGGATACTTGCGTGTCCCTCACTTTCTGTTATTTTTCTGAAACTAGTTAGATTTGCTTTAGATCTCAGGTTTCACGTCTTTTAACCTCTTGTATTTTCCTGTAGTTGCCTCTCTCAGCACTGTATTCTTTGTGATCTACTCATCTTGCCTCCCAATTTTTCATATTCTTTCTTTAGCTCTATTTAAGTAAAACTTTTCACCCACCTATTGCTTGCTTTCCATTTCAATTTGACATGTTTGGAAGTTCTATTTAGTTCTTTCAGAAATTTTTTGGTAATCTTTGCTAATATCCCAACCCTCATAATTTTGAAAACATTAGAATAATTGTTTTAAACGTGTAATTTCTTTTTTTATTATTAAATTATTTATTTATTCTAATTTGTTATACATGCTTGCAGAATGCAATTCATTTCATATTACATATATAGAGCACAATTTTCAAGTCACTGGTTTTACACAAAGTATTTTCACACCATTTGTGTCTTCATACGTGTACTTAGGGTAGTGATGTCTAACTTATTTCACCATTATTCTTATCCCCTTGCCCTCTCCCTTCCCCTTCCCAAACATTCATGAAAATGAATTTATTATTAGGAATTACTAGAGGAAGAATTTTCTCTCTTCAATGCTTTAACCTAACATAAAGCTAAGACAGCTAAGTATTCCTACTGTCCCCCTCTGAAACTTAAAAAAAAAAAAATGTCCATTGAGGGTATCACTTTCATGGAGTCTCAATTCTGCCTTGCTTGACGACAGTTTTTTTTTTTTTTTCCTTTCTCACCATCTATGATTGGGCATGACACAAAGATCTAAATATTCAGGATTTGGCAAAGTATGGTCCTTAGGCAAACTGTGGTCTCAGACTTGACTTCTCTGGATGTGAGATTTTACATTGTACATGGCCTTAAGTAGACTCCTCTGTCCTTCTCACCAGTTTAGCTATGCAATCAGAAGATTTTTGTGCACCAGAGGACTCTATCAACAGAGTTTAAAAATTCAGGGGCTGGGAGAAAGTATTTGCCAATTATATATCTGAATAGTAATTAATATTCAGATAAAGGAATTCCTACAACTCAACAAAAAACTAAACAAAGGATTTCCTAAAACTCAACAAAAAATCTGAACAATATGATTAAAAATATTCAAGAGACTTGAATAGACATTTCTCCAAAGAGGCTCTATAGATGGCCAATAAGCATATGAAGAGATGCTCAACATAATTAATCACTAGGGAATACAAATTAAACCCACAATAAGATACCACTTCACATCTTTTAGGATGGCTAAAAATAAAAACGAAAACAATGCCCCCCCCCAAAAAAAAAACTACATCAAAGAACAAGTGTGGTGAGGATATAGAGAAATTTGAATGCTTATGTTCTGTTGGTGGGAATAGGAAATGGTGCAGCTGCCTTGGGAAATCAAATGGCAGTTCTTAAAAAAAAATAAAAATAGAATTAACATATGATCCACCAGTTATCTTGCATATGTCACCAAAAGAATCACAAGCAAGGATTCAGGCAGAGCATTATATCCAGATCATAGCAGCATATTAGCCAAAAGATGGAAGCAATGTAAGCACCCATCAACAGAAGAATAGGTAAATAAAATGAAGTCTACACATACCATGGAATATTATTCAGCTTTTAAAAGGAAGAAATTCTGACATATGTTACAACATGTGTGAACATTGAAAACAGTATGCTAAGTGAAATTAGCCAGTCACAAAAGCTCCATTGTTGTAGGATTCCACATAGGAGGCATCCCAGAGTAGTGAAATTCACAATAGAGACAGAAAATAGAATGGTGTTTGCCAGAGTGGTGATGGCCAGGAGAGGAAGCATAGGGATAAACCAAACTGAATTTGTGGGCCTCCATCTGCAATTGGGAATGGCTTCCTCATGTTGAGCATGGAGGCTGGGAGAGCTGTGACCCTCCACCCTGACAGACAGCAAAGTAGTGGAGTGGAGAAACTGTTAAGTTTCTTTTCTCTTCTTTCAAAGCTGGCTTTGAATAAAATCTCTTTTCCTACCAATTTGACTCTGAATATTTCTAGAGCAACGAGCATTGTAGTCTGACCTCTTTCTTCCAGGGTATTATTAGAGCTGCTGGGTTAACAAGAATTTTTTGCTAAATTTGTACAGCATTTCAGTTTTAAAAGATAAAAAAAAGTTCTGGTGATGGATGATTGCACCAGAATATGAATATACTTAATGCCACTGAAATAAACACTTGAAAGTGGCTAATATGATAAATTTTATTTTGTGCATGTTTTACTACAATTTAAAAAGGAAAAAGATGTTTATCATATTTTATTCAGCATTTTCCAGCGCTCCTTTCTGAGACATCTAGTTTTCCATAATGCCAGAATTAGAAGTCCGCATGGGACTGACTTCTTCTTACATGTTCATGGTATCCACTGGATACCCAACTTTGGATACCAATACTATGGATGATAACCATACTATGGATATATCCCAATACTGTGGAATATACCCCAATACTAAGATGATAACCTAGGAATTCAATGTCCTCCACCACTGAATGGTCTCTATTTTTCCTTTTCTGCTTTGACTATCCTAGATTAGTTATTTATTTTACATCACACTATTTACACGTTCTCTTATGATCCTTTGATAGTACCAACGTTCTGATTCTTCCATTCAGGCATAGATCCATATTTTACATCAGAAGAGCAAGGATAAATTCACATGTCAAAGTAGTTTGACTTGAATTCTTAATGTCTTTTGTGTCTGTGTGTGTGGATACTTTTTAAATTCTACAAATATGGAAGTTCTATAAATATTTATTGTTGTATGTTAGGCTGGGGGGCAGATACAAAGGTGAATAAGACAAATTTCCTGCCCAAGTTCTAGTGGTAAAGAGACAGTACACATGTCACCAAATAAATAAACAAGGTCATTTCAGGTACTAGGACTGCAAAGAATATGTGATGGTGCCATGCGTTGGAATGTGATATCAGTCAGGGCTATGTTGGCTGGGCAGTCAGTACAGGAGCCTTAGGAGATGTTTGGACCGAGAATCAATGTAGCCGATGAGGAAACTGTGCAACCATTTCAGGGAAGAACCATTCAATGGCCAGAACAACGAATCTTGAAATAAGATCAGTTTGATTCATTATCTAAATCCTATCAGAACTAAAGTCCAACCAAGTGAGCAATATCTTGCAGACTCCTTAAAAATGAATTTATGAAATTAGAATGGCCAAACCATCTTTTAAATCAGCAGCTTTTGAACACTGAAAAAATTTCAGTCACCTCCAGCAATTGGAGAAAACTTCTTTCTGTACTTGCTCTATTGTGCATATGTTAAATAGGCAAATATGAGGGCTACCACAGTTTTGCTTAGAACTTTCTAGTGATAACTAAAAATAAACATAGCTTTGTGTATGAATAGAGCACTATTGTCCTGTATAATTCAAGTTTCTTGAGTAGTCAGAGGGTTTGAACTTCCCAGTTAGGGTATATCAATCAAATTTCCCATGTAACTGCAAAATATCACCTCCTTTGTACACTTAATAGACAAGAGTCACAGGTATAATCATAGAGATAGCATATAGAGGTATCAGTCAATGTGCCAGTTCAGAGTTTCCTTCTTTGGGAACAATCATACACCTAGGATCTGTTCCTATTCTGTGTTTCTGATTTATATACCACCCAATTACTGCCCCATTTAATCTGCTCACCTGTTGTTGCTTTGTTCTGAATTTCATGGCTCTGTTGTTTTTAAGCCCTGTCTTGTATACATTTTCAGAGTGAGGCTGATTACAGCAACCCCTTGGTTTGGGGGAAGTTGGAACATTGCCATAGTGTCTGAATTGCCTGAATAAAGAAAAGTAGGTCCTGTAATTATTTTATTTTCTCCCCAGCATGTGATTTGTTATTGATGACACATGCATAGGGTGCTTTCTACATTAGGCTGGCTGATCCCTCTAGTATGGCATTAATGTCACCATCACTAGGCTTGAAGCTATAGTTTGTTAGGCAATTCTAGTGTTGGGGAATGATCATGGACTTTTTAATATGTCTGAAAGAGCTGCACACTGACAGATGTTCCTCCATGCTTGCTGATATCATGACTATGGCTCATAGGAAGCCCAGGAAATTAAAAGAAAGGAAAAAAAAAATGTTAGTTGAGGCTCCAGAAGGAGAGATTATAGAGGTATACAATAGGAAATTCTGGGGAAAAAAAGCCCACCAATCTATATAATTTTTCTTCAGGTCTAACTCCCCCTTGCCTCATAGAGATACATTCAAGACACAAAGTATTAAATGTAAAAAAAAAAAAAAAAAAAAAAAAAAAAAAAATTCAACAGTGAGAGCTATCCTTTCATGTTGCTCATATGCAAAATAAAACAAAAATACATACAAATAAAAGACCAAAAGTAAATGAAGGTGGTCTTTTTCTCTCCTCTGTAAAAAGAAAATGCATATCACGGTGTTTACTTGCTAGACCAATTATTTTAAAAACTGGGTTTCAAGGAAAAAGTCACTCTGGCAGAGACCTTACATGACAAGTTCCGTTCCACAGTGGATTAAAATGGTTGAGAGGAGATGCTAACATAACTTCAACTACAGCAGTGTGAACACACCACTGTAATAATTCATTTAGAATGATGACACCTGAGACCTAATTTAAAAGTCCTAGATGAATACCAGTCTCACATTCAACCCCGAGGGCTGCCGCAAACATACCTAAGAAAGTCTAAGAACCATAGTGAGTCTAATTGAATTGGACTTAAACGGACCATTGAGATGGCCTCACTGAGCTCAGGGGAATTCATATTGTCTATACTGTATCAGAATCACAGCTTGAACTGAATAACTGGTTACATTCAATCATGTTACTGTAACTCATGCTTGAGGTAAAGGGGAAACCTTTTGCTATCAGCAAGACTGGATGGAAAACAATTTCAAATCACTTTAAACCCAGTTGGCAACTACTTTGCCAATTATGGAATCCAGTGGGAAAGGTGTGTGCGAGGGCTCAGGACTAAATGATTTATGTCAGGCATCCGGGCCTCCCGAGGAATGCAGGAGGGTGTGCAGAGGAGGGGCATGTGGCTAATTATTTCTCCTAAGAATACTTTAGTGAGGTAATTTGTGCTTGCAGATGAGTCACACTGCAGGCTGGATAAAAGGCGAGGTAAGCACAGAAATTCCTGAGATCCCATTTAGAGATGGATAAAGAGGGAACCGAAGGATTCAATATACTTTCTCATCTCTTCACTCTGAAATGTTTGGAGATATAAAACATAAAGAGCAAACTTAGTTCTTTGCTCTAACGGGCAAGTTGGGATCAAAGCCTGTAATTTGTACTGTAGGTATTGCGTTGGCTGCTTTCGAACGCAGACTTTCTGGCACAGATGACATGCTATCGCTGATCAGATGGATGAGTGCGAATCTGGGGTCTTTTATAATGACCCCAAGAAGCAAGTTCTCTCTCTCTCTCTCTTGCTCTCCTCTCTTTTAAAGTCCTACTTTATTTTTGATGAGTCTGGTTGCAGAGAGGAGAATTTCTACACTACTCAATACTTTCTAAAGAAGGATGTCACCATTTTTTCTTTCTTTCTGGGATTCCTGTATGAAGCTCTCCAGCTGAGAAATGATCCTGAAAGTAATCCCAAGGGTAACGAGTCCCCCCTGCAACAATATAAAAGGGATAATAGAATTCCACTATAGAAACTTACACTGGAGGCATATGGGTTTCTTGAATAGTCTTTTCAGATCCTTTTATTATCTAAAGCATTTTAGAGACATTTTTAGTAATCTGGAGGAGATTATGAATGCTGTGATTATATTAAATTCAGCACTAGGGGGTCTTGTTGAAACCTCATGTGAGTGTGTTGGTGTAAGCCTGGCTCTCTTACTGTGTGCCTTTTCTCTCTTTTAGCAGCTGCCTACCATCATTACAGCTAATATAGTGGATTAAACTTTTGGGCTAGCTGGCGGCTCTGAGTATCTCTCTAATGGTTTCCATTGTGTGCATCCCTAGAAAACACTTCTGACCAATGAACCCCTAACTGCAAATGACACAGGCAAGCTTCATTGAAAATGACACCACTGGAGGGAACCTTGCACTCATTTGGGATGTTTCCTCACTGGGGGAAAGAAGGCCATTTCAGCAGTTATACCAAAGGGATGTTGTCATGTGGCATTTACTTTCCAAGCCAAGGAATGGAGTGGTGGGGGTAGCTTATGCTCTTACATGCTAACCGTGTGCTTAGCTGTGTGATGCCCAAATAACAGTCTCAGCATATCCAGAGTGGATTGAGAAATTACACTCTTCCCAGTTCATCCTCATACGGAATGGGGAGTATGAACGGGTCTGGAATCAATCTTGCTTAAATGCAGAGCTTGCAAGAATTGGGAGTTAAGTGCTATCAGAAAAGGGAGGGAGGCATGGAAAGGACCCTGGGACTGGTTGTTGGGATAGCCGCTTTCTAATTCTTGGCTCCAACTGAAGTTTCATGGTGACTTTGAGTGAGTTTCTTCACATGGCTGGGCCTCTCTCTATTTGGTCTGTGAGGTGAGGGAGGTAGACCAGATGGTTCAACCTAACTCAGAATTGTTCGTTGAGTATTCAGTCTGTGCCAAGATTTGTGTTAGGTGATGGGGAGATTATGGAAATGAGATAGATAGGGTCTGGGTCATTTGTTTTTTACCTTAGTAATATAGACTAACATTAAATAAATAATTACAGGGTGATGGATTTTGGGAAGTGGGGAAGCTTTTGGTGCAATGGGAAGATGTGAAAAAGTTTGAGCCTTCAGAGAAGAATTGTTGAGGAAATGTGTTTGGGTTGAGCCTGAAGGATAAGAAGGAACTAGCCAGGAGGAGAGGAGAGTAGAATGAGGCAGAGGAACATTTCAGACAAGCAAATAGCAATTTTGAAGGTTCTGAAAGAGGTTGAGACTGGATTATGGAACAGGAAGGAGAGAGTGATACGTGGCCAGATGGGTGGTGTACACATGTTGTGGTGAACATTTTAACCCAATTTGGGGAGTGGAAAGCACTGAAGGATATTTCACTGCAGAATGGTGCTGATGTGGCTGATGTCTGCATTTTCCTTCAGATTAGGTATTCTGGGGGCTTTCCACATGGTTTCAGGACTGCCCTAGGACCTATGAGACAGATTCAATACTCAGGTTCAATCCTGAGAAGAGAACACAAACTAGTGATCCAAGGAATTCATCTCCAATCTACCACTGGAGAATCTTGGACTATAAGGCAGATTTGCATGTGCAGGTCGGACTTGATGCCTTTGGATCCACCTCCAGAGCTGAAATCAATCTGGATTAGACTCTGAATCATGCTCTTTAGTTCTTCTTTGAATTCATCAAAGAAATAACAGACTGTATTGTATGCCCAGGTTTCTACACCATGTAAGAAAAGGGGAAATGGGCACTCATTGGTGCTCTTCAAAGCAGCTTCTTCTGGACCACCTCCCTTAGGCAAGACTTTCTGAGACTTTCATTTACAGTTACTCTATCTACCCCTGAGGTGCAATGGTATTTGGCATGTACTGGACCTCATTTGGAGGGAGTTTTTATGGCAATGAACATTACGTGGCATTTAATAGTAATGCTAACCATTTATAGAACTCTAGTAAGTGTAGGCATTTCAATCCCTTCTTCCATTTGAAAGTCTCTACAACCTTGTGAAATAACCCTGTGAAATGAGGAATAAGCCTTACAGATGAGGAAATGGGAGCTCAGGTCCACATCACACAGCTAGACTCCTACTGAAGAGCTAGGAGTGAAACCCAGCATGGCAAAATTCCAAGTCCAGACTTTTACAATAATCCTCACTGCTCTCTATGGAAAGTTCTGCTCTGTATTTTGGAGGAAGAGTGAGAGAAGGGAAAAATTTAATCTCCCAGTATGCCTGCTTCTCTTTCCCGCTTTTGAAGGGATGTAAGTAAAATAATCCCAACCCTCACATTGCCTTGCAGTGGCCAATCTCTGTATCGGAATGGTGGGCAGGAGGTCGGTGGGTGGCCCTAGCATGGCAGGGATAACTGTTTGTTCTCTGCTGTCCATGCAGCCAGCACCTACCTGCTCTCGGTGCTTCTGCCATATTGAGGCACAGTGTTAAATTGTCCTTAGCTCTTCTAGAGAGATGGGCCATATGACTTCTTTGGGAGTTATCCTTGTGTTCAGGAAGGACATCGGTTGTATCTTCATTTAGATAAGGCAACACCTGTGTTTTCATCAGGGTTCTCTAGAGGAATAGAACCAGTAGAATGTCTATATAAGAAGAGACCTGTTAGATTAACTTACATGATCAGAGGCTAGAGAATCCCACAGTGGCTGTCTGGAGACCTAGGGAAACCAGTAGCTGCTGAGTCTAAGAAAACCTCAGAATGAGAGGGACAAATGATGCCACCCCAGCCCGGGACTGAAGGTCTGAAAGCTCCCTGGAGTTACTGGTGTGAGTCTGAGTCTGTGTTCAAAGGCTGAAGAATCTGAAGTCTGATGTCCACAAGTGATAGTAACAGCTTCCCCTTCTTCCAGTTTTTGTTCCATCTGGGCCCCCAGCTATTGGACAATGCCTAAGATCAGGTGTCAACGCTGGAATCCAACAGATGCAGACCTAACTTAGATGGGCCTCTTTCTACCGGTGTAACTTCAGGCAAATCACTTAGCTTCTCTGAACCCCAGTTTTATATTTTGTAGGATGAAGACAATTAGAATCCCCACCCTCAGTTGGCTGACCCACATGCCAATCTTCTTTGGAAACATACTTGCAGACACACCGGAAGTATGCTTTACCAATTTTCTAGAATCTCTCCATCCAGTCAAGTTGACGCTGAAGATGAACCATCACAACCTGCATTTGGAAGCTATGCACTTTCTTTTCAATGGTCTTACAGGTTAGCAGCAGAGATGGTGATAACCATGACCCTCACTAACCTAGGAAGAGTGCAGAGGGAGGAGTGACATGGCAATAATCAAGACAAGGGTGCCATTTTCTGGCTGTTTGTCGTCTCCTATAGAAAACTAGAGGCCCTACTTCAACATTCTAGAAAAAAAATCTCAATATTTCTTGTTTTGCAAATAATTGCTCTTATTTTCCTTTCAAAGAAATATACGAAAGTGATTTGAAATGAAAGCAAATACCATTCATCTTGTTAAGGCTCCTTTCGAGTTTTCATTTCTTTTGGTTTTTGTGTTAATATTTTTCTGATAGAATAGAGTTCAAGAATGAAATATAGAAAAAGAGCTATCCATCCAAAGACTGAATGGTAAATTATTATGATGTAGAGAGATAGATTTGGATTCTTTAAAACCTGCCTAACAAAGATTAAGTATTTAATTTTTGGACAGGGTCAGTATGACAATACTTTTCAAGAGTAAGTTATTTTAAAATTTCTTTTTAGGGGCTGGGGTTGTGGCTCAGAGGTAGAGCGCTCGCCTAGCACGTGCACAGCCCGGGTTCGATCCTCAGCACCACGTAAAAATAAGGGCAAGCCGGGCGCGGTGGCGCACGCCTGTAATCCCAGCACTTTGGGAGGCTGAGGAAGGAGGATCGCGAGTTCAAAGCCAGCCTCAGCAATGGCGAGGCACTTAGCAACTCAGTGAAACCCTGTCTCTAAATAAAATACAAAAAAGGGCTGGGGATGTGGCCCAGTGGTCGAGTGCCCCTGAGTTCAATCCCCAGTACCAAAAAAAAAAAAAAAAAAAAAAAAAAAAAAAAAAAAAAAAAAAAGGGCATTGTGTACAACTAATGCAAATGAACAAACATTTAAAAAATTTCTTTTTAATGCAGATAAAGACATCTACAGGATAATCCAGGGTTCAAGAAACAATTCTGTGATACACCAATGTTGGATTGATAGTCAAATCTGATAGCATTTCCCCCTAAATGTTTTGACTGAACTGACATTACCTTGGAGGGATGACTATTTTGAGTTGTGTAAAAGAAAACCTTCCTATTTTAAGCAATGATTAAGAGGCTCAGTTCTATGAGACCAGAGAAGCACTGGACAAATTTCTGCATTGAATTCTACATACAATTAATGAATGAGTCCTTCTCCATTCCTAATGAGGAAGGGCCCGTTTGAGGGACATGCAAAACCTGTCAATCATTTCCCATATTTCTCCTACTGGGGTTGCCAAAGGCAGCTTTTGGTTTAGGTATATATCTGTTTAAGCTTTACTAAGGAATTAAATTAATTCACTAATTCCTTAGCAAAAATTGGCCTGTCAGATAATTTGGATGTTGGGTTATAATCCTGAGTTGGGGGCTTGAGAAAACAGGATGGTGAGCAGGGATGGGGGAAGATGGAAGGAAAGGGTGAGAAGCCTGGGACAGTGGTTGGGAGGGATGTTCCCTGGGACCTTGTCCCTGCTCCTTCCTTCCTTTCTTCCTTGCTCCTCTCTATTCTTGTTTTCCTTCTCCCTCCCTTCCTTTTTCTTTTCACTCCCCCTTTCTCCTCCTTTCCTTCCTTCCTTCTTCCCTCTCTCCCAATCTCACTTCTTTCCTTCCGTCCCCTCCTTCCCTTCCCCCACCTGCTTCCTTCATCTCTCCCCTTTGGTCATGCGTTCATTCAACTTTTATGAACTATGTGCCAGGCATGATGTTGGGCACTGGGCATACAAAGACCCTCAGCACAGCCTCAGTCAGGCACTGCTGAGATGAGTAAAGAGAGGACACCATGCAACCAGCTGAATGCTACAGAGGCCCCAAAGGGTCTGCCATCTCACTTATCTCCTGGGAAACAGCTGCCCATTCACATGGGGAAGGCCAATTTTGAGGACCCTGACCTGCCATCTCTTGGGAATGGGACCAAAAGGGAGTGAGTGGGTAGAAGGGGCACAATGTTAGCCAGCTTTCCATTACTACGATAGAATCCCTGAGATAATTAACTTAATAAGGGAAAAGGTTTATTTTGGCTCATGGTTTCAGAAGTTTGAGTTCTTGGTTGCTTGATCCTGTTGCACTGGGCCTCTGGTGGCACAAGTTCATCATGGTGGGAGTACGTGGAGAGGAGGCCTGTTGGTCTCATGGTGACTGGGAAGCAAAGAGAGACAGGGTTGGGTTGGGGTCTAAATAGCCCCATCAAGAGGATGTCTCCAGTGACCCAACTTCCTTCCACTAGGCTTTACCTCTTAAAGGTTCCACCACCTGCCAGCAGTGCCACTGGCTAGGGACAAAACTTCTACCGCAGGGGCCTTTGGAGACATTCGAGATCCAAACTATAATAGGTAAAAATGTGCTCCCACTCAAAAATGCCCTCTGGCTTGGAAACGGGTCAGCATGTGAGTGCTGTTCATGGCTGAGCCTCAGCCAGACCACATCACCTCTTGTGCCCTCTGTGCCCGTCTGCTTACCCTGGCCTCCCTGTCAGGCCCTTCCCACCTCAGCTTCCGCAATTTTGAGAGGATGCAGTGGAGTGTGCTGGTCTCCATGCTCACACTGCCTCTGTCTAGTGTGCTTGTAACTTTTCTGGCAGTAGTTTGAAAATGTCGCTTGTTGAAACCCAGTTTCACAGTTTCCTCGCTTCACTTTGCAAAGAGAGCCAGGGCATTTTATTTGCTACCCACTGCTTAATTGTGGTAACTCTCAGCACAATTAAGGTCTTATTGAGGAAGAAAAGGCTTTGATCACCTTTAACAACTCTTGGAAATCCCTCTAAGTGCCTCTGCTAATTCTCACCTCTTTTAATAGTGTGGATATGTTCAGTCACCCCTGTCCCACCCTCTCACAGACCCTGCCTATGGTTCCCCAGGCACAGATGTTCACTGACTTAATTATCTTGGAAGCTATTGTTAAAATAATATCTGCCATATCAATAGCACTGGGTGTCCAAGTGCTGCTTGTGGGATGTGAACAGTGCTGTGAAGGTGTAATTCAGAGCCTCATTCCCAGCCTGGAGCACGAGGGCTTCCTTCACCCTTGTGTGATGAAGACCATGGAGCAAGAGCAAGCTCTGTTTCTCGGTCTGAGAGCAGTTAACATGGTTGGGCTGGGAGCTGGGATGGGGAAGAGAGGAGACAGGCCTGTGTACTCTTGTTGTTCCTTCAGGGACCCAAAAGGGACATGTGCATTTGATCTGAAGCCAGGGGAGAAACTTGGAAAGCTACAGCGAGGCTTCTGCTCTCATACTCAGATGCACACAATGCTTCTCTCTCTGCCGAGCACAGGGTCCCCTTTCTACCTCCCAAGGAGCAAGATTCTGACTGATTAGCACGTTTTAAAATTTACTATATTAATAGAAAATTGGAGGAATAGTCAGGCCCACAGAAAGGGAGATAATGGGAAAGATAGATTTTTTCCTAAGAGGAAGGGGTACACCATACCATGGAGGCCACAGGGGGAAGCCTTGGAATTAGGAAGAGGGAAGAGGGAAGAATTGTGGGCAGAGACTCTCTTGTGGTTCCTGTGGGAGTGAATGGCAAGGCAGCGCAAGCAGACAGGATGGGCGAGTTTGGATAATTTCAATGGGCTCTGGTGTGCAGAGACTGTCCCTAGTGGTCCTGTACCTGGCCCTGAGGTGATTAGGGCATGTGGATGGTGCACCTAAGTGTGAGATCCCATAGAGGAGGTGGTTGGGGGCAGCTGACCTTGTTGGGGCAGTCCCTGCAGTGTCAGCAAGGCCCCAGGGTATCACAGCATCATTATACAGAAAATAAAAGACATGATACCTTGATACTAGCCCAGGATCTTAGGAGTCACCTGCCTTCCCTTTCCTTTCCTCCCCATGCTAATCCATTGTCAAGGGCCAGCTATTCAATTTCAAGTTCGCCCTTGGAATTGGTACCTTTTTTCTCCATCTCCACTGCTCCCTCCAGGTCCAGTCACCCACATCTTTCATCTGGGCTACAACACCACCTCCCCAGTTGGTCTCTTTGTTTCTAGTCTTACCCTCTCTTGTCATCTCCATTCAGCAGCTAGAGATTTTATAAATCAGATCTTATTGCTCTGCATACCACCTTGCTTAAAACCATTCAGTGGCTCATTGTGTTTAGAATGCAATCCAAAATCCTTTCTGTGGCCTACCAAACCCTGACGACTCTGCCCTGCCTCCTGCCTCTCCTGACCCCCATCTCTCCTGCTACCCACCCTCTTTTGCCTCTCCTCTACCTCTCCTGCCTCCTCTTACCCTGCCTGTCCTGCCTTCCCCTGTGCTCCCTCCAGACTCATAGTCTGCAACATGCCAAGCGCCCCCAGTCTTCTCTCCCTGTTCCCATTGCTGGCTCCCCATTTATCAGGGTTCGGCCTAAATATCACCTCCTAAAAGAGACTGATGACTTCAACTAAATGATATCTAGGCATCCCTCCCGATAGGTCCCTCAGAAGTCTGCTGATGACCAGTTGTGATGATTAATTGATGGGTTTTGTTGTTGTTATTCATTTTCTGTATCACCTGTTAGACTAGCATCGGGATGACATAGTTCTAAGGTCAAAGTGTAATGACTGAAGTCTGACTGCATTGTTTATTGACTCTGTGGCTTTGGACTATTTCCTTAACCTCTTTGAGCCTCAGTGTTTCCATCAGGAAATGGGCATAGTAAGAGCACCCTCCTCACAGGAGTGTTATGAGAGTGACAAGAGATAATCCATGTACAGTACCTAACATAGGATGAATTATAGAGATGGGTGGTTGTCACTGTGGACTTACAAGCTCAATGAAAAAAGAGAATGTTTTATTTTGTTCACTGTTCCCTCCCAGTCCTTCAACTGTGTGGTGCTTGGAGGCCTCCCAGTTAATATTTATTGAATATTGAATACATGGTCCACTTTAGTAGTGCTTCAGGTCGAATCACCACCCTTATTCTAACAAGATAGCCTTCCTCTATCCATGAGGAGGCACAGGAGGGCCGCACGGAGGCAGTGTTCCCAGTCCAGGACAAGCCTCCATTCCAGAGCAATGAGATTTACCCTCTAGTTTTTTGGTCTAGTCCTGATCATCTCTGCTCCTTAGCAAGGTACGACAGTCTCCCTGGACTGCAAATTCCAGAGGAGCAAAAGGAGGGTTTGGAGGAGAGGACCTCTTGGCAATTTTCCAGCCTGGATTTTCTCCACTCCCTCTCTCTCTTTTTTTCCCCTGAGAACAGCTGTATTGAGATATAACCCATATATTATGAAATTCATAGTCCATCGATATATTGTGAAGTGTACCATTTAAGTTTTTAGTATATTCAAAGAGTTGTGTAACCATCATCATAATCTAATTTTAGAACATGTCCCTCAACCCAAAAAGAAACCCTACACCCATTATGTACTGAGAATATCTTCAGGATAAATTTCTAGAGCTGGATTTGTGCAGTCTGTGAGGGGGATAGAAATACCAAATCACATGACATTTATTGATAGTGAATTATCAATTTTTCTGTCTGCTAGTAAGAAAGGTTAAAAACATTTGCATCTTAATATTGTCCCTTATGTTTACAACATGTTGACTACATTTTTATGTTTTCTGTGATTTTTTTTGGGGGGGGATTTAAGGGAAGATATGTTATTAGGGAAGGAGAAGTCTACTCAGTCTCAGTT
Organism: Tamias sibiricus; assembly: GCA_025594165.1. Classification (NCBI taxonomy): domain Eukaryota; kingdom Metazoa; phylum Chordata; class Mammalia; order Rodentia; family Sciuridae; genus Tamias; species Tamias sibiricus. Next base: position 57,881,142 of record CM046671.1, on the reverse strand, counting down.
ACGTTTTGAAAAGAAAAAAAATATCTCCAATATAAAAAATCTAAAGTTCTGGGCTAGTATGATTGTTTTTTAATTTAAAATTAAAATGTGGTCAACAAAATTTTTAGACTTCCATCCTTTTATCCTTTATTGTACATTATATTGTTACTCTTCCCAAGGACTCACCAATAACCCCTAGCATCCCTTCTGGGACTTGTCATAGTGGTCCTGGAAACTTTATTTACTATACAAGAAACTATACTCAGCCCCGGGTCCATGGAACAGTTTTTTCAGCACTGAGCTTAATCACCTCATTTTAACAAGGCTATTAGAACTTCAGTAAATCGTACCATTCTTGCCTTCTGTGGTATTCCTGGTTAGTAATTTATTCAATAACATCTTAGGGGTTTTTCCTATTGTTTTGAGAAGAAATTGGGTTTTTGAGGATAATGAGAGCTTAGGATAAAGCTATTTGCCAATTTACCCTGTAACACACTATCTGGTACCCAGTTGATATCTAATAAAATATTTATTGAGCAGAAATATTTAAGACTATATTTTCTCCATATTAACCTCCCTTTTCCTGATAAAACCTATCCATCACTGCAAATGAAAATTCTGTAAGCTTTATTTTTAAATGATTTTTTGTTCTGTTTGCAGTGCTGGGGATGGAACCCAGGACCTCACACATGCTAGGTGAGTGCTCTTCTGTTGAGGAACATCCCCAGCCCTCATAAGCTTTATTCTTGTCAAGATAATTACAGAAGACGTCACCTCTCACTTGCTGTAGGGTGGGGGGTAAGTATGATTTTCTGGCACCTAGTTCAGAATTACCTGCGGAACATCTAGATATTTGGATTCCTAAGCAGTACTTCATACGTATGACGCGAGCACTCCACAGGTGGAGCTGAGGGCAGCTGTATTTTGAAGAATTTCCTTAGGTGAGTCTGTCCATCCAGTTTTGGACTGGATGGTCCCAGAATTAATCTCCAGTAAGTTGGGCTGCAGCAGCTCACCTGATTCTACAAGGATACACCAGTTCTTTCCAGCACTCCTTTTGTGCCTTTTATGGGTTTCTATCTTCTGACTTGTTTTCTTGAAACAGTGAGGCACCCTTCATGGTACTCAGTGGTTTACAATCAATGGTTGGGACACAGTGTCCTGGTGAATTCAGGTTCTGTAGGTGACAGCTCAACAGAATTGGGTGTCTTTGCTTAAGTCACCCTCCCTCCCATTTTAATATAGTAAGCCAGAGGAACAGATACCAGTGGAAGTCAGGTTCTTCTTGTCCTTTAGTAGCAAGGTCTAGAGACCAAGTACCAAGATCTTACGTTTTTTGGGGAGTGGAGGCAGTGTACCGGGGATTGAACTCAGGAGCACTCAACCACTGAGCCATATCCCCAGCCCAATTTTTGTATTTTATTAGAGACAGGGTCTTACTGAGTTACTTAGTGCCTTGCTGTTGGTGAGGTTGGCTTTGAACTCGTGATCTTCCCATCTAAGCCTCCTGAGCTGTTGGGATTACAGGCATGCACCACCATGCCCGGTCCAAGATCCTATTTTTGATGCCTTTATCTATAGGGATTAAGGTTGTCACATTTCTAGGAAAGAATGACTCTGAATTTACTTATAATTTGCAAACATAAGTATATTTGTCTACAATATAAATAATATCCATTTATAACACAAATGTTATAAATAATATAAATGAATATTAAATAATCATTTTAAGATGATGAAATGTTTAAATGTAACAATATATGTAGACATCATAATTAAAAATTTCAAAGTACTGGCTCCATTGTACTGAGAACCATTGTTTAATCTGGTAATGAAAGAAATACTACTGCTTTTATAGTTTTCAGTTGTAATAGTTTAACTGTGGCTTGTATTTATATTCTGATGGCATGAAATCTAAAAGAACAATACAAGAGCTTGCTTTCATCACTATGGGGGTTTCTGTTATCTTTACTATCAATCGAATAAAAAACCCTATCCTAAAAGATGTGGTTTCTTAAGTTTTGTTCTTGAGAAGAAGAAACACACAAAGTACATGAAGTTAAGCTTGTGTAGATTGCATGTTGCTATCTTTGTAAAATAACTCATTTTCTTATTTGGGAAAGCAACCATCACTGAAGAGTCTTTGGAAAAATACAGAAAAGGATAAACAACAAAACAAAAATTGCTCATTGTTCCATTTAAGCTATCTAACATACTAGTTTGTTTTAGGGGGAAAGCAGAAATAGGTAAAAGGGAGTTTGCATTTAAGAAGTAGGCACTATGCTATTTGAATTTGTGTATGTCATTACATTTAATTCACCCAACAACCTTTTGTGACAGGCATTGCTATCTACTTTAAATTTTAGAGTATGAAAATTGAAGCTCAGAGACATGAATTAATTTTCTTGGGTTGAACCAATACTAGGTGCAGAGCCTGGTCTGCCCAACTTTTTATTTAAAGTTTTTCTTGCCAGTATTCAGTGATTTGTTTTCAAGTCTACTCTACTTAGCTCAGGCACTAAATCAGGAGATTTTTCCTCTCCATGTACATGAAAGTAGTTACTGAGGAATTGTACTCTAATGTGTTTACCATGATGGGTGGGTATGGTCTAAGGAGGAGAATTTGGGCTCTTTGTAGCCACAATGACTTGCAGAGAGATTCCAGCAAGGGCTCTTTGGTGGCATCAGCCATCTTCTAGGGAGAAATAATTATTTGCCTCGATTCTGTTCTGCTTCAGTTCAGGGGTCAAATGTAGAGAGAGAGACCAAGGCAGAACCTGCCAGTGTGTGTTTTAAATAATTCCAGATGGGAAGCTAGAATGATGAATATGATTTTCTCAAAATTAGTTTAAAAACTCATTTTCTTCTCTTCCAAGTTGGCCCCAGGCAAAACAACATTTTAAGTTTCCAGAGACCCGTTGAAGTTAGGAGCAAGGCCATGCATGTACTGTGGCGGTGGACGCAAGGGTCAGGGGAGGCGGGTTCTGGCCCAGGTGTTTCCAGTCTGTACCCTCTCGGGCACATCGCCCAGGAGGACAGAGATACAGGGGAACATCCAACAGGAATACACACAAAATTGCTGCCTTTTCTTGGCAAACACAGATGAAGCTGCCTCTGGCTCAGTGCCCTGAATCCTGTGCTTCTTCTTGGTTTGCCCAGGGAATGGGACTCAGGGCAGGATGAGTAGCCCAAGCTGGATGGACCCTCTAGTACAGCCCTGCATTCAAAAATGACACCCACTGCTGTAGAGCCCTATCCACCTTGGCTACTTGGTGGGAGGTGGTGTGGAGGGATGTCTGCCCTTGCCAATGACAGTGTTCATTTATGGATGAAGAAGAGGTGAGGGAGACCTTGGAACTCTCTGGAACTCTCTGGAACTCCCTGGACTGTGAGGCAGAAAGCAGGCTCACCAAGGTCAGATGGTGAACAAGGTGAAGGTTAGTGTACCCAGTCCTTGATTTTTTTTTTCTTTTTCTTTTTATTGTATTGTAGATGGACACAATATATTTATTTAATTTATTTTTTTTTAATTTATGTTTTATGTGGTGCTGGGGATCAAGCCCAGTACCTCACATGTGCTAGGCAAGCACTCCACCACTGAGCTACAACCCCAGCCCCTAGTGATGTGTTTCTTGTAGTCCTTTTGCTTTTCTCAGTGTCTGCATGCCTTCACCAAGAAATATCTTAGCAAAGCCTGCTTTTGCTTCCATGGCATTGGTTTTCCCCCAAGTTGGGTGTTCATGCAGAGGAATGATTTTTAGCTGGCATTTGAGCAAATATTATCTGTTTGAGTCATTAATGAGCAAATATTATCTGTTTGAGTCATTATGTAATTTAATGTAGTCATCCAAAAGGAAAAAAGTAAATAAAATATAAGATTTTAATGGCTACACTTACATAGGATGTTGTGTTTGGTAGGATAAATGCTAAGCTGCTATAACAAAGAAACCCCTAAGGTACAGTATCTTATATAAGAAAGAAGTTTGTCAACAGTGTAGCTGTCTGGAGCTGGTGTGTTAGATTTGTGTAGAGACTTGGATTCTTTCCATTGGGTCATCTTGTCATCCTCTGTGGCACTGTCATTTGGGGGGATTGAGATTGCCCAATGACCCTGCTAGCTGTACCTTGTCAGAAGGGAGAAAGAGGAACTTTATGGCAAGGGGTTTCCTTTAAATAAGGAAATTCCTATATTATGTATGATATTGTGTATATTCATATTTGGTTGTCACATGGCTTTACCCAGATGCAAAGGAGACTTGGTTGTCTTGTCTACAGCTAAAAATAGTGGTGTAAGGTGCTCTATTGCCCCAAGAAAATAAGGGCAGAATGGGAACTAGGAAATAGTTGGCAATTTCTACCACAGATTAAAAGGTTGAACATGAATCTAGAGAAAACTAGTAGGTAACAAATAGTACAAATTGTACAAAAATGGGATAGAAAGAAATTGCAAGGGAGGTATGGGAATGATTGAGGCTTGGGAACTACTGCACATGAATGACAGAGAAAGCTTAAGATCGTCCTTCTGTTGACAGAACAGAAGACTAAGCAAAGTGCACGTGAGAGGGTGTTGGGCTTGGATCAAACAACATAGGTTCTAGACATCCCTATTCCCTGGGCTCTGATAGGTTCTGGATCTTCTGCCAACCTAATTTTAACTTGCATTAATCCTAATCCTTCGAATTTTTCTTCGTTGAACATAATCTGCATATAGGAGGCATTAGGAGATTGAATATTGAGTCCCCTTCTATTGTTGAAGTTTCTGAGAATTTCTCATTGTGGAGCTTCATCGTTCACAGAGGACATTTTTTGGTGAGAGCAGAGATGTAGGCATCCCAGAACCCCAACAGCCTCTCATCCAGTGGGTTGGGATCTATTAAGGGAGTTACTGACAAAATATGGTCTATATCCTCCTCTGAGGGTTGGCTACAGAGAATTCCTGGGCTCTAATTTTATTCTCCTGCTTTTGGGAAGTATGCCACCATTTTTTTTTTTTTTTTTTGATCAGCAATGAGAGGCCCCCACAGCGTGGTCTTCCAAGGTGTGATCCCCACAGGGAAGGGGAATCCCCTGTTTGGTGGCAAAGTTTTATTTGCTCTAGGATTTCAGTGGCTTCGGGTTCTCCACTCTTTCCTACTTCTCAGGGATCTTTTTGCAAACAGATTGCATAATACAAAGGTGGTATAATTTCTCATTTTTATGATTGTACATGTTGTAGAATCACATTGGTCATGCAGTCATATGTATACATAAGGTAATAATGTTTGTTTCATTCTACTATCCTTCCTATTCCCGTGTCCCTTCTCTTCTTCTCCCTTTACTCCCCTCTACCTAATCTAAGGTAACTCTATTCTTCCCTAGTGCCCACCCTCCTTATTTGTGAATTAGCATCTGCATTATCAAAGGAAACATTCAGCCTTTGGTTTTTTGGGATTGCTTATTATTGCTTATTTCACTTAGAATGATATTCTCCAACTCCATCCATTTACTGGCAAACCCCATAATTTAATTCTTTTTAAGGCTGTGTAATATCCCATTGAATATATATATATATATATATATATATATATATATATATATATATATATATATATATATACATGTTGCCGCCGGAAAGGGATTGCAGCCTGGAATGGCAGCGCCGGGGGAAGGAGTCCGGAGACAGGATGGAGATAATCTTACAAGAAACTACAATATATCTATACAATAGCGATAACCCTGTCTTTTTCTCTCTCTGGTCTCTTCCCATGCGCCCGAGCAGCAATGGCGCTAGCTTGATCTGCTGATCACCGTTCAAATCTCTCGAGATCCTCGACCAAGTCCCACGAGATCCCGTGAGACTACAGAAGGCGGAAATGCCCAAAAATGTCTATGGCCCATAGTCAACTGCAATCTTGCTATCTCCCCAAACAGGGCTCCTGCATATACATATATATATATATATATATATATATATATATATATATATATATCACATTTTCTTTATCCATTCATCTACTGAAGGACACTTAGGTTGGTTCCATAGTTTAGTTATTGTGAACTGAGCTGCCATATAGTGATAAAATTTTAATTCAACTCTTTTTCCATCATCTAGAAGGAGGAAAGAAAGAATGTTTCATGACATTCACAATTCTATTCTCAAGCTCTTTACCACAGTATTGTTTTATTCTTTTTTCCAATATTAACAATCATAATAGTAAATAAGGCAAATTTTTTGGTTTGTTATGAGTGTGCACACTTGAGCCACATTGTCTGGACTTGAATTCTAATCTTGCAACTTATGCATCACGTGACCCGAGTGACATCATGTAAAAACTCTGTGCTTCAGTATTCTCATCTATAAAATGGGGTTAATAATAATACTTGCCTTTAGCATTGTGTGAAGAAAATAAGTTAATAGATCTAAACTATTTAGCAGTCCATCACCTTAACCACTCAGCCACCTCATCCCACTAGTTCTAAACTATTTAGAAAAACATCTGGCACTTATTACTTGGCAGTGTTTATTAAATAAATAAATGAACATGAAATTCAAGTTTGCTTAATTAACACAACCTATTGACTTTAAAGCTAGTATCAATTTCTTACTATGTTATGAGTGTATGTTTTTATTCAAAATTTTATCTCTTGATCAATCTTGTGCATTTTAATTTTTATACATAAATGACTTTTTTTTTTGTACCAGGGATTGAACCCAGGGGTGCTTAAGAACTGAGCCACATCGCCAGCCCTTTTTAATATTTTATTTAGATACAGGGTCTTGCTGAGTTACTTAGGGCCTCACTAAGTTGCTGAGGCTGGCTTTGAACTCATGCTCTTCCTTGCTCAGCCTCTTGAGCCACTGGGATTACAAGCAAATAAATGTCTTTTGACTTTAAAAGTTTTGTAAAATCTCTGAACCAGTTGGTTTCTCAAAATGCCTCTCAGGCCAATATTTCACCACTGAATGCAGGAAAAATTCTGTGCGTCTTATTCAGACAAAGCATTTTGTTTGTACATCTTAATTGTGACTGGGAAGCAGACTGTTCTTTGTGTCCACTGTTTCTTTCTCTCTCCCTCTGACTGATTGATTAATGCAACTGATATTTCCATTCGGAAGATGCTGCAGAGACTGTGTTAGAGAATTCATGAATGTCTAAAAGATCTGACATCCCAACAGGGGAGGGAAAACCCCGTATTACCATAGTGCATGGTAGTTAACTCTGAATACTGTAAAGACATCAAGGAAAGGCTGTGGTGTTTCAAAAAAGGGAGGAACTATTTCCAAATGAAGAGCCTCATGAAAAGGAGGTATTAAAGCTTGGGCTTTATGGGGGATTTCTCTAAGTGATGGAGGGGTAAGGTGTGGCAGGAAGGGACATGGTGGGATCAGTTCTGGACTTGTGTTGGTGATGGCTGTGGGACATTCACGTGGAAGGGTTATGAGGGCCTGGAATTTCCAAGAGAAGTCAAGTCAGGCATAAATTTTGGCACTATCTGCCTAGAGGTAGCAGGCCAGGTAGGAGAGTGGATGTGAATGAATGGGGGACATTTTAGTGCTTCTCTCCACCTTCAGTGGAGAGAACCAGAGGTGCTTAACCACTGAACAATGTCCCCAGCCCCTTTCATTTTTTATTTTAAGACAGGTTCTTGCTATGTTGTTTAGGGCCTTGCTAAGTTGCTGAGGCTGGCCTTGAACTTGAGATCCTCCTGCCTCAGCCTCCCGAGCTGCTGGGATTACAGGTGTACGCCACCATGCTTGACTTTTTCTACTTTTTAAGCACATGGTAGAATCATTTAGTATCTAGGTTATATATTCCTATTTTGCTAATGAGGAGGTACATGTTCAGATAATTTAATTTGCCTACTTTCCCAATGACATCCCAAAAGCAGAGGAAAAATCCGTATTCCCATAGTGCACGGTAGTTAACGCTGAATACTGTAAAGACACCAATGAAAGTCCATGCTGTTCTCTTGGGCCACGCTGTGGGTAAGGCAGGTGGATGTTTTGGTAGGTGGAGTTTTAGGAGAGGGCATTCCAGGCTACGAGAGCGCTATGAGCAGAGAAGTGGGGGCAGAACAAAGAGCGTGTGTGATTGGGAACCAGTTAATTAGATCAGCTCATGAGAAGCTATGTGCAAGGAGAGGTGCAGAGTCCTGAATGCCAGGATGAAGAATTTGACATTTCTTCAGTTTCTACTGATATCTTTTAACAGTGTGTTAGATCACATCTGAGGTTGTATTTATCAAATCTCTGAAGAGTATTTCTCCCTTTCTTAAAAAAGGCAAATAAAGCAAAATGGTCTAAAATGGCAGATTGAGGATTTGGAGTGATATAGTCACATGCCTACTAAGTCACATACACAATGCAACATGCTGGGGCAACTGAGATGTAAGAGCCAGAGGCCCCGTCCTCTTAGGAGGAAGTTCTAGAGACACCAGGCAAAGAATGAATGGAACAGCTGATGAGGGGACCCCACATCTTTCTCTCTGGGGGACAGACTCTCATATATCTTAAAGAGCTTAATAATGAATTTGGAAAATAAAAAAAAAAAAAACAGGTAGGGACTGGGAAGGGGAATTTTTGAAGTGGAATGTTAGAAAAGGCTCTAAAATTCCAAGAATATAATGAATGCATATCCTGTTGTCATTGAAGTGGGAAACTGAACTGGTTAGAGATTTTTTTTAAAGCTTCTTTGGGAAGAAAACAGTTCAGAGTAACTGAGAATCGTGCAATTAGACGGAGCAGGAGTGTTGGCATGGTGCTTGAAGCCTGCTGAGCTCTAAGACATGTGACTGAAGGTCAAGGAGAGTATGCAAGTAGATATGGATTAAAAAACACGCTGGAGTGTCTTACTGAGATAGTAATATTTGGATTATAAAACACTTTTAAAAACTATTTGAGCCCATGATTAATTGAGGCTCACAAATTTCAAGCAGTGAAATGTGTTTTACTGCAATTGCTATTAAGAACTCCTATCAGCTATCCGATTCCTTGATTTCCCTGGTGAATTTTATAATCTAAATTAAACAGAGAAGGGTATAAATTTTCCATTTTTTTTGGATAGCTGATTAAAACCAATATCATCTCAATATACTGTTACATAGTAGTTATATCTGACTCTGTGGAACAATTTATTATGTATCTGATTACTTCCAGTATTTTTATGAATTGATCATAAGCCAATTTGAAAACTTACTGATCTAAAATAAGTTCAATAATAACAGAATATACTGCCTGTAAGAATTAATAATGAAATAAATCATGATGCATGGAAATTAGCATCTCTCCCTGTATAAATTATATTGTCACCAGACTATGAATTATTTCTTACACCATATTTCTAGCTCCACATATAATCTGTGCTTCCTATTTTATAAATATGCCTTAGTGAGGGAAAGTATTTCCTGAAAAGATTTCTTCTCTCAAAAAATCTGCAAGAAAAGAGGGAAAAAACAAAAAGAATGATGAAATTAATATTTGTATAAAATTCTAAAAATGTCTAAAAAGGCTACTCTCTTTTTGTGAACATACCTTTAGTTTCTGAAGAGCAAAAAATTCTTTTAAGTATGATGTACATTTGCTGATGGTGATTTTTCTCAAGTTTTGCTTGCATACAAAAGCATGAGCAATTTATCTCGAAGGACTTGAGGTGGAGAAAAATAATGACAAGGACATAATGACATAATGATACAATGACATAAGTGCAGCCATATTACTGCATCACAGAATGGAAGCAGAGTAGAGGAAAACCACGTAAAGAGGCTTCTGGATGCTTGTTCTTGTAATCACAAATCGGGAAATAAATGCAGGTTTCTCAGAAGAAGTGGGGACAGTTTGCTGTGACCCTCCCGTCCTCCTTCTTGCAAAAGCTGCTGGATTCTGATTCTTCTCAATGAGCTGGGAAGTGCTCTTTCCTCAGGGTGCAGGAATTGTGACATCTCCTCTATGTATCTCAGGAGGATTTTTTTTTTTTTTTTTTTTTTTTTTTTTGGTGGTACCTGGGATGGAACTCAGGGGCACTCGACCACTGGGCCACATCCCCAGCCCTTTTTGTATTTTATTAGAGACAGGGTCTCACTGAGTTGCTAAGTGCCTTGCCATTGCTGAGGCTGGCTTTGAACTTGCGATCCTCCTGCCCAGCCTCCCAAGTGCTGGGATTACAGGCGTGTGCCAACACGCCAGATTTCGGGAGGTTTTTGTAGGTGCTGGGAAGAATTTTTATTCTATGTGCAAAGGTGGGTTGACTTAACTTTATGGAGTGTCCATGACAAAGCACAGACTGGTGGGGGAAGTGGATACTTAGATGCTGAGGCTTTGGGTCTATGTGGTGTTTCCTACTACTCCCTTTCCCCCTTAGTCTCAGTCTCTAGAAAGTCCGTGAAAGTGCTCTAGCCCTTTCTAGCCCAGAAAGTGCCTTGAAAGGGCTCTAGCTTCTCCTGACCCTCTGCTTGAATGTATGGCTGAGCAGCGGACTGTCTTGACTTCCAGGTTTCTTGGGATTTGTACATTTTGGTTAGTTTCTTCCTGAGCATCATGAAGTCACCCTGATGGTCAAACTGTTGCTTCCAGGAGTCTGGGTTCTGTCATTTGGTGGTGATCTGACCTGACAGCACCTGATCCTATAAAGGTTCCTTAAAATTTTTCCTTTTCAGGTGTGTGTGACAGTACTGCCTTACTCGAGGCATGCCGCTACTCTGACATGCATTGCTGTGTTCACAGGGATGACTTAAAGTATCCAGGAGGATGTGCCTGGGTTATATGCAAATCCTACACCATTTCATAGAAGGGACGTGAGTATCCCTGGATTCTGGTATCTACAGGTGTCCTAAATCCAATCTCCCCTAGATACCAAAGCACTACTGTATACTTTATTTTCTGATGATACTTTGATATAAAAAGCAGGCATCACCCAGAATAGGAGTGGGAAGGCAAGTTAATGTGATTAAGAGATGCCCCAAAGCCTCCCAGACCTAACATATCCTCCTTGCCACCTCGTCAAAGTGCAAGCTTTCCTCCAGTCAGGGTCTTCGAGCTAAGAGCTAAGGTCCAATTTCTCTCCTGCCTGCTAATTTTTTTTTTTTTTTTTTTTTTTTTTTTTGTACTCAGGAATTAACCCAGGAGCGTTTACCATCAAACTAAATCCTCAGTCCTTTTTATTTTTATAAAATAAGGAAATAAGGTTCTTACTACGTTGCTGAGTGTCTTGCTAAATCACTGAGGCTGGCCTCAAACTTCTGATTCTCCTGCCTCAGCCTCCCAAGTCATTGGGATTGCAAGCATGCAACACTGCACCTGGCTCCTGCCTGTCATCTTTTTAACTCCCACATGACCATTCTCTTCTTAAAAAGGCATATGCAGTAGTCAAGGTGGGCACATGAACTCAGTAACAGTTGGACGTTAGTTTACAGGTGAGCTCACTGGCAGCCTAGGGAAAGTCTCCTGATTTGGACAAGTGAGTTGAGTTTCAGTGGACCAGAATGGGGCCATGGTCTTGAGGACGCTAGGAATCTGAGGGCAGAGGGAGGACTTCAGAACCTAGAGGGAAGCAGGCACATCTGTGTGGGAGGCAGAATTCTAAGGTGACCCCAGGAACGCGCGCCCTTGTGTCAGCTGCTGCCCTGGAGTGTGGCAGCACCCCTGGGTGTGAGGCGATGATCCACACTTGGAGCAGCGCCTAAGATGGGCGGCTGCGGAGTTGCGGGTGCCCTTTCCTCCGTCCCTTTTCTTTGCAAACACTTGTGTACAGGCTATGCTGTTATAAAATAGGAGAGATGCCATTTGCATTTGTTTTTGCCCATTGCAGGGATTCTAGCCTGCCTGCTTTTTATTCATAATGAAGGCCAGAGACAGGTAGGAAACAGCACATTCTGAAGTCCACTGTGTTGCTGTTTTCCCGACGTCTTGCTTTATTTCCAAACCCTGCCACTCCTCGTTCCAGCTGCTGCTCTGGGTTTGGAGCCATGCAGTTTCACCCCGAGACAGCGCCCGCTCCGTGAGGACTGCGTTGCCCCTGCAGGTGACCGCTGCTTCCCACACAGGTGCAAACTGTGCTTTCTATACCTTTATGGCTCCAGTGTGACTCCTGCCTATTCCTGAGCCACTCTGTCCTCTCTCCCAGACCAGTGTCTTCCCAGACAGTCTCTTGAACCTGCATGTCCTCTAGGAGTGGTGGTTGAGCAGCAATGACTTGAGTTTCTTCCTAGTCATGGGAGAGTGAGAGACACCCACAGCCTGGCGAGGGGAGGGCATCCTGGAATGAATGCACTTGCTCTGGCTGGGGACACCAAGGCCCTGAGCCTTGGGTTTAAGCAATGATGCCAAACCCCAGGTGGACAGTCAATCCATGTTGATTGTTGACAGTGACACATCGAGGATTTAGCACCCCAGATCATGGACCCCAGTGTGGTTGAGCCACAAAAGCCATGTATAAAGACTGACGCACCAATGATCCAACCAATAGAGCCATTGAGGTCTCTGAAAAAAATGGAATTTTAGAATCAGTTGATTCAAGGGCTACTTTGGATCATGGCTCAGTCTTCGGCTCTTGTAGCCATATCTTACCCTTAGGAGACATAAAAATGGGCCAAATGACGTTCTGCATATGTTGGGGAGCCCCCATCGCCCACAAGTCAGGAGGCTGGCTCCTTTCTGGGACTCCTGTAGCTACTGTCCTCCACCAGATAGTTTCTTCATTAAATTGATAAACACACACACACACACACACACACACACACACACACACACACACACACAATAGATTATACTGATGGGGAGTAATGATGTCCATGTACTATCTACTTTATTATGTAGTTAAATTTACATCATGTGGCACAAGAAATACTTAGAAGAACGTGAGGTTTGCTCAAGTGAGAAGGAGGCGTGTGTTTTCACTCCTGTACCTGCAGGTTTGTGCTTTCAGGTTGTGCTCTGTTGGGTGGGTCCACGTGGTTGGCTTCATGAGTGTTCATTCGAGGGCTGTGGCAGAGAGGCAGCAGTGATCTCACGGGCGATGCTCTTCTCAGCACAATGCCAGAGTGGCAAGAGAGCACATGGAAACGTCTTGCCTCTAACGCCAGGCTTGGAGCTGGTACCCTGAAGTATCTGTCCACATTTCACTAGGTAGAGCAAGTCATGAGACTGAACTCCAAAACATGGGTGGGAAAGTATACTCCTGTCTTGGAGGAGGAAGGCAGGGAATAAGTGTGTGTGTGTGTGTGTGTGTGTGTGTGTGTGTGTGTGTGTGTGTGGTGTCTTGGGAAAGAACCCAGGGCCTCACGCATGCTAGGTAAGTGTTCTATCATTAAATTACATCCCCCAGCCCAGCAGTGAGTAAATAGTTTTGAACATTGATTTAATTTACCTCAGGAAGTAAGATGAATATATGTGTGTGTATTAGACCTTTTCCATTGCTGTAATAAAATAACTGAATCTGGGTACTTCATAAAGAAAGAAGGTTTATTTAATTCATGGTTCTGGAGGCTCAAGAACATGGTACCAACATCTGCTCAGTTCTGGTAAGGGCCTTGTGGCAGATGGCATCACAATGGCAGGACTATATGTAGAAGAGATCACAGGTCAAGATACGAAGACAGAGACTGGGGAGGGAGTACCCTTGCTCTTTTTTGGTACCAGGGATTGAACTCAGGGGTACTTAACCACTGAGCCACATCCTCAAGCCCCCCCCCCCTTTTTTTAAACAAATATTTTTTAGTTGTAGTTGGAGTCAATACCTTTATTTTATTTATTTATTTTTATGTGGTGATGAGGATCGAACCCAGCGCCTCGAACGTGCTAGGCAAGTGCTCTGTTGCTGAGCCACAACCCCAGCCCATCCACAACACTTTTAATTTTTATTTTAAGACAGGGTCTTGCTAGCAAGTTGCTTAGGGCCTTGCTAAGTTGTTGAGGCTGGCTTTGAACTTGTGATCCTCCTGCTCAGCCTCCTGAGTTGCTGGGATTACAGGCATGTGCCACTGTGCCTGGCAGCTTGCTCTTTTTGTAACAACCACAGTCTTGGGAACTAATCCTTCTAGACATGACCCACTCATGCAAGACAGTATTAATCTATTCATGAGTGCAGTGACCCTGTGATCTAATTACCTTCCACGAGGCTCCGCCTCTTAAAGGTTCCACCTCAACTCTGCTGTGTTGGGGACCAAATTTCCAGCACATGAACCTCTGGGAGATAAACCATGGCCAGCCATAGCAGAGTGTCTATGTATTCTGCCTCTTAAAACACGTAAGCACCCACTCAGTCAGTAATATCTCTGAAGCACTGAAAGAATTTTGTGCTTGGACATTGAATTTATCTGACAGGTACACAAACATGATCCTGAGTAGTGTTCAAGTGTTTGAGCACTAGAGCTTCCCCTGTATTAATTTCTTCTGCTCTCTATTCTGGCCTCTCCACATTAATTCAGGTCACTCTCTGTTAAAAAACAAGACAAGAGAGTGTTTCAAAGAAAAATGTTCTCAATGAAATATTTAAGCATGGTTAAAACTACCAGCAAGATGGAGTTGAATGTTTTATGTGATCACCGGGGCTCAAATCTCAGTTCCCTGCAGATAGGAAGGGAAGAACTATGGTGGTAAACTCGTGCCCTGCTCCAGTCACCCTGAGGAATTTTGTGGTAGAATTCGTCCCCACACTCAAAGCCAGGCATCTATGCTGAGGGGTTGGCTTGTCTCAGTTTGTTCAACAAGAGGAATGGGAATGGGAGTTTCTAGCGCCTGTCACTCTAGGGAAAAAACCCTGGGGACATTTGGAGGTGTCTTTCCTATTTATTGAGGACCAGCCATGTGCTAGAGACTGTGACTTTCATTCTGTATGAGGGAACTGGGGCCCAGAGAGTTATCTAGCTCTCATGGTTAGAAAGAGGAGACAGGATGCAAATTCCAAAGGGCTCTTCCAAATGACACCATGTTTGGCACCATGGTATTTCTTTCTACACTCCAGGGGCAAGAAGCTTACCGCTTATGGGGACAGGTTTTATAGACAGCTCATTGGTAACAGCAAACTTATACTGACGTTTTGGGTTCGTTATAACTCTTACCAGTACTTGTCATCATTTTTTTTGTGTGTGTGTGTCTGGCAGCTTTTAAAAATTTCCTCCTTAGTCTTTGCTAGGCAAGTTCCTTTAGCTCCTTCTCATATGATACAGTATTTGGTTTCAATCACCCTCATTATCTTTGTTCAGATGAATGCTGGGCTTTTCTTAAGTGGCAAGGAATCAAAAGTAAGAACAATCCCACAAGGGACACAAGCCCCCCTGCTTTATCTTGGTGCTTCCAGGGCAGGTGACCTTCTGGTTTGGAAGTGTGGACAGTGGCCCTTGTCCATCACACTACATGGAAATCCCCCTGGGGACAGAGCCTGCATCGTGCCTGAGAGCTTCTGGATTCCAGCTCTGATTTGGATGCAGAATAGAGTCGTTGAAGTCATCGATTCAGCTGTCCCTCACTTCTCTATGGTTAATTATTAGCCAGATATTTATTACAGCAATTAAAAAAGAGACATGGAGAGCCAGGATAAACCGAGAAAGGACCTATAGTGAATGAGTCCCCATCCCACTTCCCTCCCTCCTTGATGGTGTGTGGTGGGAGGTGGGAGGCACTCAGTCTCTGAACATCTCAAGCATATAGAATATGCCATTTGCATTGCACAACACTCATGGTGTGTATTAAATGGAGGTCTCACTAGGTGTGAATAAATATGAAGAGTATAAAACATGAAGATAATTGAAAAGAAGAAAACCAGTGTGCTTCCAGGAAATGCACTTGTGACTCACACACCACACACACACACACATATATTTACAGCTTCTGTGGCTTGATGCTTATGAAGTTTATATCTTATTGTGCGGAGAACTTTTCCCATTGTGCTTGATGATTTCATGGAAACTGTATGTTCCCTTGATGCTTTGTGTCCAGCTTGAAGAAGTTGCTTGTGTCCTAAATTCAACAGTCACTACTTTGGGCACAACCCCTTGTTACATACAGGTGGGGTTGTGCGCCTGCTCCAAATTCACGCATTCATGTTCTCTGACCCCCAGAACTATAGAATGTGATCTTATTTGCAGATAGTCTTTAGAGAGGTATGAAGTTAAAACGAGATCATTAGGTGGGGCCTTAAACCAGTGTGATTAGTGTCCTTATAAGGAGAGGAAGTAATCTAGACTCAGTTATGCTTAGAGGGGAAATGATCTGAAGAGACAAGAAGAAGAAGACAGCTACCTACAAGCCACAGAGAGAGGCCTGGAACAGATCCTGCCCCAGCAGCCATTGAGAGCAGTCAATCCTGCCAACACCTTGGTATTTGAACTTCCAGCTTCCAGAATGAGGAGATGGTACATTTGCGCTGTTTAAGCCACCTAGTCTGTGGCACTTTATTATAGTAGCCCTTGTGAGTGAATATACCCCATTCAGAAAGACATATGTACCAGATAAAAGTGGGGACAATGGAGAAGGGGAGAAAGGAATAGGTTGGGGAGAGTTAGTTAACCTTACAAGATATATGGATATGATAGTGGCTCAGCTTGGGAATGGGGTTGCCATAATAGGTCATTGCAGTGAGTGCTCAATTTATTTCAAATAAATAAAATATCAATTAGCCAAAATTTAGAGTCAATCTAAAATTGAGGTCAGTATTATTCTTTTAAAAAACCTTTCAGTTGGAACATCACCGCATGCACAGCCCAGGTAGAGAAGCCCAAGGGAAGAAAGAAATCTCCTTGGCGGGAATTTGCATCTGTTTGGTCCTCTCACCACTGCTGGATGCCCCCTCGCAGGGATGTCTGGAGAAGGGCGCCCTGGGCCCTCTGAAAGCATCTGCTGTGAATTCCTTTAGGTGGGGATTTGATAGGGCTGTTTTCGTTCTGCTCTTTATTAAGATGAACTGCCAGTGTGTGTTATGTCCAGGCAACCACCCCGTGGAAACCCAGAAAAAGCTGCAAAAGAGAAACGAGGTAATCTCCTTGAAGTGGCTTGTCAGGGCCTTCCCAGGTCAGTGGGGAGGAGCCGGGTGCACAGCGTCCCTGAGATCTGAGTGGGGTTGCCAGAGTGCCGGGTGCCTGCTCTTGCCTGCCTCCTCTCACACTTGGAAATCACAAAGAGCCTTTATGTCCACCGCAGCCTGGGAACTGGCTTTCATCATTGGTGCCAAAGACCCGCCACTCGCGGGTAATAAAGGACGCGAAGATCAATCCCGAGGGAGAAGACTCCAGTTCCAGAATGTCCCTTTGTCTAGGAACAGCTGTGTGGAATTCAAGACTATCCAAGGATGTAAAGATCACAGGATCTCTTTCTTTCATTGTCTACTTGTTCGTCTGGGCTCCACACTGTGCTGCTACCATCGAAGGAGCTGCCCACCACAGTGAAGGCATGAGGCCTCAGGTTAAAGATTTATTCTTTTCTGCAGAGGCTCGAGGCTGTGGTTAACCCTCTCTTTGCCTTTCTTTCGTTGAAAAGTGTAATACTTTTGGAAATGTTAATATCGGAAATACAATATGTAGAAATACACACACACACACACACACACACACGCACAAGAGTAGATGAATCACATATGGACAATTTCAAGAGCAATAAAGCAACTGACGCTCACGAATATCTGTAACTCTAAGAAATAAATGCTTTCTTCTTCCGGGGATGTCATAGTAACACTCACAGAGCCTTATTTCTCGTTGGGACACTATCTTTCGGCATGGCTGTGTTAACCGGCCAAGCTATGGATGGAAGGACATGAGGAAAATGAACTGGGGTGTTGGGATATGTCCCACTGGCAGAACCAACAGTAGCAAAACAGTAGCACTGTGGCAGATCCCGTAGTGAGTGCATGTGGCTCCATTAAAAAAAAATCTATTTCAAAGCTGGCAGGAATGCCATTATATAAATTATATAGATTAAGATCCACCCATCCATCCATTTAATATTTGATCTATTCATAATTTATTAACTCATCAGTCAAATATTTATTGGGTGCTTAGTATGTCCTAGACATTCACATCCCGAAGGGATGGAATGAGGTTGGGGAGAAGGGCGCCGAGCAGAGCTGTCCTTCTAGCCTGTTTCCTTCCCCCAGGTTAAGCGTCCTTGACCCTTTTCTCATGGCATGGGAAATTGATGACCTTGTCCCAGGTATCCTAGTACAAGGCCTGCTCTAGCACTTCTTGCTTCTAACCAGTTCGGTATGGTTTGCCTTCTTAGATTCTCAGTTCTTCAGCTTTCTCTCCTGATTCACCCTCAGTCTAGAATAAACTCACAAAGAC
The DNA here is from genome assembly GCA_025594165.1 of Tamias sibiricus. Taxonomy (NCBI): domain Eukaryota; kingdom Metazoa; phylum Chordata; class Mammalia; order Rodentia; family Sciuridae; genus Tamias; species Tamias sibiricus. The sequence continues at coordinate 57,862,917 of CM046671.1, read as the reverse complement.
CCTCAGGACCTTAACCCACACGGTGCCAGGATTTATTCCAGTGTTCCCTTTGGGAGTAGCACAAATGTAGTAGCAGATGAGGGCTCCACTTTTAGCCTGGCCTTGTTTGAGAATTGTATGAAAAAGTTTCAACCTAGTGGTGACAATTCTGGGAAGCAAGATGACCAGCAGCTCTCTACTGCGGTGGACCCTGGGGCTGGGAGCGGGTACACCTCAAGGGGCAAGCACAGCGGAGGTGGGTCAGGTACAAGGAGCTCAGTCTCCCCTGGTTTGTGTGCTACCCACTGAGCTAGGTTTGATGTAATTTCATCTTCACGAAACCATCCTAGATAGGTGTTCTAATCCCCATTTTACAGAGGAGAAAACTGAGGCCTTGAGAGGTTATTGACGTGCCCACAGTTTTTCAGTGTAGAAGTGATGGGGCTCCTTTTTGAACCTCTTTCTCTCTCTCTTTCTTCCTGTGGTGCTGGGGATTGAACCCAGGGCCTTGTGCATGGAAGGCAGGCACTCTATCAACTGAGCTATATCCCTAGCCCTGAACCCCTCATTTCTTTATGACTGTTCAGCCTCTTATTTAGGGATGTCCACCCTCGAAAGTACTGTTCCAGAATGTTCCACAACCAGTCATCCTGTTCAACATGGCCCATGGCTGCCACAGAGGTGCCTCTGGCCCTGTGATACCCATAATTCTCTACTGCTCAGGCTTGGGGCAAGGAGCTGGGCTAATTAAGGACAGAATCGCAATTGGTTGTTTTTCATTTTCTTATCATTCCTTGCACTGCCCTCCCTTTTCCTTTTCAATATTCCCTTTTCTTTGAGGTATCCAGTACCCCTGACACAGAGAACCAGCCAGACACAATGGGGTGTGGGTGAGTTTGGGATGGAACCCAAACTGTGAGATTTCAGGTGAACTTCCGTTTCCTCATCTGCAAAAATGTCGCCGATGGGGTTGACCATGCATGAGAAGGAGAGTCTAGCTACAAAGCCAGGTGTACACAGCAGAACTCCTCAGCGGGGACCTACTTGTTCTTACCTTGATCTGCCTACTGCATTGCTTCCTGACCATGGCCATCCCTTCCTACATCTACTGTCTTGTCCAAGGCTGGATCCTTCGGTGTCCCCTCTGATAGATCTTCCTGAGGCATTTATGACAATCAAAAGTGGAATGGTTAGCTCTTTTCTGGGAACATCTTTGTGTTTCAACAGGGATTTTCTAGACATAACAACTTAGCTCAAAGAATGAATCTCTGTTGATGACATTTTATGCAAAATGATGGTCCAGTGAAGAAACTATTTCTGGGCAAATGCATGGTTACTGATTCCTGAAATCTTTGTGAGTCCATTGATGTTAATCCAGCATACTCTCTCTTTTGTAGTTGGTTCCACATGTGAGAATGTAGATGAAAGTTGGAGAAACATATTACCAAGATTTAAATCCAAGACCCACTTAGTGGGCTTTTGTACTCTCCATTATTCTATTTATTGTGTGTATATATCTGTCATTGCATTATCAGAGATCCTTAGACTTAAGCCTTATCAATACGGCTGAAACCATCAAACCAAGGAATTACAAAACAGGAAGCTCACTTCTTGGTAAAATGTCACATTCTTAACAGTTTTCTGAAGTCTTGTAGCTGAGCCTTGAGCAATTACTGAGTTTGGGCACATAATGACAAATCTCTATAAGTGTATATTTTAGTGTGAGGCCAACCAATCTCTACACTGAGCGACTCCAGATCAATTTCTTTTAAATAAGCAAATAGAGGCTTTGGTGTAACCACCCTTGAAAGAAACCCAAATGTCTGGGATTGCTTTGGGAAAATAATCACATGCATATGTGCATGTCCACACACTAACGCTCACACACAAGCCACCATCAAATGCTTTAACCTGTGAATTTTCGTGATAGTTTTAAAAGTGGCTGGGAGTTCAACAATGATCTAATCTAAATTTTTCACTTAGTAGTGGAGAAAATGAAGCCTGGAGAGGGGGAAGGGAAGCTTGTATTTGCACAGCTCATTAGTGAAAGAGCCCAGGCTCTCTGTGTCTGTCTCTTCTAGTGCCCAGTGGCACACAAGTTCTTTTTTTCCTTCCTTCCCTTAAAGTCCATGCACTTCTTTAGAGATCTCCTCCTTCTAGCCCCAGGACCCACTCCCTCACTTTCCTCAGGTTTCCACTTTACTTGAGCACTCAGCCTAGAGCAGCACCCCACCCTTGGGATCCCCTGTTCCCCATAGCACTTACTCCATAGCCTCCTTCCTGAGTTTACTGCCTGACTCCAACTAGAGCCTAAGTTTTGCTGTGAAAACTGCAGTGCTTATAACAGTGCCTGGTACTCAGTAGGTGCTCAGTAGGTATCTGTTGAGTGAACGACCTAGCATCTCCTAGTGAAAGACAGAGGCTGCAGAAACAAATTGAGCCAAAGCATCTCGTGCCTGTTTTCATGGAGCATTTGGCTTAGTGAAGGAAGAGCCTGACGCTGGTGGTCACTGGTTTGGGATAAATTGTATGTGAGACATTACGGGGGGTGGGGGGGTCACACGAGTGCACGATAGGGGTCTTGATTTGGTGGGGAAAGCTTCTTATGGACAGTCATGGAAAAGACCACGCATACATGTGTTGTCATTTCTGAACCAGGCTTCTAGAATGAGTTCATCTCCAGTACTGTTTGAAGGGTGCTTTGTCAAACCCAGGTGACGTGGTTGCCATGTGACTAGTTCTCTCTTTGAATAGGTCTGGTTGTTTAAGAACTTGGTGGTGGCAGGAAGATCCTCTAGATAAGTTTGTGTAGAGATTCAGTTCCCTGTACCTATCCTAAGCAGGGAATCCACACCTGAGTGACTGAATGTTTTTTCAATGAATTTATTCCGCAGAGAAAGCACAGTTGCATTCCCTGTTGGGCATTCAGTTGGGAGAGACTGGTCAGTCACCAGAGTGACCACATGATGTCGCTGTTGCTTAAAATGTAGAGGAATGAAAACCCAGCTTTTGTGAGGAACCGTTCATGAAGTTTCAGGAAGGTGGAAAACTGTTCCAATAAGGAGAAACACTTTTTTATATAAACTTAAAAAAGACACTTCTAAACATAACAGCAGATGACCTGTACTCTAAGGCCATTGTTTCACTTCGGTTTTGTTATTATTTTTACTTTACTCAGTAATGTCAAATCTGTTTCAGTTTTACCTAGGGACTTCTGAAGGATTCAGAGTACCGTTACATATAACATCTTATATATCCTTTTTTTTTTTTTTTTTTTTGGTACCAGGGATTGAACTCAGGGGCACTCGACCACTGGGCCACATCCCCAGCTCTTTTTTGTATTTTATTAGAGGCAGGGTTTCATTGAGTTGCTAAGTGCCTCCCCATTGTTGAGGCTGGCTTTGAACTCGCGATCTTCCTGCCTCAGCCTCCCAAGTGCTGGGATTACAGGGGTGCACCACCGTGCCCGGCTAGAAAGTTTCTTTGGGAGTGTAAAGATCTTTCACTGCTTTTGTTAAAAATTGACCTGGTCTTAATCTGTAGAATTTGGAATTCATCTGGCCTGATGATATCTCTGCTCAGATCCTCCTGCCTCAGCCTCCCAAGTGCTGGGATTACAGGCATGCACCACTGTGCCCAGCTCTATATCTTATATATCCTTAAAGTTTAAAAATGTAAATGTTTCATCAAAACACTATAAAATACAGGGGAAAGAGGAGCGTTAGGATTGCCTTGGTTTTCTGTTCTGACACCTCTCTAAAAATTGTCACCTGTAAACATAAAAGTATATCTATCTATATTTCTCAAATTAACATAATTTGTTTAAAATTTTTCACTGTCCATTTTAAAACTTTCTCCTCTCATGTTTATTTTTTTCTCTTATTTTTTTTTTCTTTTCAGAGATTATTTTTCCTCCCAGAGACACAAACATTTATTTAGGAAAACAGAGACATTCAAGAGAGACTGTGAACCATCTCCAGAGAGAGAGAGAGAGAGCCAATTTTTCTTTTTTTATGTCATTTCAGTGATATATTACATTATATTATATATTTTTAGCTTATTCATTTCTTAAACATTTACTTAGTACCTGTCATGTGTGAGACCCAGGTATCATAGAAGACAGGAAGTTGTTGAACATATTGTCATGGCATATGAGACACTTAAAAACTTGTAAGATTGTAGGATGGATTCACAGAAGTACCAAAACAGATTTCACTGCCTGTAAGACCATGTGCTGAACTTTTCATATTTTATATCATTTAAGTTTCCTGGCACCTTTCATTAATCCCATTTTACAGGTGAGAAAACTGAAGTTCAATGATTTGCCTGAAACCAAACAACCTGGGTTCAAATTTGAATCCTGGAACTTTTGTCCACAGAGCCTGAGTTGTGTTTCACAGACTTTCAGTAATATTAGGCACAATGAGGTCAAGTCCATGGAGGAAGAATGGAGGAAGTGGCAATTGTGATTGTCTTTCAAGAATGAATAAAATTTTCCCTGATAGAGATGAGAAGGAAGCTTTAACCAGACAAAGGTTTGGTTTTTGCTCCTGATAGGTTTAGCAGATAACTGGCAAGGGGTCTCGGCTCCACACACTGGCTCAGGGACCCAGGTTTAAAGGGTTCCAGCTGCATACTCTGGAAGGAGAGCAGAGAGAGAATGAAGCAGAAGAATTTTATTGCCTTTGCTTGGGTGTGACTCACATCATTCTGCTCACATTTCATTGGCTGGAACTAATCACAAGATCTTGGTTAACTGCAAGAGGGCTGGGAAATAGAGGGAACAGTTAGAATAGAATAAACATGCTGATTCTTCCCAACATCTGTGCTGTCTCTCTGGAAGTAGAGAAAACATGCATTATATTGTTCAGATTTAATCAGCACATAGACTTTGGTGAAGAAAGATTAAGTGATTCAGCCAGGCACAGTGGTGTACACCTGTAATCCCAGTGATTTGGGAGGCTCAGGCAGGTGGACTGCAATTTCAAGGTCAGCCTGGGTGACTTAGTGAGACAGACCTTGTCATAAAATAAAAATGAAATAAAGAGGGCTGGGGATGTAGTTTGGTGATAGAGTATCCCTGGGTTCAATCCCCAGTACCTGCATTAAAAAAAAAAAAAAAATCAAGTGACTCACTCAAGATTACACACTCACTGTCATCACTGCTACCAAGAGCAGGTGGAATAGGTGACCGTTGTCATGACATTATTTGAGGAGCCTCCCCTCCGACATCTGTATTTCCTCCCACAATTGGTTGAAAGAGAAAGCTACAATTTCACATAGCTTTCTTTGGCTTATACTCTGGATGCTTTAACAATTAAAATATTCTTTACAGAAATACCATGTTGAACCTGAACCGCAGGCTTCAGCCCCTTTTGGAATGATGGAGTGGTGATTTATAGCACAAATAAATCAACAAGCAAGCACGCACATAAGATTAAAATAGGACCGTCATTCTCCTTTCAAGTCTGGTGTTTCCCAACCTTTTCCACAGAAAGATCAAGTTACAGACTGGCATATTTCTCTCATCTCCCAGGCTTGTCTCCAACAAGCCCATCCTCAGGACTGTGGAAAAACAATCTAAAGACTGTCCCATTGTCGTCTGCAGTGAATGGAGCATTTATTGGCTTGTTTCAAGTGACATACCGGGCTACTCTCTTCCAAACAGCAAGGTGCTTACTGGGGTGGGGGGAAAAAAATGAAAGGAACAGCCAGATTTGGTTACTGTCGGAGCCACTTGATTCAGAGATATCCTTGTTAATGACAGTTGCACAGCTGGATAATTAATCAAAGTATGAAGAGAATATAGAGCACACTAATGCACACAGCTCCATCCAGTCTCCACGGGACCGGGCCATCATCTGTTTATTCTCCTTTGGAATGGCTTGAGATTATTCAATTATTCAATAGCCTCCCTCCTTGCTGTGATGGGATGTATGGTTTTTAATTGGCACCAGGGTCTTTCAGCTCCTATGAACTTTGCTAGTCACTCTTGTGATTCCAGTCCATGGAAGCCTGAATGTTTATCTTTATCTAGAGCTCAGTCCAAACAATACACCTTGGAGTACTGATCAGCTTTTAAAAAAGAAGTTTTGCCAAGCAATTGGTAGTAAAATCCTGGCAAAAATACGTCTTCCAGATTTGCACCTTTTCCCCCTACCCATGTTGTTCTTGCCATAGAAATAGGATAAAAAGACGATCTTTGGCATGAATTTTCTCTGCTGTTATGGTTAATTTTGTAAGTGTTGTCTTTTCATGGATTTTAATACTGTACTGATAAGTAAATATTTGCCCATTATGGTATTTCTTTGAAGTGCTTGCTGGAATAACAATGCAATATTTCTGATAGATAAACACAGTGAATTTTCAAACTTAGGAGAGAAATTATATTTGTTCATTTGGAGACATTTATAAAGACATAGGTTAACACCTATTTTAGGGCCTTTGGGCATAAATTTACAACGAAGTGGGTTGAATTGGGTTGGAGTTAATTTTTGCAGGTATGCCATTAGGAAAAAAATCACATAGAGCCAAATGTACCCTTGGCGTCTGGCCTGGTGGCACACACCTATAATCCCAGTGATTTTGGAGGCTGAGGCAGGAGGAACTCGAGTTCAAAGCCAGCCTCAGCAATTTAGCAAGGCCCTAAGCAGCCTTGTGATATCCTGTCTTAAAATAAAAAGGGCTGGGCAAAGTTCCCCTGGGTTCAATCCCCAATACCAAAAACAAAAAAAACAAACAAACAAACAAACAAAAACCTCTTGGAAATTTAAGTTGCCCATTGAATATAGTGCAGACAAATCTGTGGATTTATGCTCTCAGGAAGCCTATCTGTGGTCAGATTTTCATCCCCTGTCAAAACACTACTATTTCTTTGGTTGAATATCAGATTTACTGAATGGCTGTGTTTAGGAATTATGTTGTGTTTGTCTTACTTCCCTGTGTGCGTAAAGTCACAAACATCAAAAACATGTTAGAAGTAACCCCCTGGAAGTCAGGTCTGATTTGTTCCCACTTGTGTTTTTACTGCTATGTTGAATTGGATCTGGTCTAAGAGCAAATATAAATTATTTGGACTATTTTGAAAAATATATTTGGGATTCTTCTGAGTGAATTGTAAATTATTCCATTTTCATTAAAAAAAAAAGGATCCCAAGCTTTTAATAGCATTTAAAAAAGTAACAGAAAAAAAAAAAGATCATTTTGTGACTTACCATGAGGCTTTGGACTGGGAAAGACTCAGTATATAATAGGGAAACAAACTCAGAAGAAGGAGAAGGAGGAAAAGGAGTAGAGAAAACCTCCATACAAAGTTTAAACAGTACACAAATACATTTTAGGCAGGCTAATATTACCTGTTGTGGACTGAATTATGTCTCCCCAAATTCTGACATTGATGCCCTAAACTTCAATGTGACTGTATTGTGAAGAAGAGCCTTTCAAAAGGAAGTCAGTGTTGAAAAGATAATAAGGATGGGGCCCTAATCCAATAGCATTGGTGTCCTGATGCAAGAAGAGAAAGAGATACTGCAGCTCCTTCCTCCTCTCTCAACAAATGCACAGAAGAAAAGCTCACACCCACCCCAGAAACCAACCATGCTGGAAAATTGATCATGAAAATATGAGAAAATCAATGGTTATTGTCCAAGTTGCCCAGTCTGTGGGATTCTATTAAGGTAGCCCATGTTGACTAATGCACTGCCTAACCAAGTATGGATTGATGTCTTAACCCCGCTCTCATTATTTTGACTGTTTCAAAGACAGAACTGCAGTATTATAGTTCATTGAGCAAGGGGCTGGGGATGTAGGTCAGTGGCAGAGCTCTTGCCTACCATGCACAAAGCCCTGGGTTCAAACTCCAGCATTACAAACAAACACTCCCTCAAAAAAAAAAAAAAAAAAAAAAAAAGAAAGAAAGAAAGAAAGAAAACAATTAATTTTGCGGCTCCTGGACTGTTCAGCTCAGCAACTGCTTCCTATGTCATGACCTTGATGAATGAAGTCCACTTGCTTGTTAACTGTAATACCTGCAGTCTCCAAATATTTCCCAATGCATTTAATATTTTCCAATGGGCTAAAATACCTAAAGCCTGAAAAAACTGTAAGAATGAAGTCAAAACCTATGTTTTGCTATGATAATGATGTTATTGCAGAAGGTGGTGGAAATCTTAAATGGTTCTAGTTTTACTTCTTTAGGGAATAAAACATTCTTTGGGTAGATTAGAGTTCTGGAAATAGGAATGTCTCTTCCTCTAATAGATCCATCTCAATGAAGGGTCAAGTTCAAAGCCTACTTTCTCTATTTTTCTTTTAATGAAGAAGAAGGAAATATAAAAGACTAATGGGGGTAAAATTCACAGAGCCAAAATGGAAATAAAAGAGAGGTGGAAAATGTGGACATTAACGAGTTCTGTCTCTAATGAGGAATCACATCCAACATTTAGGATTAATGACAAGTAAGTGTCTGTGAAACTTGAAGTGAGCCTGCATTTGGTGCATGTTCCCTGGAATGTTTCGAGTTTTACAATACTCTGCATCTGATATCCGTGGCTCTCAAAGGGCTTCACAAATCATTTTATTAATGCTATTTTAGGATAGTTTGGATGCTGTGGGGGTTCCACAGAGCTGTGGGTCTCGGGTTTGGTCTCTTTAAATTGTGCTTTGTTTCATTCTTGGTTTGAAATGTGTCCAGACAGAAATACTACTGGAAAAATCACTTAAAGCATTTCAGTGAATACGTTCATGAAGTGTAATATTTGATTACCCCTAGCTTCCTGCCTTGAAATTTTCAAGACTACAGAATTTAGTTGTTTGAGTGTTGTTGGGTTCATATAATCAAGTGGACTGAATTTTGTGAAAATCTGTTTTGGGTTTTAGTTCCATTTCTACCTTTAATTAAAAAAATTTAAAAATTTGTTATTTTTAGATACACATGACAATAGAGTGTATTTTGATGTACTATACATGCATGGAGTATAACTTATTCTACTTAGGATCTCATTCTTGTGGTTGAACATGATGTAGAATTTCATTAGTCATGTACTCACATACAAACAGAGGAAAGTTATGTCCAATTCATTCTACTGGTCTTCCCTTCATTCCCCTTTGCCTAATCCAACAAACTTCTCTTCCTCCCATCCCCCAGTTGTGTGTTAGCATCTGTGTACCAGAAAGAACATTCAGCCTTTGGTTTTCTGGGATTGGCTTATTTCACTTGGCATGATAGTCTCTGGATCCATACAGTTACCAGCAAAAGTCATCAAGCCATTCTTTTCCCTGGCTGGGTAATATTCCACTGTGTACATGTACCACTTTCTTTATCCATTCATCTGTTGAAGGGCACTTAGGTTGGTTCCATAGCTTAGCTATTGTGTATTGGCTTCTCCTCCCCGCTATGGGTACTGGCAGCCTTCAGGAGAAGGTTTGGCCCTCCACGTTCCTGAGCCAGGCACCTAGGCATGTGGAGTATGTCCACTTTCATCAATTTACTTGCCACTCAGGAAAACAGGGAGTAGACATACTAAGTGTTCTCATCACAAAAGTGATAAGTGTGTGAGTAATATACAGATTAGCTTTAGAATTTAGCTTTTGGAATGCCACAATGTATACATATATTAAAACATGACATATATCGTGACTATATAATTTTTATTTATAAATGAAGAAGGTAAAAAAGATATACTAAGTATGTCATCCAGCTCATGATGAGTGCTATAGGGATCATGCCCTGGTATAAATGAAGAGATGCGGTGGCGTGGATGAGAGTAGATGTGCCCACTACCTTTGGCATCAATTGATTGGCCCAGGTACAGACACATGATCGAAACTGGGCCAATAAGAACCCTTCCTTGGGCTGATAGAGAGAGACAGAGGTCCTGGCAGTCCCCGACCACAGTGGGTGTAAGATGTAAGTTCAAGGCTTGGTGGTGGCCATGTTCATCACTATGTAAGGATATAAGTGGTGAGACAGAATGCAGACATCATGCAGATGAAAGTGACAGTGAGAGACAAGTCTTAGAGGTCTTTGGATTCCTGGGCTCAGATGTTCTTGATCTCTACTTCCATCCCTGCCTTCCCAGCTTGGTTGTTCAAACTTTCCTGGAATCCTAGGATCCAGTGAATTATATTTTGCTTTCAGCTAGTTTGATTTGAATTATGTCACGCATAACCCAGACTTCTGACTGTTACTACAAGGAAGCATAACAGAGAGGCTTAGTTATAACATATGCCCACAAAGACACCTCCCAGGGTTCTCTGCTGGGTTAGATGTCTGTCTACTTCCTACATGGCTTGCAACAGTTCGTCTTCATCTCCCTGAATACCTCTAACTCCTCTGTACATTGTTATTAATCCAAACAGATCCTCAGATTTGGAGAAATGACTGTGTTCTTCTTTCCCACGTAAGGCTTACCTCCTAGTGTCTCTACATTTTGGACTTTGGACTTACCTCTTCCTAAAGCGATTGCTCCCTGGAATGTCCATTCCATTCTTACAGAGTCATGTGCTGCCAGGTCTCAGGGCACTAACGGGATAATCACCCAATAATTTGACATCAATTTCCCCAATTTTGATTACTTAGAGTGAAATGATGCCATCTATGGGGTACACATGTCGAGTCAAATCTAGCTCAATATAATTCCAGTTTCTCCACCTCATAAATAATAAAAAAATAATCCCATGTTGTGCATGGGGCGTGTGCATGGGGGAGAGAGAAGGTTTCATGGAGACATAGTTTTCTCACTGAAACATCTTTCTAAATGATGCTTAGGATCTTGGGGTGATCATAGATGTCCTCATAGCTAAAAATACACTCTAAATGATGCTAATTGATCTAAGTTCACAAAGCTGCAGAGAGCTGCTAAGGTCTTCAGAACCTGGAGTCCACTGGGCTTTGAGACTGAGTCCAGCACCCTAATCCTAAAGTCACCTTGAGCTCTTATATGATCTGAGTAGAACCTTTCTGAGCTTCAGGGGTCTGCTACGTCTGGAAAGTCACTCCAGTTTCTGAGGCATCCCCACCTAAGACATGACAAATCAATAACCAACCACCATGACCCAACCATCTCTAGTCTTGTTGGGTGGGGTCTGAATGAAGGTTACCTTCCTGGTACCTACCTGGTGGTTCAGCCACACCTCTGGGCTCGTCATGTACACTACCCCCAGCCTCTTTCCCATCAATCCTGCTGTAACCCAAGAGTCTTTTCTGCCATTTAGACTCAGGGATTTGGATTAGAAACAAGTCTAGAACACCCCATTGCACACATCTCATTTTCCAATGAACATGATAAGCCTCTGCTTCTGTCCAATGTCTGCTTAAGTATTCTCCTAAGATTAGGGACCCATCCTGAGCTTATTCCCCTTGACACAGATATGAATTCTCTACCTATGCCCTTCTTGGTCTCTCCTTGGGTCTCTGGACCCTGTATTTTGTTAATTGCTGACTGAGAATCTGCAGAATGTAGAGAATGCTCCACAAAGCATCATACAAGCCCTCCAAATTCTGAAGGTTGGTATAAAGCAAGCTCTTCTTTAACGTGATCAAGTATTTGGATTAATTTTTAAAATGCCATTAAGAATCAAAAAATTGAAAGTAGGCACAATAAATGTATATTCTTTTTATACGTATATGTTTTTAGTTGTAGTTGGACACAATACCTTTATTTTATTTATTTATTTTTATGTGGTGCTGAGGATCGAACCTGGGCTGCACATGTGCTAGGTGAGCGCTGTACCACTGAGCCACAACCCCATAAATGTATATTCTTTTGAAGGAGGGTCAAGGCCTCTTATGGTTCTGCTCTGTGGAGTTTTTTTTTTTTTTTATTTTTAAAATTTTTTGGCACTGGGGATTGAACTCAGAGGCACTTGATCACGGGGCCACATCCCCAGTCCCCCCTTTTTTTTTTTTGTATTTTATTAGAGACAGGGTCTCACTGAGTTGCTAAGTGCCTCACCATTGCTGAGGCTGGATTTGAACTTGCAATCCTTCTACCTCAGCCTCCCAAGTGCTGGGATTACAGGTGTGCGCCACCAAGCCCAGCTCTCTGTGGAGTTTTTCATAGGTTTATATGTATAAATCACACTTATCATGCAGCATGCAAACTTGCTGATTTTTTTTTGTTGTTTGTTTCATTTGCATTAGTAAGAGAATTTAAAATGTTACAAGCAAGTTCAAGTTCAGAATCCTTTCGCATTTTTATAGTTTACTCCAAGTCTTTTTATTTTAGATTTAAAATTGTATATTCTCCCTTTAATTTAATTTAATTTGTTATACATGCTTTTAGAGTGCAATTCCTTTCATATTATATGTAAAAGAGCACAGTTTTCAAAGTCATTGGTTTTACACAAAGTATTTTCATACCATATGAGCTTTTATTCATGCACTTAGTATATTGATGTCCAATTCCTTCTGCCATTATTTCTATCCCCTTGCCCCCTCCTCTCCCCTCTTTCCCCTTTGTTTTATTTAACCTTCCTTCATTCCTCTCATCCCCCCTCCCTTGCCACTATAATTCAGTATCATCATAGCAAAGGAATCAATCGACCTTTGGTATTTTGGGATTGGCTGACTTCACTTAGCATTATTTTCTCCAACTCCACCCATTTACCTGCAAATGCCATGATTTTATTCTCTTTTAGTGCTGAGTAGTGTTCCATTGTGTATATATACCAAAGTTTCCCTATCCATTCATATATTGATGGCATCGGGGTTGTTTCCACAGGCTATTGTGAATTGTGCGGCTATAGATATTGATGTGGCTGTGTCCCTGTAGTAAGCTGTTTTAAGTCCTTTGAGTGTAGGCTGAGGAGTGGGATAGCTGGGTCAAATGGTGGTTCCATTCCAAGTTTTCCTAGGAATCTCCATACTGCTTTTTACCAGTGTCTTTCCTAATGGTGATTGGAAGCAAGTTTTTAGACACACAAGTCTTTCTAAAGAGTTCAACTTAGTTTTCACAAAAAAAAAACAATTCTACTTCCTTTCCCATTTATAATTCATGTGGTACACATGCACATGATTATCAATAGGCTTAGAAACAAACACACGCACTCTTGGTAGGCGTTCAGCTGCCCGAGTGCATGGCCTCTTGGCCTCTGGGCTTCAGTCGGCCACAGGCATCAGTCAGAATGCTTTATAGAGAAGAGCCAGGAGGAGGAGGGCTCAAAGAGCTTAGCCTATATGTGACCCCAGCCTGGCGTTCCTATTGTTGTACTGCATTCCTGATTTCTAGACTAATTATGGCAATAACTCTGTGGCTCCTTCATCAGGCCCCTACCTTCCTGGCCTCTTCTGAGTGGCATCTGTAGGCCTGGCTATTTCCCAGACTTCTCTTTTGCCAGCTTCCTCTTCTCTGCCTGGTGCTGCTGAGCTCAAGGCAGAGCCTACTCTCTCTGGACCAGCCACCTGCTAGGGCACCCATGGAGGGCCCAGTGGGGAATGCCAACCTTTGACCTCCCACATCTTCAGTGAAGTCTGCTATTCTTGCACAAGTTGTTTTTTATTTGGTAGAAAGACAAAAGGAGGTAGAACCCAAATCTGAGTTTAATGTCTTAGGAAAGTGACAAATATAGGCAGCGGATATAGGTGGTTAGTTGATCCATAAACTGAACTAATCAATGGAAGCAGGAGGAGGGGACAAAGGGGACTAAAAAGCTACTAGAGTCCTGGGTTAACTTTTTACAAGTGTAAAATGGGTTTGAGGCCATCTCATCTAGATATTAAGACGAATGGAAACATCATTATTATCTTGATTACATATGTAATAAAATGAACTTATTTTCAAAATACACTATTTTTCTGGTACTATCACTTTAATTCAAGCCCAGAGACTTTAATCAGACAATAATCTGAATTATGGTCCATCTCATTTACCCTCACAATTATAATGTCTCTTCTTCCCAGTTAACTAAAGAATAACAACCCATTCAGAATTACACTGCAATCAGTGACAATGTAGTTAGAATCAAATTGTGTTAATGGATTTCTTTTTTCTTTATTAGTTCTCTAGCTTCACAAAACTACCCCCACAAGTAAAGGCTGCCTTGAAGCATTCATGTTGGAAAGAGGCATGTAAAGTAGGCACGTGTGTGTTTGTGACCAGCCTGTGTTGGGGTATTTGGAGAAAACCCTCAATCCTGGCTTGAAGAGAGGGCTTTGTGTGCTGTGGATGTCAGATGGTGCAGTTTCCTCTCTTGATTAGCAGCGGGTAGACTTGACTCATGCAGAGCCAATCAGATTCCCCAACCACTGAGCTAGGAAACACAGAAATACCTTAGGCAGTGATGATTGTGGGGATGGAAGGTCTTGGAGGTTTGGGCACTTGGACGGATAGCAAATTCCAGAGCAAAGCAGCCATGAAGACTGGCAGTAGAAATCAAGGGATAATGCTGGCTGTATGGCAGAGAAGAATCTGTGTGAGGGAACAGAGTGGAATTTCACTGAAAAAAATTATTTTTTCTTCTACAAATGAGGGAGGCAATAATAGCAAAGGTTGACTATGACAGCAAATGTGGCATAAATTCAAAAGGTGCCCTTATTAAGAGGCAGGTGTGTGGATTAGGATGGCATTGTCATGAAATATGGAATAATACAAGGAAACAAGGTCATTTGTATTTGAAACTAAGTACCACATTACAAGACAAAATAAAATAAATGTTAAACAATGTCTTGCATGCAAATAAGTGGCTTACAAAGTTAATTCTAGAAAGGAGTCCCTAGTACAGAGCTCACCCAGTGCTACAGAGACCATACCTCATCCAGGCTATGACGTGTCGTTAAATGGCTTCAAGAGTTTGATCCTTGGAGACCAGGGCCCCCCTTCTAGTCTCACTACCCGCTCCCCCTTTTGGGCTTTCTGCACTAAATGCACCCTGGCATACTTGCCCTTTCTGGTACATGCTATGTATGAATTTTGTCCTAGAAGCTGCCATAACTCATGGTGAAATTTAATTCTCTTTGTAATGGTGTGGAAGGTGATGGGACCCTTAAGTAGTGATGATGTTGTGAAGAATGATTAAATTCTTTTTCATGGGGATGTGGATCAGTTTCCTTGAGGGTGGGTGGTTATAAATCAAAATATGCTCCTCATAGTTTGTCCCTTGTACAGGTGCCCACTTAATGTTCTGCTTTCCACCATGGGATGAAGCAGCACGAGACCCTCACCTAAGGCCGGGTAGATGCTGGCTCTGAGCTTTTTGACTTCCCAGGCTTCAGAACCCAAATAACCCTTTATTCTGTATAAATTTCCCAGCCTTTGGGAAAGACCCTGATGTTCAGTTATAGCAACCGAAAAAGGACTAAGACAACTGTCTAGGCAGAAATGAAGTCC
This sequence comes from Tamias sibiricus, assembly GCA_025594165.1. Taxonomy (NCBI): domain Eukaryota; kingdom Metazoa; phylum Chordata; class Mammalia; order Rodentia; family Sciuridae; genus Tamias; species Tamias sibiricus. The sequence goes on along the minus strand of CM046671.1, from coordinate 57,847,612 downwards.
TGAGGCTGTTTTTAGTGAGTATCAGGGAAGCACATGCAGACTTATTCTGATTCATGGTCTAAAGCCCAGCCCCCAGGGTGAGCCCCAAGGGGACACAGAAGTGATTAGCTAGATAAGGAGATCCAGGTCCCAGGAGATAAAGCCAGACCAAACCCACGAGTGTGTGCCATGGAACCTTAAGGTTCTTTTCCCGAAATCACGGTAGCTACAGCTCTTTGCTTCATTTTATATGTATGATCTCAACGCCAAGATTGAGATTTCTGTGGTTCACCTGTCTGTGGTTGTCCCAGGTCATTTTTATCACTGTCTGAGCTATTTCAACAGCTGACCTTCATTTCTACTTAAAATGCTGGTGTTAATTACCTTTCCCCCACATCTGTTTACTCAATCTGAGCTTCCTAGATGGTTCTATTTAGCCTCTCTCCAATAGCTCCTCCTGCCCCTGACCTGAGGCACAATGGCCAGGTTCTGCAGGACTTCTCTTTCTTCTTTTATTTGAGTAGATCTCAACAGACATTTAAAAGGGACACACAGTCCCTCCGAAGCTGTGTATCCAATTTCTAATTTACTCCTTAAGAGGTATCCTCTCCGGGTGAACATGACAACCTGAATTCTCAGCCTTCAACAAAGCAAATTAGAATTTTAAACAGATCTCCCTACCATGAGGATTAATAAGAGCTGTTTCCCATTTCTAAGGAGCTATTTATTTGTTAAACATTAGCATTTGTAATATTTCAGCTGCTAAAAAGAATTGTGTTCCAGAAGCATATTAGAAAAATCTGCAAATTGTAATATTGAGACTGATTTGAAAATGAACACATATTTTCAAAGACAGATGAGGCTGCAAGGAAATTATTTACTCCAGAACTCACTAAATCCTCAGTTAATCATACACTGCCTGGTGACAATTCCCCTCCTATTTGCTCCTTTGTTTGTTCATTTGTTTGCTCATTCATGCATTCATTCAGTATTGACCAAGTGCCTTCTGGGCATTAGAGATAACTTCTGGACCCACTGGTGGCAATAATAATAATTAATGATGATAATAACAATAATAGCAAAATAATAAGAGACAACATTTGTTGAGTTCTTATATGTACCAGGCACAGCCTGAACCATTTTAGATGCATTATAGTAATTTATTCTTACTATTCCATATTACAGACAGGGGAGCCCCATTACCTGCACTGAGGTTACATCATGTGATGAAAGGCAGATAGTTAGGACATCTTGGAGCTGGTATCTGACTCTAAAACTTTTGCTTTCTACCAGTCTTTACACACAAATAGGGCCAGCTCACTGTCTGAAGCAAGCCACAAAACTTTCCATACAGCCTGGACCACCTGGGTGAGTCTTGGTCATCAGCTTAAGCAGCAGGCTTCCCCCAGCCCCTGTGAAGTTCTAGGGAAAGGGTGGACTTCTAGGCATTAGTTTCTTCTCTTTTCCTGCATGCTGAGTTAGTGGGGTCATTAGACTCTGGGTCCCAGTCCTAATAGTACTTTAAAAAACGTGTTGATGTTGTTGTCTGCCTGGGCTCTTATTACAGAAAATTATCAGTTCTGGAGACTTGGAAGTCCAAGATCAAGGTATCAGGAGACCTAGTGTCTGGTGAGGTCCCATTTCCTGGTTCATTATAGATAGCAGTCTTCTCATTATGTTCTCGCATGGTGGAAGGGTGAGGGAGCACTTTGGGTTCTCTTTTATAAAGGCACTAATCCTATTCATGAGGGCTGCACCCTCATGGCCTTATCACCTCTCAAAGGCCCCACCTCCTAGTACCATCACCTTAGGGATGAGGTTTCAGCATAGGAATCTTGAGGAGGTACGGATATTCTATCTAGTGTAGTTGATTTGACTGGGAAATAATAGTGACTTTGTGAAAATTCCCTAATGAGGTTTGTTCATTTTCTAAGCGCCCCCCTCCCATCTTTTTCCTTATCCATGAAATAATACCAGCTCTTGTATACAGAGCACCTGAAGACAGAGACCAATGGGACCCTGGAAAGCACAGAACTGCTAGCCATGGAATTCATTTTAAGTCTCTATTAAAAAGCTCACTTTCCTCAGTTCATTGAATCTGGAGACTTGGATGGAGTCAGTTTTCAAGGTGATGGGTAGTTGTTGAATATTGAACACATGGCCAATTTTCCATATATTGAGTCAGATTTAGATGTTCTTATCTCTCCTCCTTTGACTTAATAAGGCATTTCCACCTATTTGTTTCTCCCTTACAAATATTTCACACTTGGAAAAAAGGTAATGAGTCAGGAGCAGAGTGTTCATCCCCAAAGAGCGCTTGAGACTAAGCCTAGTTAGGGTGGGTGCATTGACCCGGTGAGGGGGACACTTTGGGAGGACTGAATCTATTTCTAGTAAATTGTAAAAGAAATACCAAGTGACAGTTGCAAGTTTGTGTTCATTTATGTAGGAGAGCAGAGAAAAAAACTAGGATCTGAATTTGGAGGTAAAACAATTCAACAATTTGGATCATAAGAAACATTTTTGACACATCATTTAAAAAAAGCTGGAAAGGAGGGGGGTGTCCTCAAATTGGTGTGCTTGGTCCTATTTGAGGGTGCTCTTTTCTCTCATATGAAGACCCTTGCTGTCGCAGGCACGCTTTTGCAGTCCTTGGTATGCCATCCTTGGCTAGGTCAGGAAGAAGGCCTCCAGGGATGCCTGGCTCATTATCAGTAGAGCAAAATCCACATCACCTTTCACTTATGTCTTATTGGCCAGAAGTCCTGTGTCCCCTGAGCTCCCAGGGAGGCTGAGAAAGTGAGTGTGTAGATAATGAAGATGGGCAGGGAGAAGGGGGCTGGAATGGCTTTTTGTAAGCCAAGAAGAGTATGGACCACTCTCCTTCACTCCCTCTACCTACTCATGCTGAGCTCAATGCTCAGCGCAGCTTCACATCATTAACCTCAAAAGTTCTCTTCATCCTCTGAATTCATAGAACCCGTATTTTCCTATGTCTAGGTCTTTTCTCCTTGCCCAGCACCTAAAGGCAGGGTCAGCATACATGTGTTTGCATATGTGACATTTACTACAGAACTTTGTACACAGTAGAAACTCAACCACAATTTGGTTACAATGATCAAGTGTGCTTTTTCTCACTATAAAATATTAAGAAAAATTTAATGAATGGTACAGTTATAAACACTATCTCATTTCATACCCTTTGCCATTCTTCAAAGCCCACCTGAAATGCCATGTAGCCTGGGAAGCCATCTTCAATTCCTCTTGTCAACCAACCCTGAACCCTCTCTCCTCTGAACTTTTATGCTCTATGAATGAAAGATGCTCTAATGCTCTACTTGTTTCTATTTCCTTCTTAGAGGAGTTATTCTACAGTAGGCAGCCAGATGCGACTTTGCCTACTTGGTGTCTGTTGAGTTGACTACAATAGACTCTTGACCCACATTTGGACTGATTGTATCTTCTTTCCTGGAATATGTAGTTGAATATAGAGACTGAGTCATCCAGGAGGGGCTGGGTTACTGATAGTGACAAACTCATGTAGACTTGTATCCTGAGCAGGTGCCATAGCAACCCATACATCCCACAGATACTGACTTATTGAGGGCCTAGTAATGTGCCCCTTGCTGTATGACACAATAGGGAACAAAATCCACCAAAGTAGCTACCCTTAGGAACTCTCTATTCTAGTGGCAGGGCTTCATTTCGGCCGTGTTCAGCAGAATTACACAAAAGCAGGAACTAGGAAGCTAAGAGAAAGACAGTTCTCAGCAGAGGATTGAGCAGATTGGCCAGAGACTCTGTAGGCTCTGATAAAACAGACTTGGAGATTTGAGTTCATACAGTTTCAGTGGGGCCAGTTATTCTTCTAGGACTACCTCTGTTGTTACCGTAGCTATTCCTAAGGGCTAACATTTATTAAGTACTTACTATTCTCCAATCCTAGGCTAATCTCTCGACATGCACTTAATAGTGTCAATAAATGTATAATATAGAGGCTCATATCATCTTCATTTTTTTAAGTAGAGAAACTGAGTCTCTGAGATGGAAGGTGAGTTATTCAAGATGCCCGACTGGTAAATGATAGAACAGAAACTTGAATTAGGTGGTACCCTTTGCAAATGGGTTCCATTGTATTACTCTGTATCTTCCAAAGATTTTTGCAATGGACTGGCTTTGTTGGGTATCTGTTCCTTACACTCAATTGATAACCTTAGATAGCTTGTTAACAAAACTCAGACTAGAGGCAGTTGGATAGAATCGTTCTCTATTGTCCTATAAAAATTGCAGGCATTTAAAAGAGAATCATAGCAAAAATAAATCTCCCTCTTGAAAGTATTCAAAATTACATCTATGTGATTGTTTCGGTTTGAGTATTTATTTCTTGGGTTGTATGACTAAAGTGGTGTATGAATAAATGGCTCCCAATTGGGTCCTGGACAGGGAGGTAGGGTTGGTGGGGCTTGTGACAGAGTTAATACAAGAAGTGCACAGGTACATGGCCTTCCCCTTGCTCTCTCTTTTTCACTTCCTGGTTATGAGGTGAGTTGTTCTGCTCCACCATGTTCTCCTGCAATGATGTGCCTCCTTGCCACAGGCCCAAAGCAGCAGGATCATGGAATGAGTCTACAAACTTGCAAACCAAAACAAACCTTTTATCTTTTTAAGTGAATTAGTTTCAGATATTTCATTAAAGTGACTGAAAGCTGATTAACACTTCATTTTTTTTCTTGTTTAGAAAAGGAAGAACTCATGTTGTTCGATGACCATGCCATTGCATTTCCTAGGGTCCAGACAGAGCACTGAGGATATAAAGTTAGCTTTATGTGATAGTTTCTGCTTATTTGGCTCTGTGTCAATGTTCTTAGCCACTAGATCTGATACCTTATTCATTTTGGTCTGGCAAGTGGGTAAAACAAATCTTACCTCTGTATATGGCATTAATAAACTAACACTGTTGGACTCTGTGGAGAGCAGGTAGTTGAGGAGTAAATGTTATGGCATAATTGAAATTATAAGTCTTTTAACTCCCAAGCAACAGAGCCCCTCCCCCAACACAATTAAATATTTTGGATTGCTCTTCTCATCTCATTTAAAAATAGCAGAGAGTCTAAGGCAAGATGGTGTGGAGGTTCTCTGGAGATTTAATCACTAATGACCTCATCTTCAAATGGTCAGTGATAATAAACAAGAAGAAGGGATTTCCGAGGGGGCAGAGCATTAATAAGGTAAGATTTTAAAATTAATTTTTCAAGTTAATTAAAATGTCCAAAAGCACAATAAAACTGCAGAAAATCTGGCAAGGGAATGGCAGCAGGCCTGATTAATGCAAGTCAACTGTCTTCTGAGGGTAATAGTAATAATGATGAGATTATGGATATGGAAGAACCTGCTAAAAAGAAATGTGATGCATGTGGAATACAAACTGCATCCCAGTTACTATTTTATGGTGCACAATGGATCTTATTAAGGAGGAATAGCGGCAAGAATTACCACTGAATTGCTCAATAAAAGTATTGTGTAATTAACAGTGTTGCAGCAGCAGCTGGAGCAGTGCCTCCCATTGATATTCCATATTCTCCATTTATTTCCAGTTTGCTAAGGGGTGTGGGTTCTAACTAAGACTGTTTGTTCATCTGATCACTAAACAGTAAACATTTGTCAAGTAAGGCCCTAAGCTACGATGTATGAGGGGATGACAGGAGCAAGGCACTGCTTAGCCCTCAGGGGGCTTACGTTCCAATGGGGGGGGAGTTAAGATACCAATCTAATTAATCTTAATATAATGCAGATGGTGTTCAAACCATCCACAGAGGTCAGAAGAGGGAGAAATTGCTTTTGGTAACAGGGACAAAGCAGAGGTGCCAGAGAACACATGGCATTTGAAAACGGCTTTGATTTTGATGTTGGCAAGACTTTGACAGGTGCAGATAATATTAATTTTCTCCTTGTAAGTTTTTGTAGTTTTGAAAAAGTTACATAGCACATAATGTCACCAAGGCACATTGGAAATAATGGAGGCAGATTTGTGGTACAGAATATAGTCTGAGTAAATAAAGGGGAGCAGGGGTCAATGATATGTTGTGGGAATTACACTGGCACTTGAAATAGAAGCATTAATGTCATGCAAATACATCTTGGGCACAGGAATCGTTGGGCATTGTGGAGTTAGGCAGTTTTGATTGAGCCAGACATGCTTGACCTTAGTTGTGCATTAGCAAGTTACTCTGGCCATACAGCAGACTTGGAGGATAAGAAACAGTTCATAAAAATCGTTTTGGGGTATTGCAGCATTAGAAATTGATGGATTCACGTAGTCCTCTTCATGGAACTTTCATCTTGCTCTGGCTTCCCTTTTGGTGATTCCCTTTCCCTCTTCCTTATGGTCCTATTATTATGAAGCCATTTGCCACGAAGTCCTCCCAGAGCCAAGCTGTTGTTGGCACCATGCCCTTGAACTTTCAGAGCCATGAGCTGAATACAACTCTTATCTTTGTAAGTTATCCAGCCTCAGGTATTTCACTACAATAATAGAAAATGGACTAACAGAAGGGCTTAACCTTATGGGATTTTTCTTGTGAAAACAAAAAGGAGAGAGCCACTGAGAGTGACATCCTGGCTACAGAACTAATAAAGCAGAAAAGGGAAAGTCAGAGATGACCACAACTTTTGCATTTGGGTTACCAGCAGAATGACTGAACGGATGCCAGAAACTTAGTGGATAAAAGAGCTTTGGGAAAATGATAAAGGTATGTTGTATGGTGACCATGTGGACAGGTGCTTTCTCATTGTCCCACTGAGGTCACTCTCCTTCTCTTTCAGTATGCAGTTGATGTCCAGTTAACACTTAGACCCTATGACAATATGAGTTTAGGTGCTCTCAGGTTGTGTCTGTAAGATAGATAAGACACATTGGCATTAAATAAGGTGTCCTTTGGGCACATGTAGAAGATCATTTAAACAACCTCCATTTGTGTGCCACTCTCAGCATCATTTAGAATGACAGCTGAGCTTTTCCATCTCCAGAGTGGAGTCAGTATTGGGTTAAGTTCACTTCTGAGGTCCTGGAAAGATTCTGGACCCAAGATCACAGAATACAACTGGTTTGTTTTTTTATAAGTTTATCTTTAGACCTTTTAAAAAAAATTTTCCTTTTGAACCAAAGAATGCATTCCTGCCGTCCCTTTTTTGTTGGATTTCTATTATTTCTGAACTTTTTTCCCCCTCCAAATCCAACTGCCTTTGTTTCTGGCATCAGAGCTGATGGGTACAAAAGGCACTGAAGTGTGACAGCCAGCTCACTCCGAGTATGATGAAGCACTAAAGTGGAGAGGAGGAATTGCCAAGAAATTTGAGCTGGGGTAGATTATAGTCTGAAGCCTGGAATTCCATACTAGGCTCATAAATTTAGTTCATTTTTAACTCCCTTGCCTCTTTAGCCCCTTGAAACAATTTTGCCAGTGAGACATAAAGTTGCTAGCTCAGTTACTTCTCAGATCCATCCCTACCTCAGAGTCCCAGTGCTAGTTTTGGCCCAGGTCTTTTTAAAACAAGGACTAGTATAAGCTTCTAGCAGGCTCTCTGAACTCTATCTGGTCCTCTTCCCAGCTGCCCTGTGCGATACTTTCATTTTCTGGGTTCTGCCAAGTCTCTATGGCTCCCATTGGCTCCTGGGATCAAATTTAAAATCCTCATTGTGAACTTTCAGGCCACCTTCTGAGAAGTCCCAGGAACCCCTCCTTCTTCCTAAAATTCCATTTCTTTTCCTCTTTTTCATACATGCCTCAGATTTTATTTTTTATTCTCTTAGAGATCTTTCTTGTTAGGATCAGACTTAGTTATATTTTAGCCCAGGTGCCATATGTCCTTGTCACCTTGATACAAGGCACACCTCAGAAAGATGTGGGGTGTGGAGGAGCTTACCTCAGTGACACCCTGGTTGAGTCCCAGCTGGTAACAGTATTGAAAAACAGGATGGGGTCCTCATCCCCAGAGTTGAAGATTAAACACTGAGAAATACTGAGGCGAGCACAGAAAAGAAGTTTTATTTAAAGGATAGAACAGAAACAGACTTCTCCTGGGGGAACAGGGGGATCCAGAGCTGGTATCTGTGGGAGGGGGTGTGTCTTGCCCATTTATAAATTTCAGGTTTCCTTTCTTCTTATGCCCAGGTGACCAAAAGGCAGGAAAAGAGCTGTCCAGGGGCAATTGCTTGTGTTGGAAAGTGCGATCCTTCCCCTTCCCCAGGGAGCTGTTATCAACTGGTTGATGGGGAAATGCCATTTACCCATTGCCTTTTTTTTGGATAATGGCTACCTGTCCTTTGCCCCGTCTCAACCTTAAATGCAGGTGGATCTAATGGAGGTTCTTCTTACCAGGCTGTGAGACTATCTTCTACCTTTTGTTAAATTTGCCTAAGAGGAGTGTGGCCTGTCACACACCTTCCTAACAAACATGGCCCTGCTGGCTCCTCTCTTTGGCTATAGGGCGGAATTATTGCACAGTTCAGCTAAGTCTCCTGCTGCACAAAACCTAGAAATAGGGCTTAATGGCAGACCATGGTGTTTTCCAAAGGGCGTTTGGAGAAAAAATAAGTAAGCCCTATTTTCACACACATATTAGCAGAGTTGCATGGATTTGTTTCTGGAGGACTACTTGGAGATTTTAATACTGCATGTTATAGATCTCCAAGAAGGGATGTTTTATGAACCATCAGAATTAGGGATAACTCTCCTTGCTGGAGCAGGTCTTCTCTTGATTTCTTTTTTATTACCATAAAATGTAAATTTAAGGACATCAAGAGATAGAGATCTACCCAAAGGGGTTTGATTATCTTTTTATTTCCTATACAAGGCAGTGAAAAACACCACATGGGTATTATTTGCCCTCTGACTGAAGGTGAATGCCTTTTGCTCTCAGAATGATCCTGGGCCCAGAACTAGCTCAGTTCACTCTGTCTTTGGGGGAGGAGGAGAGGGGAGCTATCTTCTGCTTGCAGCCACAACCTGCCAGCACAAAAAGATAATACAGGAAACAGGGTCTCACTCCTTGTTGCTCTCCTTAGGACAAGAATTGCTGGCCAACGGTGACCCAATACTGTATATTCTTATTCTCACCGCCCCTCTTTATTCTTACTGGATTTTGAAAAAAAGCAAACACAACTTCCTAACAGGGAAAGCACCACCTTTTCATGTTTTGTCCTCTGGTTGTTGATGCATCAGCCAAGAACTTGTTATTCCATGTTTACTATGTTCCCGCTCCCAGTCTCCACATGCCGCCATCTTTCTTCTTGCTCTATCCCACAGAGATTCACTCCTGCACAGGGTTCACCTGCACCCCTTAGGCCTTTAGACTTCTTATGTGGAGGACAAAGATGGGGAATGAGTATCTCCTATTCCTCTCTTTGGTGTTTTTCTGGAAGAGCTTGGTTCCTCTGACTCCCTCTCCTGTGGGCAGCCCCTCCCCGGGGCTCCAATGATCCTCCTTCTCCCACTGACCTTTTAACCCAGGATGGTCAGAGCTTCTCTGCTGCTGATCTCTGGGTGCCTCTCCCTTTCTTTATGCCTTTCCATGACTCCACCCACAGCTCTGCAAATACTCCCTTCCAGTTGGTAAAGGCTCTGGAACCTTCCAAGTTGGATCCTGTCCCTGTGGAACTCTCATACAGTGTATTTCAGGAAAGGTATACAGGTTCTGGTTGCTGACATAAAAAAAAACAAAAACAAAGAGTATGTTAGGGTTTGGAAATGAGATGTCCCCTAAAGCTCCTGTGTTTATGCAGGAATATTCAGAGGTGAGATGGTTGGATTATGAGGGCTGTGACCTGATCAGTCCATCCTAGTTTGAATGGACTAACTGGGTGGTAACTGTAGGCAGGTGAGGTGTGGCTGGAGGAGGTGGGTCTCTGGGGGTGTGCCATGGAAGGGTGCATCTTCCCTGTGGCCCTTTCCCCTCTCTGCTTCCTGTCTGCCAAGAACATAGCAGTGCTCCTCCTCCATGCCCTTTGGCCATGATGTTCTGCCTCACCTTGGGCCCAGAGCAATGGAGTCAGCCAACTATGGACTAAATCTTTGAAACCACGAGCCCAAAATAAACTTTCTCCTCTAAGTTGTTCACATCAGATATTTTGGTCACAGTGATGAGAAGCTGACTAACACAGAAAAGTCACAGTTTATTATTACCATTTATTCCCATGAAAGACAGTTCGTGCTGTCAGATCTCAGGCCCAGAGGAGGTGTCTCAGTGTCCTCCAAGGCAGTGGGCTCCAGCATGCTGTGTTTGCCCAAACTTATATGACCACAGAATCCCTTTTTGGTGGGGATGGTTCTAGGGGACTAGTAATCACAGAAGTAATTTGCAAATCTCCAGAGCAGAGTATGTCTTAGGGGAGGGAGTTGAGCACTACTGTGGTAGATGCCGGCAGTATTTAGGAGATTCACAGAGGCTGCGCTGGATCAACTTGGCTTGGTGGGTGGTAGCATTATATTTCAGAAAAGCCCCATGTATGCCTTAGTACAAACTGCTCTTGATCTCTATTGTCTTTATTTTCCTCAGCAACATCTAAGTAAATCTTTGCTTGATTTGCTGGGTGTGTGTGTGTGTGTATGCTAGCAGAGCTTTTGAGTATATTCCTGGGGAACCTTTTTCCAGGATTGGAACCTTGCTACTTTACTGTAGTCCCAGGGAATGATGGGACCATACTTCTCTCTAATCACAGGGGATGGGTCCCAGAAGGACATATGGACTGTTGGCTCTTCATTTCAAGAAAGAGCAAATGCACCATAACTTGGGTCAGTGTTGAGCAGGGTGGACATGCTGGGGTGAGAAATGACTTTATATCACTGAATTTGCCCTTCAAAAGTAGAAAAGATAGGAACTCAGTTTCCTTTTTCAGTGATCCTGAGATCAGAATTCCATGGTCAGAGGCTGATGGCCTCTTTGAAGTTCAGTGATGCAAGCCATTGTACATGTGGTGGACCAGTAGCTATTATTGGTGAACAAGAGGGTCCCGTGAACTCAGCTGGAGTCCTGAGACCTGTGGCCAGCTCTCCGTGTACTCTTTCTGTACAGCTGGCTGCCTTGTAACTCTCCCAGACCCTTCTTGGGACTTGGTGCCGGTGTCATCTCTGCTGTTGCATTACCTGCTGTTGCATCATCAGCTGGCCTCTGCTGAGGGTTAATCTTCTCCTTGGCTTTGCCTAGCCTAGGGTCACTCCCAATGTCCCATCCTTCTGTTTTTTTCTTTCTAGCATCCTATAGGGGAGGGACTTGCTCTGCCTTTATTCCTCCTGCAAACAGGAGGGCATGAATGAGTTACTGGGAGTCAAATTATAGTGTCTTGGGGGGCACTTCTGGGAAATTCCTGCAGGCTATCCAGGCAAGCAGCCTCAGTGTCCTCCAGGACCTGAGGATCATCCCACTTCACCTCAACTGGACGGTCACCTTCTATAGGAATGGTGCTCACTGCTGTAGGTCATGCAGCACCGCAGCCTCCCAGCTAGTGCTCTCCACGGGGGGGCCAACAGACCCCATCTTCATGGAGGAGGCCTGGCTCATCCTCACCCTGTGGGAAGGGAATTGTGGGATTCTGGCCCTCTGTCAGAATATAGTCTCTTTCCATCCCCACTCTGGAAGGGCTTTGGTAACCCCCAAAGCAGAAAATGACCCACTGTGAAGCCAGTTCTGCTCTCCAACACAGTCCTTGTTTTCTTGCCAAAGATCTGGCAAGAAGCAGACCGGGGTGGGGGGGCAGGACCTCTCCCTCCTACAAAATAGGCCTGAGTATCTTTACGAGCCCTACTCAGGCTGACCCTCTACTTTGACACTGCCCCAAACCCTCGTTCTACATTGGCCAACTTGTTCTGGTTTGGGTAGGATTTTCCTGGGTTTCAAGTCCCAGGAAATCTTTCAATCCCAGGCAAACTGGGATGGTTGGTTCTCTTCCCTCATACCCTCTTTTCTTCTGGCTTGTACATTTGTTATTGAATAGCTGACTTTCTGCATAATCCGGGTCTTCTTGTTAGACTCTGGGCCCTATGAAAACAGGCTTCCATGTGATCTATCTTATCCCCCCTGATGTCTGGGACTATCAGGTGCTCTGTGGATCTTGGCTGAATATAAATCGCCACTCAAAGCTTACATACTGGATGCAAAGCCCTACTCTGATTTAAAAATTTATTTTTAAAACTTTGATATGACAAATAATAACTATATATATTTATGGGGTTCAATGATTTGATATATGTATACTTTGTGGCCTGGTTATGTCAAACTAATTAACACATCCATCACCATATATACTTTGTTTTTTTGTAATGAGAACATTTAAAATCTACTCTTTTAGCAATGTTGAAATATACAATGTATTATTAACTAGGTAACTGTACTGTGCAACAGATCACTAAAACTTATTCCTCTCATCTAACTGAAACTTTGTGTCTTTTGACCAACTTTTTACTCATTCCCCAGCCTGTTGCCAAATACCCACCTCAGGTCCTGGAAACCACCATTCTACTCTTTACGTTTATAAGTTCAATGTTTTTTAGTTTTAGCATATAAATTAGTTCGTATAGTGTTTGTCTTTCTGTGCCTGGCTTGTGTGGCTCCCTCAATTTTCTGCATCTCTGATAGGGCTTCTGCTTTATTCCCAAAAAGAAAATTGGGAAGTCTTATCTTTGCAATGATTATGGGGACCTCATTCATAGTTTGGGTCTGCTATTTATAGTGATTATAACTTTTACTGTTTAAACACAACTGAAATTTTTTCCTAAATATGTATTATAGAGAGATGGAAAATGTGAAAAAATATATCACAACCTGCATCTGGCAAAAAAATCACTGTTATTTAATATATGTATAATGCACATATATATTTACTTTATAAAATAAGAATTAAATCATAATTTTGTAGTCTGTTTTCAATCAATCCTCTAATATAAAATGAACATTTCCTTTGTCAGTAATAGTTTTCTAGTACATAATAACAGATTTTTTTTTTTTTTTTTTTTTTGTACCAAGGATTGAACCTAAGGGTGCTTAACCACTGAGCCACATCCCTAGTACCTTATTATATTTTATTTAGAGACAGGGTCTCGCTAAGTTGCTGAGGCTGGCTTTGAACTTGTGATCCTTCTGCCTCAGCCTCTCTCGATGCTGGGATTATAGGCATGTGCCACTGCACCCAGCTCACATACTGATTTTAAAAGAATTTTTATGAAAAACAAAAGTAGATTCTTCAGTTTTCAATTGTATCTTTTCAGTATGCTGGACAATTTAATCACAAAAATATAAAACAAATATTAAAAAAAAAAAACAACCCTAAGCCTATTTTATAAGGGAAAGAGTGAGTAAAAGGAAAAACCACCCTGAAATCTTCCTCTTCCCCAGGGTTAATCCTTGTGATTTCAGTGTCTATTTTCCTAAACAATTTTCTGTGCATTGATACACATGCTTGTGTGTGTATTACTAAAAAGGCCACACATCTCTTTATGCACTTTCTGGCCATTTGTAATTTTCATTTCTGAAATGTTCATGTAATTTGCATTTTTTTCTGGTTGGGTTTCAAGTTTTCATATGGACTTAAATGATCACTTTAACATATTGTGGCTACTGAACATTTTGTTTTTAAATTTTAGCAATAGCTCCTTCAGAATTTAATTGCTTTTAGCCATTTTTTTCTCTTAAAAACTTTAAATTTTAATGGAGTCTAATATACCAATATTATCTTTTTAGTTTCTGCCTTTAGTTTAATGTAAGAAAGGCCTTGGCCACCCCTAAACTATATTAAAAAAATCCATGGCTAAGTATGGATTCCCTTCTTTGTATTTTAATTTTTAATCCATCTGGAATTCATCTGGCATGAGGAATTACGCAGTAAGGACCCAAATTTACTTTTTTTCCCCCCAGAAGGCTGGCTAATTGTTCCAACATCTTTCCCCTTTTAATTAGAAATGCCAGCTTTAGCATATATATGTAGTGTTTCCATTATTTTTATTCTCTAAAATATTCCACAATTGCAGTTTTGATTTTTTTTTTTTTTTATTTAGCAGTAAAATTTGGAAGGGTCCAATCTCTCTGGAGTGGCTTCATTCCTTCTTTCTTTCTATGACATTAATCTATTTATATATTTAATTTTGTTTTGTTTTGCCTTTTACTCCTGTGGTCAGTGGCTATTGGTTTAAACAATACTTATCAGTTGGAATTTATTGAGGTTTTCTCTTTAGTGTAAGATGGTTCAATTTTTGTAAATGTTATATTTTTGAGGAGATGCTACAATCTCTATGTGAAGTATATCTCTGGCTGTTCTTTCTCAAACCTCATTTCTTCTTTTTTTATATTTATTTTTTAGTTGTAGTTGGACACAATACTTTTATTCTATTTATTTATTTATTTTTATGTGGTGCTCAAGATCAAACCCAGGGCCTTCTTCATGCTAGGCGAGTGCTCTACCTCTGAGCCACAACCTCAGCCCTCAAACCTCATTTCTATTACTGGTAAGTGTGGGTTGAATTTTTTAAAATGAGTGGTTTGAAGTTTGGAACTTGGCTTGTTGGGAAAGGAAACCTCTTTGACTTTTAGATAAAACAATAATAATCTAGAGAGTTTTGTGCAGTATTTGGGGTTACATTTTCAGATAATAACAACAAGCCCCTTTTGGTCTTTTCTTTCACTCAACCTGAATTATGTTATTTTAGGTGTATCCTTATATTCAGAACAGTTATTTTTTATTTTCTTTTACTCAATGTGAGAGCCTTTTTATTTTTCTCTCCATTGAAATCTGTCCTTTATGTATGGTGGTTGAGCTGGTTGCTCTGTTCTTATTGAATTTGCTTTGGTGGTAGCTGGCCATTACTTATTCTTATTCATTAATTTCCAACCTACCTGTACTTTACCATGAGCAGAGTATAATTCCCATTCCTGTTCTGTTGATTTTGGGCATTGCTATGAGATTGCTTTCACCAGTGGAGTGTGAATGAAAGGGACAATGGCCAGTTTTGAGTAGAGACTTTTAAGAGGCACCATGAGTTTGGCTTGTCCCATGAGTTTCTGTCGCCTAACATGAAAAGTCTCCTTTGATAGCTGCCCCTTCAGCTGCGGACACATAATTCTCTGAGAAGATGCAAGGAGCACAGCAGAGCCTAGAAGAACTCAGCAGAGCTGGAACCCACCTGGAGACCTATGAGCAAGAGATGAATGTCCTGGCAAGCTATTGAATTTGGGGTAGTTTGTTACTATGGTAACTGCATCCCTCCCTCTCCTGTCGCCTCCATGCATTCTTTAAAACTATTTTCTTCCTTCTTTCCCCCTCTCCATTCATCACCTAAAGGCATCAGCAGGCCAGAATGAAGTAGGCGAGCCAAGCAGGGATCAGGGTTTGAATGCATGGTGGGGAGGGGCTGTGTGGGGCTGAGATGGACTCTGTCCTGGGGGAATTGAGGACCACAGTAAGGATAACAGAGCCTGGGATCTCACTATGGGAAAGATGGAAATAGGGACCGCTAGAATTGAGGTTGCCAAATAAAAAATTGGGATACCATTTTGTACCTATTTATATGAAAGAAATAATTTGTTGTTTATCTAAGATTCTAATCTAACTGGGCATTCTGTATTTTATCTGGTACCCTGTAGTGTTGGATTGGAATTGGAGGTACCAGCATGAACTCATAGATTTGTGTGCAGTGTGTGTGTATGTATGAGAGAGAGAGAGTGGGGGGGAATCTCTGTTAATTCAAAGGACTTGGGGGACAATGATACCCTAATAACTATAAGCTTATTTAGTGTCTAGATCTTGTTTTCTGAATACTCCCAGGAGCCCTGATAGGTCAGTTGGTGCCTGAACTAGGACTAGGGATTAATGACAAGAAAAGAATTTGTATGTTCAGTATGAATGCAATATTAAAAAATATTTTCCATCTGTAGCTGGTGAAATGCAAGAATGTGAATTCATGGATATAGAAGGCTGATTTATTTAATTAATTGGTGCAGTTGATTAGTTGATTATGTTCATTTTCTGGTGACTATAACCTTAGAGCACCTCCTAAAATATGCTGGAAGGTGCTGTCAGTAGCTTGTAAAAAGATACCATGTTTGCCATCCTGGACTTTGTGGCAAAGTCTACTGTAGAACAAACATCAGCAGGCAATGGTCTGCACAAAGCAGTAAATCCAAGGAATCCCTTCCAGTGTGAAATATTGACTGATTCTACTTTTGCCACTTTTTCTCTTCTGAGGAAATCTTACCAGAAAGCATTAAAAACAGTAACAACATTGATAAGAAGCAAAAAGAGAAAAAAACAGGTAAAGAAAGAATGAGGTTCAAAATTCCATTGAATGCTGATTTAGATCTGGTTCCTTAGATACTAACTCTGAGATGGAGAGTTGGGTGCAGAGGGTTTGTTGGCGCATGCTCCTGAGACACCTACATAAAGATGTGAGGAAGGCAGCAGTGGGTAGAGGAGGAGGCTGACAGCAGACCATTTGCAACTGAGGCCTTAGCTGATTCTCCATGGAGTTCTTCTGCAGGGGAACTTCAGGGTTGGAGGTGGGATGCTCTTCAGAACTGTTTCAAACTTTGCACAGTGTATTTCTCTCCTTCCCTCCCTCCCTCACTCCCTTCCTTCCTTTCTCAAATAATCTGCTGGATATTCTGGCCCATGTAGCAGTGCTGGTTGTACCTGTATGGTGATGTTTTTGAAAATGTATATGATACAATAATTGTGTTTTTTATTTTGGAAGGAATGTTCTATCATGCTCTATATGACCTGACTTCTTGAAGCTCTTCATTGCATAAGAATTCCTGAATTTTTATGGTTTATCTTCCACATTGGGAGCGCATATCTCTTAGATACTCCAAAGCAGCTGCAACTTTCTACAAATGCTATCTGATTAGCATGATGTCATTGATATTGTGGGCAAATGTGATGTTCTGTGAAATGTCCAGGATGTCTAAGTCTCTTTGGACCATATATGACAGAGGCCTGGGAGGAATTAACAAGGTCCTGGGGGAAGGCCACAGAAGTACACTGTTAGCCATCCTCTAAGAAGGAGAAATTCTTCCTAACCTTTCTGAGACAGATGGACAGATGGAAATGAAAACTAAGCTAGATCAATAGTTATAGCTGTGTTGAAGGTTGTTGTTTTGGTCTGTTTTGTGCTGCTAGATCAAAATACCACAGATGGGCAATTATAAATAATAGAAATGTATTTTCTTACAGTTCTCGAGGTTGGAAAGTTTACAATCAAGATGCTAACAGGTTCAGTTGTCTGATGAGGGCTGTTCCCTTATTCCACAATGGCCACCCCATGGTGTGTCCTCCAGAGGGAAGGAAACTCACAGGCAGGAGACCCAAGGAAAAGTCTGTCTAATGCACCAAGAAACATTTTTTCAAAAGACCTTCATCTCATTCATGAAACAGGAGCCCTCAAGGCCTAATAACCTGTTAAAGGCCCCACCTTGTAATACTCTCATTTTGGCAAACCATGCATGGATTTTGGGGGGACACATTCTAGTGGAGATATCACATCTGGCACAGAAGCTGCAATAAAGGCTTCTATTTGGTTAAGTCTATGTCCGTTGGTTTATAGAAGCAGTCCCATATTGGTCTGTGAGAGTTGATTGCCAAGTTTTCAGGAGCCTTGTAAGCTGGTTATGGAACCTACAGCAGGAGCATGATACTACGGAAATTGGCAAATGCTACAAAGCAAGCCTCCCCCACTTCCTGGAGAGCCTCTTATTAATGTTTACCAGCACACCACTGGTGGTAGGACACTGCCATTTGCCATGACCAATATTTCTGTTAGGTCAGGATGGTGAATTAAATGGAGATAACATGATCATCACCATTGCTGAATTTGTTAAAATTTTGAAGATGGCACTAACTGTTGCCATTTCCCCTGGGCTGGGCTATAGTATTGTTTTATATTTACTATCTTGGGTTGGGTGGGGGGCAATGGAAACATTTTAGATGCTTCTACTTGGCTTTTCTCACCACAGCACTTATACCACAGATCAAGAATCTGATGTAAGAGTTTTGCCATTTATCATGTGTGTCCATCCTGATGACATGTTAGGGTACAGGGAAATGACCCCTGGATGGATTCACGGACCCAGTGGACACAAAATGAGCTGAACCCTGGTCATTAATGGCCTCTGTATTCCCCTATTATGGGGATGTGATGGTGCTTTGAATCCCTATGTCTGACAATCCTTATACATTTTGAGTATAGGGAAATGATCACTGGATCTATGGACCCAAGGTGAGCTGGATGTGGGTCATGAATAGCTCCATATTTCCCTATTCTAATGGAGAGACATGATAGTGCTTTAGATCACTGGGAATCAAAGTCAACATAGCCCCCGGATCCAACAATATTTGTAAGTTTTGAGTATTCCCATTTTTCCACTGGAAAGTCATCTGAGTAAATGTCTGTAGATCACTTTGGGAAAGAACTGGGAGAATTGCTACTGAATGCACTTTGCTATGGTATTGTAAGGTCTTTTGTCTCAGGGACCTGACTTTTCCTTTAGTCATTCTGAAATTGAAAACTGGTTCAGAAGTCTATCAATCAATCAATCATGAATTTTTATTAGGGCAGCTAATCCATGCATGGTTCCTTTCAGTTGCATAATTGTGTAATACCCTTGATGGTTTTCTACCAATCTTGCCCCTAAGAAGACCATGTGCTATTTCCTGTCTCTATAGCTCTCCGAGGGTTTCTGGTTGCCATTCTGACCTTGCCTTAAAATGTGGTAATTGTGCCCACTTTTCTTTTAATGGTAAAGTGCTGCCACCAGGTCTTTCTTACTTCCAGATTTCCATTGATTTCAGAGTTCAGTTCTGTTCTGGAGTTTCCTCCTCTCAGTCTGGGTCCACAAAACTTGTCAACAATGCCAGTGCTCCTTTCATGAGTATATTCTTTTCCTTCTTTATCAAAGTGTCTTTGGGGCCTTACTATGGCACAGTGCTGGCTGGAAGGGGGTTTCCAGACTTACCTAGTATATCCCCTTTAGCATTCTGGCTCATGAATCTTGAATTCCTTTTCTAGACCATTTGTTATATCAGTATTTCTAACTGATTAGTCCATTCACATGAGCCATTATATTTCCCAAGATTCTAAGAGCCACCCTTGCGGTGTGTTAGTACTGTCTCTGGGGCTCTTGCTTAGGCTTCTGTATCATTAGAGAATGCCCCATATGGATTAACTCTTTTTGTCTGCTTTTATGTCCCATTGCTCCACCTCACTATCCATTCCCATGCTCATTTTCCCAATTCCTGCTGGCCTGTTATCAACCAGATCTTGCTGCTGCTTTGGTATAAGTTGTCTCTTTCCTCTGAGATGATCAGCTAAGTTAGGGTGTGCTGACTTTAGTATTTGTCTGTTGCTAAGAAGGGGAATTAGGGACAGCATTGTCTTTTAGAGAATGACATCAATCATAGTCCAAAGAGGAGACAGAAATCATGCTGGTAATTTGAACAGAGAAAGTTTAATCCAAAGAAATTTTAGGTAGGAATATACATTTCACTATAAAAAGGGCTAAGAGAAAACACTAAGGAATGTAGAAATGGCAGATGTTCAAAGTAACTTCTACTGTTAGGGTTGAGGGAATGTGACAGAGGCAAGGACTAAGATCTTAGACCCTGAGATTTCCATCCCCTTCCCTTGAGGCTGAGGTCCAGGCCACCTTGGAGAAAGTGCAGTTGCCATAGGAACACACAGTGTTCTGGTGGTGAAGAAACTAACTAGAAGGCACAGATGGAGCTGGTTATAGGAATTAGTCCACTGGGTGGTGGAGACAATTTCTGTAGGGTACAGGGAGGCTGGAACTTGTCCATGAGAACCGGCGAGTTACTTCCAGGCCTCCTGCATGCAGATCTGCTGGCAGTCAGGTCAAAGAAAATGGCACAATGGAAACACTAAGAGAAGTCCCTTCCTCTGGCTGTGGGTTTGTAGTGTCCCTCTAGTCCCTTTTATTGATAGAGATATTGTACTGTCTGACAAGAAAGGAGTCATTATAAGGTCTAGCACCAGGATGACAAAAAAGAGCAAAGGAAGGGTAGATTGGACCAAGAGGCAGTAAATGGATGACTGGCACAAGCACTGTGGTGATTTGCAAAATATGATACCAAATTCCTCCTGCACCTCTCTGCCATTCCTTCCATCAAGAGGTAGAGTCCATTTGTCTACCTTGTTGAACCTGGTCTGATCATATAACTCTCTTTGACTAATAAGGGAGCCTAAGAAATGATATTGAATGACTTATGAATTGAGACCTCAAAAAGCCATGCAAGTTATTTTTCTCCCTCTTGCAACCCAATGGCCATGTTATTAATTTGACCATGTGGAGAGCCACATGAAGGAAAATGGAGGTAACCTGGGTAACAGCTACAGCCAACCGGTGGATACAAGAGAGGGGCTTCCAACTAACTGCAAGCTCAGGAGAGAACCAACCAACATCACAGGAATACAGACAAACCATCCCAACTGAATCCAGCCCTACACAGTAACTCAAAGAATTTCAAGCAAATAAATATTAGTTATGGTAAGACACTGTTGGGACAGGCCCAAATGGCTATAAGTAGGCTCCTTCACTGAGACTTCTGGTGGGCTATGTTATGTTTTTAGTGTGTAGCCAGGGTTGGGAATTGGTATGTTTATGGTTAGTCAAGGCCAGAAACACTCTGATTCAGCGTATGTACTCAAGGTCAACAACATTAACTTGTGAGCACGCGCTCCCTTATGTAATCTGTTGGCACTGTGCCTTCTGTGTTTGACCTGCATAAATAAAGGACCTGTGGAAAAGACTTGGGGTGAAAGGGGCTAATGAGGACCGATTGGGGGCAAAATGATGGCCAAAATGGAACTGCCTGGGGCTGAAGATGAAGCTGGAGCCTGGAGGCTGTGGCCACCACTGGATAAAGCATGTTCACTATCCTAACTGCGTCTGGCATCTTCTAACTATATGTTGAGTCCTGTGAGCTTCCTAGTGAATCATCAAACTTGGGGACATCTCACATCTTAATGCAGACACCTGCTTCATCTGAGGCCTCTGAGTGATCTTCAGGCAAGTTGTGGGAGGTTACTACTTCTAACCTTGCAACCTTGCATCTGTTTCCCGGGTCAGAGCCCCTGCATGAAAGACACTAAGTCTTGGGGTGATTTGTTGCAAAAAAATTATTGCTGGTTGTACAGATAGGCATTAACATGGTAGCCTGACTGCTGTCCTTTGAAAGGCCTGCTTACAAGGTTGTCTCTTGGGTAGCCTTTGGGAACTTAGACTGGGGATTCCTGGAATGGATAAGAGAGGCTCGCTATCCCTAAATTGTCTGCACAAACAATATGGCTTATGCTAAACAACCTCCTTCCTTCTGGGCATCTGAAATTTTGGTACATAATAGGCAAAGGCCATCTATATGACTAGTCCCCAATAACAATTCTGGTGCTGTGTCTAGGGGACTTCCCAGATTAGAAAAGTTTCACATGTATTGTCACAACTTGTTGCTGGGAGAATTAGGCCTGTCTTGTGTGACTCCTCTGGAAAGGACCCTGGGAAGCTTGCACCTAGTCTTCCCAGGGCTTTGCCCCCTGTGCCTTTTTCCTTTGCTGATTTTGCTTGGTATCCGTTTGCTGTAATAAATCACAGCCAGGAGCAGGACCATATGTTGAGTCCTGTGAGTCTTCCTAGTGAATCATCAAACTTGGGGGTGGCCTTGGGGACATCTGATACGTTAATGCAGGCACCTGCTTCATCTGAGGCCTCTGAATGATCTTCAGGCAAGTTGTGGGAGGTTACTACTTCTAACAAAGGGAAGTGGGCCTTTTCTCTAGGCCCCAGGGAATCTGGAAGTAAAACTTCCTCCATTTATTGCTCAGATATCTCCATTCCACATCTCAGGGTCCTACACTTTCCATATTAGGGCCTTGATCTCAGCATCAGAAACCTTCTAGGGTTTCTCTGAAGCACTTGCTACATAGCAATTACATTGTGACCCTGCTTTTCCTTTCTGCCTGTCCACTGGCTACCAGAAATCACCTTTCCCTTAAATGTGACCTAGAAGATCCTCTGACTTCCATCAGTTTACTTCGTCCAATAATCATCTTGAGCTGGTTATAATCTTGTTTCAATAAACCAGCAGCTTTCAGCAACAGCTATCCAATTTCTAGTATTCAACATACCTCTCATACTTCTCAAGGGACAGAGAAAGTGCACCATCTAATTCCACCAGCAAAATGTTAACAATTGTGCTACTACAGCATACCAGGGTTTACCTCTTCCATGCCTATCACAAGGATGAAGTCCTCCTTCTCATCCAATTGGTGAGGGATACAGCTCCAGCATTCCTAGCACTTATGACTACTAAGATTTAATTATACATGTACAACACTTTTCAGAGCTTTCTGTGTGATGGCATATAAGGTCTCCTTTATTTCTGAAACTTCCCTGAAGGTAGGCATTGGAGTTGCTGTTATCTCCATTCTTAAATAATGAAATTAAGACTTAGAGGAGGACCTAGCTCAGTCAGGATTCTCCTAAACTGCAGAATCAGAAAGTGTACCTGGATTTTTCTGACTCTGTTAATTCTCTCTTTTCTACCTCATTGTGCTGCCTGCTCAATGAACTGGTGAGAAAATTGCCTGGTTTGTGTTTCTTCTTCCAATTCTTACGATCACTTTCGTCTTGATGTGGCTGGTGACAATCTTTCTCAGATGCTTTTGAACTAAAAGAATCAGAGGCACAGCTGTGATCTGGGGGTACACCTGCAATCCCAATGACTCGGGAAGCTGAGGTAGGAGGATCCAGGTCAGTCTCAGAAACTTAGCAAAACCTTGTATCAAAATTAAAAAAAATAAGAAGGAGTGGGGATGTAGCTCAGTAGGCAGAGTGTCCTTGGGTTCAATCCCCATTACCCCCCGCCCCAAAAGTGGACTTTGTTTCTGGGAGACTGCTATTTCTGGCACACCCCCAGGTTGTGCTGATGCTATTTGTCCTCTGCCACACAGAGAAGTTAGGTTCTTATTAGTAAAGTTCTAGAAGAATTAAAGCAAGAAAAATGCAGGAATATAGATATATCCTTACTTACTAAATTTTAAATTTGGTACAATGTGAAATGTATTTTCATGTTAATTCACAAAGTAGCAAAGATAAAAGCTGAGAAAATTATTACAATTTCAGCCGTAAGATACAAATAATGATTTATAAGAGATTCACTTAGGCATTCAATTAGTGAAGCTCATAAACAGAGAGGTAATCTTGAGTGTCCTGTGGAGAACAGAGTAAGTCACTTTAGGAGATGACAAAGACTCTCTCTAGTTGGCCAAATTCTAGGCAGGCTCTTCTGAATCCTGACTTTGGATTTCCATATTCATCCATATCCAGGCATTGTCCAATTTTAGCAAGAACATAGCTGCCACGGTTTAGATGTGGTTTGTCCCCAAATGGTCCATGTATTCGGAACTTGGCTTCGAGGATGGAGTTATTGGAGACGCTGTAGGCCTTTAAGAGGAGGGACTGATGGGAGGCCCTTGGGTTATTGGGGACACTGTCCTCAGAAGGGATTGCTGGTTTCTTACTAGACTGAGTTGTGATAACGACCTGAACTTAACCTTGACCATCTCTCTCTGGCTCCCTGTTGAAGATGTGATCTTCTTGCACATACCCCTTCCATGATATGATGGAGCCAAGAGGGCCCTCACTGGAATAGAGCCAATGCAGCATTGTGTCCTTGAACTTTCTAAGCCATGAGCTAAATAAACCTCTCTTCTTCCTTAGGATCCTGCCTCAGGTATTTTGTTATAGTGGTGAAAAGCTGACTAACACACTTGCTAAATCAGTTTTGACAGGATCTCCCACCCTTGATAACTGATCACCTTGATATCTAATCACATTGATACCTGATTGGGGTCTCTGTCCTTATTCTTTCCTTCATAAGTAACATCTGATCATTTTGGCTTCCCTTATGTGAGAATCCTATTAGGTCAATTTAGGCAGAACCTCCTTGTATCCTGATGTTTCCTTTGTAATTTTTCATCTACTGCATCTTGCCTATAAATTCATACTTTTCCTGATATTTGGAGTTGAGCCTGCTCTCTCTCCTGTCCTAGAAAACTCATTTTGGTAGTCTCCCTTGAGTAGACCCTGCCTTGGTGTTCTTTAACAAATATCATGAATGATTTATTTTCTTTAATGGGGATCATAACTGTACTGGGTGGTGTTTAGGAAAACCAGCTCCAAATTATAAGAAAGTTTTCAAGTAGACCTCAGGGAATCTCAGGTTGTGATAAACTTCAACAGTTTCCCAAAATGACACCCTGCCAAGTGCCTGTCCCCCACACCCCTAATGGCCTTTTAGTTTCTATATCCTTAAGCAACAGACTGGGGCAGGGCATGGCCACTCAGAGGGTCATTCTCAAGGTCAATAATTGGGATACAAATCACAATAAAACTAAAGTGGTATCAACCTTGGAAACAGGGATTGGCTTCTTAATCCTGGGACATCTGGTGGCCTTAGCTCAAGCTCTACAAAGCCTCCCTATGGAGTTTTCAGGAAAAAAAAAAAAAAAAAAAAAAGTCCAGCAGGCAATTAAATCCATCTTCATTCCTTTCACATTCTGTACCAAACCACAGACTATACTTGAGTGTTTTTTTTTTTTTTTTAATTGCCTTGTTACTTAAATGACAAAATACTTGCACTTGAACTTTTGAGAATCTCATCTCCCTCCCCTCTTCTTATATAAATAGAACCACCAAGGTTTGGGCTAGATGTGTCTTTTGCCTTTTAAAAATGAACTTTCCCCTTCAAGCAGCAGCAATGGTTCAGGGCTGATGATTCAATTTATTTATTTATTTTTCTACCCATCCATCCATTTATTTATTTATTTGGTGGATAAGGTAATAGCTTATGGTACTTACCCAGAGCCAGCTGTTTGCAGGATGCCGAGAGCAGGTGGTCTGGGAGGCCTCTGATGAATTGCAAAAGACACTCACCAGCTGCCGATACTGTGTGTAATGAGCAAACCTGCAAAAATCTTTATTTTCAATTGGATTGTACCTTTAAGTAAGCAAGGGAGACAGCCAGTATAACTACAAACCATGACCAACAACCCACATAAACAGTGTGCAAACACAAGTGATTAATGTACCAGTATTTCAAAACATCCAAAGCTAATGAGTCAGATTTACTAGGGTACACAGGAGAGGGGGCAAGGGATGTGGAGGAGGAGAGAACAACTTAATGGGCCTTAATGGCCTTTAGTTGAAGCCTAAGAATTCTCCTGCCTTTGGTCCACAATGCCATCTGAGCTGGTAAACAAACCCCCTGCTGGCCCGTGAAGGCCATTTTCTTTCTGGCCATTCAAGGGGGGGGGGGGGCGTTCCAGCTTTAGGATAGAATTAGGGGAGAAGCTGGTGACCACCGCACCCTCCAGTGATCTCTGGTGATATGCGGGGATAATGGGTTACAAAGACAGACATTAATAAGGTACGATAAGAGGGGGGAGGTTTATTAATTTTTCAAGTAAGTTAGGGTGCCCCAGGGCATGGTAAAAGTGTAAAGAATCTGGTGAGCGATGAGGGCCTCTGCTGATTAATGCAAGTCAGCTGTCCTCGGAGGGCCATAGCAATAATGATGAGATTATGGAAGAACCTACTGAAGACAAATGAGATGCATGTGGAATAAAAACGAAGTGTCCCCGTTCCTCTTTTGGAGTGCATGGTGGATTTTCATTAAGGAAGAACAGAAGTACAAATGACAGCCTGAGGAGGTGCCAGGGCAGGGAAGCTGCTTGCTCTGCTCAAGTGCTTTCTGCCCTGGCCTTTCAGGAGTTCTGAGCTGCCTGGGAGAAGCCTGGAAAACAAAGACATCCCAGAAGCCCCTGCTGCATAGGCTGGTGGAGCTGGGTTCCTATCTTTCCTGGGCCCTCCCGGCATGAGCCCTTGCCTCCATTCACTGCCCTGTGCTGGTCCTTCCTCCTTCCTGCCACCTCTCCTTCAGGATGTGCCCGGAGCTAGGTGTCCTAGGTGGTTCAGGCTGTTCCCAACCTGCCCGTCCTTTGCTGCTGTTGACTGAATAATTTGGAGCTGGAGAAGAGGGAATTTGGATTTTTTTTTTTTTTTTTTTTTTTGCTTTTCAAAATTGCTTACCAGGTTTTCTGTCCTCTCTCTGGGTGTTAGTTGTCCCGCTTTTAGTACTTCTCTTCCTGGCAAGCCTCTTCAAGTATCTTCCTGTGGAGGCAAAGGGAGCCCAGGCAGCGTCCCCACTCAACCTGGGCTCTACACCCACCAAGGTGAAGCAATTGAGCGGCGGTAGTGCTTCTTGAACTTCAAAGTGCAGCATTATTTGGGAAATCTGCCCAAGAGGCAGCTTCAGGCCTTAGACACCAGAGAGTTCATGTTAGGTCCCAGGAATCTGCTTTTGTGACAGGCACGTCACAAGTGGTTCTGATGATAGTGGTTAGAGTTTGACAAACACTGAAAAGTTAAGATTGGCTAAGGGTTGCCTCTTGTAGGTCCTACTGAATGTCCAAGTACCTGAAATTTTACTGTGGCTGATTAATTTCTTTACATAGGTTGACCAAGACTTGAGGTAAGGTGTAAATCTGCATCCCTCAAGCAGTGCTAACCCCTTAAATTATTTCTGTATAGGACCACTACAGTATGAACCTGTTTATCCAGGTACAGCAGGGTGGCCAGATTTTTAGGGAAAGAGTCCTCAGATCAAGTTTGAAAGGAGGAAATAAAGGAGCAAGAACTGCCTAGAAAAGCAAGGCCTGTCAGAGGGGAGGATGCAGGCACTGTATCCCCTGGGGCTGAAAACTGAAGTTGAGACCGAGCAGGAGGGGACCAGGGGGCACTGGGGAAGCCAGGGCTTCTCAACTGTTTTACCTTTTGTCTCAAAGCATTTTTTTTTTTTTCCAAATGAAAGCTACATGGAAATCCTAATCTGTAAAGCCAATTAAATGATAATTTACTAACACATTTTATTTAGAATTTGTGACAATTATCTTCATATCAAAAATTACAAACATGAAACTATTAGAATGAACACAAAATTCAAAATTAGGAGGTATAGATAATGGTTCTAGCCTTAGAACAGCTTTTGGAATCAGCATGTGGGCTCAGATAAATAGTTGTAAATGGAAATAGTTTGTTGCTAACTGGCTTTGCGATATTAGGTGACTCTCTTAATCCAACTGGTTTGGACTCCTGCATCAGGAGTGTTAGGAAATTCAAAATTGGATCACTTATGATATTTAGCAAGTCCTCAAATGCCTTTTATTAAAAAGTGATTCAGAAATCAATCAGGACATTAGAGCAAGAGCTAAACCCAGGTCTCATAGATGGGATGACCTGGCTTACAATTGTACCAATTCAGTTACCCTACAAGAAGAGGGAGTCCCACGCAGATACAGGGACCCTTGCTTGGTCCTGAACTGAATCCTTCACTGCTGTGCTTTTATGCAATTTTGCATGAACAGTCGTGAATAGGCCTGAATTTATACGAGTACCTGTGCAGCCCTATAACTTTCCCAGTCAATAACACAGTTCCTAGAAACTAGGAGAATCTTGATTTCCAATCTTGTGCCCAATGACTTCCTTTGTTGGCACAAGTTAGAACATGTTAGAACTCACTATTTATATTAAAAAATCGTGTAATGCACTGTATTTGCACTACCTTTATGTACACACATGTGTTTGTACATTTAAATATATTTTAAATTTATGTTAAAATGTATAATTTTGTGGATGGGGGAGAGAATATGAGGTAGGTGTCATAAATTTAAAAATACATATTTAAATGATGAGATTAAAATATAATACATGTAGGACCTTTGGAGTCTCTCTGAGGAGCACAGGACTTGAAAATCACAGGCCTGTGGTTGTATTAAAGACAGAATCTGTCACAGAACAAGGCTTGCAGCAGGGACTAGACGTTAGGAAATGTCTCAGAGCATTCTTGATGGCACTGGATTTTTCTTTCTTCCAGTTAATTGTTCAAAAAGCTATAATGAGAAAAAATAGGAAGAAGGTAATGAGGGGAGGGAGGTTATATAGAAAAAGGAAGAGAGGGAAGGAGAATGAGTTTGTGATGAGATGGGATGCCTGGGTGGAGAAGCTCATCTCAGTGCACATAAAGATAGAAAGAAAAATGGAGGCTGGGAAACTTCTGGAAGGATGTGAGAAGATAAAAATGAAAGAGAATAGGAAAGGAGGAGGGAAAACCAGAGAGGACTTTGGAAGGGTCTGAATTAATAGGAAAGGCCTTTTAAGAAACAATCCATGAAGTTTGGGTTAGCGCTGGGAGCTACCTTTTATTGCCTGGCAAGAGAGTAGGGGCTCAGAGGACTTTGTCTAGGAAATCATTGAGGTTCCCCCATGGCCTGGCACTTCACAAAGCTTTAAGCCCTGTCCTTCCGCTCTCATTGTTTCCCTCTGCCTGCTCCCTGCGGCCTCTCATTTCTTCTTGCTCTCTCCTGCTTAGCCCACCAATGCCTGGCCATCCAAGTAGAAAAGACTTGCATTTTCTTAGGTTCACACTGTGCATACTGACTAACCGCTTCCTGCCACTCTTGTGGGCCCCTCTCCAGCTCCCTGTTCCTCTTATCTCTATGGTAACGGAAGACTCGGTGATCATGGGGATGTTGCCTCAGAGAGTCAGTCTGAACAAGCTGCTTTCCTGGGGTAGCTTGTCCTTTTGCAGTTAACTGGGATGCCTGGGGAGCAGAGCTTCCTCAACAGGATGGCAGGCACGGCCTCCAGATGCGGGCACTTGGCAAGTCTGAGCTGAATGTCTCCATGAAAATATGATGTAATTAACAGCGCCTCAGCAGCTGGAACAACTCAGCACCTCACATTGATTTTCCATGTCTCCTATTTACTTACTTACTTTCTTTTTTTTTTTTTTAAACTGTCCGCAGTGACAGGAAATCAAAGAATTATAATGGTGTGCGTGAGGACCATGATGCTGGGTCAGCATTTCCTTGAGAAACCTTGAGATTAATCAGTTTCCCATCACTCAATCATCCCTTTTCACTCCTAAATTAAAGCTGTCCTCTATTAATGCTAAGAAATAGCAGTGTATTTTTGGATATTAAAAAAAAATCAATTGTACTATTTTAAAATTTGAGAGGACTGTTAGGAAAAGAAAATCATCCCAGAGCAGTATTGGCTATGTCTTTTTTTCTCCTTCAGGTTCAATATGAGGTTGGTAAAGACATTTAGGAACAGTGGGACACAAGATCTATATCCACCCTTCCCCAATTTTGAGAGCTTGGAAAAGTACCTGTTGGAACCAAAGAGAGAAGGCTTGTTCCAAGTTTTTTCAATCATTGAAATGAAGAAAAATAAGTTTACCCGTGAGTGTTTATTCATGAGCTTTCATACAAAGCAGGGTTGGTTTTCTTATAGTCTGTCACTGTATTTTCAACCATATCAGGCGAACGATTCCTTAAGATACTGGACAAAATAGGCAGAAAGCTGGGATTGCAATGGGGAAATAGGCCTCTAGGTGCAGTCTGCTAGCTCCAGATTTTGATGACACTGGATTTGATTTGAATTGGTCTCACTGTTTTTCCAAACTCACTTGCTTTGGCAGATTCCATGTCCTTTTCTGTAAAGACCTACTTTTCTGTTTTTTTATTTTTTATTTTTTAGTTGATTCAAATAATATAACACAAATAATTAGGTAAGTAGAAAAAAGAAGAAAATTGCTCATAATTCTATCACTCAAACACACAATAGCTATGATTGTTTTGGAGCAATTATTTTGGGTCATTTTCAAATGACGAGTTTTGGTATGATTCTAAGCATAATGTGCAACAAGTTTGCATTTTGCTTTTCCACTTAATATATGTCAGACGTATTTTCCCATGTTATTATTAGTGTCAGTAAATATCTTTTTAATTGCTGCCTGAGCAGCTGGAACTATTCAGTCCTTCACATTGATTTTCCATGTATCCTATGGAAATAGAGACACCCCATCATCTTAACTATTTCCGTATTTTGGGACAATAGATCAAAAACATTTTTCACTGTAATTAGTCCCACGATAAACGTCTTTACACATAAGCCTTTTCCATATATAAGATCTTTTTTTTTTCTTAACAACAAATTTCCAGAAATTGCTGGGTCAAAAAATGTGAATATTTTATGGCGCTTGATATTTCCTGTTGATCTTCAGAACAGTGGTGTAAGTTTATAAATCACCTAAAATGTTTGAGGGTCTCATGCTTTAAAAGATACTTTTTATTTACAAAAATGTGCAGTACTGAGAGAGCTTTATGCATGCAGTTTGATGATGCAGACAAATATCCCGGAGATAAACATTTTCGAATTTATAGGTGTTCCCCTGCCCAATGTGTTTAACATACAGAAGTGACTTCATTACAGCCATTTCTTCTAAGTGTGCTATAAACAATGAAGTCTTTGCCTGGTTATAATGTTCTATCTCATCAAACCTCATAAAACTAATTAGTGTCACACCCCCTCAGTTGGGCTGTGAATTTTGAAGATGATACAAAATTCTCTTCCATGTTACATAGAATATGGTGGGCATCCCTTTGCTGGGAATAACACCTTTGGAAAACAAAATAATACTGAGCGGAAAGAAAGTACATTTTCTGGGAAAAAGAATAAGAACCCAGAGAGATGGAGTGCGAATGGTACCACAGAGTCCCAGCAGCAGATGTTTTGGGTGTTGAAACTCCCACCAGAACAGCTGCAGCAATGTAGAATCACATCTGGGTGTGGGATGTGGCTGCATCATTACCTACCAACAGCAAAACAGCCAGATGCTTCCAATTCATTTTAAGGACCGAGCTTCAGGTCTGAACCTGTGAACGTCCCCACTTCCCCACCAACGACTTATCAATTGCCCTGGCAGTTCATGCAGCCTCAGCCTCTGGGGCACCTTAAGGACAGAGCTCGGCTGCAGCAGGTAGAGGCAGGCGCAGCTGCCGCACGCCCAGCTCCACAGCTCCAGGCCTGCAGGCTGCCTGCTGCAGACGGCACAGCCCTTCCACACAATGGCTGCTGCGTGACTTGTCACCCTGTGCAGAGCTTCCCAGCGCCCATTCTGCTTTATTTCCCCTCTAGTTCTTCAAATTCTCACTTTTTTCTCTCTTCTTCCCTCCCTCCTTTCTCTCTCTTCTTTCACTCTGTATGTGTCAGAGAGAGAGAGAGAGAGAGAGAGAATATTGAGGCTCTCCCTCTTTCTTTTTCCTCCTCCCCCAGTCTTGCACATGTATGTAAACTTCTTTCCAGGCCAGTTGAACAAATAGCTGGGCGGTCACCATGGCAGCAAATGGTTCTCCAGACTCTTGGATGAATACTGTGACTTTATGAGCCCATACCTATTTTCTTGTATCATTTTCTCATCTTACACTGATGGGCAAGTCAGCAAAGTGGCACCTGGGAACAGGGCTCCAGCCTGCAGACAGACTGATCGGAGCCCTTAGCAGTCTCCCCTTCCACCTGACCGAGTACCAGAGGGGAGGCTCCAAGGGGAGCCCCTCAATATGCCCACCTTAACTCCAGCACGAGAAGGGATTCCGTGCATGAATCTCAACCCTTACTGTGGTCTAGGAGGGGTTTCTCTCAGGAGCAACCTACCCACCCCCACCCTGATGGTGTAAGAGGCCAACCAGAAACATTGGTGAAAAAAAGGTTTTCCTCCTGTGTTGAGACTTAGTGTTGACAGGCACCCTAAGAAACGTGTAATGGTATGAGATTCAAAATTTCTAAAAAAAAGTACAAAGAACCTCTGATGCTTTGAAGTTGCTCACATCCTTAAAAATGCTTCATTTTATTTAACCTAGTTATGTTCCCGTAGAAATCTGTATTCATTATTGTGTTTTTATTGTGCCAAAGAGAAAAAGTCCGTCCTTCATACAGAGCTTGCAAATGAGGGAGGCAAAGGAGTAGTCTCATCTGCCCAACTGAGGCTTGGATCCATCTCTTTGGTTGTCATTCAGAGTCCTCAAGAAAGAATTGTTAAAATATAATGAAATCATAAAAAAAGACTAAAAGCTACCAGGGAGTTTTTTTTCTTTCTTTTCCTATTTGAGAGAGCCCTGAGTGAAAGAATAGTTAAATAAGAGTTGAACCAAGGTTTAAAAGAAAAAGTAGTAATAATATTCACTAGTATTTATTGAATACTTACTATGAGGCAGATATTGTTCAGTTTGTAGTTTTACAATTATTAAGTTATTTACTCTTCATAACAACATTATGAGATAGGTTCTCTTGTTATTCCAATTTTGCAGAGGAGGAATGGAGGCCCCCATGCAGGTAACCTTTGAGCTCCACTGTGTCTCTTGGTACGTGGCTTCTCTGTCTGCCAATACTATATCAGGGTCAAACAAAAGGAGGTGAACTCTGGACCTTTGGTAATGAAGGTCATCAAATTTGGGTGGCTAGGTTTTTTGGACAAAAATGACTAGAGTTGAAGAAAAAGTAGGTGTTCTTCATGTGATCTATGGTGGGTATCTCTGGTTGAAACATCTTATTCAATAATGATAATGATAATGATAATGATAATGATAGTAATGATAATATAAAGACCTATTGACTACTATGCTCTGTACCAACTTCTGTAAGAGAAACTGAGAAGTACAAGACGGACATCCTGCCTTGAAGACACTCATAATTTGGTGAGATTAGCCGAGATAGAGGAAACCCCAAGCAACGTTCAAGATGATTGAGGAAGAGCTGTAGAGTTTTCTATATGATGTGGAGTTAGTTCTACAGGGGTCAGTGCCTTGAAACTTAATGGGCAGAGTCAACCCTTCAGCCAGTGAGATTTTGGAAAAGTGTACTGGGTTGGCAGTGGGTCAGGAAAAGTGTACTTAGGTTAGAAAGGTACATAGGACCTCAATAGAGAACAAAGGTTAAACATTCCAGGAACTTGGAATTTTGAGAAAAGGGTTAAGATGCAAAATACGTCATGCTTACACCACAGCCATTTTGTGTCATGTGTGAAGCAGATCAGGCTGAAAAGAAAACTAGGAATCAGACTTCAGAAATCTTGGTTACCCTAGTTCCTGCTGGTCAGCTGGGGTACTACTTTGAATAAGTGGGCTTCCCTAAACTGCAGAGGGGACATAGACCAAAAGGATTAGAGCTCAAATTTAAGGCCAACTCACAAACCCTGTGTGTTGTTTTTTCACCAACTAGAACTTCCTTAGCAACCCTATGGAAGACTCTTAAATGTTGACCTTGCCTTGATAAAAGTCTCTTTAGCCACCGTCCCCCTCAACTGGAACAACAGAGAGGGATATTCCAAAGGATGCCTTGTGACCGTCTTTTCCATCACGATCCTTGTTCATGAAGTAGAGGATTATGTTTTAACTTTTCACTATGGATTTGTTTAAACCAGAAGGAAAAAAAAACATAAGAGGAAATTTTACTAGGCCTGTCTCAAAATTCATATTGAAAATTTGGTAGAGTGGGCTTCTGTGGTAAGAAGAGGAAGCCCTGGGAGCAGAACCTGTAATGTCGTGAAATGGCCCCCAACCCTATGGGGAAACTCATATCCTTCTAGCAGAATGCAATTTAGATATTGCAAAGAGTTCAGAACTGGAATAGGCCATACAGTTTATTTAGCTCAACTCTTCATCTCAAGAAATATCTTGACACCCAGTTAGGCCAGTGATCAGCCTGTGTTCTCACACTTCGGTTAGGAAATGTTTGTGACACCCCACACCATGCCCAGCTCTGCATTGTGTTGATACTTCTGCTACTATTTGGGGTCCTAAGTACTTCCTCATCTCCCTCTGAAGCAAATTCTTTAAAAGTAAGACACCAATGTTATTCCTGAGAGCAACAATTTTTTTTTCTGCTCAATGTCTGAAGAGTTATCGGCTACAGTGTTGTAAAGGCAGGTGGATACAATGACCAAAAATATAATTTAAAAGAATTGAGATACAGTTTAAGAAGTAAAACTTAGGTCCTGGATCTCTACCCATAGGGCTGGTGCACACACCTGCATAACTCCAGGGGGCACAGTCACCTGGATCTGATGTGAGTCACCTCCCCTGCAGTTGGGCAATGCATACTTGGCTTGTGACCATCTCAGGTTATTTTGCCAGACTCTCCCAGAAGCCAGTACATTTTCCTTAATTCCAATGTTATTTTTTTTTCTCAGTCCAAGCCAGAATCTTTCCTGAGTAATCTAAAAAGCAATTTCTTTCTGCCTGATTCCCCAATGCCCATCTTCCATTTCCAGCGAAGTAGCACCTGTGTCTGGCTCAGGCTGGGCCTCCTCACGGTGGTTTCTAGTGTCAACAGAAGGTTCCTCATTAACTACTCAAACTCGCTTTCCTGTCTATTCTCCTGTCTTTTATCTCTTTCTATATGTTAATGTATCTTGAATAATTTATATTTATTAAAGTATAGTGGGCCCTCTGTATTCCCTGGTTCCACATCCACAACAAAATCAACCTTGGATTGAAAATACTTCTTAAAAATTGTGTCTACACTGAACATGTAGACACTTTTTTCATCATTCACTAAACAATACAGTAAAGCTCTTTAGCATTTACACTGGATTAGGTATTATAAATATTATAGAGAT
This sequence comes from Tamias sibiricus, assembly GCA_025594165.1. NCBI lineage: Eukaryota > Metazoa > Chordata > Mammalia > Rodentia > Sciuridae > Tamias > Tamias sibiricus. The sequence continues at coordinate 57,813,069 of CM046671.1, read as the reverse complement.
GATTTAAAGTAAATGGGAGAATGTGCATAGGTTACATGCAAATACCGTATCATTTTATATGTGACTTGATCATCCTGGATTTGGGTATTTGCTGGGGGTCCTGGAGCCAATCCCATAGATGGTGAGGGATAACTAGAATTTGTATTTTAATTATGTGTAAACATAATTAAAAATAATACCACCAAAAGATTTAAAATAAAACTCGGAACTATCTCTGTTCTACTTTTCCCTACCTCCTATTCTCTGTGTATTGGCAACCATTTCTCACTCTTTCACCTCTTGTGTATCTACCCCATCTTAAATAATCTGTTAATATTGCTAATTTTTTATTTGTTTTAGACATTATCTGTTTACTTTATATCATGGTAGTGATAATTGCTTTTTTTTTTTTCATTTGCTAGGTGTTCTGTTAACCTATCACTAATGTCCCTCAACTCCTCTGACAGCTGTGTAAAATGCCTCGCATACTATTTTCCATAGGTTAGAGATATCAAATAATGTAGAATGCCCCTACTTGGCTCCCACTGCCACCTTGGAGACATTTTTTTCTGGAATTCTCCAGATTCCTGTAGTCTGCCTTCATTGCTCTGCAGGCCCACTGAACAGTTTCCTGAGGATTCCTTTTCTTGCTTTGTCCTGGAACTTATTTTCCCCCCTCTCATTTCCTGGGTTCCAATTTTATTTTACCTTGTGAACTACAAAGAAATTTTGGAGAATCACCAACTCCAGTTACCTTCTTGAGAAAGGGTATATAGGACGTATATTTCTTTTAGTCTTTACTTATCTGAAAAACTTCTTTATCTTCATGCTGGATTAAGCACTTGGTTTGGTATAGAGATAGACTAAAACAAATTTTTTTTCCTTAGAATATCAGAGGCATTGCTATATTGTTTTTTGGCTGCAGTGTTGCTAGTAAGAGGCCCAATGACATTTTTATTTTTCATTTTAAAATTCTCACCTGTGCAAACTTAACATCTTTCCTATCTCTGGTATTCTGAGATTTCATGTTGGCTTTGGTGTCTTTTTTTTTTTTTTTTTTTTTTTAAAGTACTCTCTAGAAACTCATGTTTTCTAGGTACTCTCTAGAAACTCATGTCTTGTCTTTTCTAACTTTTCTCTTCCTGGAATTTTAGATGTTAGACACATTGGATAGGCCCTTTTATTTTCCTTTATTTCCTCTCATCCATTTTTTTGACTTTTCAAGAAGAGTCATTCAAGCTTATCTTCCAAGGGTTCTATTGAATATTTTTTCCTCTTAGTTATTTAATTACTATGCTCCCATTTTTTGCGCTCTGATTATAATTTTAAAAAATGGATTCTATTCTTGTTTCATGAATGTAATATGTTCTCAAAACTTCCTGATAATAATTGTAGATTTTTTTCTGCTTCCTTTAGTACCTGTCTTCATAGCAAAGAAGAAGAAAAAAAAAAAAAAAAAAAGAAAGAAAAGAAAAGGAAAAAAAGCCTTATTTGTTTTGTTCTTTTTTTTCTTATTTGAGGACATCTTCAAATGTCCCGTGATCCTTGAATGTCTGTGTTGAAAAGCTCATGGGAGACTCTGTGCATGAGGTGGCTTGTCCTTCAGTAGGTATTGTCAGGAGATGAACTGGCTTGTTTGATGAAGAACGTTTCAAGTGGAGTCTCTGTGGGTCTTTTCAGTAGGCCAGTCAGTTTCTTTGGAGAATCCTCCCTCTGTCTCTTCCCTGAAAAGTGTATGTCTGAACTCTCAAGTTCAGGGAGCAGAGATCAAGGGCGTTTGGAATAGACTTTCAACGAAGTGCCTTGTTTTCAGCCTTGTACCCTGATGTTAGCTAAACTCAGAGCTTCTCTGGTGCGAGTTTTCTCGAGAGGACATATGTGCCCATCTGGAAAGGATGGAGCAGGGGATGCGCTGGTGGAGGGCCAATGAGAAGGGGCTAGTATCTGGTGGGCTGGGTTGAGGTGAGGGAAGAGACACACTCACTTGGGTATGAACAGTACACATGCAGACTTTCCACAATGTCTCTGCCTTACCCCCATCGCTGGAGAAATCTGCAATACCCAAGGGCCCAGCCTCTCCAGGATTCTGTGGGCAAACGTGGTATTCTTAGGCTGTAGCCTCTTCTTATCTGCTCAGCTAATTGCTACTCCTCCAACACTTTTCTTCTGCCCAAATATTTTGACAGTCTCCTCCACTGCTGTTACCACCTCAATTCTTGTTGACTTGTGGGTTTATATCTCTTCAAGTTCTTCATTGCCATTTCAGTCCGATTGTGGATGGAAGAAGATACAAACATGTGCTTTCTATCTACCATATTTGACCAAAATGTCTTTTTTCTATGACTTTCAGAAATCACTCTGAGGCTCAGGGACAGAGACCACCAAAGGGTGTAATTCCTATTCAGTTTGTAGTAAATGAGGATGTCTTTATGACTCAGAACTGCCCCCCAGGAAGCAGCCCTACCCAACAGTGGGGTCTCTGCCTCCTCAAATCCTTCACTGTGCCAGGCTCAAATAAGGCCAGGGCCAGTGGGACCTCAGGGACTTGTCTCCCCTCAAGCAGCTGCTGAACCATCAGTCACAGAAGCATGGGGACACACTTTGGGGGTAGCTTTTGTGTAATTAATTGAGGTCTGGAGCAGTAATTTTCCTACTTATTTACATTACTCATACTCATTCCTAACTGCTGGTCATGTTTATTAAAGGAAGAAAGAAATGAAGAGCCAAACCTGGGGGTTCACTTCTGGAAAGCTCGTCAAACAGGAATGGCTTCACAAAGGCTCCCCTTCTTTCTCTGCCAATTCAACTTGCACACAGACTGTTAGCTGTTAATATTTCTCAAATTGTCACAAGGTGTCTTCTAGAGAACTGGAGAGGGGCAATCTTTGTTATGAGAGTCCAATAGTAATCCTAGCAACTTTGGAGACAGAGGCAGGAGGATTGCAAGTTTGAGACCAGTTTCAACAACTTAACAAGATCCTATCTCCAAAAAAATCAAACGGCAGCTGGGTGTGGTGGCTCACACCTGTAATCCCAGCAGCTCTGGAGGCTGAGGCAGGAGGATCCAAGTCAGCCTTGGCAAAAGCAAGGCGCTAAACAACTCAGTGAGACCCTGTCTCAAAATAAAATACAAAATAGGGCTGGGGATGTGGCTCAGTGGTTGAGTGCCTCTGAGTTCAATTCCTGGTACCCTCCCGCCCCCACCTTCAAAGTCAAAAGGCCTGGGGATGTAGCTCAGTGGTAGCATACTCCTGGGTTTAATCCCCAATGCTACAAAAACAAACAAACAAACAAACAAACTAACACAACAGAACCTTTATAATCAAGAAAGTGACATACACACTATTCATAATAGCTAAGATATGAAATCAGCCTAGGCGTCCATCAACATATGAATGGATGATGCAAATGTGATACAGGGGCTGGTACTATGGCTCAGCAGTAGAGCACGTATCTCACATGTGTGAGGCCCTGGGTTCCATCCTTAGCACCACATAAATAAAATAAAGGTATTGTGTCCACCTATAACTAAATTATATATATATATATAAAAGAAAATTTGATACATATACACATATCATGGAGTATCATTTTGCCTTAAAGAAGAATGTAAAATCCTGTCTCTGCAGTACAATGGATAGAACTGGAAGATTTTATATATATATATATATATATATATATATATATATAAATAAATTTTTTTTAAGTGAAATAAGCCAGACACAGCAAAACAAGGCCTGCAGGTTTTCTCTCACATGTGGAGGATAAAAGGAGTCACTCTGCCAGTGGAACAATGACATGAGAGACTTGGAGGGAGTGCGCTGGGCTAGAAAAAGGGAGGCTGGTTTTTATTAGGGCATGCTGTATGCATGTGTAGAAATGCCACACTGAACCCCATTAATATGTATAATTAATATGTATTAATTTAAAATTGTCAAAGAAACTTCTATGTAGAAAATATTGTGAAAGCAAAACCACCATACCAAAGGAACCCTCTCCCCCACAACCACACAAAATACCCCAGATAAACCCCCACTCTTATTTTGAAGCTGGGGGAGAAATCTCTTCTTGTGAGCAGCTGAATTTCAAAGATCCATTAGGAATTGATTTTTGACTGCATTTACTTTTCCCCCCTTTTTAGTCACAGCACTCTTCATTAAACATCATTGTTCAGTGATAGAAAACACAATGGCATCAAGGGAGAATTAGAAACAAGGTTTCCATTTCATTTCAGGCAAACTTTGGTAAGAATTTGGATGCTATCTGAAGTACAAATGTTCCAGTTTGGGGTCCCCAAATTCCTATGTTGAAATCCCAACTCCTAGTACCTCAGGCTGTGACTATATTTGGAGATGGGGCCTTTTAAAGGGCAAGTAAGGTTAAATGAGTTCCTATCAGCAGACCCTCAGTTAATCTAACTGGTGTCCTTATAAGAAGAGGAAATTCTGTCAACCACAAAGACACCAGGGGTATGCACATAGCAGAAAGACCAGGCCATAACAAGGAGGCAGCCATCTACCAGTCAAGGAAGCAAATTGGCTGACATCCGAACTAGGATTTTAGCCTTCAGATCTGTGAGAAAATAATTTTCCATTGTTTGGTTTATCTAGTCTGTGTTATTTTGTGTGGCAAATCAGTACAGGTCAACTTATATTGCATTTTATTAAGAATTTGGGTGTAACAAAGGAGGGCATAGAAATTATATGAATAAGACACTCCCCAAACCGACTTTTTCTGATAGTTGAAGGTTGATAGTTGATCATTACTGAGAAACTTATCAGGTACAGAGCCACTTTGGCCCCATCAACATTGAACTGGAGATCTAAGGGGCTAAGTTGGCCTGACGCTGGAATTCAAGTTAGAAGTGGAGCCTCCTGAAGTCCCCTTGGGTCATGCCCTCAGTTTGTCATGTCATATCTCTGAACCTGGCAGGGGAGAGATATGAGTGCCTGGCAGACCCAGGGCAAGGCAGGTGTGATGGAAAGGGAAGGTGTTAAAGGGGAAGGGAAGAGTAGATGGAGGGTGTTTCCTGGTTGTGGCTGTCCCTGATGGGAAATGGATTCAGGAGCCCACTCTCCCCTCGCACACACCTACCAGCCTGGAGAGAAGCAGAGCTGGGGCGGTAGAATGCTGCAAAGGACAGCTGGACAAATGGGCTCTGGCCAAGATGACCCCAAGTGGTAGAGCCACCTGACCCTGCCTGGGTGGTTTGTTCCTGTATTTCAGGCTGAGGGAAAAAGAAGAAGTACTGTATTCATCTACCTAGAATCTGCAAGTGGTTGTACCTGGGCAAATAAGTTGACTGAGGAAACAGTGGGGTACTGGTTTGTTGGCGCCCCAAACCTGGAGATTGCATGTTGTTATAATGCACCAGCAGCCAATAAAGAAAGCCAGGACACTATGTTTAGGCTGTATTTTCCATTAGAGAGTCACCCTTTCTGTTAGCTCAGTACTCAGGCTGTCCATGATCCACAGACCTAGATCCAAAACAGTGAACTACAAAGAATAAAATTGAGGGATAATCAAAGAAAAAAAAAAGGAGATTCAGGAAGAAGTAGTGAGAGACAGAAAAAACACACACACACACACACACACACACACACACACACACACAGATCCAGCCAAGAGAATTAGTCACAAGCAAAGACAAACCCAGTCACCACACTAGAGTTCAGACCCCATAAGATCCTCACAGATCCCACATCAGATCTGCCCTCATCTCCATCTCTGATCCTATTTAAACCCTATGACAGTGTCAAAATTTCAGGAAGCCTGTGGATGTTTGCAAATGTGATGTGGTTTCTAATAGATATCCAGTGAATTCACTGAGGCAGAACAAAAAGAACGCGGGAACCAAGTTAATAATGTGTGTGTTCTATTTCAATAGGAGGTTGTACCTACGAGTCAATCGGTGGGGTGGAGGTCTCATTCAGGCAGGAGAATCAAATCAAGAACTGAAATCGGGGAGCAGCCAAACGAGACAGGGGGCCAGGGATGTTCATTCTTCCAGAATGAGTCTTTATTGCAAGAGTGCTGCTTCTTCTCGGGTGCTTGTTAAATACTGTATTTATGCTGTGTATCTGTATACACTGGGATTAGGGGACCACGCTGCATTCCTGATGACGGTTGCTTGAAGGGGTGTTTGACGAGGAGATTTGCACAGTGTTCTTAATAATCTTTTTTATTTATTTATAGAATGTTATCATTCCAAACGTTCAGTGCTGCTATCCCCCAGGAAAGATGCTTTCTATTTGAGGACCACCAGCTCTGCATGTTGATTTGAAGAGAGATAAAAGAGCATCTGGCCACCATCGTACAGACTGCACGTCCCCTCCCTCTTCATTATGCAGAGGGCTGATGCAGATTTTGCTTTTTTTCCTATTTACACAAATAAAGACAACGATTTGGGAGATATGTCATGCTGGCATTAAACACCATCCAGCTTGCTGGGTTGCAATGTACACGTCCCATTAACAACAATTATATTGTATAATTAAGGTTTTGGTCCCCAAAGTGTGACTTGCAAGCATTCTCAAATACTGATGGGTTTATTGAAGACATGTTAAAATCAATGTGCTCCTCCCACCATCCCCTTCATGTCCCCAACCCTTGTTCCCCACCCCAAAGCACCACCAGGACCCGTATCAGAGACTTGGTCTGCACTGAATGTAATGTTCACATGCCCTCTAGTGTAGCTGGGGCTGAGGTTAATGAGAAAACAGAAAAGCTTTGAAAGGGGAGACACGAGCAAGAAGAATCATTTGTACATTCCTTAGTATTTTGGGGGGGCTCCCGTGTATGGAGCCCACATAGTAGAACTGGATGCAGGTAGAAGATTTGGAACACGCCCTCCAGACTGAGACTGTCCGTGTAATCTTACAAGTATGCTGACTTCCATCGTTCCTCAGTTTAGATTTAGGTGAAAATCTCCTGAGTTGCATGCAAACTTGGCTCACCGATAGGTGTAAACAGGATGGAGAAAGGGCTAATGAAGTTCAAGCCCTTGCTCCTTCTCTTGACACCTCCTTCCCTTCCCTGCACATCTCTCTCTTCCAGCAGCTGGAGAGAGCTTTGACCTGTGTCTCATCAGTGAATGCTGCTGGTGGTGACAATAATACATTTCTAAGAGCAATTAACAAAGTGACAGGGTTTATAAATTATAGATTATGACAATACTCCCTGCTATGAGATTTTTTTTTTCTTTGATGGCCACCTGGTTATCAGTAATGGTCTCACCAGTCAAATCCTACATTTCTACCTGTGGCCAAGACTAAAGTAAAACAAAACAATGAAAATCAGCTTCAGTTTTGGCCAGGAGAATAACTACTGGTCCAAGTGACTCAGGACTGAAACAAATCAAATGGAGAGGCGAGGGCAGAAGGTTCTATGAAGCACGCCTGAATCAGGTGCACCAGCCTGGTTAGGAGAGTCAGAGAAGAGCCTTTTACTCTAGTTCTTTTTGGTAGGAATCTGTGAGTCCAGAAATCATGTGAAATATAACAAAGTTAATCTTCATAACTTCATGAGAATGCATATTCTGAAAAAAAAATTGGGGCTGGGAAATTTTGGGAAGGATCACTGCTCCATTATTCCTGGACAGGTGGTGGATGGTTGCCTGGGTGCATTTCCTTGCTGAAGCGTCAAAAACAGGTAGATTTTTCTTCCCAAACTGTATGATTTTGGAGGTGTGATTCCCAGGTAGGCCTGTTTAGTTTCTTTTCAGTATTCCTGGGAGAAAAAATGGCTCGGGATAGAACAGAAAAGTATGTTGAAAAGTTGGGTGGATTTCTTTGAAATCTGAATGCATGAGAATGTTGTGGAGATAAAGATGTTAACAGGGTTTTTCAGCAGATGTAAAGAAACGCACAGCAATTCTAAGGTGCATAGGGCATGATGGGTTATTTTGGGGAAACTCTGCGGCAGAAGCTATTGATTACTTATCTAAAGGCTACCATCCCTTTCCTAGTAGAACACTGAATTTATTTAGAAATTGGGCTTATAGGAGGAAAAGGACGCCTCCTATAAATGTTATCATATGACAACTCTGTGAAAGGCTCAAGGAAATTCCACCATCTCTCCTGCCCCCATGCCCCCTCCCCTCAGATACTATTTTGTGAAAATCTTATCCTCCAATTAAAGCAGAACTGGGCAGACTATAAATACCTGAGAGCAGACCATTGTCTCCTGATCCCTGTAATATCACCAGCTCTTGAGTCAAATGGGAAAAAAAAAAAAAAAAAGCATGAAAGTTTGGGGCTTTTTAAAAAATTAATTAATTAATTTTTTATTCTAATTTGTTATAAATGATAGCAGAATGCATTATATTTCATTTATACTTATAGAGCACATTTTTACATATCTCTGGTTGTATACAAAGTATATTCACACCATTTGTGTCTTCATACATGCACTTAGGGTAATGATATCCATCTCATTCTACCATCTTTTTTTTTTAATTCACCTTTTTGCCCCCTCCCTTCCCCTCCTTCTCCATTGTTCCCCCTGAAATACATGAAGAGAAACATAGGAAGATGCCTTCTTTTTTGGATGTCATGCCTGCAGGTACTATCTGGAATTGCTGCAGTCAAATTGCAAATAGGAAGGAGGGCTCTACCTACTGGGTAGAGCAAGAGTGGAAAGAGACAAAACATCTAGCTCTCAGGAACTGGCCACCTTGAGACCTCCATTTTTTTGAATGGGGATTGAACTCAGGGGCACTCGGCCACTGGGTCGCATCCCCAGCCCTTTTTTTGTATTTTTATTTAGAGACAGGGTCTTACTGAGTTGCTAAGTGCCTCTGAATTGCTGAGGCTGGCTTTGAACTCGTGATCCTCCTACCTTAGCCTCGCAAGTGCTGGAATTACAGGTGTGCGCCACCTCGCCTGGTGAGATTCTTTTTTTTTTAAAAAAAATTATTTATTTATTATAATTAGGTATATATGACAGCAGAATGCATTTTGATTCATTGTACACAATTGCAGCACAACTTTTCATTTATCTGGTTGTACACAATGTAGTGTCACACCATTTGTGCAGTCACACATGTACCTAGGGTAATGATCTCCATCTCATTCCACCATCTCTCCTGCCCCCGTGCCCCCTCCCCTCAGATACTATTTTGTGAAAATCTTATCCTCCAATTAAAGCAGAACTGGGCAGACTATAAATACCTGAGAGCAGACCATTGTCTCCTGATCCCTGTAATATCACCAGCTCTTGCGTCAAATGGGAAAAAAAAAAAAAAAGCATGAAAGTTTGGGGCTTTTCTTTTTTTTAATTAATTAATTAATTTTTTATTCTAATTTGTTATAAATGATAGCAGAATGCATTATATTTCATTTATACTTATAAAGCACATTTTTACATATCTCTGGTTGTATACAAAGTATATTCACACCATTTGTGTCTTCATACATGCACTTAGGGTAATGATATCCATCTCATTCTACCATCTTTTTTTTTTAATTCACCTTTTTGCCCCCTCCCTTCCCCTCCTTCTCCATTGTTCCTCTAATCCTCCTACGTTCCCCTTCCCACCCCCACTGTGAATTGGCCTCCTTATATCAGAGAAAACATTTGGCATTTGGATTTTTGAGATTGGCTAACTTCAGTTAGCATTATATTCTCCAACTTCATCCATTTACCTGTGAATGCCATGATTTTATTCTCTTTTAATGCTGAGTAATATTCCATTGTGTATATATAACACATTTTCCTTATCCATTCATCTGCTTAAGGGCATCTAGGTTTTGTCCACAGTTTAGCTATTGTGAATTGTGCTGCTATAAACATTGATGTGGCTGTGTTCCTGTAGTAGGCTGTTTTTAAGTCCTTTGGGTATAGACCGAGGAGTGGGATAGCTGGGTTATAAGGTGGTTCCATTCCCAGTTTTCCAAGGAATCTCCATACTGATTTCTGTATTGGCTGTACCATTTTGAAGTCCCATCAGCAATGTATGAGCGTGCCTTTTCCCCCCCACATCCTCTCCAACATTTATTGTTGTTTGTGTTCTTAATAGCTGCCATTCTGACTGGTGTGAGATGAAATTTTAGAGTGGTTTTGATTTGCATTTCTCTAATAGCCAGAGATGTTGAACATTTTTTCATGTATTTGTTGATTAATTGTTTATCTTCTGAGAAGTGACTTTTCAGTTCCTTGGCCCATTTATTGATTGGGTTATTTGTTTTTTTGGTGTTAAGATTTTTGAGTTCTTTATATATTCTAGAGATTATTGCTCTATCTGATGTGCATGTGGTAAAAACTTGTTCCCAATTAGTAGGCTCTCTATTCACCTCACTGATTGTTTCTTTTTCTGAGAAGAAGCTTTGTAGTTTGAATCTATTCCATTTATTGATTATTGATATTAATTCTTGTGCTACAGGTGTCTTATTAAGGAACTTGGGGCCTAATCCGACATGTAGGAGATTAGAGCTTACTTTTTCCTCTATTAGGTGTAGTATCTCTGGTCTAATTCAACTTTGAGTTGAGTTTTGTGCATGGTGAGAGATAGGGGTTTAATTTCATTTTGTTGCATATGGATTTCCACTTTTCCCAGCACCATTTGTTGAAGAGGCTATCTTTTCTCCAATGTACATTTTTGGCGCCTTTGTCTAATATAAGATAACTGAAATTATATGTGTTAGTCTCTGTGTCCTCTGTTTTGTACCATTGGACTACCAGTCTATTTTGGTGCCAATATCATGCTGTTTTTGTTACTATTGCTCTGTAGTATCATGTAAGTTCTGGTATAATGATGGCACCTGCTTCACTCTTCTTGCTAATGCTAGCTTTAGCTATTCTGGGTCTCTTATTTTTCCAGATGAATTTCATGACTGCTTTTTCTATATCTATGAGGAATGTCATTGGGATTTTGATTGGAATTGCATTAAATCTGTATAGTACTTTTGGTAGTATGGACATTTTGACAATATTAATTCTGCATATCCAAAAGCATGGTAGATCTTTTCATCTTCTATGGTCTTCTATAATTTCTTTCTTTAGTGTTCTGTAGTTTTTGTTATAGAGGTCTTTCACATCTTTGGTTAAGTTGATTCCCAAGTATTTTATTTTATATTTATTGATGCTATTGTAAAAGGGTTAGTTTTCCTCATATCCCTTTCAGAGGATTTGTCACTGATATATAGAAATGTCTTAGATTTATGGGTGTTGATTTTGTATCTTGCTACTTTGCTGAATTCACTTATGAGTTCTAGAAGTTTTCTGGTGGAATTTTTTGGGTCTTCTAGGTATAAAATCTTATCGTCAGAGAATAGTGATAATTTGAGTTCTACTTTACCTATCTATATCCCTTTAATTTCTTTCATCTGTCTTATTGCTCTAGCCAGCGTTTCAAGTACTATGTTAAATAGAAGTGGTGAAAGAGGACATCCCTGTCTTGTTGCAATTTTTAGAGGGAATGCTTTCAATTTTTCCTCCATTTAGAATGATGTTGGCCTGGGGCTTAGCATAGACAGCTTTTACGATGTTGAGATATGTTCCTGTTATCCTAGTTTTTCTAGTGTTTTGAACATGAAGGGGTACTGTATTTTGTCAAATGCTTTTTCTGCATCTATTGAGATATTGAGATAATAATATGGCTCTGCAGGTGTCCGTGGGACTGTCCTTGTGCTGCCTGTGCTCAGTGGAGGTCAGCGGGACTGACCTGGGCCTGGCTACACCCAAGTGGAGGTCCTCTGAGACTTCTTAATATATCAGGTAACACCCTTTTCTCTTTGCATCAGCCTCATTTTATTGGGTTGTCTGTTACTTGTAGCTAAAAGCTCAGGACTACCACAACCACTATGTGAACTGTGCATCACAAGAATGTTTTCTTTGAACAATCAACAGAATCAGAAAACAGGCACTGATAAAGTAATTTATCAAAACTGGATTAAAATTTATCAAAAACTGCTAAATAAAGGTCTTTAAGATCCCCATTAGTCCTGACCTGCCATGTTCTAATCTTTGGATCTTTCTGTTATGGAGGAAATTACAACATTAACACCACCAAAAGTCTATGAAAACTTTTGGGCTAAACTACCGAACCAATTTGGGGCAGTGTGAGTGAAATGTTCTATGTGTGCAATTTATACATTGGTGAAATTTGGATTTGTATTTTTTACTTTACAAAACAGAGAATGAAATATATTGGGGTCTCTGCTTAAGCACACCAATAACTACAATTGACAAGAGGAACCGTAAGTTGTTTCCAATTTATGATTTTGAATTATCTCATTCTATTTAAGAATATTCAACCAAATGTTATATTGAGTCAAGCAGTGAGAATATGCCAGGTGCCATAAAAGTGAAGTGGATAATGTGATTTTGGGCTGATAATCATAAATAAGTAGGGTTTTTCTGGAGAGATTTAAGCTATACTTTTAATGTAGGAATGTATTTTAGAATATACTTGGTGGTCAATGTCCCCTTTAATGTACTTTAATATTTACAGCCTTGTTAAGGGAGAACATAGAATGCTGTCTATGTGTGTATATACAAATAGAGTTGGCTCTCGTAATAAAATTTAGGAAAGGCTAATCAGATACATGTTTAGTTACAGATATATGTGTCACAAGTAACAAGCAATTATAATTACAAGGGGACCTTATTCCCAGATTTTCCATTTCAATTTCTCTTTCAATTTCAAACATTCTGTTCTATTGGGAGAACACTGTGCATTGATTTTTGGCTTGGGAAATGTGATCTGCCAGAGGACACAATTTGCATGAACTCTACCCTGCAGCAAATACTGAAGCTGTGTGTAGAAAGGAGAGAGTGAGGGCCAGATATAGGGGCACTGGGCTAGAGCCCCTGGTCAAGAACCCAGAGAGACCTGTGTTGAGAGCCATCTGTGGGCAGTGTGTGGACTGTCTCACTTCGCAGCCTAATGAATAGGAGTATCTGGTGTCTGGGAACTTCCTGGACATTTCCTCTGTTTGACTGCCTGAATACATTGTGAGCCCTATTCAAGTTTTGCCAAAGGTCCCACACAGCACTGGAGATGGGGGTGACCTACTACAACCACCCAGGTGCACAGCCTCTCCGAGATGGGTGTGATCTGCCAAGATGCCAGTCAACATGCTGACCGCAAGACATCAGGAAACAAGACTCCGCCCGTGAAACGTTAACCCTGGCTTTGATGTACCCCCTTAAATAAATCATGGGAGCCACTTTCTAATTGTCTAGCTCCAGCTCCTGTGTGGACTGGATCTATCAGGGGCTCCAACTTTCTTTTGTTTTATTTGTTTATTTTTATGTGGTGCTGGGGATCGAATCCAGTGCCTCATACATGCTAGGCAAGCACTCTACCACTGAGCCACAACCCTGGCCCCATGGGGCTCCAACTTTCTGACACTATCTTTCCAACTTTGTCTTTTGTTCTTCACTAATTATTCTAAATTTTAATTTCTCAGGAGGCTTATCTTTCTGAGCAGGCAAGAATTCTCTGGCGAGGTGCTGGTCACCCCACAACAGACCTGCCCCTGGGCTTCTCCACAGCACAGCAAGGCCATTTGCTCTCCAGGGGTGCTGTCAATGTGTAGACGTTTACCCTGCCACTTTCTCCCATAAAGGTGAAAAGTGATATAGCTGAAGTAGTTAACTTGAAGTATAGCCCCAAGAATTGTGTTGGAATAGGTTCTCACTTTCTTTTTGGAAGGGGAGGTTGGAAAGAGGTGAGACATTTCATATGGAGAAAGTGACAGTTCACGTTAGGGAGGAGCACCCAGAGAAAGAATGGGTTCTACAGGCAGATGGACCTAAGTTTGAATGTAGGTCTGATATTCATTATGTGTAATGACTTAGATACGAGGTGTCCTCCAAAAAACCATGTGTGAGACAATGCAAGAAAGTTTAGAGGTGAAATGATGATTGGGTTATGAGAGCCTTAACCTAATTAGTGCCTTAATCCCCTGCTCTGGATTAACTGGATGGTAACTGAAGGCAAGGTGTGGTGGAGGAGGTGGATCACTGTGGGCGTGCCGTTGGGGTTTATATTTTGTCCTTTGTCTCTTTCTGCTTCCTGTTGCCATCTCTTTCTGAGATGCTTTCCTCTACTGCACTCTTCCGCCATGATGTTCTGCCTCATGTAGGACCCAGAGCAATGGAGCTGACTGTCTACAGACTAAGATCTTTGAAACTGTGGGCTCCAAATAAATTTTCGTCTTCTAAAATTGTTCTTGTCAAGTTGTTTGGTCACGGTAGTGAAGAAAAAAAAAAAAAAAAAAAACACTGACTAAAACATTGTGTGACCTTGAGATTGAACACCATTGAATGCTTCATGATGCCCTTGCAGAGTTGTGGTCATCAGAGTTGGAGTGGTAGCTCATGAGAAGAACCTAACATGGTGTTTTGTACTCAGTATCCAGTGATTACTAGAAAAGAAATCAAGACAATGGTTCAAGGAACATGCTCTCTGGTGATCTCAAAGTGCTGTGAAGAAATGTGCCTTAAAAGAGACCTAAAGGATGAGGAAAAGCTGAGTTCTGACAAATGCAATCTGAAAACTATTGGATAATAAAATGAATTATAGGGGCACAGCAAATCCAAGATTCTAACTGCTATGCTGACAGGTGAAGCTTTTACATCTCTGTGTGCTCTGAATTAGGAATTTTCATTGATTAAGTTCTTAAGAACATGGCTTTTTGAAGCCGCATTTAGGATTTAGTAGCAGCATTATTAAAGAGTTAGTGTCCTTTTCCCTTTGCTGTCTTGGGGTGGGCCATGAATCTTACATTGAAAATCTCTCAAATAAAAAGCATTTTAGATGAGAAATTGGAGACCATTCCAGGCAAGTCTGTCAAGTTTGTTATAAGCAGCAATGTAGAAACCAAGCAGGCCTCTACCCTTTCTTCAATTTTCTCTTTGTGGAATTTTTTTTTTTTTTTTTTTTTTTTTTTTTGTATGACTACTTCCCTGCCACTGACAAAGTTCATGCATTTTAAAAGTTTCTCTTTCTTCTTTTTTTTTTTCTTTCTGTGACACAAGATCATTTTAGGAAAGCAGGATGCTTTCAATGAATCACTAAAGTTATCTTTGGGGTTCTTTTTCTTTTATGGAGCCCTAAAGAATGGAGAGTTGAAAGTCACAGTGTTAACACTCAAATATACCTCATGTTCCAATAGCTGACAAGATCAATCTGGACTGAAGGTAAAACTGCCTCCAAGGCACCAGTGAGACTCAAAGGAGATGGACGATAGGGTTCCATCCACCCACGAGAGGCTGATGGTTAAACCCACCAGGACCCGTGTTTGAATGCATGGGCTAAAATGGGAACTTTCTAGCACTCCAGCTATTCTGGGATGCCTTTCCTAAAGGAAGGGCATTCCCTGGTTGGCTGTGTAGATACGCAGTGTCTGATTTATGAGAAGGTTTTTTTTTTTTTTTTTTTTTACAAAAAGCAAGTAAGGCTCATCAGAATTTGGCCACTAAACCAGACTTGGGACTCACAGAGCTGCCTATCTGGAAGTTATGCCTACTACTACCTGACCTTACTCATTGCTTAAGTGACATTTGACTTCTGAATTTGGACCACTTATTTTCAAATTTCCAAGGGCAGTAAATAGTACTGGTAAAAAGTCTTCAAATACAAATTTTGACATAGATAAACGATGAGTATAAGGTCACAGAAGTCAATGAACACAATGATATTTCGCAACAAACCCTCCAACTGCTAATTACAGTTTTTGCTGCTCAACAAATTGAACAAAACAATTGGTCAACTTGTCCTACTGTGGCTTTCAGTGATACCTTCCACAGCTTGGTTGTTGGTTGTAGGCTTCAGGTGCTCCATGGAAAAGCCATGCCATCCAGAGGTGCCAGAGTCACTTCTCCTGGCATCAGTGCTCTTCTTAATGTTCTTGGCCTGTTTCATCTGGGGTAAGAACCAGCAGGGTCTTGTGTTTGATGGTAGGACCAGGTGGGGGTACATGTGGGCTCAGGCACAACTAGCCAAACAGAGGGAGAAATAAGGGCAAGAATCTTCTCTAGACCAGACTCCCGTCTGTTGCCTGAGCTATTGTCAATTCTGGTTATCTATGAAGGCAACCACTCCATTAGTAATAAATGCTGGAAACCTATTATGGCATTAATTCTAATGTCATTTTAAAGACTGTTGATCCATTTCCTTTCTTCAGACTCTAAATGGAACATATGTTTTTCATGGGTCTTGAGCCTGCCAGTTTTTAGAGTATGGCTAACACCATCAGCTCTTCTGGGTCTCTACAACACAGGTGTTGGGATTTCTCAGTCTTTATAGTTGCACGAGCCAATTCCTTGTAATAAATCTCTGTGGATGTATGTGCAAAAAAAAAAAAAAGAATTTTGATCCATTAGAAATGAATGATTATAATGCTTTTAATTATTCATTTCTATGTGTGTTCATAATTATTTATTCCAGTGTGTCCAGCATTTCTTGATACTGCTTAATGTGTCTGAAGAAAATATTAGTGTTGTAAGGATTTAGAGCAAACTTCTCATTTGGTTCTTTTATAAGGGAGGTAAGGTTCAGTGACCATCTGAGGTCACTATTAATTTATTCTTTTGGTAAATATTTATAGAGCCTCACCCACGTTGTAAACATTATGCTGGGGGCTACAGATAAAAATAGAAGGAGAATGGATGAGGCCCGGTCTGCTATCAAGGAGCTCACAGTGTGGAAGGGAGGAAGATGTAGCATTAAATAATCAAAATTGACTGGAATGTTAACAACAGAGACAGGTACAAGGTAGGACACAAGGTTTGCTTAGAGCAGGACTTGTGACTTCTGGGAGAAGGGACAACACTTTAGTGCTATTCAGTATTTTTAAAAATTTATTTTTATTCTAATTTGTTATACATGTTTGCAGAGTGCAATTCATTTCATATTACATATAAAGAGCAAAGTTTTTCAAGTTGCTGGTTTTACATAAAGTATTTTTACCACAGTTGTGTCTTCATACTGCTATTCAGTCTTTACGATTTAAAGAGCTTCACCAATTCTTGGTGACTTATGCTCTTCTCAAACGCTAGTTTCAAGCAATTATTAATCTTCACTAATCTGCTTGCCAAAGTTCAAAAATAATTTTATATTAATACATGCTTTTTTGTTCCCAATGTATTCACACACACTTTCTCATCAAAATCCAGTAACCATACAAGGTGGAGGAAGAGTCTTGATTAACATATCCCCATTTTTTTGATGAGAGGCTGAGCCTCAGAAAAGTTAAAGATGGGTCCTAAGTCATAGAGTTAATTCATTGGCAGACTGAAAGATGTGAATCTAGACCCTTCTAACTGTGTGGAACATGAATGTTCTTCTATATTAGAATATATGCTATATTTTCAGCATGAGAAGCCTCTTGGTCTCATTTCACAGCTGGTGGGGTCTTAGCAGAAGTGTCAGTCTACCTCATTTCACACCTGGGCTTAATAGGTGAACTGGGTTGGAGACTGGTTCTTTGAAAATTCAAAAATTTCCAATCCTGCTGCCACTGTCTTCAGTATTTAAATAGCTTCTCTGGTGTGTCTGTGGACTTCTTGAGCTTATTGAGAAAATAGACAAGTGATATATTCACTCAAGTACTCACTCATTAACTCCATAAAAATGTATTGAGACAAGTAGATGACACTGCTACCAGAAAAAAACGGTGTTGATCCTTTTGAGAAAGTTAAACTTGACCTGGAAATCCCAGACTTTTCTCATATAGTCAAGGTTAATGAACTATGTATTACAAAGCTCCCAAGTCTTAGAATGTTCAGATTGGGTATTTAGCTGTTATGTAGCCAGAGAGCAAAGCTTAAAGGACAATTTTTATTGATAATTTTTAAAGTAACCTCTCTCAACACTGCCACCTAAGATTTTGATGCTTAAGGCATTGATTCAAAACATGTTTTGGCTACTTGTATATCCCCGGTATATCAGTCTTTCCCCAAAGCAACTTTTAGAGATTTCAAACTGTGGTGGGGGTCTTAGCAAAAGTGTCAGTTTACCTCTAGCAATTCTGATGATTTTTCTTCTTTGTGAATTCATTCATATGAAAAGCTTACAATTTATAAAATCAGTTCTTAATACTCATGAATATATTCAACATTGCATTTATCAAGCTGTCTTTAAAAAATGAATAAAGTTAAGAAGAATTGAAACATTTTTAAAATGAGCAAAGAAGTCCTTGCAAAAGCGTAAATTTCCTTTAACTAGCCAACTCCTTTGATGCATTTACAATGTGATTCACTTGCCCAGAATACTGAAGTATGGACATGTTTCAGGAACATATACTATATGTCAAACAAACTTTACCTATTATGTATTATAATGATGAGAAATTTATGTTAAAGAGTGGTCTGATGGAGAGGATTTATACTCTCATCTAAGGAGGCCTAGACTTTGATATTTTGTTTATTCCAAGATCATCAGCTTCCAGACAAAATTAAATATTGTGAATTAAAATGACTACAAATTCCTTGCCTTCAATCCCATTGAATGGTAGAGGTTATTTCTTCTCCTGGTACATCCAAGATGGCTTTATGACTGGTTTTAACCAATAGAACATAGCAGAAGTCACTCTATAATGACTGAATGTCTGAGACTGGGGCCTCAAGAGATCTGTATCTTCCACTTTCACCATTTAGGACATGCGATCTTGGAACATAGCATCCATGTAAGAAGCTTGATTGTCCTGAGACTAGCATGCTGTGAAGAAGCCCAGGCCAACTCTGCGTGTGTGTGGGTGGTGGGGGGTGGAAAGGAGAAAGAGATTAGTCACCAGGGAACACAGGCACTAGGCAGGTACATGAGATGAGACCTTCTCAGAACTCCTTGTCCAGTTGAGCACCAGCTCAATGCCACTGAGTGACTATCCCAGTCAGTGCCACATGGGACAGGACTATTCTGTCTATCCCCATCTGTATTCTTGACTCAAAATTGTGAAGGGATGAAATAATTATTTTTTAAGCTCCTGCATTTCAAGGTAGTTTGTAACAAAGCAGTGGGTAATCAAAACAATTGGCTCATACCACCCACTGTCTCCCCTCAAGAAAAGGTAACTTCAGAACCAAGTTTACTGATAAAGAAGAGAATCAGGAAACAGAATATGTTCACAGGCCTCTCTTTCTCAGGATTCTTCTCATTTGATCTGGATCTGATCTTCCCTGGCCAGTCTGAGAATCCACTGTCCTCTATCTGTCTCCTCTTGGACACCATTTCCCCATTGTTAGAAGAGGCTTTTGTCAGTTCTTATGTTTCCTCAAGTTTTACATCGAATTACAGCTGGCTTGTGTCAGACAATGGGCCACCAGTAGACCATCAAGAGGGCCATTTGATAGAAGTGTTCTGAGCCCCTGTGACACAATGCTCTGTGCCAAGCAGTGGGGATGCAAGTGCCTACATGTGAATGTGATATGATCCCTTCCCTTGCAAAGCTTATAATTTGTTAGGGGGAGCAAAGTCATATTCAAATAATAACTAAATAATTCAACCTAAGTCTATGATGATGGCCTGGGACACAGGAGTGATTAATTCTGGCTTGGTGGAAGATTTTATAGGGAGAGTGACATTAGGTCTTGGTATGGGAGGAGTGGGTAGGATCTTAGCAGGAAGGGAGGTTTATCAAACTCATTCTAACCAGAAGGAGTAGTGTCTTGGCTTATTTTGTGCTCTATAAACAGATAACCTCTTTCTTGACTATGTGTGCACAGCTGGTGGGAATACTTGAGGGTCTGGTCTTCTTCTTGGAGATGATTTATTGACAACCCCTTTTTTCTCTCTTATTCCTTTCATGGTTATTGGCTTAGTTAGGTTTCCTACTTCTACTCCAGGGAATTTTGATAATTCATAGTTTCTTGAAAATCAGCTGTTTCATGAAGTTGTCATAATATTCTGTTATAATTGATCTCGTCTGTATTTGTTACATCCTGTCTCACTCTATTTAATCTGCTTTAATATCTTTTTTCTTCAATGTGTTAGTGACATGATTTTTAATTTTGTTTACTTTGACTCCTTTTTAAATTTTTGGATTTATTCTTATTTAATTTTTGTTTTCTTAATATATACATTTTCTTTCTGCTCTTCAGCATTTTTTCCTTGTTGAAATTTTCTAGTCTTTTGCATTCCTTCTTGTTTGTTAAGGAAAACATGCCAGTGGCTTCACACAACACTTCTTTATGTCTCATATAGGTGTTTCTGATCTGTAGTGACTTTCTTCCAAGATGGAGGGACTTTTGTTCTCTATCTTATACTTCTGTCATTCCCTGGGGACTTGGTGTTGTATGCATTACCCTGATGGATGGGGAGGAGAGTGAAATAATCACTGGCTTCTTTAAATCCTGGGCCTGGAAACAGCACAGTCTCTTCTCACTTTCTATTGGCTGGATTCAGTCATGTGACTATACCTCCTTGCAAGAGAGGCTGGATAATGTAGTTTAGTAGTGTACTCTGCAAGAAACAGAAATGAAGATTGAATAAACACCAGTTTCTTCCACATTCTCAAATAATCCTTTTTATCTTATAGCCTATTTTTTTTTCTGATGTTATCATAGCTGTATAAGTTTTCTTGTGAGGTTTGTCTATAATCTCATTTTCTGTCCTTCTATTTTAAGTTTTTTATTTCCTCCAATTTTATGTGTGTGTCTTCTAAAAATATATATATGTAATTTATATTATATATATTTAAATATATCTATACATAAATAATAAATTATATATATTATAGCCATATTATATATAATTTAAATATATATATCAAAATTTTCCAAAATAGTTACACCAATGTTTTAATTGGCAAGTTTTGCCCCTATACATTTATGTGAACATTTAAATACTTTGACTTTTTTCTAACATCTTATTTTGTCTATTTTTATTGTGCTTTTCCTACTTCTTGGACTTTTAATAATTGATTTAAAAGTTATACTACCCACTGCAGTGATTTGTATACACACTAGTTTTATTCTGTTAATTGTAACTCTTGAAATTTAACTATGCCTACATAGCTTAAGGTGTCTAAATGTCTGAAATGTTTAAAAAACTTTCCTCAGGAAAACATAAGGACCTTAGAATACTTTAATTCCAGCCATCTCTCCTTTTTGAATACTGTTGATCAATAGCAGTGAAAACCTTTGTAAGTGTGACACTCCAAGGCTGCCTCGTCGCTTATTCCCACAACTAGAAGGTTTTGTAGGTTCAAAATGTACTGTCTTTTCTTCCTTTGATGCCACACTACTTTCGGAGGAAGGGGTGTCATAGGTCAGTTTTCAGCACATTCTTTCATCTGTGCCCTGCTGTACTGTAATATCTTGCAGACAATCCTGTGAACGGCTTCTTTCCCACATTCAGATCCTGACACAGGTTTTCCCTTATCTTCATGTCCCTTTTATTATGATACTCACATGGAAATATTAGGGAAGAGCCCAGGTCTGTTACACATGCTCTACCCCATGACGAAGAGCAGCATACTTCAGTAGTGGAACACATAAATAATTCCTGCTTAAAATCTTGGTAAAACAGAGTAAGCTCACT
The DNA here is from genome assembly GCA_025594165.1 of Tamias sibiricus. NCBI lineage: Eukaryota > Metazoa > Chordata > Mammalia > Rodentia > Sciuridae > Tamias > Tamias sibiricus. The sequence continues at coordinate 57,791,603 of CM046671.1, read as the reverse complement.
AAAAAAAAAAAAAAAAAAAAAAAAAAAAAAAAAAAAAAAAAAAAAAAAAAAAAAAAAAACAACAACAACAACAAATCACTATGAAATAAAAAGGTGGACCAAAAAGTTGAGTTGTTATGCTCCTTCCATTATCGTACTCAGTGCAGGGTTAGGTAAGGAACATGGCATTCTGTCATAAGGAGGCTGTATTGCTTCACATATCTGAAACCTGTTAGAAAGTGTCTTCATTTCATGACATCAGAAGTCTTTGAAACAGTTAGTGCTTAATGTTCATAGCACAACAATGAAACTTAGTTCAGAGGGCATTGTGGCAACTCAGTCTGAGCAAGAATAGGGGCTTTTGGAAAACCAGGCTTTAGGGAAACTTGATATTTTAAGGCTAAATTTTAATAGAATGTTAAGGTTCAAACTCTTTCAGTTTAACCCAACAAAACTTGAAATTAGTGATGGTGTCACAATAGTTTTATGGAGAAGCTAATCTATTACAAACCTTGGTACTGAGTGCAAAGACTCTACCATTTTTGACCAAAGCGTAGACAGGCTCCAAGAGGGACAAAGCAAGGAAGGAGGTATTTGGATATTTCCTCTTCCTCTTCTTGACAGTGGTGATCAGAGAACTATGTTAATAACCCCTGAATAACACCATCTCAAAGTCTCATGGTGTGAGAATTAAGCATTCTACATACATAAATTTATAGCACCAATCTCCTTAGCCGTATTTGAACTCTGTGAACAGGAGGTGGGAGTCAGTTTCTCCTACATTTGACCAATCAAATCTTTATCATCCCTAAGACCATGCTTAGTTCCCACCAATCATGTGTGTTTGGACTATAATGTTAAACATCAGGATATTTTGCCTGGATATTTTTAAATGATGCGGGATTCACAAGGAAAACACAAATTTAAAATGATCCATGTGTGATAGGATACAGGGTACAATCCATCATGATCTTCTTGTCCAGCTGGAGTCCTGAGCCCAAATTCACCAGTTTTCCCTCTACTATAACATGAACAGTATCACTATCAAAGACAGTAGATATATATTCTTCAAGAAGTACACAAATGTGTAACTGAACAGTAGGCATGTTTATCTACAGCTCTATTTTTTTCTACCACCACTCATGGGATGGCCTGCATTTGGGCCATGTGCTGGGTGGTCATGTCCATTCCTGGGCGTGGATGGAAGAAGAAGCCGACTCAAGGTGCTGGGGTATGTCCAGGCCACCTTACACTAAGCACAACCCAAGGCAGAAAGAAAATTCCCATCTTTATGGGGATTCCTATAGGCCAAGACATCTCTCTAGTCTAAAAGAAACTTAATAATAATATAATTTGCAAGGAATAGAAATGCTGGAAGATCATTTGGTCTACAGTGATTTGTCCAGTGTGATGCAAATTATGTGAAGATTTGCATCTAAAGTAGTTTTCATGAAATAGGTTATGGGCATCTGTGCACTTTGGCAAGTGCTTGTAGCTCCAGGTTAAACAGCAATTAGAGTTTAAGGCTCATTGGAATCCCTTTCTTAAAAGGATTCAGAACAAGTTAGTAGAAGGACCTAGAATTATGATGCCAGGACCAGGATTGAAATCCTACTTTCTTTCTTCAATAAATCTGTGTGACTCTGGGAAAGTGTGTTTTAATCTTTCTGAGCCATAGATCCACTGTCTAAAATAAAGATAATAACACCTACTCCACCAGGATTGTTTCAAAGATATAAATTGATGAGATTAAATGAAAAAAGAAAGAAGGCAAGGTGCCTTGAAATTGTAAAGTAATGTGAAAATGAAAGTCATTCATGCGACAAGCATTTATTGTGATACCATTGTACATGTCAACTCTATTAAGGGTTACAGCAATTCACTAGATGTATCTTTCTGTGTTTCATATTATTTTAGGCTACCAGTTATTAAGTTTCTGTAGGACAGCTTTTCTCTGAAATAATTCTATCCTATATAGTGATATTTCCTTATCTGTTTGGTGGGATTTTCGAAGTAGGCAAGGATTTTAAAACATCCATGAGCATGAGGATTTTTCAACACTTGCTCTTTGATTATTTTTAGAGGGTGCATGCTTCAGTGAGAAATAATGAGAGAAAAGTGTTTGCAGGGCCTACTTGGTTAAGTGCAATTAAGCTAGCCTGTAATTTTTGTATTAAACTCCTGGTAGTTGGGAAGCAAATATTTGGAGCTACTCATTAAATAAATTACCTAGATTAAGGAATTTTCCATGATTATAAACACAGGGAGGGAAGGATGTTTGTAAAACCTGTGGTTTTTTAAAATAAAGATTAATACAAGATTGCTGAACAGGTAGCCCTAGTCCCTGACTGCAATGTCCAAAGAAATTGTTAGCCAGGCCCCTTTAATCCAAAAAGGAATTACTGCAGGGCTTGGAATCAGGATGTTCATCCACTGGCCAGCATGTAAACTCCTGGAGGCTCAGATTTCTCTAAAGAAGAATCTGAACACTAATCTAGGCAGGGATGTGTGGGGGTCTGATTCCTGTCGCAAATTATAAGCAAAGCTGATTCAAAGAGGTTTTGCCAGTTCATCTCAAATATCAATGTCTACAGATCATCTGGGGATTTTTGTTAAAATTTAGTTTCTAGTTCAGGAATATCCATAGTGTTGTCCCAAGTCTGTATTCCTGAGAAGCCCCTAAGTGATAGTGATGCTGCTGGCCTATAGATCACACTTTGATGGTGAGTAAAGAAAATTTTAGTCCATTTAATTCAAAGATCCAGGAAAATTATTGACCTTTGGTAAGGCTTATCCAGCTACTCAATAGCCATGAGTAGTACTGGTTCCTTTTTGCTTTTTTCCTATGTTCTGTAGTGTTGGCTTCACCTTTAGGCTAGCTCTCCTCTTGGTACCAAGATGGCATCCCGTAATCCTGGGATTTTGTGGCCAGTAGGATCCCCCCCACCCCAACACACATCAATATCACCAACAAAATCCCAAGATTTATTCTGATTTATAATTAAACTGGTTGGTTTAATTATAAGTGAAACTTAAGGTGGAGTGAAAATTCCTAGAAACAAGGAAGTCTGGGCTATAAAAAGGACAACAAAATGGATACTGGGAAGCAACCAAATAATTTCCTTTGTAGAGTCAAATTAAGAAATATTTTAAGCAAATTTATTTTAACAAATGTCATGTGTAATTTTTCTGTTGGCTTTGTACATATTTTGTAAACAGTACAGGGAAATATCTATGTTCATTAGTGTTGGTCATAACTGGGTATAGAACTGGCACATACTGGGTGAGGCTGTGGATTTGGGCGTTAGTCATTGTGAAGCCTGAGAAAATATTTTAGATGCTGTGTAGTTGATAATTTAAAATTTGCCCTCAAAATAAAAACAGTTTTATTGAAATTGAATGTGGTTTTGAGTACCCTTAAACTTGAAGTTGATGTCAAATAAGCCTGGTCTTATAGACCATATTCCTTAACTTCATAGTTGGTGTCATGAGTGGGATTCAATAGACTGACCCTGACTCACTGAACCATAATTTTGGAAGAAGTCTGAGAAGGCTGTGGATGATGGACTTTTGACTTCTCAATGACCACTTTGTTACTTACAATATGAAAGTGCATATGGATGGCAGTTAGTAGAGGTAAAAGTTAAATTTAGAGATGGATTAAACTCCTAAGGAGTTAGCTTACTGGATACATAATGAATGGTAAAATAATTAGAAATAAGCTAAGTATACAATCTCTTGGCTATTGTTATACAGCCACGAGGGAGATAAAAGAGCATGATGGGGCAGATCATGACTCTATACCAAGTTCAGATTGGCTGGTCTGAGCTATGGCCAAAAGTCTCAGGTTTTCTACCAAGGGAAAAAATTTTCTGGGACAATAGGTAGCACCTCTGTAACTGCTTGCCATTAAGAAGGTCCTATGTAGGGGAAGGGGAAAACCAAGGAACCAGTGAAACCTAGGGTATAGTGTGAAGGAGTTGTTTCGTTTTGTGCATTGGTATCATCAACCTCCTGAAGAACACACACTGAAATGTCTTGTGAGTGACTGACTTAGGAGAGGAATCTTTGGTTTTTAATGCTCTGAGGTGAAGTGGCACATTTGGGTTGACATGACTCAGCTCACGCTTGAGCAACCACAGAGGGCTGTATATGATGGAGACCCACAGAATATTGTTCCTGAGAGAATAGCTCTCCTGGTGAACTGAATAAAAGTCAATGTAAATTTAGTTTACCCTGAAAAGGAGAACTGTCTTAACTTCCCCTCCAAATGCCAACTGCAACAGATGACGAAGCTGTTATGCTGTGTATGCAAGTCATGTTGAATTGGCTTTATGATGATTAGATTCTCCAAATATGTACTTTACCCAAGGCATGGTAAATTCAGTGGTTGAGGGGGTTTCTTTTGCATGGGAAACCCATACAACATTATTAGTGCAATATCAAACAATGGTCTGAAGAGACTGATCAGATCGGTTGCCTCAGCTTCCCTTATGTATTTTACATATATATATTTTTTTTCACAAGAAACTGGGCAAAGCGTCAAAGAAGTTGAACAATCAGGGTAGAAATCCTTAGGTAGTTATTAATAAATGTAATGAATAAAGTAGATGTTGATTGATGGGTTGAATAAAGGTCTTAATGCAGCACCACTGGAGTTTGGGTAGACCAATGGGAGTGCCTATTGCTCCCCAACATTTAAATGGCCCCCAACAAGTCTGCTCCAATTACCTTAGTTGGAGGAATTTGAAAAGCTGTTAGGCAAAGGTGACAGTGAGGAATGTAACCTCAAATCACCTGGTTGATTTTTTAACACTATAAGCATGATAAAATTTGACAGAGGGTCCGGGATCTTTTGCCTCAATTACCAGCTGAGAACCCAAGGCCATATTTACATGTATAGAAACTCTGGTGTTGGGGAGGGGAAGAGTTTTTCTGGGGTTTCTTGACATGGTCGTCCAATGCATTGTGATTCTGAAATATGTTGGTGAAATTCTCATAGTGTCAACAGTCAGAGGACAGAGAGATACAGGGTTTCATAGATTAAAGTGAAAATTTGAATTAAATTGGAACATTTGGATTAACTTTATGTGAAGAGATAGCATTTATTTTCCCTGAACATCCCTTCTAGATGTGGAAACTTTGGGTAAAAATAAATGATAAATGGAAAGAAGAAGAACTAGTAGCGGAGGGTAGAGGAATGAATAAATGGGCTATTACAATGATGGAAATTTAATGTAGTCAAGTGCTGTAGTGCAACATTTAAGCCAATGGTGGTCCCACAAAATGATAATGGAACGAAAGAATTCCTATCACCTACTGATGTTGCAGCCATTATGACGTCATAGTGCCACACATTTCTCATGTGTCTGGTGATGTTGGTATGAACAGACCTCCTGATCTCCCAGTTGAGTAAAAATATAGCAATATAATTATGAATAGTACATAATACTTGGCAATGATAATAAATGATGATGCTTTTGGTTTATATATTTACTATACAATATTTTATTGTTTCTACTGATTAATAAAAAGTTAAACGTCAAACAGTATTCCATATTATGCCAACAGAAACCTCATACATTTTGTGTTCAATACATGTTTTGATTACATAATTTTCTCTTGTGCTTGACTTATTCTCATGTCATTTTGCTAATTATGGACATAGGAGGAATAGGCCATCACACACACACACACACACACACACACACACACACTTAACTCATATGGTCTTGATGTGTAGTAAGTTATATCATCTATGTTTGGACAAACATGCTCTATGATGTTCTCACAATGACAAATTGTCTAAGGACACATTTCTCAGAATATATTCTCAATGGTTAAGCAGTGCATGACAGTAGTATACTAGTACCTTAAGAGAGCCTCAGAATAAGAAAGGAATATTATCTTAGCACTGTTATACCAAGTGCTCAGAGGTGAGGCTATGTGTTTGACACCAGTGCCTTGCTTTTGGAATCCAAGAAAGAAAGTTGGACAGGAGCTAGAAACCTGAGTAGCACTGCTCTGGGAGACATTCTGGTTGTACCAAAGATGATGAACTGATCTGATGGTTAATGAGTGAGTAGAACTTTAGTAATGTGCCAATATCCTTTGACACTTATTTTTCAGCTTTCTTCTACTACAGAGGATATGATCTGGGAAGAAATTTTTGAGAACTGCTCCCAACTGAACCTTTGGAGCTTGTGGTGTACAACTCCTGGCTGATGAATCACTGTATAAATATAAACCTGGATGATCAGATGATGGAAAAGTTCCTGATAATAATGAATAAAATATAGTGGTAGCATGCCTGAGACACCACAAATGTACAAATGCCTGTGCTTCTGGCTTGCTTTTGTGAATGAAAAGCTATTAAATAGAGTAGAAAAAGAAGAATTGGTGCCTGCTGCAGTCAGAACACTAGGTACTGTGTGATGGGGCTGAATTTCCCTAGGAATGACCCCACCCTGGGATAAGGAAAACTATGGAGGCCTTATGGTATATTCAGACTAAATGATGTCTGGCTGTGACTTCACTTCATGTTACCCTAATATGGCGGAACCAACATTTTGGGTATAAATCATGTGTTTTAATGGCACTCAGGCTGTTAGTATACAATGATAGCGACATGCCTATTAGAAAACCAGTGCTGGCCTGTAAGGTAGGAAAGGGCTTTACAGAAGATAGGTTCTGCTCTAGGTTTCATGGGACAAGCTAAGTCTGCTTTCATTGAGGAGTGGCCTTTAGCAGAAAAAGACTTTTTAATTAGAATAAGAAGATTGGAGGACACTCTCTTCCAGAAGGAAGGCAAGAGATGGGAGCCAGACTGGAAAGATGGTAGGCTTTAGTGAAGTGGGCAGGACAATTCATCAAATTCTGCTGGGTAATACTAGGAGCTAGTGTTGGGGAAAGACTTGGACTCTGACCCAACATGATCTGGTGACTCCTTTGATAGAGGTGGAAGCTGAATAGAGTTGGGAGGAATGTCTAGCTATTGAGACCCAAGAGATAAACTTGTGGGAATCTTATGGCCCTCCAAGCCTATGGAAGTCCCCTAGGGACACTCGTAATTCATGTAGATGCACTGTGACTATCCTTGCTTCTAGGATATGTCAAAAGAAGACATCCTGCAGTACAGTTATCAGAAATAGAAACTATTCTGAGTACCACCCACCTACTTCCTACAGGAGGGAGGTGTGTTCTGCTACATAATAGGATACAGTGGTAATGGTCTTAGCACAAGCCTCTGAACTGAGACAAAGTGAATGACCTTGTCCCCAACTAAATTGGACCCTAGAAATAACCAAATTATGGCCAGTAGCTATGGTGCCTGTCCATGGTAATATGTGGTATACCAGCAATGGTTAATTGTGTTGTGAAGGTATAGCAAAATGCCTCTGTTACTCTTAGTGATTCGATCTGTAATGGAACAGAATCATACAATGACCAGACTCTAATATAGTATAACATTGGCATTGTTGGCAAGATGCAGCTATCACTTGTAAATAAGTCTTACACCACTGACATTGATAATCAAATCAATGAGTTAAAACCTCCTGATAATTTATGATGGACCATAAAAGACAATCTAACAATGTGATTTGTGGTGGGGGCTTTGGGCCACGTGGAATCTGCTCTGCCTCTGGAAGGGCTCCAGAGGGGCTGGAAGCCAAAGTACCAGCTTGACTTCTGGAAGGGCTGGAGAGTAAAGGTCAGCCGTAAGTGTAGTTAACCAGGTCCCCACAACAAAAACTCTGGACACCAGAGCTCAAGTGAGCTTCATAACCCTGGCAGTGTTCCATGTTTAAGGTCACAGATGAATGCCAGGAGAGTTCACACTGTTCACAACTTTATAAGGAGAAGACAACTGGTTACTCTGTGTTTGGAGACTTTCTGGTCTCTGTTCCATATGCCTCTTTCTTTGGTTGATTTCAATCTGTATCCTTTCACTGTAATAAACTGTAACTAGGATTATGCTAGCATTCAGTGAGTTCTTCTAGTGAGTTATTGAAACTGAGGTTGGACTGGGGAAGCCCTGAAATCTTCAGTTAGTGTCCGATGTGAGAACAGTCTTATGGAGCCTAAGGTCCCCTAACTTCCTGGGTACGATGTTTTTGTTCAGACCATATTCTCTCCTCTTCTGAACAACACCATCCACTTCTTCAAATATGTCTTTACAACAAACATTTTCCTCTAAATGGTTCCTTAGATGCCATTCTGACTATGGTATAATCTGTAATAAAGCACCATTAAGATGTTAATACAGATACATGTGTGAATTAAAAACTGACTCTCAATGCATAGTAACCAATTTACTTCACATTAATAATTCAGATATTTTTATTTGTTTCTAAACAAAAAGCAAAGAGGACCCAGTCCTCAGAGAAATTGTGATAGTGTGCATAATTTTTATTAAACCCAAAGAAATTCTCTTAAAGTTTTTGAATTATAAAAGTTACCCCAAATCACTTCTTTTTCTCCCATGGAATTTCCCCTAAACACACACACACACACAATGTTAGAAACAGCTGACAGGTTTTTCCCTCCTGCCTCTCATCATGGGGCAAAAGGAGATGACATCACTCGGTACCTTTAAATACTCTTCATTTCATTAAGAAATCAAACCCATTCCTAACTATTTAGTACTATTTAGTGCAGTAAAGTGATTGGAGATGAAATAAAAAGAAATGAAATGGCAAGGCATGTTATACCAATATTTTTCAAAGACCCCATAAACTGTACATCTTCATGCTTGAGAATACTGGCCATTGGTGATTCACAAGGTACTTTGGAACTAATACTCTTGGCCCCCACTTTGTACATGACCAAAAAAAAAAAAAAAAAAAAAAAAAAAAGGTAGGGTAATAACAAAAACATTATTCAGAGAGTCACAGAGGAAATCATAAAGAGTGCCAGATCCAGAGCTGGTTACCCAGGCAACATTTTTTTTTTCTCCTGTTTTTCCATTTTTGCATGCCTTCGTATTGGATTTCAGTTGTGGTTATTTAACTTAGAGGCTGATGGTGTTTTCAGTTTTTGCAATAGGTCACAGGCATTTTGCTACAGGTTTGGCTGTCTCTCTCCTAACTCTCATTAATCTCACTTTGCCAGGTGTCCTGCTTCAGGGAAATCCAGTTCTATGACTGTCTAAACATAGAAAGAAGACAAAACCACCTGGTGATGGTTTGAGTGAAAAAAAAATCTCACTTAAAAAAAGAATTCATAAAATTCTATTAATCAAATTCTTTGAAGTCACCTCAAATTTAATAAATCTTAAAATTTTACTAGCAAATTTGAGGAATATTTCTATTTTGAAATGCAGTGTTTTCAAAGTTGGTGATCCCCAGTTTTACTCAAGTATGGTGCAAGAATACAAGAAAATAATTTAGATTACAATATATAATAAGAGCATAACAAATAATTTTGAAAATACAAATTCAAATTAGTATAATGTTTATGCTTACAATCCTTCTAAAAACATAGAACAAACCCCAAAACTTCACATTACATACTCTTCACAAAAACCTTCCGAAGATGAAATTCAGAATGCCATGCCCTCTTGCCCTTATTGTGTTTAGTGGTTTTTTTTTTTTCCCCCTCCTGGAACAAGTCCCCTTTGTCTGGGGTCTGCATGCTATGGCGTAGGTATTTGTATCAGGCAAGCATTTACTATAGAGTGTTCCTTGACTACTCTGTTCCCTCACCATTGTCTCTGGTGGTACTCTTGAATAAGCTTTACTTGCATGTCTGTTGGTCTTTAAATGGCAGGAACATATTATATGCTTACCCAAAGCACCTCAAGTAGCTCATCAAAAAGAATTAATTCATTAAAAAAGAGTTGTTCAATATCAATGAGATTGTGAAATCTCACAATTGTACTCAATTATAAGTTACCTACTCAAACAATAGAGAATTTGCATGAATTTATTTTTTAGATAATTATTAAAATAAAAATACAAATTAAAACACACACTCTTGGGGGCTGGGGTTGTGGCTCAGCAGTAGAGCGCTTGCCTAGCACGAACGCAGCCCGGGTGCGATCCTCGGCACCACGTAAAAATAAACGCATTGTGTACAACTAAAGCAAATAAATAAATTAAAACTCTCTCTCTCTCTCTCTCTCTCTCTCTCTCGCTCTCTCTCTCTCTCTCTCACACACACACACACACACATAAGACCTAACAGATAAATCGAGGACTGCAAAGATTATTATATGATTCCTAACATTTCTGGACCTGAGAAACATTCGTTGATAGATACACACACAGGTGTGTTTTGATTTAGCAGCACTTGACCTACTATTATTTCATCATGAAATAATTTAGATATTTCACTGGATTTTCTACAACAATTAATGAAACATTATATGTGAAAATATTTTGTAAGCTATAAAGTGTTCTAAGTATGTATTTTTTTTTTTTACCTCTTTCCCTTATTCCTTAAAGACTATGTAAGACACACCCAGAGTGTTACTGATAAATTTCCCTTTTAAAGTTTGGTTGCCTCTATCTTTTTATTAGGGTATTGATTTTCTGTCATGCGTTCCTTCAAAGGAAGCTTCATCTGACTACTTACTACATCGACAGACACTAATAGACCCTTCATGATTTCCTGGATGTTTGCCAAATGTTTGAAATAACATTTATTCAAAAGGGGGGCTTCTTGCAAACATCCCTTTGGAGTCCTAGAGTTCCAACTTATTCCACTGAATCTCATAATTGCTCTACTAATAAAGAAAGACGGGGGCAGTACCCAGTGTTCAGGATTATGTAAGTAGAAGACAGAAATACTTCATAACCATCTCTGCTGATCATAATTAAAGAAGAAAGGCAGTAAACCATTAGGGTCCATTAAACTCCAGATGCATAATATTCACTATCTGTATTGTTGGCATTATTTTCCCATTACACAGGGAGCAAACTGAGGTTCACAAAAGTTGAGTAACTTGCCTAAAAGCACAGGAGCAGCAGGAGCAAAATCCAACCCCAGGACTTGATTTCTAAGTGCACATGACTTCCCGTGTGTGTCTGCCTGTGGAAGAGTGAGAATACGAGGAACAGCAGAGCAGGATTTCAGAAGGAACAGAGTTTCCCAGCCAGGCATTTGCCCAGTGACTTGTGGCCTCGTGTCCAGATTTCTGAGGCAGAATTTACTGCTCCCCTGGCTGCCTCCTCTCTTAGTTATATCCACTTTCCTCCATCATCAGCACTGCCTTAGTGTCTGCCTGTTTCCAACAAACGAGCTGACTTCCAAGACTGGCACTGAGACTGTTTTGTCTGTCTACATAGAATTGTCCTGGAGTTGGAAACTTGAGTCCTTGAAATTGAGCACAGGAGTGGGACACAGTCTGGCTCTCACCAACCAGTGTGGGTGACCCTGAGAGCCCAGCAATGAAGATGCAAATGCTAATGTTTTCTGTGTTAACATCCTTGCCTATATTCTTTTATTTAATTCTCACAACAATCCTCTGTAGTGTCTACCATTAGTGCCATTTTACAGATGAGAAAACCAAGGTACCGAAAGGTCTAGCAACTTTCCTAAGGTTTCTCAGCTGCAATGGGGCCATAGGAGACTGCTCTGTTGTTATTACATCCCCAGCGCTCTGTGCCTTTCTGAGTAAATGGGCGACTTGCTGTGGTCGTGAATTCCTAGATACGTGATGTTTATCTGATTTCTTGACTCAAGGTTGCAAAGTACTAGTCTAGGAATCAAGTGTTCCACTCCCCATGCAGCTTCCACAGTACAGAGTGGTTCTGAGCCAACGCCTAGTGCTTAGTGAACAGAGTTGACTTTTACTACATGAAATGCTAATGTCCAGGTGTCCACATGGAGAGGCAAAGAGGAGCAGCCCATTCTGAGTGTCATACTGATGCCTCAGAGTATATCAAAAGGAAAGCAGTCTTTGTCTCAAAGAAACTAAACAAACATTAAGTATTACTTTGGGCTGAATCGTGCTCCTCCCCAAATTACCTATGCTGAAGTTCTAACCTCTACCTCAGAATGTGACTGTATTTTGTTCTTATTTTTTAATGCTGGAGATTGAACCTCATGCGTCTTTAAAAAAATTTTTTTTTAGTTGTAGATGGACACAATACCTTTATTTTGCTTATTTACTTTTTTATGTGGTGCTGAGGATCGAACCCAGTCCCTTACATATGCTAGGCGAACACTCTAACGCTGAGCCACAACCCCAGCCCCTCATGCATGCTTAAGCACAAGTTCTACCACTGAGCTATGCCTCTAGACCCCCATACATGGCTTTATTTGGAGACAGGGTCTTTAAAAAGGCAATGAAGGTAAAATGAGATCGTGAGGGTGGGCCATTTTGTGATATGGCTGGTGTCCTTATGTGAAGGAGAGGTTGGGTAGCAGACACACACAGAGGAAGACCGTGTGAAGACACAGGGAGAAGGTGCAGCTGCAAGCTCAGGAGAGAGGTCTCAGCAGAAAGCCACCTGGCTCACACCTTGAGAAATGAATTTCTGTTATTTAAGCCACCATTCTGTGACATTATTTTATGATGGCCCTAGACAGCTGATACAGACACTATTTGGGCATAAAGACAAAGAGCCTGCCTTTGTTTGCTTATTGTAAAGGAGTTGGGGGGGGGTGGTTCATTGGCTGCCATTTGGAGCATGCGCCCTGGGAATCACGAGTTGTGGAGAGCTGTGCTCTGCTCATAAGCCACATCCTTGCTTGAGGCAGGAGGATGACAGTCATGAAGTGGCGAGGCTTTTGGGAGGGTCGGGGTGTGGGAAAGATTCACAAGGCTCTTCCTGGGATTACAGAGAAGAGGGAGGGCAGCTTCAGGGCCTTAGTACCAGAGCACAACCTCTGCACAGCCTGATCCTGATGAGGAGGATGAGAAATTATATACAAAGATCTTGGTCCTTCCCAGATTTTCTGTATCCATTTCAACTCCTGATTACACTGAGACACAAAGGGCCCCAAGAGTGACCACCAATGGGTGTTTTGCCTGCCCTGAGACACTGGGCCACAGAGATTTGTTTTGATTTAGGAAAATTAAAGCATGGGACATTTTTGTTTGTTTTGCATTGCATCACACATTCAATTGGTTGCAAGTATTTTGTTGTTTACAAAAATTGAAAAGAAACAGTTTATAAAAATCAGATATAGAGAAAACATTTTTAAATTTGTGAACTCACCATTTGAAAATAAATACTCCTATGTAACATTATTTTTGAGTTTGCAGTAGGTATGCATTAAAAGTAGTTACACAAATGAGATAATGTTCTAAATAGTCTTTATACTATTTTCATTCAACACTGTTGGGTGTTTTCTCATGTAATAAAATGCAACCCTTCATAAGGAGAATTTAAACGTTGCATGCTACTCTGTTTAAAGGAAGTGCCTTAGATGGTTTAACTAATCTTTTATTATTGAAAAGTTAGGTGGTTTCCAGTTTTGTTTTTCTTTTTAAGTTACATTATTATGATTATCCTGATATAACTTTGTGTTCATCTCATTTCCTGAGAAAGTTTACCCAGAAGCCATTCTGTCTCTTATTTCTAGTGCAATATTTCATTCTACTTTTAGAAAGTTGTATTTTCTTAAACCCATTCTAAACCCAAACATATTTCTCCAAAGAGCCCTTACTTCTTTGTGACCTTTTCTCCCCACCAATCTTCCCCCAAAGACCCTCATTTTGAGACTGCTGAGAGCTGTCCTTGCAGCCAGTTAGCGAGATGACAAACATTCCCATTCATTTATTGGAATTAAAGAGCTTCCTTAGCCACAGCCAAACTGACATTCCTGAAATCCATCTGTAAGTGAGGTTAGGTCAATCATTTACTTGTTTTCTTCCACATTTAGTCATACCCTGCTATGGCTGCCTTCACAGGGTCTGTGTTTTGTTCAACACTACCTTCAGCAAAAGGAGCAAGAAAACGAGACCTGGAAGAAGATTGAAGTGGTGTGTTGTAATGGGCTAAATGGGTGTTACTTTTTTCTTTTTCTGGAGGAGTGTGTGTCTGGATGGACACTGCTACAAATGGGCTTCCTCTGGGTACTTTAGCTATTCAGAGTCCCCAAATATCTGGGGTAGCTCCAGAGAATGCTTTCAAACATAGAGCATCCTCCCAACCTAACTGGCGTCTGTATATCCTACCCCCGAGTTCTCTCCTTGTCCGCCATTCATTCTGAGTGCTCAGTTTATGATTTTCCTGACAGCTGCAAATTCAATTAACAATGAGCTAGGAAATACCGCTCAATGGTGTAATAGCCATAACAAAGAAAATCCCCCTTTGCTGGTTTGCGGTAGAAATGTTGGCTCCTCAGTTTCGATCATTCATGGGAGAAGTGTTTGGTCCACCCCTGTCCAGTTCAACCCACTTGGACAGACCATGCCCTGTTTTCCAGAGTCTGAGTCAAAGGTGCATTTTCTTCCTCAATTCAATTGAAAAGTAACAAGGGCTTTTAGTTTTAGGGATCAGATTGAGAGTGATTCTCTTTGAAGCTTTCACAAAGCAGGCAAGGATTTCATACCATTCTGAGTGCTGCAGGTGAAGAATTTAACAGTTGGTGGGAGTGCAAATTAGAGCCAATTATAATTTGATTGACCTGCCTTGACAATAAAACTGTCTTCCCTAATTTAAAATGCCTAGCAGGGTCCTCTCTGTCCTGGTAAGAAGGTGATTTCAAACGAAGAGCAGCTCAAACTGGGAAATTCTTCAACAGTGCTGACAGTAATAAAGATTTATTTATATAGTACTTTTTTTTCTTTTCCATTTGGACTTAAAGGATTAGGTTTGAATTGAGGAATAGTACAGTACACACAGGAATGAGAAAGGTCTGGGCTTGGCAGAAATGTATGTCTCAAGGAGGGTGCAGCAGGAAGAGAAAATGCATGAGTATTTTGGAAAGTTTATGAAGAAACGGGAAAGGGTGTCAGTTTCAAGATGGGATTCCAGGTGTCATAATATTTATAAAGAAACCAAGGATAGAATGAAAACAATTTACTCTTTGAAATTGTTCTACCATGGTGTAAGAAGAAAGCACTTTTTATTCTTGTGTTTGATTTTAGGAGCTGATTCATTCTGTCACCTGTTGAACATGTCAGACAAGGTGTACTACTGCAGGTTAGACTCAACCTCCTCATTCCCTATTTCTTATTCACATTAGCTTGGGTCCATGCGCACGGAAGCATTCTGGATTATAGCTTATTTAAAATTTATAAAGATGGGCTGGGGTTTTAGCTCAGTGGTAGAGTGCTTGCTTCACACGTGTGAGGACCTGGGTTGGATCCATAGCACCACATAAAAATAAAGATATTATGTCCATCTACAACTAAAAAAAAAGAAAGAAGTTGGTAAGCCCCCATTTCATGCTCTGCCTTGAGTCAAATCTCTGGGTCATTTGATCTCTAATTCTAGTGCAGGTCATCTGCAACTCTTGGAAGCAGTGCTCAGGAGTCAATGCTTGTCATTACCAAGAAGAGACTGAAGACTATTCTCTGATGACATCTCTGCACTTAGGATGGACTTGACCTTGGACACATTGTCCTCTTTGAGTCTCTGTTTGTTTTACATCTGAAAAATGTAAACAATGAGAGAGACCTAGCTCATGGAATTATGGTGGTAATTATGGAGGTACTATAGACAGAGTAGCTTGGCACAGTATTGGGCCTGGTCTAGCTCTCAGGAAATGGTGAGGCCCTCTTTCTCCTTCTGTCGGGACCTGTTTCTCCTTCTCCATCACTGAATTGGTTTAGCCTTCTTTCTTTTCCTCTTACTGCTCCCAGTGAACCTCTGCAGTGCCCTGCAGCAGAGTCTGGGAGAGGAACAGTGCTATGCTTGCCTTTTCCATATGGTACAGAAGTCCCCCTTAACTAAGGTTTCACTTTTTTTAGTTTCTGTTAGATATAGTCAACAGTGGTCTGAAATATTAAATGGAAAATTCCAGAAAAAAATTCATAAGTTTTAAATAACTTTTATTGTAGTATACTACTATAATTCTACCATTTTATTTATTTTTTTGTTAATCTCTTATTGTGCACAATTTATAAATTAAACTTTATCAGGTAGATATGTATAGGAAAAAACATGGTGTGCACAGGGCTCAGTGCTATCTGCAGTTTCAAGCATCCACTGGGGTCTTGGAATGTATTTCTCGTGGATAAAGCAGGAATATAGTACTCAGGTGGAATTTTGCATCATTAACAATGTTCTATCTGTTGATGAGATTCTATCATACTAGTATTATTTTGATACATTTTATGTTAAACGTGGCTTGAAAACCTAGTTTTTTTTTTTTTTTTTTTTTTTTTTTAAATCATACAGTTTATATCAAAGTGAGCAGAAAAGGTTAGGAAAATAGCTGTGGCAAAGACCATGAGCTGTATTCATAGGAAAGATGTTGGATACTTTTAGTTTTGGACATGCTGTATAGAGATGGATTCAACCAGAGTTTTACTGCTTTAAATTTTATGAGAAGTGAAGTTCCCAGTGGAAACAGAAACCTGAGTTCCAAACAATCAATTTAATTCACAAACTTTTGGATCATTGTAGTATGAACGATATCCCACATATACTGAACTTCATGTGAATGACTTCAAATCATCAGGAATCATCTAATTAAGGAGACAAAATAAAGTGCACACATTTCTAGAAGACCAGTCATTCTATATTGAGAACTTTATTATTATTAATGTGGTGTCTAGGGTCACTTCCTATAAAAAATGACCACTAATAAAGATCAGTGAGGCGATGTTTGAATGCATCCTTGTATACATCCCCAAAACTGAAATTTCTTATGGGTAACACAACTGGGGTTTAGAAAGAATTACCTATAGCAATAGGAAACTGTGAGCAGGGATCCTTGTAACCAACTCCTGGAGTGTTGCCAACCCCCGAGCAATGAAATGATTTCTGCAACCAGGCTTGATTGGGTTGGATCTGGGCAGATGATGAAAGGGGCAGGATGTGCAGGCAGCTGCTGGCTGGTGAACTGAAGCGGGGCATGCACAAGGTGGGCAGACAGATGCTATAATGACCCACTAAAGAATAACCACACGCAATACAGTATAGCAGTGCAATGTGGGGGGAACAATGGCAGCAGATGGACAAAAACCTGGCACACAGCAAGCAGGGAGAGACAGCTCATTTATTGCAAAAAGCCCTGCATGACTCAGGGAGGGACAGGAGTTCAGACCCACACCAGGCCTGTAGACAGCAACAGGCCCGGTAAGCAGCCTTCATCCTTTCCTAGTGTTGATCGACTCCTTGCTATGCATAACCCACTTGGCTAGGTGCTCCGCAAATGCAGGGATGAACACAGCTCAGTGACATCAGGAGTTGGCAGTCTAGTGGATATGTAGTGGATTTCTGCCTGATTCCATTTGGAAGTTATGTGGTAGTTCCTGATAACACTGGCATTTCACATTCTTCAAAATCCGGTTTTCTTTATCCTAGCCCCTGGATGGCAGAATTTCAAAAACAAAGGTGATAGAGTTTCAGGGGAGTAGGAGAAGATTGCAGGCAAAATTTGATGAGTCACATCTCCATCAAGTTTGTTCCGAGACTGTCCTCAGGCTAAGACTGTCGAATGAGGTGATTATTCTTCAGTTTATAGCCACAAACACGGGGTCATCTCATGATGTGTACACTGCAGGAAGACCAGCCCTTACCTGAATTTTTGCTTGATCTAAAAAAGATATTTGTAGAAGAGGTACTGTAGTTTCCACATTCACAGGACAATCCCTTTCCGTGTGATTGTGTGCAGGCATGCGTGCGCACGGAAGCATTCTGGAGTATAGCTTAAATTCTTTGGTTCTTGGGTAAGCATCCTTCATCACCATCATAATCATTATCATCACTGCTTTTCCAACTAAAAACTAAGCAAAAAAACCCCAAAAAACTAAAATAAAAATAAAACACTCCTATGAGTTGGATACTTTTAGTAACTTGGACATTGTTTATAAGGGACCTTAAAGAGAAAAGGGGATTGAAATGCAACATGAGGCTTTTATATATGTAGACATCTTGGATTATGCATAGTGTGTAAGGGGATAAAGAGCGGAGCCATGGAATCATTCCCCTCTCCCCTGGGTCTTTTTCCACACTGGAACATATTGACATGATTTGAAATAGTTTGACTTTCACCCATAGACAATAGACCAGAGACAAGCACCTATAAATCAATTATTAAAATAGGTACACTTTGGCATATTCTAGTTTGGCAGATTAGTCTTGCCTATAATATCACATCACCACCAGTTTTGATTATCCTCAGAAAATACAAAAATAAAGAAGTAGATGTCTCATGAAGGTCGTTTACAAAGTTGTTTCACAGCTTTGTAGTCAGAACTAAGCCATTTTCTAAAATGTAGGTGAGCAGCCTGCATTTCACAATGCCTTAGCTGTAGGTGTTAAGTCTATGTAAAGATAAGAGATGAATTTGTGGTCAAGAGTACTTTCTAATAAAAATAAAAATAAAAAAATAACGGAATGTGCCTAAATTCTTTATCATAGACAAAGATGTCAGATACTATTAATGACTGACTATTAATGCCTTTATCATGGGAATAAGTTTGACAATCTCAAGTGTTAGAGCATCAGGGAGTCTGCTATAGTTGGGAGAAATGTGCAACCATTATGGAGAACCAACTTGGAACATTCTAGAGAAAGCTGAAGGTTAACTTACAATTACAATTTATAATTTTCTAAAAGTCACTCACTCTTTGACAGATGACCTAGAATAACATTTGCATACCCAAGGATACATGCGTAAGTATTTTTAGAGTAGCATTATATGTAACTGCCCAAATTGGAAAGAACCTAGTCATGTGCTTTTATAAAGGATTACTAAACAATGGTGAAAGCAAATACACTGTACTATATGTTATCTACACTGGTACATTTTATAGGCCTAAATCTGCTTTATTTTTTGGTGCTGGGGATTGAACTCAGGGCCCTGTGTAAGGCAAGCGCTTTACCAACTGAGCTATATCCCCAGCCCCTAAAGCTGCTTTTAAAAAATTAAGTTGTAGACTGGGGTGTGGTGGCACAGGCCTGTAATCCCAGTGGCTCAGGAGGCTGAGGCAGGAGGATCACAAGTTCAAAGCCAGCCTCACTAACTTAGTGAGGCCTTAAGCAACTTAGTGAGACCTGGTCTCAAAATAAAAATAAAAATAAAAAGGGTTGGGGATGTAGCTCAGTGGTTAAGTGCCCCTGGGTTCGATTTCCAGTAACCCGCCCTCTCCCAAAATGTGTAAGTTGTAGAATGCTGTATATGTTATAATTTATGTAATTAACCAAAAACATGCAACACCATATACTTATATCCTATATGCTTATATACTTAACTTGGCAAGGGCTCTAACCATTTAGACATACCTCTCCAGCTCCTAGAGTAAGTCTTGAAATCAGTCAGTGTAAATCCTAACAAGTTTGTTCTTCATTTGTTTTCAAAATTGTCTTGGCTATTTAAGGTACTTTGTGTTTCCATTTTAATTTTATACCACCTTATCAATTTCTACAAAAAAAAATGTTTGTTTGGATTTTGATAGGAATTGTGTTGAATCTAAAGATCAATTTGGAGAAAATTGACATCTTTGTTAATCTTTTACTACATAAATGCAGCAGAGCTCTCCTTTATTTAGTCCCCTTTTACTTAAATTTGCACTTTTTACATCAAATTAGTTTCTAAGTATTTTAATATTCTGGATGCTCTGTTAGTGAAATTATTTTCTTAATTGAATTTTTGAATTGATTAGTGCTAGCATACAAAAATGCCATTTATGCAGCTTGATATGTTGGTCATATAACCTGTGATATTACTAGATCTGTTTAGTAATTCTCTTTTTGCAGATTCCTTAGACCTTTCTACACACAAGATTATGTCTGTATATACAGATAGTTTGGCTTTTTCCTCTGTATTCCTCTGTATTTGTCTCATTTTATTCCATAGCATTAGATGGAAGTGTTGGGAACACACATTCTCCCTTGACACAAATCTTTGAGTAGCTTTCAGTCATTAAGCATTAACTATGATGTTAGCAGCATTTTTTTTATACATCCTTTATCAAGTTGAAGAAGTTCTTATTGATTCCTTAATTTGTGAGAATTTGTATCATGAATATTTTATCAAATTATTTTTCCATATCTACTGAGATGATTAATATGTTTTTACCTTCATTCTATTGATTTGATATTTGACATTAATTGATTTGGGGATGTCAAAATAACCTTACATTCCTGGGATAAACCTTGTTTGACTATTGTGTATGATTCTATTTATGTGTTTCTAGATTTCTTAAGATTTTGTACATTGATGCCCATAAGGGATATTGGTCCAAAGTATCTTCTCCCCCTGCCTTTTTTTGTTTGTTATGGTACTGGGGATTTAACCCAGGGGCACTTAACCACTAAGCCACATTCCCAGCCCTTTTTGTGTTTTATTTTGAGACAGGGTTTCACTAAGTTGCTTATGGCCTCACTAAGTTAATAAGGTTAGCGTTGAATTTGCGATCCTCCTGCCTCAGCCTCCAGAGCTGCTGGGATTACACATGTGTGCCACCACACCCAGCCATAAAGTATCTTTTTATTATAATACCTTTGCCTGGCTTTAGAATTGGAATAATACCGGTTTCATATAGTTCATCTGAGAGTGATCCCTCTTTGACTATTTTCTTCAAGAATTGTAGGATGGGTATTATTTCTTTCTTAAATGTTTGATAGGATTCAGCAATGATGCCATCTGTTCTTGGACTTTTGGGGGAGATTTCAAATTATTAATTAAATTTCTTTACTTGGTACAGGTATGTTGAAAATTCTGTTTATTCTTGAGCCAATTTTGATACTTTATCTTTCTAGGAATTTGTCTATTTCATCTAAGTTGTCAAATTTGTTGGCATAGGGCTGGGGTTGTAGCTCTGTGGTAGAGCGCTTGCCTAGCACATGTGGCATTGGGTTTGATCCTTAGCATCACATAAAAATAAATAAATAAAATAAAGGTATTGTGTCCACTTACAACTAAAAATATTTCTTAAAAATTTGTGGGCATAAAGTGGCTCATAATATTCTCTTATAATCCTTTTAATTTCTTTAGTATCTGGAGCCACATTTCATTTTTCTTTCCCAGTTTTGGTAAATATTGTCTTCTCTATTTCTTGGCCAGTCTAGATAAAGGTGTTTCAGTTTTGTTGATCTTATGAAAGAATGAACTTTTGGTTTCATTGATTTTCTTCTATTTCTTTTTTTTCTACTTTCTCTTTCATTGACTTCTGCTCT
The DNA here is from genome assembly GCA_025594165.1 of Tamias sibiricus. Taxonomy (NCBI): domain Eukaryota; kingdom Metazoa; phylum Chordata; class Mammalia; order Rodentia; family Sciuridae; genus Tamias; species Tamias sibiricus. The sequence continues at coordinate 57,770,376 of CM046671.1, read as the reverse complement.
GATTTTTATTATTTTCTATTACTTGTGTCATTGAATCTCTTTTTTAATTTCTCAAGATGGAAATATACACTACTGATTTGATAATTTTTCTTTCCTTTCAAATATAAGCATGTAGAGCTACAAATTTTGCTTTAAGCTGTGTTTTTGCTGCAACATATAGATCTTGATACACTGTGTACTATGGTGGGGAAAGTATTCCTGAAAGGCTGTGTGTTTAAGACTGGGTCACCAGCCTGTGGCACTCTTGAGAAATGGTGGAACCCTTAGAAGGTGGGGCTTAGATAGAGGAAGTTAAATCATGGTGGTGGGGCTGGGGTGCGGGAGGGCATGCCCTTGAAAGGGAATAGGGACAGAAGCCAATTCCTCTATCTTTTTCTCCCTGGCCACTATGAGGTGAGGAGCTTTGCTTTCCCACACACTCATTACCGTAATATGCTGTGCTGCCTTGCCACAGGTTCAAAACAAGAGGGCCAAGTGATCATGGATTAGAACCTCTGAAACTGTAGGCCAAATAAACCTTTCCTCTTTTTAAATTGATTATTTTAGGTATTTTGTCACAGTGACAGAAGTCTAACACATCGTGTTTACATTCAGTTTATGATATTTTCTAATGTCTCTTGTGATTTATTCTTTGAAGCATGGGATATTCAAAAGTATGCTGTGTCATTTTGAAATCTGTGGGGATTTCTAAGATTTCTTTCTGCTATTGAAAAGAATGCATATTCTGCTATTTTGGGGTTGAGTGGTGTCTGTCACATTGATCAGGATGTTCAATACTTGTAAAATCTTACAGAATTTTTGTTATGATCTACCAATAACTGAGAAAGGAATATTACATTCTCCATATGTAATTGTTGGATTGACTATTTCTCCTTTCAATTTTGTCTGTTTCACATCATATATATATATATATATTTTTGGCTCTGGTAATAGGTACATCCACATTTTGTATGACATCTTCTGTATATATTAATACTTTCATTGTTATGGGGTGTCTCTCTTTGTTTCTAGTAATATGTATTTTATTAAAAATCTAACATGTCTGATATTAGTATAGCCTTTCCCATTCTCCCATGATTATTATATTTGTGAAGCATCTTTTCATCTCTTTCAATATATGTGAATCTAATTTTTTTCTCTTATAGATTGCATATAAATTGGAACTTAATTTTTTGTGGTTTGATGATTTCTGCTTTTTGATGGGAGCATTGAGTTGATTCATATCATTAGTTATGTTTTCCATTTTGTAATTTGTTTCCTATAAAACTCTTGTCTCCCCCCCCATTTCTCTATTCATGCATTACTGACATTTTTTGTTAGAGAAATATTTTTGATTGTACCATTTTAACTCTTCTGTTGATTTTTAGTAATATCTTGGGGAAATTTTTTGAAGTGTGGTTACTTTAGGGATTACAAGATTCATCTTTAAGTTAAACAATCTCAGGCTAATACTGATTTAAGTAAAATATGGTAACTAATACAGCTCCATTTTCTTATTTTTTTCTTAGTGCCATTATATATATATGTGTATATATATGTATCAGTATATATTATAAACCTAAGAAAATGGTATTATAATTATTACTTTAAATAATCTTATGCTTATAAAGAAATTAATAGCAGAAAAAAAGAGAAATGATCTTAAATCTTTGACATTTATCCATTTCTAATTTTCTTCATTTCTTTCCATAATCCTTGTTAGCATCGGCTATAATTTCCCTTTATCTTGTAGGATTAAAATTCAGTATCTCTTATAGCACAAGTCTGCTATCAATAATTTTTAAAGTTTTTGTTCACCTGGAAGTATCATTATGTTATTTTTGAACAATAGTTTTATTGGATTTAGAATTCCTGGTGGCCTTTTTATTTTTCAAACTATTCAGTGCTTTGAATACATTTCCCCAATGCTTGCTGGATTACGTTGTTACATTGCTAATCAGATGGTTATTCTTTTGTACATGGCAAAATCATTTTCTCTTGCTGATTTCAAGATTTTCTGGTTTTGGCTTTCAGCAGTTTGACAATGCTGCATCTGTATGTGGTTCTCTTTGTGCTCATTGTATTTGGTGATTGCTGAGCATTTTGGATCTTAAGCTTGTGATTTTCATCAACTTTGAAGAGATTTCAGCTATAAATTCTTCTATTATTGATCTCTACTTTCCCCTCATCTTCTGCTGGGATTCCTATTACACATATGTTGGAATGCCTAATATTAGCTGGTAAGCCTCTGAGGGTATGCTCATTTCTCTTCATTTATTTCTTCCTGGTCTTCAGATTGAACAACTTCTATTAACCTATCTGGAAATTCTCTCGTCTTTCTTTTGCTATTAATTCTCATTTTTGCTCTTTCAAATTTGCAGTTGATCTTATTAGTAAAATTTTCATTTCAGTTATATTCTTCAATTCTAGAATTTCCATTAGATTCTTTCATACGGTTTCAATTTATTCGTGGGGTCATATTATTTGTTGACTAGTTAGCATATTTCTTTTAACCCTTTGAACATACTTTTCTTTAGTTTTTTGAATATATTTACAGTAGCTGTCTGAAATCTTGTTTGCAAAGCCCAACATCTAGGATGAGTCAGCTTACAATGATTGTTTCTTCCCCACCTCCCTAGTATGGTTTATGCTTTCCTGGTTTTTGTTTGTGTGTTTTTATTTTATTTATTTTTTATATGTCTAGTGATTTACATTGTGGAATTAATCTCTCTCACCGGGTGCAACTGCTAATGTCTGCCCATCAGTTTTTCCTGTATCTGTTTTTAACCTGGCTCTCTAGGAGCCACTCCTCTGTATATTTTACGGGTGAACTAATTATTGGGGCCCAAGTTTTGTTCAAACACCTTGAAACCATGAGACATACATCCTGCTCCATCTTAGTCGTGTATCTTTGGGGAATGTGTTCAAAGCTGCCGTCAGTTCTCAGGTCTCCCTTGGTTTTCAGGTTTGCTGAGGGTCCTTTGGAACGCCCCTGACCAAGTGTAGGTTAGCAGTCAGCCAGGGATGTGTGGAGAGTTTCTCTCGCCCTTTTATGAGGCTATAAGTTCCAATACTGCCCCATTAAATTTCTGGTTAGTCTGGCCCCGCATCTCAAATAGGGAAACACAATCTTTGTCTAGAAAAGCCGAGGTTTTGCAGTCCATTCCAAACCAAATCTGCCATGTTTAGCTGTAAATACCATATATGTTTGTCCTCCTCCATCCCTCCAGCCACATTTTCCATCTTTGGCAGCAAAATTCCTTTTTTTTTTTTTTTTTTTTTTTTAAATTGCAGCCAGTCCAAGTTGGTGCAGGTATAATTCTTGCCAACTGACCTGGGGGAGGGGAGCATAGGACTAGCCCAGGTAGGAGGCTACACAAACTTCCATCATTTTTACCCAAAGCTCTATCAGTTTTTGCTCCATAATAAATACTTATTCATTTTATTTTATGCCTTTGGAAGGTAGCTGCATGTTGAAACAAATTTTTTAAAAAATAAAATTTTGTCCAGTTTTTGATTATTGCTCTCTAACAGGAAATCACCCAACTACTTCGTATTACCATTACTGAAGATCAACTCCGTCTGGTTTTACGATAGGTTTGTTAGAGAACAGTATTTTTTTAAAGTGTTTTACTTTTTTTAGTTGTAGATGGACACAATATCTTTATTTTATTTACTTATTTTTATGTGATGCTGAGGATCAAACCCAGTGCCTCACACTGGCTAGGCAAGTGCTCTACCACTGAGCCACAACTCCAGCCCTAGAGAACAGTATTTAATTAACATATGCTGAATATGGCAAGTTGAAAGGCAGATTCTGTCTTGAAAAGCCTTCAAAGAGGGATAAAGACTGCATTTCAGGATGCTAGGTTATTTTAGGTGTTCTGTAAATGTTTGCCGAGTGAATGCATGATCTACATCACCAGGCAAATGTTCTTTGCTTTTTTTTTTTTTTTAAAGAGAGAGAAACTAGGGAGTAACTTAGGAATTCTTTTGAAGCTTTTTTTTATAAAAAAGATTTTTAGTTGTTCTTTTTAGTTATACATGACAGTAGAATATACTTTGACATATTATACATACATGGAGTATAAATTCCCATTCTTGTGGTTGTACTTATGTGGAGTTACACTGGTCATGTATTTATATATGAACATAGGACAGTTATGTCCCATTCATTCTACCGTCTTTGCTATTCCCATTCTTCCTTCTCTTCATTCCCCTTTGTCTAATCCACTGAATTTCTATTCTTTCCTCCCCTCTTGTTTTGTGTTTGCATCCTGAATTCTGCTAAGATAATAAAAATTTACTTTTCTATACCCTAAGAAGCCTTCCTCTTCCTCAGAGATGCAAGGCCACTTATTTTTCATCTAATAAATAAGCAGAGAGAATGCAATGTAGCTAATCTTTCCCCGAAATGGTTCTCACTCCCTTCTGGTTCAGACTTTTGCACAAGCTTGCTGAAAGTTTTGAGGATGTTCAGAGAGTGTGTCAATAGGATGGTGATGTTTCCATTTAGAGATTAAGAAATATTATCTAGGGCTGGGGTTGTGGCTCAGGGGTAGAGCGCTCGCCTTGCACATGCGCGGCCCGGGTTCGATCCTCAGCACCACGTAAACATAAATGCATTGCATTGTGTACAACTAAAGTAAATAAATAAATATTAAAAAAAGAAATATTATCTATAAAGAAAGCACATTTGGGGCTGGGATTGTGGCTCAGCGGTAGAGCGCTCGCCTACACGTGTGCGGCCCGGGTTAGATCCTCAGCACCACGTACAAATAAACCCATTGTGTACAACTAAAGCAAATAAATAAATATTTAAAAAAAAAAAGAAAGCACATTCATAAAGCCATGGAGTTCTGAACTATTTTGTTAGGTTGGGTTTATTATTCTCTCTGAAAAGAGTAAACTATATCAGAGGTTTCAGATTGACAGCCTGAACCCAGCCAGCCCACAAAATGTACTATTTGACCCAAACGGTATTCTAACAAAACCTCTTATTATCATTTAAAAATCAGAGAATTACTGCAGTAATACAGATTGCTCACTTCCAAGATCTCACAACACAGCCTTGCTCTCCAAGGCAACTATTGACCATGGTCCTTTTAGAAAGAACTTGAGCCCTGAGCTCTATTTTGCCTCAGTCCTGGCCTCACCCAACCTGGTTCACTTGTTTTTGTTTTTAATTTTTAAAATTTTTATTATTTAAAAAAATTTATTCGAAGTTGTTGTATATCTAACAGTAACATGCATTACAATTTATAATACACATATAGAGCACCTTTTTACATATCACTTTAAAAAATTATACTCATGCTATTCATGTCTTCAATCATGCATTTAGGATAATGATATCCATCTCATTCTAGTATCTTCTTTTTTTTCCCCTTTCATACCCCTTACTCCTTCCCTTCCCCTCCCTCCCCATTGACCTTTCTAGTGTTCCTCTAATCCTCCTATGTTCCCTGACCCAACCCTACTGTGAATCAGCCTCCTTATATCAGAGAAAACATTCCGGCAATTAGATTTTTGAGATTGGCTAACTTCACTTAGCATTATATTCTCCAACTTCATCCATTTACCTGCAAATGCCATTATTTTACTCTCTTTCATTACTGAGTAATATTCCATTTTGATAGATCTACAATGACCCTATAGACATTTGATTTTCTGAATTTTGGGACCATGAATTCCTCAAAGGCCAGGCTGCTGCAGGAGAACATGTTAGTACTCAGTCAAGGATTAATCTGCATGTATTTACCATAACAGAACCTGGATCAAGTAGAGAGCACTTGAGCCCAGGATAGAGAATAACTATTTGTAGTGGGAGTTTATATCAACATCATCAATTAAGATATAATTTAAATAATATAAATGGAATTCATTCGTTCATTTATTTACTGTTTATTTATTCAGAGTATTCATCGACTGAGTATACCTGGTTCACTGTCATCTCTCTCCAACACCGGAGCTTCCTCATGTACAATAAGAATAATATAATAATACATAATAAAGTAGATGTTCCATACATAGTCTGTGAGTAAATGAACAAAGAAATGAACCCAAGAAAATAAAATAATGTACTTCTCAAGCTCCTCCTTCTTAGCTGCCCTCTGATTTCTAGTTTAATTGATTTAAAATTGGTAACTAGTAGTCTTAGTAAAGATTTTTACACTTCACTAATGAGAAAAGGAGTAAAAAAAAAAAATTGAGTCCTTAAAACATGAGGCATTTGACTTGTAATTAGGGCTGAGCAACCTACTTCTCAGATGGCAGAAACATCCAAATTGGTGGGTGGAGCCTTTGTTTGAGAAGCCTGTTAATCCTTTAGTAATTGGGACAAAAGAGCAAGCAAAATGCAAACCAATCTAAAATTGACTAAAAACGCGTCCAGATTTACAAGTCCAACTAATAAGACCTATGAATAGCAAAGAAAACACAAAATTTTAAATTGAAGATCAGATCATTCCTCCACTCCTAGTTTTTATACATATTGTGGTCTGAAGCTGGTGTTATAAGTCTGTGCCTCTGTGCTCTGATAACTCTGCTGTGGGAGGCCAGGCTCTCTTGGGTCTGGGGGAGAAAGGATTGGGAGCACTTCAGAAGAAAGATCTGAGAGGACAGTCTGGGACTCTGCCACCCAGCTCTTGGCCCGGGAGGAGCCGTGGCAGATATTTGGAAGAAGGGGCAGATATTTGGAAGAAGGTAGTTCACTGGCCCCTCAGCAGCATACTGGTAGAGTCAGCGCTGGTAGATAATAGTCTTGATAACTTGACGTTTTGCCAGGAGATAGAATATTGCTTTTCTTTCACATCTATACATGCTGCTTAGAAACCACTGGATTTCTTGACGTTTCTCTTTGGAGTTACAGATATCCCAGTAACAATTTTTAAGCACCATGGAACATGTACTATATCTAGGCACTTGCAGATATTTGGACTTAAGAACACAGTGGAGTGTCATGAAAAAAAAAATTGCATCAGGAATCAGGAAGCCCAGGGGCTAATTGTCTCTCTGCCTCTGTGTGACTGGAGCCAAGGGCTGAGCTGTGTAGAGACACAAGCTTCTCTTCATGGCAGGCCACCCCCACCATTGCTGCTAGCTCCACAAATCCCAGAAGAGAATGATACCCAGCCTATTTTGGAGCTGCAAGACTCACAGTCTCCCGGCCAGGATTGTATAGGCTCTAAACCACAGAAGAGATTCTGGTTTTGAGCAGAAATAGAAATATTCTCTGCCGGGGTAGGCTGTTCTAGAAATTTTACAGCTAAATTGGAAAGTCATTGGTAATTTGTAGTAAGAAAAAAAACCTGTAAAAGGAATAAAAGTATACCAGTACAAATTGAACAAGAATGCCTATTGCTGACTATGAATATCTGAACAGAGTGCTACTTTCTAATTGCTCTACTTGCTACAGAGAGAAATAAAATTGTGAGAGTGTGAAATGTATAAAGGATTCTACCGCTCTCCTGGGGCTCTGAGACCCACAGATCGGAGAAAGTAAGTGAGTGCCTTTCTGACCACTGAATTCCTCACTCCTACTGCAAGTTAAAAAGCTCTAAGGAGGATTTTTAACAAAACCAGTCTCTGCATTTCTAAGCAAGAACTAAAACAGCCTTGGAGACAGCGCCACCTAGCGTCCACATAAAAATTTCCTGGCAATCATCTTGGCCGTAATTGGCCTCAGTAACTTCTATGAAGTAGGGCAAAGAAAATAAATCCATCAAAGCTGACTGAGTAACAGAGAGAAATGCCAGCTGAAAGCATTTTTGACTCTGGATGCCTTCAAAAGCCAGGAAACTTAATCCTTGCCTTATGTTTCTTTCTCCGTGCCCAAAAGGCAGCCGAGCTCGTCACTAGACCAAGGGAGGTGAAGCAGGTCACTAAGTTTATAATGCAGTTGGTAACTGGTTTTCATTTTTTCTCTGCATCCTGGCAGCAGGAGATAGGCAGCTTGTTATAACTTAGAGGGGGCTCCTGGAAAGCCTGCTTGCTGGGTGTATTTCTGTAGGCATGGGCTCGCTGGGAATATTATTACCTCATGGAGTCATGGATTTAATAGCATTTCTTCCACTTCATTCAGCACAGCACTAAGTTACAGTGACTCTGGCTTCAGCACATTGCAGACATACATTGCTCCCTACAGCATCACGTCTTCGCCTTCCCGAGTGGGCCCCAACCACACTGCCTGCTCTTGCGCACAAGCGCAGTTCCCAAGCTTGCAGGCTCCCTGGCCAGGTGTTCCCCACCTCCGAACCCTCCCACCTGGTTCACACTCCCATCCGCTCTTCCTTTCCCCTCTTTTCCTCCCTCCCCTTTGTTCTACTCCATCATAATAACTATCATTTTGGAGCACCTACCATGTTCCAGGCACCGCGCCAGACGCTTTGCACATAATTTGCCATTTGAGACGGTTCTCTGTGTGTCTATGGATTAGGAGACCCTGGCTCCACGTGGAGCACAATCAGGGGAGTGCAGTGCCCCTTTGTCCCCTGCTGCTGTCAGACTTCAGATGTTGCTATCACTGGGAGGAAGCTTCACTGGCAATAGAGCTCCTGGCCGCTGACTGTCCTCTCTCCCTCTACCTCCTCCCAGAAGACCAGAAGAATGGTTTAATCCTTTGGCGAGTTCTAGGGAGAACTGCCTTTGTGCAAATCAGGTCCTACTCTTCCTCCCCTCACCTGTCTGCCTGCAGGGAGCATGCATTCTGGTCTGCCTCCCATTCTGCACATTTTCCTGGGTCACCTCTGCCCCAGTGCTGCCCATAGTAGGGCAGGCAAGTTCAGCCTGGAGCCTGAGAGGTAGGACAGCTCACTGACCCACAGAGAGAAACCACAACTTCGGCGATCCATTCTGTCAGCAAGGAAAGTGATATTTTCATTCCTACCTCTCCTGGCTCAGAACTTTATTATGTTCTGTAGCAGGCACCTTCAACTCCTAATACTTTGGAAAACATGGCATTGCCAAATACAGAGCAGAGGATTGGGGTTATCTCATCTCCAACTTCAGTTGATTTAAACTAAAATAAGTTAATTTTTTTTCCTTTTACGTTCAGAACCAACTTGCTGTAGTGTGCACAGTGTTCTGTGTTGTTGATCAGAAAGTATCTCTGTCCCAGGCTTAGAATCTTCTAGTTTTGCAACGTTGAATAAGAATCAGTTCTTGGCTTTCATTTCCCCATCTTGGCTTCTATGATCCCAAGGCCAAGAGACCATGGTCTGGAGACACTGGGAAGGGCAGTACTCTCTTTTGTGGAAGGAAGCAGCCTTGCATCCATCTGAAATGAGCTACCACTTAACTCTCTCTTCTTGGAAAAGCCCATGTTTTTTTCCAGAGGCAGCAAATTCATGGAGCGTTTGCCTGGGATCCCTGTGCACACATTCCTTTGCCTCCACTATAGCTAGCAGCAAGCCTGGGATCTGTTTTATTTATTGTCATGCACACTGCACACCAGGAAGCCAATGAGTTAGACTTTTAAAAAATATTGAGCCAGAAGTGGGTACTCATAATTGATAAATTATTTTTTCTTCTTGATTTGTGAATTCATTCCGATGTGACTTACTTTGAATCACATTTAGGTATACATTTACTAATTTGGATTTATGCAGAAGAATGACATCATGTGGTTTTGGAGCTTCCAGGCATCTCAAGGTGACTTTATGGGGGGCAGCAGGTACGTGTCCTGCACACTGAAAGGCAAGAATAGGAATGGGAAGAGGGACATAATTTGGCTTTTTCCCTCCGCAGGCTTGCCTTCCACCAGACCCTTGCCTTAGGTTTAGGACATTTTAGTGCCATTTTAGTTTGTCATTTCCCTTGAAACAGCTGCTTGCTCCTCCAGGTTTTGATACACTGAATCCCACCCACCCATCCAGATCCAATCTACACTCTGAATGGCCACCACCATACATTCATCTCAAGTTCAAGTTCACTTTTCTCTGCTGTGAAAGAGAGTCAGATGGGTTCTTTCTTGGATTTAAAGGAAAGAGAAGAGTTGAGATGGCATCTAGTTAATGAGATGCATGTGGATATTGATTCAATTCTAGAAGCTTGATTAAATATTGTCTCTTTTATTTGTTCCTCATTTTCTTGGTTGGTTCATCCCACCTATAGCTTTAGATGTCATCTATATGCTCTTAATTCCCAAACTGGTATCTCCAGCTTGGACCTCTGCCTGAAGTTGCAGATTTATGTCTGTCTGTCTGTCTGTGTACCCAAAATTGCCTCCTCTTCAAGAAGAGGAAGCACTTGGAGCCCCACAGTTTCTCATAGTTAGCATATCCTAAACTGAGCTCCAGATCTTTTTTCCTGGGCATGCTCTTTTCTATTCTTCTCCATCTATTAAGTGGCATCTTCTACCTGCTGTTGGTCTTTGTTCAAATGTGAGATCCCTCCAGTTACTCTCCTCATATTGCATCTCTCTCCAACCCCTCTGCTTTATGTCCTTTAGCACTTATTGCTATTGAACGCTGTCTGTGCTACTTATCTATATGGTCTCCTCTATGAGAAGTAAGCTCTGTTATGACAGGAACTTCTGTCTGTTTTGTACCCAGCTCTCTTCCCCAGCAATCAGCCAGATGCTCAATAAATATTCACTAAATGAATAAATGAAAATGATGAGGAGGAAATGAATGATGGGAATGTTTCTTCTTACATGGGCATCAAGGATATTGAGCAGGCAATCGATCATTGAAAAAACACCAAGGAGCTGGCTGTGGTGGCACATGCCTGTAACCCCAGCAACTTGGAAGGCTGAGGCAGGAGATTTGCAAATTTGAGGCCAGCCTCAGCAACTTAGTGAGTCCTGAAGTAACATTGCAAGGCCCTGTCTCAAAATAAAAAAATAAAAATGACTAGGATTGTAGCTCAGTGGTGAAGCACTCCTGAGTTCAATCCCAGTACCATGCCAAACCAAACCAAACCAAATGACAACAACAAAAACCCCCAAACGCTGTAATCCCAGCTGCTTGGGAGGCTGAAGCAGGAGAATTGCAAGTTTGAGGTCAGCCTGGGCAACTTAGACCCTATCTCAAAATAAGGTTCAAAAGGCACTGGGGGTATAGCTCAGTGGTAGAGTGATTGCCTGACAAACCAGAAGCCCTGGGTTCAATCCCTAGTACCTCCAAATCAATCAAACAAAGAAAACAACAGCATGGGGACCTGCAGTGGTGTCTGGGGAGGTAGCTCAGATGCTCACTGGGGCATTCTGGTCCAACAGGAATTGGCTCAAGAAGGGAGGGCTCTGTTTCATATTACTAGAGGTATATTTTTCCTAGAGTCATTATTCAACCTTGTTTGATTGAACATTTATTGAGTAGCTGCCTGGCCACTGTGCTGGGGACTGAAGGTACAGATATGGTCTGTGTTGAATGAGACTTAGGAGACAAACTTACCTATAAATAAATCATTCTATATAGGGACCTAAGAACAATACTCAAGCCTGCCATAATAAACAATTTAGAGCCCTTCAGTTATTTTTACCTTAGAATTTTTTTTTTTTTTTTTTTTTTTTTTTTAGCAGATTCTGTTTGAGCGTGTGTTTTGATTGACAGGGCTCAGGAAGCACATCATGAATAAGAGCCTTCAGAAAAAAGATCATTGAGGACAATTGTTGTCAAACATATTTCGATGGCCTGCCCGCCCCTTTTAAGAACTTGCTGTCTACCTTAAATAAATCATATGAACTTTTGGTGCCTTGTAATTTCTCTCTGCAAAGGGAGGTTGATAAAAATCTTCCATCCCTGAGAGGACTAGTGCAGAGTTGAGAGGACAAGCCCTTGGTCCAGCAGCTGATCCTGATAAAGCCCTGGACTGCTATGGTGCCATCTTAAGGTGTGACTAGCCATGTGTCCACTCTGGGCTTCACATGCCACAAGTATCTCAGCAATCCCCGCCCCCCCACCAGTCCAGATCGAGGACCCCTCTTCTATGTGCCTGTAGCATCCCAAATTTCCTTTATCACATCCTATTCACAGTCCAAACTTCATAGTCTGAACAGTCTTCCAGGATGCCAAGTGTGCCCAAGACTTCTGACACCAGCCACACATCTGGGGGACCCTGGTGGGCCCCTCATTTCAGACCAGCTGGCTACACATTTATGGCTCCCCAAAGAGTCTCTCAGGTTTGACTACCCACTAGAAAGATTCACAGGCCTCTCTGAAAGCACTACACTTAACCAGTCAGAGGAAGAGACGCAGAGGGAGAAGTCTGGGAGATTTCCAAGCTCCAAGCACTGAACAGGCTGAGGGATACGTTATCCTCCAGCACATCAATGTGTGACAATTGCCAAATATTGCCAATTAGGGAAAATCACCTTGGCTCAGTGTCCAGAATCTTAAAGGAGGCTTCGTTACATAGGCATGAGTGATTGAATTATTGTCATGTGGTTGAACTTGGTACCAGGGTCCTTCCTCTCTCTGAAGACCAGTCTGATAGCTCAAGGTTCAAGCACCAACCTTCTGATGATACAGTGGTCTTTCTGGTGTGGCTTGCTCTCATTCTGATTCATCTTATTTACAAATACTATCATGTGGTCTGAGGAGCCCACCATGGACAAGAAACATTCCAATCACTTGGAAACTCCAGAGGGTTAGAGTTTAGCTCCCAGAAACCCAGGGCAGAGGCCAGTGAGAGTCTCTATTACACACCAGCCCCGTGACACTATTATAGCTACATATTTATCTGCTTCCCCAATTAACTTCTCAAGGGCAGGGAATATGCTACTTTGTTCATCATTGTCTTTGCATTTAATATAAAGTAGGTGCTACAAAAAACATTTGTTATGTGTATAAAAAAACAAACTGTGATGACTAGATAGATTCTATTTTGGCACTGATTCTAAAGCATGACCATTAGGTAATTGCTCAAATCCCAGTCTGGATTCTCTGTGTGCATTTCTTGGTTTCTTTTAGCCTGCTGATTTTCTCTTCTGTCTTACACTGATCCACTCTTTTTTGGGGGGAGGGGGGCGCTGTGGATTAAACTCAACCACTGAGTCACATCCCCAGCCCTCTTTTGTATTTTATTTAGAGACAGGGTCTCACTGAGTTGCTTAGTGCCTTGCTGTTGTAGAGGCTGGCTTTGAACCTGTGATCCTCCTGTCTCAGTCTCCCAAGCCACTGGGATTACAGGCATGCATTTCATACTGATCCAAGCCAGTTCATGTCAGGATAACTGCTCTATTCTACTGAGATTGGGATGTAGACAGGCACCCATGTGGAAATTAACAAAGTCCCCATCAACTGTATTTACACAGCTCTAGCTCTTAGCTACTGCACAGATCCTTGCTGATGCTGGTACAAGTCTCCTATCTTAAGTGCTTGCTCTACCAGCGATCGCCTGTTTGCTTGTACTAATTCTTCCTGCTGCTATGGCAATGGCTAATGTGGGATGATGTAGGCAGAGGGGTTCCCACTGCCATGACCGATTGACGTGAAAGCAACTTTCAGACTAAGTTATGAAGTAGTCACTTTTTGAAGGCAAAAAGATTTCCCCCTATTTTATGACTCAAAATACCTCTTTATGACTTAAAGTGCAAAGTACCTTTATTTATTTATTTTTTTGCATTGTTAAATGTCTCTCTAACTGTACTCACAATACCCCTTCCCATTCTGTGCCACTGATTGTGTAGCATATACGCTGAGGATAATGGTGAGCAATGTCAGGGGCACAGGACTGTGGAGAAGCCAGGGATGGAAAACTATCCCTCTGAGGGTCTATAACAAGGAAGGCAGAAGAGCTGGCAGCCTTGAATGGAAGGTGATGCTCCTGCTCCAGTGGTGGCTACTGGCAGGTTCCCTGATGAGCGCTGCAATATGCCAACCTCGAAGTGGGACTGGCTTGCCAGCTGCAGAACACGCATGCCTGCTGGCCTTGGGCTTGCTGGTGAGTCTAGGAGGCAACTGAGGAGCGGGGGTGGGCAGGGCCCGGTGCTTTGTTGGGCTAAAGGGAAAGCATTTAACCAGAGTTGGCTTCATCTCCAGCTGGCATACAAAGCAGCATCCCTCCAAAGAAGTAAGGTGAAGAATTGCTTAAATAGTCCCTCTCCTTTTCAGACATTGTAGAAAATAAAGATAAGCAAAAGATGTTCTTATCCTTATGTAACACTATAAAATATATGAAAAGGACATTGGTTTTATCCCAAGGTCATAAAATGTTCAAAGTCCAACTCATGGAGAACCTGAGATGTGAGAGACCACGCTGATCCTTTTCTTCTTTTCACTTCTCTTTCTCTTCCTGTTCCTCTTTGATACCGAACAATACGAATATTGAGACAATGGGTCAGGCTAGATGGCTTTTATAGGGCACACGCTGCTGGCTTGTGGCATGCCACCCGAAGGGGATGTCAGTTCTGTGAGAGGCGAGCCGAGGGGAGCCCAGGTCCCCGCCAGAACCAACCGCTGCCGGAAACGCTCCCTCGCTATTGTGTGTGTGGAGTAACAGTGACATCCTGTGGCCACTCTGGTTGATCTAAGTGGCTCCTTTATAGATAAAGAGGACTGTTTTTTGTCTGCACAGCAAGGTGAGCCTGCATTGACTTCTCCTTTAGACAATACACAAAAGAAAGGGGTGCAGGACGCCCCGCCAGCTTTCCGCAGATCTGTTTCAGCAGCTGTCTTTGAGTTGGGTGGGAGAGATTCCTGGGACAGAGATGGTGTCTGTTTTTATGCTCCATCAATTTAAATGCTGCCATTTGAGTGTTGAGTGAACCCTAATGATAACCACGAGGACAGTGTGGGAAAAGAGTGACAGCAAAGAGAAGCACTTCACCTGTTTATAGGACTTCCCTGTGGATTAATGCAGAATATAATCTGTTAGCGAAAAAAAAAAAAAATGCCTAAACTGCTTGACATTGACATTTAGCGCTTTTTTTTTTTTTTTTTTTTTTTTGGCAGTTTTGGATGGAATAACTTCATTTTGACCTTAAAACATATTTTGACTTAAAACAGAGGAGAGAGGGACTGGGGAATAAAACAGTTCTGATCTCAAGTTATTCTAATGTTCTCACATAATCTGATCTGATTTTGCAAGCCAAGGGTTTGTCTGTGTTTATCCAGGCCCTGGGAGTTTTGAGATTCCCAATCATCCATGCATCACCTACCATAGTGTACCATGCAGGTGGGACCCTGCTGGCTTCCGACTTGGGTGTGATGAATGAACTCTGGCCCGTGTTCCATGGAGGTCCATGATATTTTTGTCAAAAAGGTGCTGTTGCCCTGAGACACCCTCCGATCTCCTTTCTTTCCTAGGTGTCCCCAGGGTCACTGCTCCAGGAGTAAAGAGACAAAAGACAGCTTGCAAATTGAGTCGGTGCTCAGATGTTCCACAGAACTGAGTTCTAATTCCAGCTCGTCAGTAGCGAGACTAGTGATCACGGGAAAATTCCTTAACTGTTTGGAGTTTCACTTTTCTCAGTTGCAAGAATGGGTTTATCTTAAGAATTTTCTTCTCGGGGAGCTGGGATGAATTGTGAATACACACAACAGGGTCAGGGAATCTCCTGTGCATGTGGCCAGGGACCCAACAAGAACTCACACAGGTGAGCTGCTGCTATTGTAATTCTTGGGGACAGGCTTGTGCCCAGGGTGGAAGGTTTTCTGCCCTCATTTCATCGAGCATCAACAATAAGATCTCTGTGGTGGACTGAAGCCGTTTTAGGTTGAGGGCAAAAGAGAAACTAGTCGTGTGTGTGTGTGTGTGTGTGTGTGTGTGTGTGTGTTCATTGACCCATTCTTGCTGAGGCTCAGCATAAGCAGTTTGCCACAGGAGGGTCAGATGTAAGGGCTGCCCAGAGGTGATCTACAATGCTCAAGACAGAAAAAGAAGATATAAAAGAGAGAAGGAACAGGAGGGAGATAGCCAGGAAAATGCCAATAAAGGAAGGAAATGTAGGGGATTAGTGGAAAGTAAGACTTTCAACATTGAGTATTCTCTGAGGCCATTTTAAAGTTCTCCAAAATCATGATAACTTAATTCCTGTGTCAATAAAGGTTTCACGGACTTTCTGTCTAGTGGCAGGTAAAAAAAAAAAAAAAAAAAAAAAAAAAAAAAGCCTGGCAAGGTGGTGCACGCCTGTAATCCCAGCGGCTATGGACACTGAGGCAGGAGATGGCGAGTTCAAAGCCAGCTGCAGCAAAAGCAAGGTGCTAAGCAACTCAGTGAGACCCTGTTTCTAAATAAAATACCAAATAGGGCTGGGGATGTGGCTCAGTGGCCAAGTGCCCCTGAGTTCAATCCCAGTACAAAAAAAAAAAAAAAAAAAAAAAAGGACTAGGTAAAGGTTGGGGGAAAGCAATTGCCTTTTTAGTCCTCAGGTGACTTAAGGGTGAGGATTAAAGGGACAGTTTGGATGTCCCAATCTCCTTCTAGCTGATCAGCAATAAATAAATAAATAAAATTGTGCTGATTTCTGGGTCCTCCCTTAGGACCTCATGGCCGATTTCTCCTCTCCCTCTGACTTCTCCCTCTTCCTCTTTTTCAGTGTCTCCCAGTTTTTGGAATGACTCAGGGCCCACACAGATGGCGTTTACTGACTTAGCCTCAGAACCCTCTCACCTTCTCTAAACCTCACAGCCCCCACCCTGTTTTCTAAGTTCCACTCCAGTTTCTACATGCACTAAGGGACAGACGGATTTCCCACTTTCTGGCTGTTAAATCAAAGGAATTTCTCTGCAGATGCGTTCACTGAGGTGTCGACAATAACAAAGGGAAATAATGTGATCGCATCATATCTATTGGGGACTCGGAGTATGAAATTACGACATTTGCAGTCACTAGGAAAAAAGCTCAGGAGTTGAAATCCTTAAAAGGTGGTTGAGAGATATCTTGGAGGTCACAAAGGGGGTGGGCGGAGCTCAGAGGAAGGAAGCAAACCAAGAGTTTCACCTGGTTGGACCGAGGTTTGCTTACACTGACCCTGTGACGTCTGAGCCAAGTACCCAGGGTTGTGATGGCTCCTCTGCACTTGGCCCGGGAAGCTATTAACATGGGCTGGTTTGTTCCTATGATTTGTAGGGCAGAGTTTTCCTCTGGGAAACAAATGCCTGACATTTCTGATTATAGGAATAACAGAACTGATCACGCTTCAAATTATGTCTGAGAGCACACGAAACCTGGTTTTACACGCTAATGCTGTCGCTGGTAAGTTTCCTCCACACCCTGCCTTCTCCTTTCTTGCCCCATACCCACTCGACTGCTTCCCAGTTTAATAAAGGGGGAGAGGTTGAAGTGACACTCTGGGGTGGGTGGCCCCCGTGACTTTCCGTTCTCTCCTTCTTGCTTTTCCATCTCTTCAAAGATAGATGTTAAAAGGCATGAATGTGTTTCCCTCTCCTATCAGGCTCAAATAGGTAGTGTTCTAACTTGTCTCCTGAGTGTCAGTAGGGATGTTTTTAGTTCCAAGGGGCAGTAACACCACTTTCACTGGGTTAGATAATAAAGGATTTTTTTTTAACTCTAAGATTGCACAGTCCATAAGTAGGGAGTCTTCAGGGTGTCTCCAGTGGTCCAATAGTGTAAACCAGACCTTGTCTCTTTCCTTTTCTCTGTTCTACCTTCTACATTATCAGCTTCATCTTAAAGCTGGCTTTCCTCATGGTTACAAAATGGCTGCCAATGCCTTTAAGGTGGAGAGAGAGAGAGAGAGAGAGAGGGAAGAAAACTTTTCTTTTTTTCCCCCAAAAGAAAAGGGAAGACTCTTCTTTATTTGGGTGAGGTGTTGGTGTCAAGACCCCAGGCATCTTTCTGATTATATAAATTTATGTCCTGTGTCTGAACTAATTGCTGAATGCTATATCTAAGGGATGCCAGATGGTTTATGCCAACAGGGCCCATCTGTAGAGCCAGGGGAGTATGAAGGTGAAGAGAGAATGTCAGGTGACTCTCTTAACATGCTGCTACTCAACAGGGAAGAGACATTTCTACCCTTTGTTATTCCTTTTTTAAGAAACTATTTAATCTGCATCACTATATGTGAGAACCCATTTGTCTGTAAAGTACATACTATTAGGATGGGCATGTGTGGTCTCTGAAATCAGCAATCTGTCCTGGGGGCCATTAGAATTATGCCCACAGAGTCTCCACAACACATCAGGGGGAGTTTGTGCCTGGCACTTCTAGTGCTGTCTAGGCTAAGGCCTTAGTAACTTAGTGGAGAATCAGAGATAGTGTTTATTTGGCCGCCTTGCTGGGGCAGCCTCTTCCTGGAACAGATTTGTTACCTGAGAGTGAAGCTCACTGGATCTGGTGGGTAGATAGAGTCACACATGCCAGGTGTTGGGAGTTGGAGCTAAATGAACTCATTCCCTTCCGGAATTATCTGCTTGCAATCGGAACCAGTGACAGAGCAAGGTGCCTCCAGACAGTGTGCTTCTCCAGGTTGAAACAGATATTTCATCGGCATCGCCTGCTCTCTCTCCTTCCTCCTCCCATTGCTTTTTTCCCTACCAGAGAGGAGAAGGAAATCAATCCACTACCATATCTGTGCTCAAGCAGCTTTTGCTATGAAACTTGCCTGCTAACCAGGGCCTGTGTCCGCTTCCTGTTAAGAAGACTGGGAATTCTAAGACCAAAGCAAAAACAGCACAGATCCTTATGATCAGATGACTCATACCAGTGCATTAATGAAGCAATTGAAGAGCCAGATCACTTCCCCACCATCTTTGGGGCAGGTGGTAGTGGTTCTGTAGGTGGAAGAGACATGTGCCTGCCTGAGGCTCCTGATGCTAACTCCTTGGTCTTATTATTACTTTTAAACATTTTTTTATAACGTTATTTGTTTATTATTATTTTTTATGTGGTGCGGAGGATTGAATCCAGTGCCTCCCATGTGCTAGGCAAGTGCTCTACCGCTGAGCCACAACCCCAGCCCTCCTTGGCCTTAAACGGAAAGGTGAACACAAAGTCTACCTGCAGCTTTAAGATGCTCACATTTGCTAGCAGAGGAAATGTTTGAAATGACTACCCTTGAATTCTGACCGTTGTTTTCTATTTTTTTCTACTAGTGAAAGCTGAGAAGAGCAGTCAGACTTTTCCGGGAGGCAGGGGGAGGGAGCAGGGAGAGCCCTTGGGGGGAATGGCAGTCACCGAGATGGAAGTCCAATTCCAAGTCTGAGTCACCATCCTGTCAACTTCTGGAAATCCCAGGGTTCATGACCTTATGCAGGGAGGTGACTGGGTACAGGTTGCTGGATGGCTGGATAGGTGTCAGACTTCCTCGTATTTTGCAAGTGAGTAATTTGATTGCTCATTCTCCTTAAAGGAACAGACAAAGTTGGGTTTGGGTCTTGTAGTTCTTGGTGTACTGACTTGTTCTCGTATGAATTCTTGGTTTCCTTGCTCAGTTGACTTGAGTATTCTACATTCTCTGTCCAAACCTCCTCTGTTGCTTTAGCCTTCTTTCTGTCGTATGTTAATGTATTTAGTCACTTGTACTGGCTTGATATGATTCTGTTTCTTTGAGGTGAGTTTGCCTATCTCTGTTCTCATCAATGACTGATTGCATCTACAGTTGAGCTATCAGAAGTCACTGTTCTCTCTAAGCTCTCTGTAGAGTGCATGTGAGTTTTGACCTTCCTATCTGCCCTTGACCACTGCTGTTTTCCTCTCTGGTTTCCATTGCAGCACTTCCTCTTGGTCCCCTTGAAATCTTGTCCATCAGCTTAATCTCCGTGACCCACGTATTGAGTCATGCGACTGAACGTCCCCCACCACCCATCTGGTACGTGCTCCAAGCCTTGGCCATGTCAGATGGGGCTGGTATCATTTGGAAAATTCCCCTCTTTAAAAACCTTCCCTAAGATCAGTGGAGTAGAGCAAGCTGATCAGGGGAGGGACAACGGGAGAGAAAGGGAAGGTTCCAGGGAATGAGATTGATCAAATTATGTTATATGCATGTATGAATATGGTCTAATGAGTCCCACTATTATGTATAGTTATAATGTGCTAATAAAAAATAAAATAAAAAGCTTCCCTAGAGTGCCCTTATAGGTGAAAGAGATGTCGGCCCCAGCATCTCCCTGAGATGGTTTGACATTCTTTCCTGAGCAATCCAGTCCTTTAGTAGAGCCTCCCGGTCCCTCATCATCCTTGACATCTGTTTCTGCCCACCGCTGTGCCTCCTCTGCCTGGCAGTGAGTGTGCCTCTGCAGACACCACCACCTTCCCCACAGAAGCTCTCTTTGGGCAACAGTCTGGCTCTGTTGGTGGTTTGGGTGGTGGAGGATTCCAGAACATGACACCTAAAGAACGTGCCACTTTGGCTTAAGGATTATTTGGATCTAAACGGAGTTGAGAACACATAGACCCCGGAAAAGGTCTTTACCTATCCCAAACTGTTTACAAATAAAGCATAAATCCTCTCCCCCTTTTTTAAAGGAAATGTACATTTGTAAAGGAAATTCCACTCATAAAATATCTGCACATGAGGAAGTGAGTTATTCCCAAGACCCCTCTTATCACCAGAAAGAGTCTTTATTGGCCCAACATGATGATCCTTATTTACTTTGCATTTCCTCCTCTCTCCTTCCTTTAACTTGCTTCCTTGCTGGAAGCCCTAATCCCTTTTTCTTTGTTTAGCCTAAGTTGGTATATTAAGTTCAATCCTATGCTCTCTCCTTCATAGTCTCTCTCTCTCTCTCTCTCTCTCCCCCTTTTGAAATTCCTGTGCTTGCTTGCTTATAAAAGCAATTAAGCTATTTTTTTTTTTTTTTTGTACTGGGGATTGAACTCAGGGGCACTCAACCACTGACCCACATCCCCAGCCCTGTTTCATATTTTTTAAATTTAGAGACAGGATCTCACTGAGTTGCTTAGTGCCTCGCCATTGCTGAGGCTGGCTTTGAACTTGTGATCCTACTGCCTCAGCCTCCAGAGCTGTTACAGGCGTGCACCACCACATGGGGCTTTTTTTTTTTTTTTTTTCCCTAGTTAATCCAGCTCTTATCAGTTTGACTCTTGGACCCAACTGACACTAGGAGGGTAGGAGGAGAAAGATTTTTCCTTTCCTGCAGTGACTGGCAATTCTTTCTGAGATGGCAGCCTGAAGATATCAAACTTAGATATCTATCATAAATTTTTTTTCTCTCTAATCTTCTTTCAACACCTTTATTTCATGTATATGGACCAAGACACCCATCCTTGAGATTGGTCCATGTTTCCATTAAGACCATGTTCCTGCCATCTCCAGCCTTGTTCCATAGTATCTCTACCTCAGATGGGAGTCCCCTGGAACGTGACTTTGCAAGGGCTCAAGCGCCTATGCATGACAGATCCCACAGCCTCTGGCTGGTAGCTCCCTCTCAGCCTATCAGCCACTCTCTTCTCTGTTGTCAAAATACTAAATGTATTCATCAGCCTTTCCTTTCCTACTTAAGTCAGTCTCTTTATTCCCGCTTGGGAAAAGTCAAATTGGAAATGTAAAGATGGTCTCCAACTTAACAGTGGTTGAATTTATGATTTATGATGGCACAAAGGGGACCCAGCATTCAGTAGAAACTGTACTTTGAATTTTGAGTTTAGATCTGTTCCTGGACTAGCCAAGTGCAGCCTCATCTTCTCTTGGGTTACCAGGCAGCTACAGCTCCCAGTCAGCACCACCATCCGAGGAGAAGCCACCCACCCACGCTGCAGTGGCTCAGCTAAGATGCTCTGCAGGAAGCTCAGCAGCTTGGAGGGACCCCATGCATTTTCCACTTATGGTATTTTCTGCTTCCGGTGAGGTTTTGGGGAGATAGCTCCTCCATCACAAGTGAAGGAGCATCTGTATTAGAAGATAGGAGACGTCATTCTGTTAAGGCTGGAGAAATCCTGACTGAGTTGTAGCAAGAAAACAGCTTGTTAAACACCAGCGAGGCAGAAGGTTTCGTCTCATTGGAATGCTACTTATTCGATGCTTGAACAGCTCTTGGAACAGCAGGGCCAAGGGAGTGTCTCTGTGTACCAAAGGCAGGCATGGTAGATGCTAAACTGGCATTCATTTATTGGAATCCATTTTGGGTACTTTCCTTATTTCTCTCCTGGGAAGGCATTGTGGGGGGCATCTTTGAGTTAGATGCAGTCATATTTCAGATACTTACATCTCTTGTTTAGTGGGAAGATAAGCCAGGCTTGAAAATAGACTTGATATTCCTGTCATAGCACTAACAAAAGATACGCTTGCCAAAAAAAAAAAAAAAAAAAGAAAAAGTTTTTTATTTTCTTCTTGGTTTTTGTTTTTAGACTAAGGAAAACATGTCACGTGTAGTATTTGATCCGCATTTCAAAGACTGGAGTGAAACCATCAGCTGTATACAGCAGTCATTGGAAGACGGTTGCAGTCAACAAATTAATACAGCCCGTGTCTCCCTCCTCTCCATTTTGTTCTTCTTCTTGTGCATGCTATTGATTGATATACCTCGGGGAGGAGATTCTTCTGACTCAGACACTAAGCAAGATCCTAAAGAAAATATCAGCATTAAAAGGGAATAGAGGAAATAGCAGCAGCAGCAGCAGCAGCAAAAAATCGCTAATCTTTCATTTATAAGAGCTACCGAACATCTGGAGAGCACGCGGCTCCTTTAACCCCCGGAGTGCAGGAACAAATGAGCACCAAAGGGCAGCCCATGCTAATGTGGTGCCATTAATTTGCATACAATGGAGGACCCATCAGAAACACCTTGGAACCCTCTGGGTGTTCTTCTCCTCCTAGCACTGGGGCTCTTGAGGCACAGCTTGATGGAAGAGGAAGCTCTTTGGAGATTAAGTAACAGTGAAACCATCTTTAAAAAGCAACACTAAGTTAAAAAGAATGTATAATAATCAAAAAGAAAAAAAGTCAAGCAATTCATAGGAAAGATTTCTTTTAAACTATTCATGGGCTGTTGACTGAAATTTGTCTATCTCACTTAGCATCAATAACATCTTAAACCAAATGTCCATGTGTTGGTGAAAAAAAAAAAAATAGGAGAAACAATGTTAGGAATGATTACTGTGTGGTTCACATTTGGGTGGGGAGGATAGACCTTGCATTAAGTTGACATGGATTGAAATTTTTCTATTGCTTTATGATGGGGCACATCATTGGAAGACTCTGTAACTAGATTTTAAAAATATAGAAACAGAGATTATAATACTTGTTCTCTTTTCCTCCTCTCAGGGGTCTGTGGGATAATGTAAACATGCCAGGGAGTAGCTTTGTAGAGAAACCTAGGACAAGCCATACATGTGAGAATTAATGTTGTCATGCAGCAGTTGTAGTCGCAGCTCCACGTTTAGAAGTGGGAAAACATTCTAAATGTGCCCTTTTCTTCGATCCAGAAGAGAGTTCCCCATACCTCCCTCCCTAAAGCAGAGATCACACACTGGCAGCCATTGGCCAGAACTGGCCAACAGACTGGGATTGTTGGCATGCATGAAGCTTCTAAAGAAACTTTTTGAAGTAGTTTCCAACATTAAAAAGAATATCCAGATTTTTTTATTTCTCTTTAAAAAATGGAAAAATCTGGAATGATGGTGCCCTTGAAAAGTCAGCAGAAGTCCGTTGGAGAGGAGATTGCTGCAACTCAATGACTTGGCTCCCACCCTCCTCTAAGTTTGTTTATAGCCATTTGAGTTTGCAACACTTGTCTATGGGAAGCTACTGAAGATGGTTTTCAAAAACTTTGAGTAGCATACTGGATTAGCTAGGGTTCTCCAGGGGAAATTTAAATTATATATATATATTCAATATATATATAAATTGAATTTATAGATATATATAAATTTCCATCGATGTAATGAAAAAAAAAAATACTTGGCACAGGCTGCTTATGAAGTAAAGAGATTATTTTGGCTTATAGTTCTGGAGTTTCAGGTCCATGATTGAGGACGGGGTAGGGGCATCATTTTGGGCCTCTGGCAAGGGCAACATTTTATGGAGGGAAAGAGACAGGTGCAAAGGAAAGATGAGGGCTGATTATCTAACAGAAAAGGAAATGGGTTGCTAACACCTCTGAGCATCAGCCCCCCAACAGGTTGCTAACTTTCCAACACAAATCCCTGGGTGGCTGCTTCCTGCCCTTGGGCACTTAAGCAGGGATGAAAGAGAAGGTGGGGAGGGAGAGGAAATCTGGGATCTCTAAAGAAGCAAAACACACCCCCTCCCACAGGCATCCAGCTCTGATCCCCAACTGCTCTCCAGCCATGTCTGCAGTCTCTGTTCTGTCTTTTTCTTAAATAAAACTTGCTGTCTAGGCTTGCCTCAGCATTTCAGGTGTTTAATCTTCAACACCTGGGGCCTGAGGACCTGAGTCTGATTTCCAAGACCGGTATCAGGAGTGTATGTCAGGGTGAGTATTCATATCATGAGTCAGGAATGGGGGGTGGGGTGGGGAAGACTGGTGGGGTCCCACAGTCACTTCTGAGGACATGCCTCCCATGACTTGGGACCTCCCACGAGGCCCCACTTCCCAAAGGTTTCATCACCTCCCTACAGTGCCTCCCCAGGGACCAAGGTTATCTATATGAACTTTTGTGGATGCTCATCTAAATTATAGCTACATATGTTTTATATATGTGAACGAATGAATTGGCCCAGGAGATGACGGAGGCTGAAAAGTCCAGACCTGGGAGGACCAATGGCAGAGTTCCAATCCAAGTCTGAAGGCCTAAGACCCAGGAGAGTCAGTGGTCTAAGTTATTTTCAAGTCTGAAGGCAGGAGAAGGTCAATGTCCCAGTTCAAATATAGTCCGAGAGAAAGAGTTTTTTTCTTATTCAGCCTTTCCTTTTATTCAAATCTTTAATGGGTTGGATGAGGCCTGCCCACAGGGGAGAGGACAACCTACTTTACTCAGTTTATCAATTTAAACAGGAATCTCAACCAGGAGCACCCTTACAGACATACCCAGAACAATATTTAGCCAAATATCTGGGCACTTTGTGGCCCAATCAAGTTGACACATAACATGAACCATCATATGTACCTAATAACCTTTTAGCTTGGCTGGGTAGAGGGCGGATTTCCTATGTGGCATTTATATAAAATCCTGTAAGACCCCCTAGGTTTGGAACAGGACTGGAGAAAAAGTTTCAAATAAATGTTCCAGAAAGAGAAGACAACTATTAATTTCTTTCTCAAAGTTTTCTGTGTACCTTCACTTTTGAAGTCATAAGGAGCTACTAAATATTTCTGAGAGTTTACATTTGCCAGTGAAATTAGGACGTCACACAGAGAAGATGGTTGCTGCAGAGCTATGTAATGCTTTTCTGACTGGAACTCTGGATAATTATTCAACTGGGCATGGGAGCCCTGCCCAGGATCTAGGTAGTGATGCCAAAGGAAGAACCACCCAGAAACTTTCCATAGAGATTCTAGAAAAAGAGAGAGAGGCTGCCCCGTTGTGACACATCGTTATCCACACTGGCTAAAGCTTCTTGGGTGTTGAGGGTATTTAAGTGAGGGTGAGAAGGAACAAAGCTGAACATCTGGTACATAAAAACCAGCCAAGAACCATAGTCAGAATATTGTTCCGCCATCTTTAAGATGGTGGAAACAATGTTCACCCAAAGGCACACTTAAGGGCACAGGTAACAACTCCAGTCTCCACTCACTGTGAATGAGCTTAGAGTGGATATGCAAGCTAAAGTTGTTGTTGTTATCATTATTATTATTATTTTAATCCAAAGCCTTGAAAAGGAGCAGACACAAAATACTGCCTACCTCAATGAAACATCAGAATATAATGTATTAGTTTAGTTCTCTTTTCTGGATTATTGTAAACAATATAATGTCATCATTGACCATTTCTTTTTCTTCCTTTTATTAAGATCGTTTAAGATGAATGACCACTTGGTGGCTGATTTCCATCAGCATTATTCTCTTTCGATGCAGGTTGGAAATCTCTGTCCCATTTGCTTTTGCCAGGTGTTCCTGCCTGCCCAGCCCCCTCCTGGGCTGTGAGCATTCTTTGAAGGGCCGAGAGAACCAGAACAGCCATTCCACGTCTCTCAATGAGAACTCCCTCTCCAGAGCCCTTGCCTACCCCCTGCCCTTCAAAAGGGAACGTCAACCTGTCCAGTGGGCGTGAGTGGTCATGATTTAAGCCGAGCCAAGTGCTCAGCTCTCCACTGGGAGCAGAGTTCTCTGCCTCGTAGCATTCCTGGCCATCTGGGCTGGGAGATGGAGACCACCGTGGCACCAGAATAACCTTGGGCAGTTCTTTTGCAACTTATGCTCCAGGAATTGCCGTGCCCAACACTGTGGCACATGAGACCAGGAGCACGGATGCCTTGTGACCTGGAGAGGCACTGTCTATTCTCTTGCCTCCAGTGCCCCTCTCTCCCACCCCTGACCCCTCACTCACTTAGTATTCTATTCCATAATCTGATAGGCTCACTCCCTACCTGGATGTAGCTGGGCTGAGCACCCACACACGCACACACGCACACGCAGACACTCACACACTCTGAATGCTTATGCTCTTCATAGGAATAAAGGGGCTCCTTGAAATGGCAAGATGAGGCTCACGTGACCTGCACAGAACAAGGGCCAGTGAGACTGAGGAGAGGGTCTGATAGAGTCTCGGGAGGAAATGCTCTTGGGTTTATTCTGCTGACCTGGAGCTTTTATGGCAGGTGTTATGAGTTGTCGATTTTCTCCTTGTTTTCATGAACAAGTTTCTTTGTTTCATCTCTGGTTGGTTTGGATCTGGAATGTTCCACAGAGGGTCTTGTGTGGAAGGCTTGGTCGTCAACGCAGCAATGCCCAGAGGTGGGATCATGAGGTTGGATCATGAGGTTCTGATCTCATCCATGGAGAAATCCACGGATGGTTTCATAATTGAATGGAGTATTGGAAAATGATGGGGTCTATAGGAGGGGGGCCTGGTTAGAGGAAGTCGGTCCCTGGGGGTCATGACCTGGGAAGGGTATATTGTTCCCTGTGCTCTCCCCACTCTGCTTCTGGCTGCCACGAGGTAAGCAGTTTTCTTCTGCCACATCTGTCCAACGCACTGTTTCTGTCTTGCTACAGGCCTAAAAGCAATGGAGTCAGATGATCATAGGTGGAAACCTCTGAAACTTTGGGCCAAAATAAATCTTTCCTACTTCAGGTTGTTATTCTCGGGTATTTTGTCACAGTAACAGAAAGCCAACACATTCTTTGTCAAGACTAGTAACCACACCAACTAACCTTTACCCCCAAAGACTTTAATCATCATGCAACATGCTGTCTTTTTTAGTTCACATGGAACTTGATGACCTGTCATGATCTTTCAAGTGGAATAGATCCTTAAAGAGTAATTAAGCCAAAAGGCTTAATTACTGAAGTGAGGGGAAGTGAGGGGATACATGTTTTATCTGTCCTGATACCACTGTAGTCCATGCTATGAATTTCTCACTGGGATATGGAATAGCTTTCTACCTTATATCCCAGTTTTGACTTTATGTGTTTGTTCAGTCCACATAACAGTCAAAGTGATCTTTTAGAAAATGCAAATTGTATCTCCCTCATTAATTAACTGAACAAATTTTATTGAGCACCTAATATCTGCCAGGTATTATTATAGGTTCTAGGAATATTGGGGTGAATGAGACAGAGCCTTCTCTGTTTCATCATGGGTCTTACATTTTAATGCCTTCCACAGCTTTAGAACAAAGGCACTGATCTTAAAATGATTGAAGACAAGGCTTTGCCTGATTTGACCTTGACTCAAATACCCAGTATCCTCTGGCACATCCTTTCCCAGCCCTTTTGCCTTCTACTACAGTGGGATACGCCAAGACCCTCTCTCCTCAGGACCTTTGCACAGGTTCTTCACCACCTTGCCACTTATCATTTCCACGTCTGTCACATCTCAGCTCACTGTCCCTTCCTCAGTAATGTCTTTTCTGACCTCCCCTCTAAACGAAGGTCTCTTCTGATATTCTTTAGTCTGCACTCTGCCCTTTTCCTTCATGACACTGATCTTGGCATGTGCTCATCAATCCAACCCCGTATGACTGGTTTCTGCCTTCCCTGCTAGACTGTGAACCCTGGCAGGTAAGGATATGCCTGCTTTGTATTCTGTGATAACATCTTTTAAGTAGGTAGTGTTGAATAAACATTTGGAGAACAAATGAATGAATGAAGGAATTCTTTTTATGGAAAGGACAGGTAAACTAAAAACAGCTTTGTAGCTATATCTTAGAGACATTTAGATTTTAAAAGAATCCCTCAATTTTAATGTCTTTTTTATTCTTTTGACAGAAAAGATTATCCAAAATCATAGTTCATAACTGGCAGGAACTGGGAAATATCTGAATTTTTATCTACTCACAAGCTAACATGTTAGTCTATGAGAGTTTCTTGAATGCTAACGGGAGACATGAGACTCTTGGGTCAGAGACAATAGACTCTATTACCCATAATGCAGCAAGCAACATAATAAACAGTATATTTGCATAAGTTCTCCTGACTCCTAAGTTCCCTAGGACTTGGGATTAGTACAGATGGATATACTGTGGGATATGACTCCTGAAGCTAGAAAACCTGAACCTTGTAAAAATGAACATTGTAAAAATGGATAGTAAGTGTGCCTGCCATTTGTGACAGAAAAAGATACCATCTCTACCTTCTAAGACTATAAGCCAATACATCCTTTGTTCTAGATTGAGTCACTACTGTCTTCTAATGCTTTTTGTTTCACAAATAACCCTAAAGACAATCTGTGAGAAAGGTAATTATTGCATTACTCAGAAGATGTGCAGAGACATTAAAGAACCTTGGAGAATTTTCCCCCAACAATATCCACCCCACATTTGGCCTCTGGTAAATCCATCGTCTTGGTTCTGGTTAGTGTACCATGCCGATCCTTCAACCCCTCTAATTAATCTAATTGACATAAACTAGGACCAAATACCATCAATTTGTCTCACAGAGCATTTAACTAAGTCCAGTATCAACAGGAAAACTCCAAACAGCAGAATGAGGAAGCCTGAATCCCACCAGATGAGCAAATCCTGTAAACCTAAAGGATTTAACTTGTCAGGTGACTTTTTCCTTTAGTTTCAGAACTGATTATTCTACTTAGTCTGAGGAATTAACTCAGGTTCAGGAGAATGTATCAGTGCCTGCTAGACTCTGCCTTGATCCAAGAGGAAGGTTAGCTCAGGACTCTCATCAGTAACTCCTTGCCAGTTGGTTGAGGCTGATTTCAATGCCTTTGAGACATCAAGAGTTGTTATCAATTTCTGGAGTTAAGGTCAGGGAGGAATTTTCTACTGATTTTCTAATTGTATGACTCCCACTGGAGAAAGCTGTCCTCAGGGTGTGCCTAAGCCTGTTGTCCTTCAGGGAAGATCTCCCAAATAACCAAGAGTACCTTGTGGTGGAGAGATTTGTGCTGTCATCTAAGGGCTACCGACTTCACTAGTGATGTTTGCTTAAAACATCTGACTCGGGGGTCTCTAAAAAGCCCAGCAAAACAGCAAGGGATTGCTCAACTCCCAGCATTTCCTATGCATAGTACTTTCTATGTTTTCTGAGTGTCTTTCTCCTATGATTTCTATAGCTGTCACTGTGTCCATATCTGGCTTCAACATAAAAAGTGTGGTTTCAGGAGCATCCATGGCCCCCTGACCTTGAAAAGGAAGTACAGTTTCCGGTTGGTACCTCCTTGCTTTCCCACTCAGGTGGAGCCCATCTCAGGTGGCTGGCCCCAGCTGATGATGACTCAGTTGGTCTCCCACTTGGCTGGTAGATCTTCAGATTCCCAGTTCAGGTCACATGTCCTGGTTTTTGGAGTGATGACACTCCATGCTGCCGGATTAGAGGCAGTCATCTGATCCATGGGATGGAAATAGTGGTGGAGGAAAAAGTCCAGAGGCATTGACAGGTGTTTGGCACGGGAGGTGCAGGAACTGGGGATAGCCTCTACTATTTGAGAGACTCGTTAGTGCCATCTTGGGAAGACTGGCATACAGAAAAGCCAATGATATTTAAGGTGCTTGCATCAGTTTGGGAGAGGGGCACCAGGGCATTTTCTTTCATGAGAAATGGTTCAGTGAAGTTTCAAAAAGACAACTATCAGTGTCTCTCTTCCTTCTTCCTTCCTGAGTCCTGAGGTGTTCTCTTCTGAAATTCCAAGGCTGTTAATAAGTGTGTCGTAAAATGTACAAAGGCCAATTAATATCCCCTACCTTGGCATATGCAGACCATCTTAGGGAGACTTTGTGAGTAGCACACTCCACCAAGTGGTTGTCATCATTATGTGCCGTCGTCACGTCGCTCAAACAGAGAATCCAGGCAGCTACACTAGAGTTAAATTTGAGTTCTCAAGTCCTCCGTTGGGCTGTGTTTCTACCCAGAGAGTAGCCCAACCAGGATGGCCTGGGAGTTACTGTTAGAGGAGAGAGAGAGAGAGAGAGAGAGAGAGAGAGAGAGAGGGAGAGAGAGAATGAATGAATTATACCTAAGGGATGGTCAGGTAGAATCCAGAATTTTCAAAATAGCTTTATGTATTCTCCTACCCCTTTCATCCTATTTAATTGTCCAGTAAGTGCCCAAGAGAAAACAATCCTTTTCTGGGGACAGCCACATTCAGTGGTGAGATTGCACTGTGAAAGGCATATGTGCTAGGAGGAGGTGATGGAGGTAGAGTCAGAAATTTGAGGCCTTTCCAACTCTCCACAATACCATATATGGATGACAGAGAGCATGCCGGTCTACCTTGACCATTCATCCACACTCAGGTAGTTTTTTTTTTTTTTTTTTCTTTTTCTTTTGGTACCAGGGATTGAACTCAGGAGCGCTTGATCACTGAGCCACACTTGCAGCTCCATTTTGTATTTTATTTAGAGACAGGGTCTCACTGAGTGGCTTAGCACCTCGCTTTTTGCTGAGGCTGGCTTTGAACTCTCGTGATCCTCCTGCCTCAGCTTCCCGAGCCACTGGGATTACTGGTGTGCGCCACCATGCCTGGCCTCAGGTAGTTTTTATGATGAAAGTTTTACCATTGTCTAACTGCAAAAGGTCCCAAAAGTAAGAAATATAACACCTTTGCCTCGTGGGTTACATGATGGTCTTCCCCACTGTGAGATAAACAGATTAATTTGGGGTGGGAATCACAGGTTTGGCATGCAGTGGCAGCTTCCACATCGAAACATAGAGCCCTTTACTTTGTTCACAGTCCACAATGGTGCTAGGGCTGGGAAAATGAAGGCTGTAGACAGCAACGGTGGCAATCTGGTCCTGTCACAAACTTGATTCCAGCAGGTCCCACTAGAGCAGTCTCTTAACTGTGGGCATCTATGGGAATGACCCAGATGGTTTGATTGGCAGCCATGATATGTTTACACATTTCATGGCCCCAAAGCAGGGTGCCCTTCATCTGCCAGTCTGTAGTGTTCCAAATGGCAGACAAAGTAGCTACGCCATTGGCAACAGTTCAAGAATCAGAAAAAAAAAAAAAAAAAAATGTAATGGGGTTCATCAAAGAGAGCTTTGGCTAGAGTTAGGAGAATGGTTTTGAGTTCTGCCCACTGAGCTGCCCAACTACACCCCAGTTCTGCACAAATGCAGGGAAGTTGGACAATTGCAGTGAGCCTAGTAGACACCACCAGGTTTTAGAGTAGCCAGACCCCCACCCAGGTATTTCAGGGAAACTCCATGATGCAAGGGTCCCACTGGGCCAGTGGCAGAACGGGAGATGACATTTTCACCAAGGGATCCTACTATTATTGCAAATAATGCCAAGATGGTGCTGGGGCCAGGCTAGTCTTTTTTGACAAGTGGGGCTAGTTGGGTGTCTTCTCATGTTATTAGTCATTAAATTCTAGTTGGTCCATCCCCCAAAATAAATATGAGAGTCCCAAGGACCCCCTGCTAGGTCGGGTGTTATATTCGTACAAGACCCCAGTAGCAAGTTCAGAGCTTCTTTTCAAATTGACATACCTGAGTGTCAGTCAGCTTTCCATAACTGAACAAAACACCTGCCAAGCACAACCTGGAGAAGATTTTAATTTGGGCTCATGGTTTCAAAGTCTCCATAGCTGGCTGGCTCCATCCCTCTGGGCTTGAGGTGAGGCAAAACATCAAGGTGGAAGGGTGCAGTGGAGGAGAACTGCTTCGGCTCACGGCAGCCAGGAAGCAGGGAAGGAGAGAGGGAGGAGCAGGAGCAAAACATACCCCCCAAAGGCACACCCCCAGTGTCCTGCTTCTATTAGCTGTGCCCGACCTGCCAACAGTTACCACCCAGTAATCCATTCAAATTACTAACCCATCAACTGGATTAATCCACTGATGTGGTTAGAGTGGATTACTGAGCAACAGTGGTTACAATAGAAAATGAGATAAAGTATAATCAGTTATCTCCATGTGGCTCTTCCTGATTGGGAGAATTCCCTCTGGTGCTTATGGGGTTAGGTAGTATAAGCAACAGCAATAATTCAAGTCTGCCCAAGACTGCCCTCTTAGCTTCTCTTGTCCACTGTGAACCTCACTCAAATTCTATTAGTTGAACTTGGGTATTTCCTTCTTCCATGACACCATGTATAATAGTGACTTGGGGGCCATATGAATAGCGTCATAACAGTTTTATCCTGTCTCCTTCCTCCTGTGTACAGGTTTTGATTTTTCTTGAGCATAGGGAGGCTTTGGCTCCACCTGCAATCATCCTTTCCTTTAAAGCTGCTGAGGCCAAAAGTAGAAGAGGAAAGTGGCATCAGGGGTGTGTGTGGGGGGAGACAGTGACTTTGGGTCACTGAGCAAGGCTTTGTATTAATTTTCACTTTCAAGCTGTCATCTGCTCCTGGCTCAACTCAACCCACCTGTAATGTTTTTGGTCCACCCGAACCTCTATACGCTTGTCGCTGACACCATTTGTTTTAGGTTTAGGTGCTTAATAAATGATAGTCTCCCCCCCACTCTTTTTAAAAAATTATATGTAAGTGCTGTTAACTAAGCTTAATTTAAAATGAGAAAAAAAAATCCAACCTCTTGGAATCTTCTTTTTTAAAAATGATGATTACTATTTCACTAAGCAAAAGTGGAAAAATGTGTTTCCCGCACAACCAAAGAGGAGAAAGGCTGAACAGTGGGTATGGTGTGGTGACAGGGATCAGCAAGAGAGAATGAGACTAGGCCTCTCCAGGGGGAAGAGGAAGAGCCACCCAAGTGGTTCCTGGACCCCCAGGTGTCTGAAGAGGCTGAGGAACTGCAGATCATGGATCCAGGGTAGGCCTTCCTTCATCAACTCCAGATGAGCCAGCCCACAGAGAGCTGTCTGAAGGGCTGCCTCAGACACCCCGGAGGACTGACAATGGGGCCTCTAATGCAGAGCAGCTTAGGACCAGGGCTTCTCTCTGAGCTCTCTTCCTGGTGCTGCCGTGTGGTCAGCTGAGCTTCCTGCTATCATCACCGCGTACAACTGTCCCAGCCTGGGACTCCTTTTTATCTCCAACAAAGAAAAAAACAAAATAATAATCTTGTGGTTTGAAAAGACATTTGGTCCAAAATGTAACATTTAAAAGCATGTGCATTCAGTGAATATAGAACAGCTAAATTTGAAGCATATTTAATGGACATGCATTTATGTGCCATTAATTCTCTTAGAAGCTAATTTATGTATCCCTGCCTCACGTTGGCATTCAGTGGGTATTGACGTCACACTGCTTAGAATCATTTCGAACAGACACTTGGGAAAGATAAATAAAATGACATTTGATGGATTTTATGATCCAATTATTCACTCCCAAGGTATGTGTTTTCTTTATAATTACATGCTTTTCAGACAAATATGAAAGATTTTTGGTGTGGATTCAGTAATCTAAAAATTCTCATTGCTTTTACTTGGCAATGGCCCCCGCTGGGACAAAGATATTTTATGATATGTAAGTGCCTTAACTAAGCTGAGGTGAAAATTAGATAAAGAAGAGGTAAGGTACACTCCTCCCATAATGCTGTCAATTTATAGGTCCTGGAAAGCCCTAATCCCTAACTAGAGATAATGACTAGAGGATTCTATTGTCCTTGCTACCACCTAAGAGAGCTAGAGTCAATCAAAGCCTGAGGACTCAGGATGAGGTTGTACTCTGGCTCTTTGTACTGACCACAGTTCTGCAGCTCTTTGCGTT
The DNA here is from genome assembly GCA_025594165.1 of Tamias sibiricus. NCBI lineage: Eukaryota > Metazoa > Chordata > Mammalia > Rodentia > Sciuridae > Tamias > Tamias sibiricus. The sequence continues at coordinate 57,736,334 of CM046671.1, read as the reverse complement.
TTATTTCTCTACCTATATACATCCCTTTTAGTCAGTTGGTTTAGTCAGTTGGACCATGACTATATTTAAGTCATCTTTGCATTCTAGCATCTAGAACAGATGAGCTTCTCCAAAGAATAGGCTCTTTTAGTTCTAGCTGCCTTCCTCCCGTCACCGCATACATTACTTTTGCTAAAGGTCCACAAGGTGAGTCACGTGGTCCTGTGGCTACTCACCAATCCAAGAGAGATTTCCTAAAATCTCCTGATTTTGAAAAAGGCACACTCAGACATCGCTGATGGGCCTGCAAATTGGTGCAACCATTAAGGAAAGCAGTATGGATATTTCCTCAGAAAACTTGGAATGGAACCATCATTTGACCCAGCTATCCCACTCCTTGGTTTATACCCAAAGGACTTAAAATCAACATACTACAGTGATGCAAAATCAACATACTACACTGATGCAGCCACATCAATTTTATAGCATCTCAATTCACAATAGCTAAGCTATGGAACCAACCTAGGTGCCCATCAACAGATGAATGGATAAAAAAAGTATGGTATATATACACAATGGAATATTATTCAGCTTTAAAAAGAAGAATAAAATAATGGCATTTGCAGGTAAATGGATGGACCTGGAGAATTAAGCAAAATAAGCCATCCTAAAGAACCAAAGGCTGAATGATTTCTCTGATATATGGATGCTAATTCACAATGTGTGGGGCAGGGGTAGGGGAGAATAGAGATACTTAGGATTAGACAGAGGGAAGTAAAGAGAGGAGAGAGGGTATGGGGGTAGAAATGATAGTATAATGAATGGGACATTATTACCCTATGTGCATATATGATTACACAACCTGTTAACTCTACATCATGTACAACCAGTAGAATGAAAAATTATACTCCAGTTATGTATGAGATGTCAAAATGCATTCTACTATCATGTATAACTAATTAGAACAAATTAAAAAGTGACTAATTAAAGAAAAAAGATCTCCCAGTTTCTCTCATTCCATTTCTGTTGGCACCCAATTGCTTTCTAAAGACTTGGTTTCCCATCTGTTAGGCTATACATGGAGAAAATACTGGGAAGCTTACGATAAGCATCTGATTCATATATTGACACCATGCTATGTATCTCTTATGTGATACATCAATCTCTCTGGAGCTGGGTTAATGTACATTTATGATGTGTCTGCATGTCTTATCTGATTTACCTACTTATCTCTCTATCTCAGGCTTTGCATTCTTGATTAATGATAGCATGCTCCAGAGCCTTCTATCTACTCTAGGCATTAACAGTTCTGATAACTAAATCGTGGACCTTGGTGAATTCTGCTCTGTGGTGATTGGTCTGGATTAGCAGCGGGCCTTGTGCATGTCCCAGCCCTCGACACTGCAGTGTGTATGCAGTTTTCCTAATGGATCTAAATATTATCTTATCTAATGAACAGAAAGGGGGAATATATATATATATATATTATACACATATAATATATATATATATAAAATACATATGATTATATATATATAAAATGAAATAAAACAAAAATCTGCAGAAAGAATGTCCATTTGGTTTTTTGTTTTGTTTTGTTTTTCTTTTGATTTAGAATTGGTTAAAGGTTAGTCTAACATTATGGAATACTTTTCAAAATTGAATTGCTAATAGTTGGTAAATGCTGATAAGCACATCACAGGTTGCTAACATCTTCTTACAGGTAATTCTGAACCAGCAATGTATTGGTGATACAAATCTCCAATTTGGATATCATGTTTTCTTCTGCAAACTCTTGGAATGCTCACCTGGAATCTCTGAGCATGTTTGGAATATGGAAAGACTAAGACAATGGAAAGGGAGGGGATTTTGTGAGGCAGGTTTAGGTGGAACTGTTGGTGCACTCTGCACCTCTGTGCTGACCTTCCTCCGAGGGGTTGTAGGTGCATCCACCTTCTGACCCAAGAAGCGTGAGACATGAATGGAGTCTCACAGGTAGAATGGAAATGGTTTCCTGGAGTTGGCTGACCCAAAGGATGGGGACTTGTCTCATTGCTGAGAAAGATAAAGAGGGTAGGTCAGCAGGAGAGATGCTGCCCTGGGAGTCACCACCTTCTCTTCCTGACAGCAAGTGTGAAGACTGGGTTTGGCCTTACCTCCGAGTGTGTTGGGGCACAGCCCTCTGTTTCCCAGTCTCAACCTCATGAAAGCCATTTGGGGAGTTTACCTTGGATTTCTTTGTTGCTGTTTCTTGTTTGCTCTGTTTTTTTTTTTTTTTTTCTTTGTAAATTGAAGACTATGGATGCATATATTTATATACACATAGAATAAAACATACATATGTTTGAAATTATTAAACATGGGAAAATTAGCAGGCATAAAATTAATTTTATAAAAATGTACAGTTCCAAGCCAGGGGCTGTGGTGCATGCCTATAATCCCAGTGGCTCAGGAAGGAAGATTTTGAGTTCAAAGCCAGCCTCAGCAACTTAGCAAGGCCCTAAGCAACTCAGTAAGAACCTGTCTCTAAATGAACCTCTGGGTTCAATCCCTGGCACCAAAAAAAAAAAAAAAAAAAAAAAAAAAAAAGTATGATTTCATGTGTTATTGTGTAACCACTACTACAATCAGGACACAGGATAGTGTCATCACCCGAAAACGTTCCTTTCCAGTGTCCCTTTGTTGTCAATACCTCCCCTGACTCCTAATCTCTGTTCACCACTGATTTCCCCCCCAACTTTATAGTTTGGCCTTTTTCAGAATCTCATATAAGTGCTCCTGTTTCTTATCATAATGCCTCTGAGGTTCATGTGTGTTTTTTGTTGTATCAAGAGTTCATCCCTTTTCACTGTTGAGTAGTGTTCCATTGTATCAACAAACACGGTCTTTTTAGGGTACCATTGAAGAACTTTGGGGCTGTTCCTAGAGTTTGGCAATAGAGTTTACAAATTTCTATGCAAACATCATTTTTATTTATCCGGGTGAAGACCTAGGTGTGGGATTATTGGGCCAGATGGTTAGTGTATTTCATAAGAAGCTGCCAAATTATTTTCCACACTGGAGGTACTATTTTGCATTCCATGTGCAGTGTATAAGAGTTCTAGTTCCTCTACTTCCTCACTTATACTTGGTGTTGTCTTTTGTGTTTTTATTTTATTTTATTTTAACCCTTTCTCATAGGTGTTCATTGCTATCCTATTGTGGTTTTAATTTTGCATTTCTTGAATAGCTGAGCATATTGTCCTGGGCATCACCATCCATGTAACTTCTCTGATGAAGGGCCTGTCTTGCCTATTCATGTGCATCTGTGATGGTGGTGTTTTTTTCCCCTATTGTTGAATTTTGAGTGCTCTTTATATATGCTGGATACAAGTTCTTTCTAAGATATCTGACTTTCAAATATTCCTGGTCTGTAGCTTGTCTTGTACTGTTCTTAACAGTGTTTTTCACAGAGCAGACATTTTTTTTCTATTTGCTGAAGTCAAATGTGTTTATCTTTCTTTTTTGAGGTTGTGCTTTAGGGGCCCAATCTAATAAATTTGGAGAACTCAAGGGTGGCTAAGAATTTTTCTGTGTTTTCTTTTGGTAATTTCATAATTATACATTTTACATTTAGGTATATGTTCTAAATTTTTGTTTAAACTAAGAGGTACAAGTTGAGATTCACTTTCTAGCACTTGGATTCCAATTGTTTCAGATTGTTTGTTGAAAAGACTGTTTCCTTCAGTGAATTATCTTTGCATGTTTGTCAAAAATCTATTTGTCAGGGCTGGGGGTGTAGCTCAGTGATAGAGCACTTACCCAATATGTGCAAGACCCTGGCTTCCATCCCTAGCACTGCAAAAAAAACAAAATTACTTAGCCATATTTTATGTGGATCTATTTCTGGACTTTTAATTCTTTTCCAATAATTTGCGTGTCTGTTCCTTCACTAGTACCATGTCTTGATGATTGTCACTTTAGAGAAAGTCTTTAAACAGATAGTATTAGTACTGTTTTCACCTTCTTTTTCAAAATTATTTAGGCTACTCTGGTTTCTTTGAGTTTTTATATAAATAAACAGGTCACGGGAGCATGATTTGTGAAACTTTAAGAAAAGTGAACAATCTCATGTAAATATAATTCAGATCAATGCTGTCATCAGCATCCCCAAAGTCTCTTTTATGCTTACCTATCCCTGCTCACTACTCCTTCTCCAGCAGAAAGCACTAGTTATGACTCCTGCTACCACAGATTAATTTTGTCTGCTTTATAAACTTATATAAATAAAATCATGTAATATGTACTCTTGAATGTCCATGAGATACGTCTCAAAGAGTCATCCTAGTTATTGAATGTAGCAGTACTTTGCTTTTTGCATTGCTGACAATATTAATTTTTAATAACACACCTTGATCTATCTATCTGTCCATCTTTGTTTCAATAAGGAATTTGGTTAGTTTTCATTCTGGGGCTATTAGAATTTTGCCAGAAGATAGTTTTATGCATCTTGGAAAATATATGCATACATTTTTGTTGTATTACCTGGGAGTAAAAATGCTGTTTCATGGAGCATGCTTATGCCTAACCTTGGTCCTTTCTTTTTTCTCTCTCTCTCTCTCTCACTTTTGTCATTCTGATGACTATGTGTATCTCATTGTGATTTGGATTTGTAGTTCATGGTGACTAATGAACTGCATACTATTCAAATATCTATTGCTCATTTTGATATTCTCTTTCTCGATCTATTCAAAACTTTGGCCCATTTAAAACATTTGGAGTTCTGTGATTTTTGTTTTTTTTTATTTATGCTAGTCACTTGTTAGATATGTGTCTTACAACTATATACTCCTATTGTGCACTCTATTCATGGTGTCTTTTGATAAGCAAAAGTCTTATACTAGTACACTCCAATGCAACATTTCCTGTGTACTTATTGTTTTTCCATATCCAGTTTAAGAAAATTTTGCTTACCCCTTATTCCATTTTGGGCAGTTATTCTCTTGTGTTATCTCCTGGAAGTTTTATTGCCTTTTCTTTTGCACTTTAAGTATATCATCCATCAGCAATTGATTTTGGGATTTGGTTTGAGGCATGGACCAATGTTCATCTTATTCTTATGTGGAAATTCAATTATCCCAGCACCATTTATTGAATAGAACATTTCTTCCCCACTGGATCGAAGGGGTTATTTGTCATAAATCATGTGACTATATAAGTATGGGTCTGTTTCTGGACTTTCTATTCCATTTGTTCTCATTGTTTATTCTTGCACTGATACTATGTTTTAATTATGGTAGCTTTATAATAAAACTCGATATCCAATAATGTAAGCCCTTCAACTTTGTTCTTTGAAGTTGGTAATTTGCATTCCATATTAATTTAGTTTCCATAAAAACTGATGGAATTTTTATTATAATTCCACTGAAATTATAAAGCTGGAGAAATTTGGGTGGTGTTTTCCAGGGCTAGAGCTAGTTCAAAGACTGGCAGGCAAAGAACCATGGATTAGGAATGGCAAACTGAAAGCTTCCTGCTGGAGTGCTAGCAGGCCATGGGTTGCATATAGGAAATTTGGACCAGGAAACCCCTCTACCGGAATGTCTGCAGGCTGAGACTGGAGGCAAAAAATATGTGCCAGGGCTAGCAAGCTAGAAGGTGAGTGACAGTGCCCCCTTTGTGTTCTGCCTGCTGCTGGCCATGTGCACCATAGAAGCAAACTAAGAAAAGGACCCTGGAATTAGGAGGAAAATGTGTGTTCCCCATTCTAGTGCCCTTCTAGCATCTTCTACTGATAAAGTTTAGCATTGCACCAATTTGCAAGGGGGAAATGTTCCAGTATCACAAGTGAAGCAGGGAAGAGTAGATTTGGTGCTAACAGATGGGCTGGCATAATTAGATTTGATTTTTGGCAAATACAGAACTATTTGGATTGCCTAGTTCTTATGTCATCTTGATAAGTTGTGTTATTTTTGTGTGTGTGATTTCTCCATTGCACCTAAGTTTTCTAATTTACAACCATAAATTTGTGTATGATAACTTCTTATTATCTTTTAAGTGTCTTTGGTATCTGTAGTGTTAGCCTGTTTATTATTTTTAATATTAGGACTATATTCCTCAGTCTATTTTTTCTTGATTACTCTTACTAAGTATTTATTCATTTTGTTTAATTTCTAAAGATTCATTTTGTGCCTTGATTTTCTCCATTGCATGTTTCTTTCTTATTTCAAAAATTTATGCTTTCATCTTTATATTTCTCCCACCTTTCTTCTTCCTTCTTTTGGTTTAATTTGCAGTTCTTTCACTACCTACTTGAAGTGGATGTTCACATTATGGGTTTTAAGCCTTTTTTACTTTCTAGTTTACACATTTAAGGGTACACATTTCCTCTGACACACCTTCACTTGCAATAACATACTTCCATTTGAGCATCTGGGACCATTCTGTTCTGTGTTAGGTTTTTTTACCCAGTTCTTTTCTGTGGGTTACAATATCATTAAGGGTATGCTTGCTCAAAAGTATTTCTATTTTGACTCTATTTTTTAAACTTATTTTCCTCATGTATATGATTTTAGATTGGTATTGATTTTCTTTTAGTTCATGGAAGACAATATTCTATTGTCTTTTTGCATCATAGTTTCAATTGAAAAGTCAGCCATATTTCTGTCATTGCTCCCCTGAAACTCATGTCTACTTTCTGTCCATTTATGGAATACTCTTTTCAATCATCATGGGTTAGTTTTATTTCTATTTAATCATCTTGGAATTAATATAGTTTCTTCTATTTGTTAATATTGTCTATTTGTTTTGTGAAATTCTTAAGTTGTCTCTTCTGTTTATTTTTGCTCTTTCCTTTTTAGACTCCAATTACACTTTTGAAAGTTATTTTCATCATGTCTCACACATCTTCCAACTCTCTTTCCCCCCATGTTTTCTATTCTCTTTATTTTTCTGAGGAACTGTGAGTTGGATTATTTTCTGCTAATCTATATTCCAGATCACTAATCTTCTCTTCTGCTATGTCTAATCTGCTTTTAAACCCAGCTGTTGGATATTTAATTTCAGTGAAATGTTAAAGAGCTTTATGTTTTCTAATTGATTTTTTTGTAGATTACAGTAGTATGATGAAATATTCATTTTCCTATTTTGATTATGTTATTTATAATTATTTAAAATGTCATATTTAACAAGTCAAATACTTAAATTTGAGTCTGTTTCTAAAATCTGAGTTTTTAAACAATTGCTAAGTTTTGGTCATTTGATCTTCTTCTCTGGTATGTTTGATAAATTTGACCTAATGCAGGCATTAGGTATGAAAAGTTATAGATGCTGTGAATGATGTCTCCCTGTAGAGAGGATTTAATTTTATTTTGACAGGAAGAGAGACCACAGGAAGATTATCTTGATCCATTGGACTTGGGTTACAGACTCAACATCAGGGCTTACTATTTTAGGTTTCTCTTTATTTCTAGAGCCTATCCCTCCAAGGATCTCAAGGGTAAGCCTGATATGTTTATTAGAGATCCTCTTTCTTGGCAGGTTATGAACTTCAATTTTTGTCTTCCTTATACCATGAGACTACTGAAATGTCTGCTTAGATTTTCAGTTCCTTAGCAGCTGCTTTTTGCTTGTTTTCTTGGCAACGTGCCTCACACATGTGCAGCTAGAAGTTGGAAAATACCTCAAGGAAAAATTGCACACATAATACCCACTTCACATCTCTGCAGTTGGCTTCTCTTTCAGATCATGACTCCTCAAGCCAGAGCGAACTTGGTAACCCTGTACACCAATTTTCGAATCCCCTGCCAGTGAGACCGTTATAAGCTCTTGGCTGCTGATCTTTGTTCGGCATCTATGTTCCATGAAGCAAACTAGCAAATGCCCTGAGGGGAACAAGTAGCAACCAGTACAGTGCTCACTTTTATCTGTTTTCTTTCTTTCCAGCATTCTGCTCTTTCGAGACTGAGGGATACTTGGAGGGTACAATGGTACTCTCAGGAACCATTTCTGTAAGTAGACTGCAGGAAAAGCAGGGGATAGTAGTGAGTATAGAAGTGGGAATTAGAAGAAAAATTTCTAGCATCACAGAAGTTGTAGCTAGATAAAGTCCAACAGGAGACCTTAGGTGAACCCATAAAAAATGTCCATGAGAGTGAAGGAATTAGTTTCAAGCATTTTTTGGTCCCAAAGAGCAAGAGACCATCTTAGGCAGTAGCAGTTCAAGTAAGGGAATCCAGTAATTCATTGGATTTTGCTATCTCATTTCCAATCCATAAACACTGATGTCTGTCAACTTTGGGTTCCACGGTTTTCTATAGGGGCTCCCAGAATGCAGTTTGAAGGGCAGAATGGATCTGAAAGCTGAAAGACCAATCCCCGCAAGAGGGACTCAGAAGAGCAGAATTGAACCCAACATGCTGCTATCTTTTTTTCTGCATTCTGGGCTTTTCCATTCTGGGCATATTAATGCTATCTCTTCTAAACATGAAATAAATATAGCATTGAAAAAGGTGTTTGTGCCCAGTGACAAATATAGTCCATGTAGTTGTTAAACGGGAAATTCCAGAAGCCTCCTGTGGCCTTGCCTGCTATTAGGCAGGAAGAAGCTTTTCCCCAAAGACAGAGTTGACGAGAGCCTCCTGTCCCCAGAGGGACTCACTGGAAACAGGTCTTTGGAAGTTTTAGCATAAATATACTCCCACCCACCTGGATCCTGTACAGACCACAAACATCTTGGCTCTTCTTCCCATCAGAGCAGTTTTCTGTGTGAGTCACTTCTGTCTCTTTACTTTGGACTTTCTGCCTCAGGGGACCTTGAGGATCCATCTAATACTGCACTGAAAATGCTCAGCACTCAGCAAACAATGGACAATAGAAAACCTACCAGGAGGCACATTCTGATCCCTGGAGTACCTGGGAACCTGGGCCTAGTACCCAGTTCATGCAGAGCAAGAGCCTAGGCCTAAATCACACCCTGCTGCAAAACACACAAGACAACATGCCAGAAAGGTGATGCTGTGGTTTTTGAGCAAAGACATTGATCAGGTCTGGAAAACACAGCATGCCAATACCAGGGGTGTCTTAGGACATCGTCTATGGGAGAGGTCATACTCCCTAGACCCAATATTCAGTTCTGGAGCTGCTGGCAGAGGAGATCTGCTTGTTCTGTAAAAGGCTGGGCCCACTGCTGCAGAGTCATCATTGGAGAAGAGAAGTCTCAGGGGGTGTGGCGTGATGCACAGGCAATCAATAGCCTTTCCTACACACATCCCTGGCTTGGTCCCTGTGTCCTTAACGGGGGTTCCAAAGTTTTGTCCTGATGGATTTGCAGGATCACCAACTATTTGGCCCCCTGCCTGTTTTTTTATATCACCATCTCAGAGGCAGCCTAGTAGGCAAGCCAAGTGTAGTAAATGAGTTTTTATACTTGTGGAGTATTTTTAATATTGTGGAATGCAAAAAGACCTTTCCTTTTCTAGCTTCATTTTCTGGCTATGCAAACCATTATGAACATCTTGGGGCCCCTGGAAATATCCAAGGTCCCTACTGATGCTACCTTGAACACGGACTCACTAACATTTATCTGTCTGAAGTGAAAGGTGTCCCTAATGATCCCAGCTGACATTTATTCAGTGCTTTTCACTCAGCGATCCCAAAGAGCTCTACGAGCTGATTTACGGGCTGTCCACGGAGTGGAAGTGAATGGTAATGACCGCAGCGATGAAGATGGTGACGGATGGCCCGGGTCCTGGTATTTGATATGTCATGTTGTTTCTGGGGCGTTTCCAATTTCTGGAGCTTCCTGGTGATTAGAAGCATAAGGGGAACAGAGTGCTCCGTCCATTTCATCCTCCATTTCTCAGTGGAGAGGACTCTGATTGGGGCCTGGGGACGCCTTAATTCTCTGTCCCCCTCACACAAATTTTAGTAACGAGCAGAGAGAAGACATTTTGAAATGCTACAGAGGGGGTGACCTGCGCTCCTCCTCTTGGTGCGGGTGGGGACTTTCCCTCACCTCCCTTCTTATAGTGTCCTCAACCACCTGCGGCTCTTGAACTTTTCTGCTCCATTGGGGAAAAGGGAGGAGCTAGTTTTAAACCCTGTTAGTTTTAGGAGGCTCGTGGTAACAGAATCGGACACAGGGTTTTCTGATTTGCTTGTTCTCTTTTTAAGCCACAAGAAGCCATCTTCTCCCTTTTCTTTTCAAACCAAATCCTACAGGGAATCAATACATGAAGCAGATAAAGGGAACTCTTCTGCTCTAGCCCCTTCCTCCCCGAGGAAGGTGGCACTTGGTGACCCCTGAGCTCAAGACTGAAAACCACTCACTTCCTTGGGTGCTGGGGGGATCTGTGCTCAGGAGACCTGACTTTCTTTCTGGGGTCTCCCACTGACTTTTGAGTCAATGATAGAATATCCATGTGCTCCCTTCGTTTCGTCTCTAAACGACGAAGTGCTCTTCATTAAATATTGTAATTATGGCTTTTAAAATTGGGATGCTCATATGTTAGAACTAGAATGATAAGGATACTACAGTTCTAAGCAGAGCTCTAAATGCTGTCTAGTAACTTCATTTAATTCTTATGACTTTCCTATAGGGAAGGTGATGAATATTATTCCCATTTTAAATGGAAGAAACTGGAGTACAGAGAGGTTATGCAAATTTCCCATGGTCGCTCAGCTTGAGAGTAGTATAGGAACAAGTCAACACCAGGCAGCCTGACTCCAAAGGCCCTTGATCTGAACTCCTGACACTTGATTTTCAGACTTGGGTGCATATTAGAAATGCTTAAGGGTTTCAAAAAAATTTTCAGAAGCCCAGTTTTTGCCCCAGGTATGAGATATTAGTGACAGTGTTTGTAAATCTCCTTTTATGGGTTAAATCACGTCCATAAAAAAAAAAAAAAAAAAATGCTCAGGCCCTATCCCCTGTTCCTTCAGAATCTGACTTTACTTGGAAACAGGTTTGTAGCAGGATGTAATACTTACAGTGAAGTCGTTTGAGAATAGGTGTGCCCTTAATCCAGTATGACCAGTTTCCTTAGGAGATGGCCACGTGGATACAGAGAAACACAGGGAGTGGGCCAGGTGACCCTGCAAGCAGAGACTGCAGTCACACGGTGAGGAGATAAGGAACACAGGCCATCGCCAGCAGACCATCAAAAGCCAGAGGAGCCCCGGAAGGATTCTCCTCTCCTGTTCCAGAGGGAGCGTGGCATTGCCAATGCCACCTTATTTCGGACTTCTGGCCTCCAGAACTGTGAGAGGATACATTTCTGTCATTTTAGGATGTCCACTGTGTAGCACTCAGGTATGGCAGCTTTGAAAACTAATACAGCTCCCCAGGTGATCTCAATGTGCACATAGCGCTGAGAGCCACTGCTCCACATTTACCTCTTTCCATAAAAATGGACCATCTGGCTGGGGAGGAAAGCCCTGATGGATAACGCAGCTTTGGTCAGGCCTGGTGAGGGCCGGTTGTCATCCTGTGCTGACATTGGCTGTGTTGGCTTCTGAGGCATGGATCAGTGTTGATGAGGTGTACTTGGGAAGGAAGATGACTGGCGTGCGGGGACATTTAGAGTTACCTTCAGTGCTCACAGGGAAATAGCCACTGTGGGTGTGAGTACGGGCATAGAGTGAGAGGTGCCCAGGAGAAGAGGGTGAGGCGAAGAGAGGAGCAGAACACGTGTCCCCTGCAGACACCGCCATACAACACAGCAAATCATCGAGAGAGCAGAAGGGCAGTCAGTGACGCGCCCTGGAACCTAGAGACGCAGGCGCAGTACAACCTAGCCCTGTGAGAGACGGCTGGGGTCTCTGGGGGCAGGGGATATTTGAAGGCCTCACAGAGGAGGTGATCTTTTAACCCGAGCGTCATGTTTAATGGACAACATGGGGCAAAGCTATTCCAGCCACATGGAACACCTTAAGCAAAGGTGTGGATTGGAGATCAGGTAGAATTGGGGTTATTAGTGAGAAGTGAGTGGAGTCCATGACTAGATGTGTTAGTCATTTTTTTTTTTTTTTTTTTTTTGGCCACTGTGACCAAAATAACTGTCAAGAACAACTTAGAAGAGGAATAGTTCATTTGGGGATGACAGTTTCAGAGGTTCGGTCCATGGTGAGCTGGCTCCATTGCTCTGGTTCTGAGGCGAGGTAGAACATCAGGGCAGTAGGGCCTGGTGGAGGAAAGCCATTTCATTCATGGCAGCCAAGAAGAAGAGAGGGCTGGGAGTGGTGGCACACGCCTGTAATCCCAGTGGCTTGGGAGGCTGAGGCAGGAGGAGTGCAAGTTCAAACCAGCCTCAGCAAAAAGCGAGGTGCTAAGCAACTCAGTGAGACCCTGTCTCTATATAAAATACAAAATAGGGCTGAGGATGTGGCTAGTTATTGAGTGCCCCAGAGTTCAATTCCCGGTAAACCAACCCCCCTCAAAAAAAAAAAAAAAAAAAGAAAGAAAGAGCAGGAGGAGCTTGGGAAAAAATACATAATCCCCAGGACACATCCCTAGTGACCCACTCGTCCAGCCATGCTGCACCTGCCTAAACCTACCACCTAGTAATTCATTCAGATTATTAATCCATCAAATGGATTAATCCACTTATTAGGTTATGGCTCTCATAACCCAATCATTTAGCCTCCTGTGTTAGGATGGGAGGTTTTGGAGGACACCTCATACCTAAACCATAACACTAGAGTGTAGTGTAGCAGGGGGAAAGACCTTGGAGACAAGGAAAGAAGTCCAGAAAGGTAGATTAAGGCAATTTTCTGTTGGGATTTGAGTCCCATCACGAGACACTCCCTAAACTTCATTCTGTGAGCCATGTGGAGTCCACGGAGGCTTTTGGCCAAGAAAGAATCCCCATCATTACCTGTGATGATGCTGGTAACATTTCATAGGGTCCTTACTCTGTGCCTGAAGCTGAAACATCACATTTAATTTTCCCAACCACCTTATGAGATGGGTGCTATCATGATCCTGATTTAATAGATTTAGGAACTGAAACAGAAGGAATTTCAGTTACTATCTAAGTCCTGTAACTGGTAAAGGTAGAAAGCTGGATTTGAACCACAGACGAGCTTCAGTTTCTTCAACTGCAAAATGGGGACAGTAGCAGTGTCTATTTCATAGTAGCACGTGGAGGATGAACTGAGATGTACAGAGCACTTGGCACAAGGGAGATGTTTAAGAAACAGGTGTTGCACTTGTCTTTACCCAAACAACCTCCCCTTGCCACTGCATCTCACTCTTCTTCTCTTCCTGCCTAAGACTTCTCTCTGTATCCGCTTTGGGACTTAGCATTCCTCCTGTCTTCTTTCAACGTAGCAGCTTCCTTTCCCTGCAAGGTCAATTTATCCATGAATCCTGCTTTCCTCTGGTCTCAGTGTGGGTGGGGTCTCTCTCCTGGTGTAGCCACCTTACTCCTTACTTCACAGAGGGGACCAGGCAGCCCACACTGACCCTCTTGCTATCGTTGATGTCCAGGTCCTGTCGGTGTTCATCTCCCCAGTTGCCTCTGAGTTCTTAGGCAACACTCCAGGGATTTTCCTTGTGTGGCCCGGGTGCGGTGCCTGGCACCTTACAAGGGCTCAAGACACAGACGTGATGAATAACTGGTCTTCCCAGGCCGTTGAGTGGAGTCAGATAACAATAGGAAAAGCCTGTGATTGGTTGCCTGGTCTTTTATTTCCAGAAAAAGTTGTCTGTCACAAAAAAGAGAGAAGTGTGGAGGAAATGACTCACTATGATCATTGTTATTTCTGAGTGTTCAGAAAAAGGGACTTTTTACTCTAGAGGAAATAAAGGATACGCTGTGTGGGTGAGGTCATCTGTTGCTTTGGGAGATGGTAGTTAGAAACCAGTTTGAAAGAATGATTGTGTGGATCATTATGATCGCCTCACAACTGATATTCTGCACACGGTTATTCTTTCTTCCAGTCTCTCCTAAACATTGACTTGATTTATCTTTCTTAAAAATGTGGTTTTATCAAGTCATGCTCCAGCTAAAGATATTTTTGACGACTTTCCCTTGCCTAAAGGAATGAGTCTCAAAGCTTTACGGTGGCTGTGGAAGTCCTCTACCCTGTCCATTGACTCTCTTCAACCTTCCCTCCTCATACACAGCACCTCAGAGTTCTTTGGGGTTCCTCAATTCTACCTCCACATGTGGGTTTTATCCTTTTGTTTCGCACAAATATCCTTCAGAGTCAGGGTCCGCAGTCCTTGATTTTCTCTTATACTTTGTCCCTGGAACAGCCTATTCACCTGTCCGCCCGGCCCCCTGACTTTTCTCAGTCCAACAGCTTGTCTGCCTCCTACTCTCCCTGCATACTCAAATTAATGCTTAGGTTATTTGCTAGAGATCAATAAGCATACTAATTAAATAACATGTAATTGAAAAGGGAGCACGGTGGGCAGTGTTACACTGTGGGTTGAGAGGGAAGACAGTGGCCTTTGGTCTTTGGCTTCTGGCTTGGACAGAAGAGACTGTGAGTAATAGCCTTCTCAGAGCCCAGACAAGTGCCTGGTATGTAAAGGGCTTTAGAGAAGAGAAGGTGTGGAGAATATGCAAATGAGGGGGTGAGAAGGGGAGGGGAGGGAGATAGGGAGAGGGAGAGGGAGGGAGAGGGAAAGGGAGAGGGAGAGGGCACATGGTGCGCATGAGCAAGAGAGCAAGCAGGGCTCTTTGAACATCTAACATATTAACAAGAAGGAATTTGAGAGAATCTGGTCCAGTAATTACCTGTGGTCTAACTGACTGCCTATCTGAGTCATCCTATCCACCAGTCAATTGGAATTTACCAGATTTCTTTGATCCTGATTGAGTTGACTTATAAGCGATAGTGAGTTTCTTCTTGGACTCTGTGCTCCATGGAATTAATCAAACTTTGGGTATGTCTACTGTAATCAGTTCAACAGTTGCTCCCTGCTCACGGATGACTCCTGGCCTTCGTTACCTCTGAAGGCCTCAGCTTTTGTCAGCACACAGCACTTCAATCAATACCAGCAGCCCAGCTGTCTCCTAAATGGGGCTGTCAAGCCAACCCTGATAACCAGTGGTTACTAAATACTTGATGATCTGCTTTCAGTGTCACTGTGCTCTTGTCGCATTTCAGTCCAGAGCCTGGAACTTACTTTAAAAATACTCACCTCTAAAATTTACATGCTTCTTTTCCATCTTTATTTTTCTTCACACTTTATAACACATTAGCAAAATGATTTATGACACACAAAGCGGGACCCAGAAGTTGGCAGAGCTGAGAATCATAGCTCCATGACCCCTTCTCTCCCAAAGAGGGTCACATTTTTTTAGTAGGGTGCTGATTAGTGCTGTTGACCAAATGTTCCTGTCTCTCCCTATTCCAGGTACACGATGTGATTGTGTTTCCTGACTCCCTTGTTGAGGGGGGCATGTGACTAGTTCTAGTCAATGAATTGAAAGCTAAAGCAATGCCCTTTGCTGTATTAGTCTGGTTCTCCAGAGAAAACACACACACACACACACACACACACACACACACACACACACCCCTTATAAAAAGGAACCAGTTCCCATTTCCTTATAATATATATTCTAAGGTTTTGATTCATTTGGCAAGCTGGAGACCCAAGACCAGCAATGGTACAGGTCCCAGTCTGAGTCTCAGGTTCAAACAGAAGAGCAATGCCCCAGGTCACAGGCAGAGACAGAAAGACCAAATTTTCCTCTACTCAGACTTTTGCTTTATTTAACCTCCAACAGATTTGATGAGGCCTCTCCACACTGGGGAGGGAAATTCTTTTTACTCAGTCTACAGATTCAAATGTTAGGCTCCTTTTGAAACACTCTCACAGACATAACCAGAATAATGTTTAACCAAATATCTTGTCTACCTATTGTTCAGCCAAGTTGACACATACAATTAACTATCACAAGCCCCACACCTTGTCAACTTGGCATCCATATGCATCTCCTTAAACTGTGTTTAATCTCCAAATAAAGACAGTAACAAGATCATAATTTTGCCTAACATGATACAACTATCTTGCATAAAAACAGAAACACAATCACCCCTTTCCTCAGAAGAGAAAGTAAAGACTTTGGGAGACATTAACTCTTCTTGATATCTCATAAAAGAAATACTATAATATAAAGTGAACAATACTTGTATGTTATTGTTATAATATAAAGTCAAAACATTTATATGAGAGAGAGGAATGAAAATAAAGACAGGTGCTTAACACACACACAGATATGTTTACAACAAAAGAAGGAAAAAATACTCCTAAAAAATAAGATTGTGACTGGTCATAGCTGGTGGGCACGACTGCCTTCCTCCAATACGCATTTTGTATCCCCTTTGCCTTCCACAAGCATCTTAGCCTGGCTGTTGTATTTCTCCCTGTAGGGCGACCCAATCCCTCATTCCTGAAGGGTGTGGGCCATTGTAGTCCTGCCTGAATTGTGTTGGTATAATATTCTTCTGACTTTAACCTGGGGGTATGGGAATCCCAAGAGATTTCCTAAGTTCTCCTGTGTTCCAGACACACTTTTACTTGCCTCCATTCTTTATTAGAAGTCCCACTTCCCTTGGCACTCAGGATGAGCTACCTCAGCCAGCACAGGAAGGCTCTTATTTACCTGTTGATTTGGAGGCACAAGGAGTTTACAGTAGCCAGGTGATAGGCTTAGCGCTCTGTTCAACGTAGTGGTTTCTAAATCTCCTGGTGGGAGTGTTCCTCTCTTTGGAATTAAGACCTCCTGGCTAGCAGACGATTAGGTACTGGAAATAGGAAGCAAAATTTCAGCTAGTCCGTGACTAGGGATAATGGGGGGAGTGGTACACTCCCATTTCCACCCCTCGATTCCTGGATCCATGAATTCCTTCTGTGGGAGAAATGCCGCCATATATTGAAGGCTGATTCATATATCTTTCTGGAGAATCTTGCCCCGGCCTTTCTAGGTATTGCCACTCAGCTAGCACTACAATTGAGTCTTAAAAAAGTTATTTCACTTATTCTACCATTCAATGAAATCACATACTTATAGATAGCAGAAAATATGACAAGGCAGGATGGCAGACAACATGGTAAGGCCAGTGAATTGCTTGAACACGGGCCCACGGCTGCACTTCGTTTGCTGTGAAGTGAATCCTTTGTTCTGAGCCATGCTATGGGGAATACCGTGATGGATGGTAGTTTTGGCAGAAGCATTGTGTGCAGGGAAGGTAAATCCATATCCAGAATGTCTATTCCACTAAGAACAAATTATAGAAATAATCCATGTAATCAACCAGGCAGCTGGCTGATCACACCAGGGAATGGCGCCACTTTGGAGACTCAGTGTGGGTCTCTGCTGCTGGCAGATAGGGCACTTGGTGGAGGCTACAGTGCGATTGGCCTGGGTGAGTGGGAGTCTGTTGCTGAGCCCATGCAGAGCCTCCATCCCTGCTCCATGGCTGCTTCATTCACGAGCCCACTGGGTAATGACAGGCGTGACTAGGAAGACAGCTGACTGGAATCCACAGAGTGGGTCACCCCATCTACTTGATTATTAAAATCTTCCTCTGCTGAGGTCACTTTGTGGTGAGTATTTACATGGAACACAAATATCTTTGCATCTTTTTGTCCACTCAGAGAGGTACATTCACATACCTCGTCCCCAAATATCTTTGTCACCGATTTCCCAATCAAGGTCCTAGCAAGTCCCTGATCATCTAGTCAAACTATTGGTTACAGCCAGTGAATCAGAATAAAATCACCTGTCTGGCCATTTCTCCTTCCAAGTAAAGTGTACAACCAGGTGCAATGCCTGTAGTTCTGCCCATGAGGGTTGGGGGAAGATTAACATCCACCACTGTCTTTTAGGGGTGTCACAGGAAGGGACTGAAGTACTACAGCTATCCACTTTCAGGAGGTGCTTTGTATCATGCGTAACAATATGTAAATGAGGCCTGAGTTGAATCCTTTCTCCCTCTGTCAAATGGTAGGAGGACTTGCCCCATGAGATCATAGGTGCAGGTTAGAGAGAGAAGGCAATGTATCAGGAGAGGGGATGATGGACATTTGGGCCACTTCTTTATGTATCCTGCTCAGGCCTGCTCATGTACTGCTTCCATTTGAAGATGAAGTGCTGTCATATACATCTAACTTTGTGACTCGGTGAATCAGATGACACCTAGTTCCTAGGGCAGCCCGGGTTGCATGATGATCTGGTGCCCCGTGTTTAAGCATTTAGTTTCTACTAAGACCCAGTAGCAGGTCAAGAGTCAGTTCTCAAAAGCTGAGTAGTTCTCTGCAGAGGATAGCAGGGTTTTGCTCCCAAATCCTAAGGTTCTACACTGTGATTCATTGATAGGGTTCTGCCAAAGGCTTCTCATGCCACCTCCGTTTACTAATGACACTTCAAGTACAATTGGGTCTGCTGGATCACATGGCCCAACTGTCATAACATTTCACACAGCTGCCTGGATCTATTGCAAAGCCTTTTCTTTGGCTGAGTCCTGTTCTAAACTGGCAGCTTGATCAGTCACTTAGTGAGTGAGCTAGGGTAGCACACCCAAAGAAGGAATGTGCTACCTTCAAAAATCCTAAGAGGCCTACTTGACTTTGTGCCTTTTCTTTCTTTGTCATGGGAGGAATGAGATACAACAACTTATTCTTTGCTTTAGAAGGAATTTCTTAACATGTTCTACACTATTGGATCTCTAAGCATCTACCTAAGATAGAAAATTCCTGAATTTTCATCATATTTATTTCCTACCCTCTGACACACAATGTTTTACCAATAAGTCTAGAGGAGTTGCTACTTCTTGCTCACTAGATCTAATCAGCATAATGTCCTTAATGTAATAGAGCAGTATGGAAGGGAAATGCAATCAAGATCTTTGTGAACTAAATTATGACATAGGGCTGGACAGTCGATGCATCCCTGTGGTAGGACAAGGTGTATTATTGGCCTTGTCGTCTGAAAGCAAACTGCTTCTGGTGAACCTTATGGACCGGTATGGAGAAAAGGCATTTGCCAGTTCAGTAGCTATTTACCAGGTACCAGGGGATATGTTAATTTGCTCAAGCAAGGACACCACATCTGGTACAGCAGCAGCAATTGGAGCTACCACCTGGTTAAGCTTATAATAATCCACTGTCATTCTCCAAGAAACATCTGTCTTTGGCACAAGCCAAATAGGTGAGCTGAATGGGGTGTGCTGGGAATCAGTATTAGTGTAGGTTCTCTAGAGAAAGAAAACCATACAAAATCTGTGTATCTATATCTGTATTTATGTTTATTACAGAGCATTGCTCATGCAGTTATGGAGGCTGAGAAGTTCAAAGATCTGCAGATAACGGGCTGGAGACCCAGGAGAGCTGATGGTATAGTTCTGGTTTGAACCTGAGAACCAAGAGAGCTGAGACTGTAGGTTCCACTCTGAGCCACAGGCTGAATGAAGGCAAGAAAAGATTAATGTCCTTACTCAAAGACAGTGATTCAGAGAAAGTGAGAATTTTCCTTTCCTCAGGCTTTGTTCTACCCAGGCCTTCAATGAACTTCATGAAGATCACCCACACTGTGGAGGGTGACCAGTGTTACTCATTCTATGGATTCAGATGCTAATTCCTTCTGGAAGAACCCTTATGGACGGACACACCTAGAAGAATGTTTAAACAAATACCTGGCACCTCTTTGTCCCACTCAAGTTACATATCAAATTAACCATCACAGCTACTATGAATGACAGCCTTCTAGACTAGGCAGCTCTGTCAGCTTAGGTCTTAGTGATGATAATAACAAATAGAGATGAAGGAGAGCTCCCAGCCAGCCTACCACAGACATGCAGCATTAGTAAGAAATAATCTTTATTGCTTTTAGCCATTAATATTTTTAGGTTTTTGTTTCTGTAACATAACTATCCTCAATGAGATAGTTAGCTTGAAAGATAATAAAAAACCTGTGAGATGTGTCAGGGAGACATTGGTGCCATCTTTTATATACTATTGCTGACCTGAAGACTCCCAAATTTACATTCTTAACCCAGGCTTCTTCTCTGGGCTCACCATCCATGTCTAACTGTCCTACTTGACCTACCCACATAGATGTCTCAAAAGGTCCTTTAAAATCATGTCTGAAATGAAGTTGTAAATGTTTCCCAAACCTAGACTATCTTCAGTCCTGTGCCGTCATTTAGCACCATCATGCTATTTTATTTATTTTTTAATTATTTTTTATTCTAAGATGTTATAAATGACATCAGAATGCATTACATTTCATATTACACATATAGAGCACTTTTTTACAAATCTCTGGTTGTATGCAAAGTATATTCATACCATTCGTGACTTCATACATGCACTTAGGGTAATGATATCCATCTCATTCTACCATCTTTTTTTTTCTTCACCCTTTTGCCCCCTCCCTTCCCCTCCCTCCACACTGGCCATTCTAGTATTCCTCTAATCCTCCTATGCTCCCCATCCCAACCCGACTGTGAATTGGCCTCCTTATATCAGAGAAAACATTTGTCATTTGGCTTTTTGGGATTGGCTAATTTCACTTAGCATTATATTCTCTAACTCCATCCATTTTCCTGCAAATGCCATGATTTTATTCTGTCTTATTGCTGAGTAATATTCCATTGTGTGTATATACCACATTTTCTTTATCCATTCATCTATTGAAGGGCATCTAGGTTGGTTCCACAGTTTACCTATTGTGAATTGTGCTGCTATAAACATTGATGTGGCTGTGTCCCTGTGGTATGCTGTTTTCATGTCTTTTGGGTAAAGACCAAGGAGTGGGATAGCTGGGTCATAAGGTGGTTCCATTCCAAGTTTTCCAAGGTATCTCCATACTGCTTTCCATATTGGCTGCACCATTTTGCAGTCCCACCAACAATGTATGAGTGTGCCTTTTTCTCCACATCCTCTCCAACATTTATTGTTGTTTGTGTTCTTAATAGCTGCCATTCTGACTGGTGTGAGATGAAATCTTAGAGTGGTTTTGATTTGCATTTCTCTAATTGCCAGAGAGGTTGAGAATTTTTTCATGTATTTATTGATTGATTATATATCTTCTTCTGAGAAGTGTCTGTTCAGTTCGTTGGCCCATTTATTGATTGGGTTATTTGTTTTTTTGGTGTTATAATTTTTGAGTTCTTTATATATTCTAGAGATTAGTGCTCTATCTGACATGCATGTGGTAAAAATTTGTTCCCAATTAGTAGGCTCTCTGTTCACCTCACTGATTGTTTCTTTTGCAGAGAAGAAGCTTTGTAATTTGAGTCTATCCCATTTATTGATTCTTGGTATTAATTCTTGTGCTACAGGATTCAATTTCAGTTATCTTATATTAGACAAAGGCGTCAAAAATGTACATTGGAGAAAAGATAGCCTCTTCAACAAATGGTGCTGGGAAAACTGGAAATCCATATGCAATAAAATGAAATTAAACCTATATCTCTCACCATGCACAAAATTCAACTCACAGTGGATCAAGGATCTGGAAATTAGACCAGAGACACTACACCTGATAGAAGAAAAAGTAAGCTCTAATCTCCAACATGTTGGATTAGGGCCCAAATTCCATGCTATGTTATTAAAGCCATCATCATCAGAAGCTTCTATCTTTATTTTATGGGAAACATGATGGATCAAAATTTACTAACATTATTGTCCCCAGTCCCTCCAGCTTCCTTGTGTCCTTTCAATTGATTTTGCATAGTGACCAGAAAGATCTTTTAAAAATGTAAATAGGATTGTATAAACCCCATTCAGTGACTTCTAAAACTTAAGAACAAACATGGAGAATCCTTCTTGTGGCCTACAAAGCTACCTTGTGGTCAGAATCTTCTTTTCTCTCCAGCATCATCTCTTACCTTTCTGGTGCCTATACATACTATCACCATCTCTCAGTTACTTAAACAAACTGAGTCTTTCAGGTATCAGGGTATTTGCTGTTCCTTGTGGAATTATCCTGTTGGTTTTATGAATGTTTGTTTCTCCTTATGTTTAGGTCTCAGCTAATTCTGACTCTTTCAAGAAGAATTCTCCAATTCTCTGACCAAACCTAGGCCTGGATAAACACACAGTAGAATACTATTCAGCCTTGAAAAGAAAAAAATTCTGTAATATGTGATCCTAGGCTCAGTGAATGAATCTTGAGGACATCATATTAAGTTAAAATAAGTCAGACAAAGAAAGATACTTCACAGTTCCATTTATATGAGGAATCCAAAACAACCAAATTCATAGGATCAGAGAATGGAATGGTGGTTGCAACGGAGGAACTGAAGGAAGTAGAAATGAGGACTTGCACATCCATGTGCATAAAGTTTTAGTCAAGAAATGAATAACTTTTAGAGGTCTAGGGTACAATGTTGTATCTATAGTCAACAATAATGTATTGCACACTTAAAATAACTTGTTAGAGAGCAGATCTGAAATTAAATGTTCTTGTCACAATAAAAAAGTGTATGTGACTCTAGGTAGAAATTTAAAAAGAGAGATAGATAGACTATGTGTCTCTTATTTTCTAATGATTCCTATGTATTTCTTTAAGTATATTTATCGTGCCCTGCTCATGTTTAATTGATTTTTCATTTTTAAATTTGTTCTCATTAGTTATACATAACAGTAGCATGCATTTTGACACATCATACATAAATGGAGTATAACTTCTCATTCTTCCGGTCGAACATGATATAGAGTTACACAGGTCATGTAATCACATATGCACATATGATCATAATGTCTGATTTATTCTACTATTTATTTTTTATGCGTGTATAGTTGTTCTCTCCACTAGAATATAAGCTTCAAGAGGAGAAGAATCTTGTCAATCTTGTCATCATTACAATCCTGGTGGTCCCTGTCCCTGTACTGAAGGTACATAGAATGCTTTCAAAATTGAATGAATGAATGAATCTTTTTTTTTGGGGGGGGTTGGAGGTCAGTGTTTATTTTTTATGTGACTAGATTTTAAAATTTCCATTAGAATAATGATTTAGATTCGGGAGAGCAAGCCATAATAACTTTAAGCTGGAATTACACTGTTCTACTGTCACATTAAGAAATGGACATTTTCTGAAATAATGCCCTTCCACCAGTTATAACCTTCAACTTACAATCAGCTTACAAAAAGAGGTGCTGCAAGTGAAGGCAGGTTAACTATTGAATGAATGAATCTTTATTTCACAAAGGAGACAAGACTGAGAATGCCCATGACTGGCCTGAAATTTGCGGATAGTGAGTGGCAGGGGTCTGTGTCTGGTCACATTTTTCTGCAGTTTGTACTTTGATTCCACATCACGTAGACTTCCGTGTTGCCACTTAAAAAAGCAGAAAAAGGTAATTTTCCTGGAATTTATTTATTTTTTAACCAGAATCCCAGGGACTCTCTCCCTTCCCCTCACCACTAAAACAGTGGCTTTTGCGGCACCAGCAGCCCAGCTAGTTTCCTCATTTTTCATTATAAAATGTTATTAAACTGCACCACACAGATAAGTATTAGAAAAATCACCAGGTTATTTTCCTAACATAAAATTAGCCAATTTGCCTGTGTATGGGATTGGAAAGCCTGCAAGGCACCCCATTCAAGTGATTAACCTCTTAGTTAATAAAAGCAACAATTTCATGTGTATAAATAATATAATAAAAGGAACATTTATATCAAAGTTATGTAGCACTCCCCTTCCTCTACTCATCTCCTTAATTGGTAAATAATTCATCAAACTCTGAAATGAATTGTGCTCCCACCTACAATTTCTTCGCCCAATTATTTTGAAATAGGAAAGCAGGCTTTTTTTTTTTCCCTTCGGAAGGTAGAAGATAATGCAATCGTTCACGGCTTCCCTGAGTCTGTGCTGGGCTAGATAGGGAACCCAGCAGGCCTGGGTTTTGTCGGGCCACTGAGCAATGATTCTTCAGATTTTAAAGAACTGAGCTTGACCTTTCCATTTGACCTCTTGTACCCAAAGTTCGCGTATTTGTCTTTCCACGAGAGTGTCCATAAATATTACCTGTTGTGAGTGTGACTTTCCCTAGGAGGGATGGGCTGTGAGAAGCAGCCAGCTGGCTGAAGATTTGAACATGACTTTTACATCGAATGAGTTGCACAGATCCATTTTTACAATGCTGATGAGCCACAATTCCTGGACACAGAAATGTCCTTTTATGTTGTAAAATTATGTAAGATTATTGCCGGAAGTTTCTTGTGGGAGCTATAATTTTGTCCCTTTTGGACTTCTTCATGTGTGGAAAAAACCCTACATTAGATATAAATTAATATACTCTTGGGCTGATGACCTTTGGTTTTTTGCCTTTTACCTTTAAATTGAGGTAGAATAATGCCCAACATAGTGTAATTTGCCTTTGCAAAACTCTTCTATGTATGTCACTATAATTCCCAAGGACGATCTTGCTAATAAATCCCATTAAAACCGCCCCCCCCCTTTTTTTTAGATCATTTTGGTTCCTCTCGTGAGTTCTGTTTAGAATTTTATCATTATCCACACTCAACAGCCTGAACTTTGTTGTAGATGGATCACGGAGGTTGTGTACTGAGCTGACAATAGCAGTGTTTATACCTGGGGTTTCTTTATTTTCCCTCCAATGCATTAGGATTTTATGGAGAAAGATAAAACAGTTATGACCTCCTTTACCACGGCTTTTTGAATAGCCTCTTCAGCTTGAAGTTTATGGATGCCAAAAAATCATCTTAATTTGCAGATTGTACAAGCGCTGTTTTCTGGGCCTTCGTACTACAGTCAAGCAAAGGGAGAAATGGAGATATCAGCAGAGTATTTATGACGGACTCAGTGGGGAAAATTTCCGTCGGAGTCAAGATGGAAGGAATTACCCAAGTGAGCTGGGAAAATGTTGTGAATGAGATTCAGCCGTGAGCTCTCATTCTTCTTCATCTCGTCTCTGGCCAATTGAAACATTTAGCTTTACCTTTTGTACCATTCGAAGCTGTAGCATACACCTTCTGTTTAAAAATGATAGCTTGAAGACTAGACAACTTAATTGCTCTCTAAAAATTACTCTTTCTCAAATATATAAGCTATTCTTCACCGTTCCTTGAGAAACGGTGCTGGGAAATTCTGGTTCTTTCTGCTATTATGGCTGCTCGAGAGAGACAAAGAAATTTCTGTGGAAGTGAACAGTAAGAAAAGAACCACCCTGAATTGGATTGACTGGACTTGCCCAACCAAATATGTCTTAATCTTAATTAACCAGCTTTTGACATCTGGATGTGGGAATTGCCCGCACTGCCACATGAGGACTTTATAATCAGGGCCCTCTGGGTGGCTACCCTGAGAATTTTCTCTGAAAATTCTCTCTATCAGACATTGTACCACAATATCCTAATCCACAGCAGTGAAATTTTGATCAAGGTCAGGACAAATGGACTTGGAGGAATTTCATGTGGAGAAGGGCAGCTATTTCTTTACAACCAGCTGGAGAGCTACTTCTCTTTCTCTGAGAAGCTCGCGTGCCTCAGAGCAGGGTGCAGATTTGGAAGTGGCTGCCCAGGACACACTGAACAGGGAGGGGTGCCTGTCTAGTGAGCCTGATGGGCAGAAACAGCTTCCCCTTCTCCAGTTGGTCCCCAATCTGATGATCAGCCCTGTTCAGGTAAAGATTAGAAAAACAACACTCTCCTGCAGAACAGGACTTTTCCTAAACAAGATCGTGAAACAGTATTTGTAACATTTATTTTGGTGGCCCTCTTTCTGACTCCCAGTCTCCCTCCTCCTGCCAGTTCTTCATTTCTCTGGGTTACTTTCCTTTCTTTGGTCTTGCCTTCAAAATCTAGCTACCCATTGTTCCAGTTCCAATCTCAGCCATCTTGATAGTAAAAAGGAGCAGGGAGCTGATATTTATTGATTATCTATGGCCATCAGCCCTTGTTAAGAACATAGAGACACGTTTTGCCTTTGAGCCCCATTTATACATATAAATTATCTCCATTTTACAGATGAGAACACTGAGATCAAGTGGTTTGCCTAATAGCTCATGGCAAGTAAGGATTAAGGTCAGAATTGTAACTTAAGTGTGACTGACTTCAAGGGACTTTTTAGTTGTAATTCCCTCAAGGTTACATGATTTCTTAAACTCAATTACAATGCCCTAATTCACATGTAACCCTGTAGAGGGTCAAGTTTTCAGTCTGAGATGGGTTTACAGGAGAGATATTTTTGATCAGAGCAAATTCAGACCCAGAAGAGGGTCCCCCAATTCCTTGCCCACTGTGGGCTGCCTCCCATGTCCCTATTCGTTGGGCTAGAACCAGATCATGATCAATAAAATGCAGCTGATTTCATACAATTCTTCTGTTCCTTTAGGTGATGTTTGTGTGTCTGCTGTTCTTGATCTGTCTGCTCTCTGTGAGTCTGAGGCTTAGTGTGGATTTACACATTTGACTTTCTAATCCTCACCCTATGCTTCAACTCGAGAATTACCTGGACTATTCTATTCTGGCATAGTGGAGGCCCTCACCAATAATCTCACCTTGTGTTTTGTCTCCATGATGGTGTGTGGTTCATGTACAATTGTGTTTCCATTTCCTCACTGTTACAATCTTCTGAAACTGTGCCTGGTCTTTTTTCCAGTCTATTATTCTTTTCTTGGCCCACGGCTCCTGTGCTATTGGTTATGTTCTTCTTCCTGTTATTTCTTCAATATTGACACATGCTAGCTTATATTCTAATGCCTGACTAATGCAACAGGATGTTGAATGGAATTATTCTTGTGGTCTCAGAGATAAAACTTAAAGGTTAAATATGTAGTCATTAATTATCTTCATTTTTTTTTTTTTTTTTTACAATGGGGATTGAACCCAGGGGTGCTTTACTATTGAGCTGCATTCCTAGTACTTTTTTTATTTTGAGACAGGGTCTCACTAAGTTTCTTAGAGACTTGATAAGTTGCTGAGGCTGGCTTTGAACTTGCAATCCCCCCATCTTAGCCTCCAGAGTGAATGGGATTATAAGCATACACCACCACTCCCTGCAACTATCTTTATCTTCTAAAGGGATCTGTGTTAGTCTGCTTGAGCTGCCATAATAAAACACCACAACTAGATGAGTTAAACAACTGAAATTTATTTCCTCACAATTCTGGCAGCTGGAGTCCAAGATGAAGGGATCAACAATGCTGGCTTCTTGTGAAACCTCTCTGCTTGGTTGATAGATGGCTGTCTTTTCCCGGTGGCTCATGTAGTCTTGCCTCTGTGTGAGTCTGTGTTCTGATCTCTTTTTATGACACAAGTCATGTTGGAGATTATTGATCTTTTTAAAGACCCTACTCCAAGTACATCACGTTCTGTGGTACTGGGGGTTAGGACTTACTTCAAGGTATGGATTCAAGGAAGATACAGTGTAGCCCATAACAGGATCCCATCCAACCTTGGGCTTCTTAGGAGGTAGATATGTCTTCTCCACTACCGTCACAAGCACTTGTCCCCATGAATGTGTAGGAAGAAGTCACTGGGTAGATGTATGAGGGAGACAGGAAGATGGTCAGCTGTAGTGCAGCATTTATGGTAAAAAGTGTTTCCCCTCCTTTCCTGTGGGCAGAGAGAGTATGGGTGCTTATCTCCTGTTGTAATTTGGATATAAGGTATCCCCCGAAAAAAAAGCTCCCGTGCTAATGTGGAAATATTCAGAAGTAGAATTATTAGATTATGAAAGCTAAAACCTAATCAGTCCATCCTAATTTGAATGGAATGACTGGGTGGTGACTATAGGCAGGTGGGGTGTGGCTTGAGGAGGTAGGTCACTGCGGGCTGGCCTGGAAGTGTTCATCTTTCCTGTGGCCTTTCTCTGCTCTCTTTCTGTTTCCTGGCTACCATAAATGGAGCAGTGCTCTTCCACCATGCCTTTCCACCATGATGTTCTGCCTCACCTCTGGTCCAGAGCAATGGGACTGACCCACTATTGACTAAATCTCTGAAACCATGAGTCAAGACATACTTTTCCCTCTTAAGTTGTTCCCGTCAGCTACACAAAGCTGTCTAATACACCTCCTTTACCTAGAAGACACATGAAGGTATTACCAAGAGAATCATTGACAAAGACTGAATGTGCCAGTAAAGAGTGCTGACTGTCATCTCAGCTCTGGCTGAGTACTTATAAAGTCTTCCCTGGTGCTTCCCAGTGGAAAAGAGTCAAGCATAGGAAGAAAGTTCTCAAGTTCTCTTGAAGTTTGGAGATACCCATGACCGTAGTGACATATGTCTCTTTAATCTCCAAAGGGAAGAGGCTTGCTAACTGGATCATTGTGTTGTGGGTAAATTTTAGGAAGAGATTGTGGGAAGAAATTGGGGTGCCAATTCCCAAAAGCTTTTTGTGGACATGGAGAGTCCTCATTGATTTCAAGACCTCAAGTAAAGTACCCTGGAGCTTTGAAAGAGAGGCATGAATCATATGACAATCGGGCAATTAACAAGAGTTAATCTCTCCCTCTTGCCCAAAGAGGAGCTTCAAGGGGGCATGAAATGGTGGCAGCAGCCAGAAAAGACTGTGATTTCTCCTTCTCTAAAGGGGATCTCAATATATTTGGGGCTGTCCCAAGAAAACTATGAACATCACCTACACACTAGGGAGCACTGTTAGAAGATGATAGCAGAGCAAGGTAGAGGAAGACCACCCTAGAAGTTGGCCAACCATAGGAGACAACACCTGTCATCCCTTGTATCCCTGCTGTCCACTTCAGCACACTGAAGTGGCTAGGGCTCCAGAAAGAAGAGGAGTTCAAGATGTCCCAAGACAGACTATGTCCCCCATACCAACTCTAAGTTTGGGGAAAAAGAGAAGTGAGAAGACAAGAAACTCTCCCTTTTGGCAGAAGACTAATTGCCCCCAATAAGTGGAAAGGTTAAAGATCAGGTTGGAAAAGAGTTGACAATATTGGGCTATACTGAGAATTTCATAGCAGAAAATGCCGGCAAAGCTGTGGGCTTTGCTAGGATACGAGGACTATAAATGAAAATTTGACATCAAGATGAAGGCAGCAATCAGAGAACAATAAAATGGTTGTGTCTAAATACAGTTCAGACTATTTGATCATAAATTGTATTTGATTGATGTTGAAAAGTCACTGTGGGGGTTATTAACATTTGGCAAGGATATCTATCTCCCTTGGTCATTAGATTTCAGTTGCAACGAGATGAAAACAAACAATTAGGAAACATATTTTCTCTTGCTTTGGATTGAATTTATTTGATTCACAATGTCAGTTGCAAGAGATTAGATTGGAAAATCAGAGACAAGATTGAAATAAATTAGATTGAAAAGTTAATTCCTTATTTTAGTTTGCCCTCTGTCAGGTGATGTAATGGAGTAGAAGGTGTCAGAGCTCAGAAGGTCTGGGTCCTACTGTTGGTTCCATCCATGGCCAACCACCCATATAAAAGTGGCCAGTCACATCTTTGGAACTTACAGTGTCCGTTGTTACCCCAATTCAACAATCATTTACCAAGTCTTTTGTGAAAATGGAGGGCTTCAGAATTAGACCATGTAGCTAAAAATCCAGGTGCTACCACTCACTGGGTGTGTGATCCTGGTCAAACTACTCATCCTTCCTGAGGCACTGTCTTCTCACTTTTAAATGTGGATGTCCACAATTGAACTGGGCCACAAAGAATCAATCAGTTGAATCTCTTCTGTAAAATGGAGTATTTGAACTATGTGATGTTTAAAACTGCTTCATTTCTCAAAGTCTGTTCTATATAACCCCCCAGGAAAGAGAAGGGATTTAAACAGAACCCTGTGGCTTCAGATTATAAAGAAAAAAAATTCCAGGTTAGACACCAGATATAGTACTTGAAGAGGTTCTGGATTTATACTCTTAATTTAAGAACAAATAAACAAAACAGCAACTACTTGTCTGCTTGGGTGTTTACTGAAGGCTAAAGATGAAGAAAATCAGTGGTTTTCAAATGTGAGTCCAAAAATGGGCAGCAGTAAATCAAGCTGGGGAGATTTTCACAGTTTTATTCAAATCTCTGTCTTTACTAATTTCTTATCTACTCCAACTCTTTGGTTAGAATCTCTAACTACAATTATGAATTTGTTTGTTTCTTTTTCATTTCTGACAGTTTTTGCTTCAAGCAGTTTAAAGCTATTATTAGGTACATACAAGACACATTTAGAATTTTTAATGAAATATCCCCATTTGCCTCTGTTTCATCTTGAACTACACTTTGTCTGATTCCTCTGTGGCCACACCAGATTTCTCATGGTTTGTGTTTGCATAATACCTTCTATGTATTCTCTTACTTTTAGCCAACTATATCTTTTTTATTTAAAAACTTCATCTGTTTCAACAGTATGCATTTGGGCCTTTTCATGTAGTCTGATAATCTCTCTCTTTTTATTTTTTTTCAATTATAGTGATCATACATTTAGATATAATGCAATTACTAATGTTGTTGGGTTTGCTTAGTAATTTTCTATTTGTTTTCTCTTCTCCCCATCTGTTCAATGCTCCCTTTTCTCTCCTTTTCTACCTTCTTTTGGATTATTTTCAGTATTACATTTTATCTTTACTATTGGCATACTAGCCAATATCATTTTTATTTTTTAAGTTGCTGCTCTAGATTACAATAGGTATCCCTAATTATCAGAGCCTACTTTAAATTCCTATTACACCACTTCACATATTACAATATACTTTCATTTGCCCATAGTATAGTCATACTTTCTTTTATGTATATTACAAATTCTGAAATGTGTTCATATTGTTGCTAATAAAACATTTTAATGGAAAAAGTATATTTTACTTATCCACATATTTACTGTTTCTAGCACTTTCTATTTTCTCATGAGGGGCTGATTTCTAGTATAATTTCTCTTCAATCTGGAGAAATTTAATAATTTTTTATAGTACAAGTCTGTTGTTGATAAATTCTTCCAGCTTAAGTTTATCTGAAAGTATCTGTTTATTTTACTGTTGAAGGGTAATTTTAGCTGGACATAAAATTCTGAGCCCATAGTTATTTTTCTTCTAGTACTTTAAAGAAGTTATTCCATTGCCTTGGGTTGTTTCTGCAGAGAGATCACCTTTCATTCTTGTCTTTGTGGCCCTTAATGTAATGTGTCCTTTTTCTCTGGCTATTTTTAAAATTTTCTCTTTAGAATTGGTATTCAGTAAATATGTCTAAGTACTATGTTCTCCTGTCTGTTAAGATTTCTTGTGTCTGTTGGCTGATACCAAACTTGGAATACATTTGGTTATTATTTCTCAAAATATGACTTTTCTGCCCCAGTATCTCCCTGATATGCTTCAATCTCTCTTTTTTTCTTCTAGTAGCCCCATGTGATATTGGTTATTAGGTTACTGAGATTATGTTCGCTTTTCTCCCCCCAGCCTTTTTCTTTCATATTTCTGTTTGGAGAATCTTTGGTCACCTGTTTTAGTGTGCTGAACATCTCTTTTGCAGTTTTTGATGTTGTAAAGCTCATCCATGAAATTTCTAACTTCAGATGTTGTATTAATTCTAGTCTCTTTTTGGTTCTTTATAATTCCTACTTCTAAGGGTCCCTATCTATTTACTCATATGTCTATCTTTTCCATGAAAATATAAGCATATTTATAATAGCTGTTTTGAATAATTTTCTGATACTTCCCATAGTTATCTCTGAATCTGTTTATATTGGTAAATTTCCTCTTGGTTCTGAGTCACATTTTCCTTTTTTTGCATGTCTGATAACTTTTTATTGTGTGTTAGACATGGGGATATTGTAGTGTTGAAAATATGGGGTTTTCATCTTCCATGAAAATAGTTGAATTTTGTATTGCTAAAAGGCTGAATCTGTGGAAAATCAGCTTGATCCTGTTGTGGCTTAGTTTCAGGTGGTATTTTAAGAATCTAGAATAAATCTAATATTAAGATGTGGCCTTTCTGGGGTTTTTGTAGAATGCCTGGGGTTTTTGGTTAATCAGAACTTCAACATCTCCTGGTCTTGGGCACCTTCAAATTTCCATTCTCTTTACAACTTCCCAGTTCTCTGGGAAGGTCTCAGAGTTAAATGCTGTCACTTACACATTTCACATTTGTCCAAAGATTTAAGGGAACCCTATGCAGACTTCTGGGGGATCTTTCTCCGTGCAGTCATCTCCTCCTTATTTTTCATCCCACAAATTCTAGTTGTTCCTTCTAAATGAACTTAGAAGTAAAAGATAACTTAAATAAATGACAATATGGCAATTTAAAAAGAACGAGTTATATTTCTATCGTTAGACAAATTCAATTATAATTTCTGTCTCTTTAATGTTAGTTTCCCTGAAGTCTGCAAAATGGCAGTATTTTTTTTGGGGGGGGTGGGAATCATTATTTTGTAGATAAATTCTGATGATAACTATAATTGGAAATCTTAAGATAGGTTGACACTGTGTTAACTTCCTTGCATGAATTATCTCACTTAATTATCATGACACTCTTCCCAATAAGACCTCTGATTGGGCTCAATTTTTCTGTGCTAGTTTATAAATTGTCTCTTGGTAAGGCTGATGAAGTGGGATACTATTTTCCTCATTTTTGAATGTTATACAAAGCCTAAATTGGTTGTTTTGTGTCTACTGTGCAGGTTTATCATTGACTACAGTGGGTAGGGTAAGTGTAATACTTGTTACTTCCTTGTTGGTGGAATCACGATGAACTTTTTGAATATATGAATTCCAACATTCTACCAAACCTACTGAAGCAGAATCTCCAAGGTGATCTTAAACAGTATCTATTTTTATTCTGATGTGCAATCAGGATTTGGAACCCTGTAATGCTTATGACCTTTCCAGGTAACACGAGGCCGTGTTTGCTGTGTCCTTAGTGTATTCTAAGAATACACTAATTTAAGAGTCTAAACTGATACGTTTTTTACTGTATCCCTCTGTGAGATTAATCATGACCTAGCCAGGATTCTCCATCATGAAGAATTCTTCAATTTCCAGATTTCCTTATTTCTCATAATTTGTCCTCACATATCTTAATAAATAATTTCTTATATTCTTAGTGTTTATACCTTCAAAGTTTAGTAGACACCTGTCATGACCCTTGTCAGTCATCATATAACCATATAATTAAATAATAATCAATCTCCTGAATTCTCCAATCATGCTGGCCATAATATCTTGTCTCCTCTCTGGATAGGGATAAAGAAGTCCAGAGACATCTTTATTCTAGCTGTTTTCCTTAGAAACAGAATTGGTGCCCTATCTCCTCAAGTCGCTGCCATTGGATCTCGAATATTTATTCTATAAACTCACAGACATTTTGTTAAAATCAGTTCTATTTTAATTATACACCAAATAATTTTTAAGTTCTTAATCTCTATTCTGTTGCTGCATTACAGTATGGAAGATTTAATTTTTAATTAAAAATGTAAAGTACTTGCACATTCTTCAAGTGGAATGAATCCATTAAAAATCCGGTTGTGTGTAATTAGATAATCTGAGTGTCCTTAGATTTCTCTGTCATTTCTGGCACCTGGAATTCTTCCTTGGAGGTTTTTGACTGTGGACTGTAATACTTTCAGAATAATGAGAATTCAGATTCCACAAATCACCCAAAGCCAAACATCAGTTTCTTTGGCCAGTAAAGCATGCCCAGTTAGCTGATGGCTTTCAGAGGGGCTGACAAAAAGCCTTAGATAATGCACTGAGTATGGTACTGTTTAAGGCCATCACAGTGTGCTGTAATTATTGTGGCAGGCTCCTTCCTGTCTAGAATATCTCCCCGAACAGTCGGTAGTGTGTCTTGGGGTTGACAGGTGGCTAGATTCCCCTCTGTGTTAGCGAGGACGTTGGATGTTGCCAGGAGAATTTAAAGCAACATACTCGGTGTCTTAGCACTTGAATTGTTCTGATTTTCCCCTCAGCTCTGTGCAATATGCATTGCTTAGGCACATGCAAGAGAAAAGCCTCCTTCTCCCTTATTTCCTGAATCCCCCTCCTCACCAAGGCACCTCCTCCAATTTGCTGGCTGTCCCCAGGAGTCATCCCCACACTATCCCCCCCCCCCCCCCCCCCCCCCGCACAGCTTTAGGCCCATGTTTTATGCAAAGATGTGAGCAGCTGGCCACCAAACCCCTGAGAGCCCGGGGCTTTTGTGTTCTGAAGCCTCTTCTAGGCCTTCTTTCCCCTCCCCTCCTGGCTTCTAGGCCCTGTGATCGCCTTGTGGTC
This sequence comes from Tamias sibiricus, assembly GCA_025594165.1. NCBI lineage: Eukaryota > Metazoa > Chordata > Mammalia > Rodentia > Sciuridae > Tamias > Tamias sibiricus. The sequence goes on along the minus strand of CM046671.1, from coordinate 57,702,214 downwards.
CTTTCTTCAACCTCCCTTGTGTCAGCATTCACGATGCTTTTCCATGCCAGGCATCCGTGCTGAAGAATGCTACACATTCCTAAAAAGTGGTTGATAAACACAGGGACTGGAGTCACAGAATGCCTGATACTTAATAGGTCCTCCTCTCTGAGCCTTTGTTCAAGCTTTCTGAAGAAGCACCGCATTACCAGGCAGAAAATCTAAACAGGTTAATATAGCACAGTGGATGGAATATGGGGGTCGGAGGTCAGACTCTTTATGAAGCTTAAATCAGATAATATTTATAAAATCCTAAAATAGTGAGAGCTTATTTGATGAATCTGGACCTGGAATCAGATTGCGTGATTTGCTTAGGCTTTAAGTTCAGTTGTATTACCTACTGTCTTCACAACCTTGGGCAAGGTCACTTTACCCTCAGTTGTTTCATCAGAAAAAAATAGAAATAATAATCAATCAGGATTGTGAAGAAGATTCAATGAGTTAATAGATAAAAAGCACTTTAAAAATTGTTTGGAGCCGGGCATGGAGGCACACGCCTGTAATCTCAGCGGCTCAGGAGGATGAGGCAGGAGGATTGTAAGTTCAAAGCCAGCCCCAGCAATGGTGAGGCGCTAAGCAACTCAGAGAGATTCTGTCTCTAAATAAAACACAAAATAGGGCTGGAGATGTGGCTCGGTAGTTAAAGTGTCCCTGAGTTCAATTCCTGGTACCCCACCCCTGGCAAAAAAATTGCTTGGCGTGTACTAAATGCCTAATAGATGCTCAATAAATAGTAGTTAAAATAGTAGTAATTATAGCTACGCTTATTGAGGGGCATTTTGACAATTTATCAGCTTATACACATATGTATGTAAATTAAATACTTTAGTGATCTTAGAAAAGCTCTCCAAGTTGTAGATATAGAAAGTGAACTACAAGTTTCAGTCGAAGTTCTAGGTCTCATTGAGGCACAGTTGCTGGTAGGAGGAATCCATGTTTTGGCTGGTCCTGCCATTGATCAAAGATGCCACGTATCTTCAAGGGAACAATATTATAAAATTCAAGATGTAGGGTGTGACTAGCATGAGGGATGGGGGTCCCCTTTCTGCCCTAGATAATAGTGAAAATAAAGCTAGAAGACAGACAGGCTTGTGGGCGAGTTGCATCCTGGGGGAAAGAGGAAAAGCTACAGTCATCCCAATACTTTCTTGTTCTGAGCAAATTCAGGAAAAATGAAGGACTGCTCCGAAATCCAGAAGTCCAATCTTTCAAAAAAAAAGTAGGGCTCATTTGGTAGGAAAACAGCCTTCTAGAGGTATCACACTATGGTAGAAAAACCTCCAAAATCCAAAGATGTGGTTGGAAGGAGTTGGGTATGGAGCAGTGTTTCTAGAAGATTACCTGGGACCATATACCTTTCCCTCCCACACCTCACACAGGGAGGTCTGCAGCCAACTTTTAGTTCGAACCCCTCTTTGCTGTGTGCCCATTTAGGAAACTATACCCCTTACTGTTACAATAACTGTTCTTACTAAGTAGGCGGATAAACACACTGAGGGCCCGAATCCTGCACAAAGCAAGGGTGGACAGAATCAAAGTTAGTGTTCCTCTTGGAAAGAGGTGGGATGCTCACTGGAATGGAATCTGCCTCAATGAAAAGTTTGTGTGGCTTCTCGGTTCAAGGGCTGGCTGAGGTTCGAGCTGCCTCTGATTTCATTTGACCCTGAGAGAGAAGATAGAGATGCACTACCGTCTCCTATTTATCATTCTCAATGGGAACTGTGTGGGCAGCTTCCATTACGCCAGGCCAAATTTAGACGAATGAAAAGGTCGACTAAGTAATTATTGATTTTATATGTGTGCATAAATTAGAGCACGGAGTCCTTTAGTCACTGCTAAAAATAAGCCTTCTATGGATTGGGTTTGAGAGTCAGAGGGCCGGTGTATAATGAGGATAAAGCAATAGCTGTGGTGGTAAATCTGTACATTGGATAACCATTTCCTAATGGTTGTCGTGATAGTTCAGGACTTATATAAAAATCAACCAGTGGAGCATTTTGGTTATCTATAAGAGGATTGGACAAGGAGACATTCTTTCTCTTTAATCATAAAAAACGATACTGGCCATAATCCCTTTAGCAACAAGCTTCTCATGCAGGAGTGACTTATGGATGCTATTCTGAGGAGAACTAGTCAATATATTAGTTTTCTTTTAATTATGCAGCTGCAGCAGCGAGTCATGCCTGCGTTTTATGGAGCTTGGTGAATTTGCCATCGGTTCTGGGAAGTGGAGAATTTATTTGTAGACTATAGAGCAATTTGCTCTGGTTAGAAGGGAGAATGCATCCCCTTCTATCTTACAAATGAAGAGCTCGGATTAGAGTGGGAGATTCCAAGAATCTAATAATCAAATCAGCCAAAGCTGTTAATTAAAATTGATGAGTACTAAGCATTTATGTAACACTCACTCTACAATACTGCACTGCTGGAAAATTACCAATTGCCTGAAGTTTGCAACTGTTAACATGCTTACAAGGGAGAAGATTATGGGAATAAGAAAGTGTTTTATTATCAAACATGGTATTCTTGGGGTGAACATGGCCTTGGTAATTGGTAGAGAGGTAAGTCCAGCTGAACTATACCACTGACTTAACTCTCTTTAGATTTGAGCGGTTCAAAGTCCGTCTGTGCATTACATGTGCATCTTTAATTCTAGATTACAGTAATTGTATCTCATCTTAGTTAGTGGTTCCTGTAATGCTGAGAAGCAGAATGTCTTGTTCAAGCTTAACTTGGTATTCCTCAGAAACAGCCTTAAGGGGGAGTCGATTACTACATTCTGCGGATCTAATGGGCCACAACAGTTCCCAAATTGAAGAAATGAGGATTGGCATAGCAGAGAGGTAGCCGGAAAAAGAAAGAGGAAATATTAATCTGGACTCATAGGACCCCAGCTCTGTTCCAGGCTCCAGGCCCTGTCCTGACTTTAGACCAGGAGGGCTTTGCAGCTCTGACTTGGGGGCTCAACACTAAATCATTTTTGCCACCTCGTCAGCTGCAGCTGTGCACTCCAGTTTCCATAAAGAGGCCTCTCCCTTGTGTAGAAGGTCCAGTCTCCACATCCTAGGAACCAGATCCTTGTCCTGCTCTGTGTGGGCTCTTAATCTAATGCCCTTGTCCTTTTAGAATTATTCTCCACTGCCAGTTATTTACCCGAAGTCGAGACGTCTGCATCCATCCCTATCACTTCTGCTGGATGGCACGTCTCCTGCTTCTAGATTCTTCCATCACTCTTTGAATGGATATGGAGACGCCCTCTGTTCCTTCAGGTCAGCCATCTGCTCCCTCTGCCTGCTTTATGCCAATAAAAGAGACATTTATTGTTTATTCTGGGACAAACAGACATTTATTGTTATATACTTTCCAAACTGCATATTCAATGGCGTTCAGAGTAGGCGTTCAATAAATATTTGGCAAAATGAATGCATTTATTCTACCTTCCAGCCAACACTTCCTTCCAGTCCTTGTTGTCAAAGTTCATTTTCTCAGAGGCCTCTGGCTCTCAGCTTGGCCCAGTCTGCCCAGATCCTACCATGTACAGGGACCCAGTACCAAGCTAGGAAGCATCTTAGGTAAGTTACTGTCATTGGCAAGAGGCGGAGTCAATGCCTCATTTTTTCCCCAAGTTTTTTTTTTTTTTCTTAGCCTGCTCTCATTGTATTTTCTCCACTGTTTCCTAGTAATCCTTCAGAAAATTTAGGGAAAATATTATTTGATGAAATTAATTCATACTTACATGATGGTAACTAACAATTTGGGGCAGTTAGCCAGTGAACTTCAAGGTATAGCCCTGCGTCATGACACATGACTAAACCAGTCAGGGTCACTCCAGGTGAACTGGGCTGGCATGAAATGATAGCACAGAGACAGAGAAGTACCTTTTCCTTTGGGTTCTGTGACGGCTCATCTGAGCCAGCTCCCACAAAGGAGGCAAGGCAGGCAAGAAAGAGAAAGAGCATACCTTGAGCCCAGTTTTTTTTGGGGAGAAGCCATTCAAATGAGGCAAGGGGTCAGGTTTCAGGGGGTTGAGTCTAGCTTCATGATGTCTTGCTGTCAGCAGATTGACTGACATCTTGGAAGGCCATGCCCATCTCATGTGCTTTGTGGGGATCAAGGCCAGAGCAAGCACAAGGGACATACAAGGGGAGATTCCATGGAACATTCTATCCCCAAAAGGGCAAGGGGTAGGATTACAAAGGAACAGATGGGTACAACTCAACCCCACTGGGTGATGCCTACTCCTGGCATTATCCGAGCGGAGATAAAGCCCAAGTTATTGCGGGGTGCAATAATTGTTCAGAACTTCTTGCTCAGGACTTAAAGTTGTATACAGTCCAGAGTGGCTCCTGACAGCCCTGGGTCATATTTAGTGAGCCAAGAGGAAGTTCAATCTTAAGTATTGCAGGAATGTTTATAGAAACGTGGACTATTCCGTTTCTAGAAGAATCATCTCAGGGAGGTCACAGCAGCTATTTTTAAACACACACACACACACACACACACACACACACACACACACACACCTGATGTGTAAAAGGCAAAACACATCTATTTAGTGTAAGCAAGAGTTGATGGTCTGCTCTGAGGGGTGCACTGATGGTGAGGTTCCTGGAAGCTGAACCCTCACTTTCCTCCAAACTCAGCTGAGAGAGCCTGTTTGTGGCTGATGGTGTGTGATAACAGCATGGAGGTGCCCCAGGTCTTGACCCTTCTGGCCTCAATGAGGAGTATAACCCCAGGGTGAGTCTCACCAAGACCATTTGTCCAGCTGGGCCTCCTTCTCGCCATCTTGCTCCTATTTCCCATTTCAGCTTTTCAGGGGCGTTTCTCAGGGTTGGCTTCTATGGCCAAAGGAATCTCGTGAACATGGTGATGTGATTGCCTTCCTTGTCCGGTCATGTCAAACCCATTCCTCTGACCACAAATTGATTTTAAAAGATTTTGGCACTATTCTGTCCCATGCATTGGAGGGAAAGTCCTTTATGGTAGGGAAAGTGGTTTTCTTTCTTCTAAGAAAGGAAGACAAAATCTACATCCTTGCCCTGGAAGTTGTCATCACGTTGTAATGCCTGAAGTTCAGAAATAATTTTTCCCTGGCCAGCATTGAAGCCAGAACCAGGTACTGAGTTACTCATGATGAGATTCTGGAAGCTTCTTTGACTCCTTTGAAAATGATGAAAGGAAGAAAACCTGAGGTAAGAATCATGTACAACTTTCAAATTAGATTAGTTCTAACCATACCGTGGCTGGTCAGACTTAAGTTTTCTGGGAAGACAGTATCATAGTATTGCTCCACCCTCACAGGAAAACTTTCTAATTCATCGTGAGGTTGGTGCCATAGCACTAATATGTTTGCCTAGGAGTTTCCTCTTAATCAGTATTTAGGCTAAAATAAAATTGAGTCACATGATGCACCAAATGCCTAGCAATCCTTCATGAAGATACAGGTGCATACTCAGCATGGGCCACACGTGGCCGTGGCTGGCTGATTTTTCTCCACTACAGAGTGGGGGGCTCAAGAGAGTGGCTGGCTCCCCTCCACCAAAAAAAAAAAAAAAAAAAAAAAAAAATCCTGGGGAAAGAAAGACACTTTTGAACATTTTAAATTAGGTAATCAAAAGTGACAAAGTCTCTGCTGAGGCTGGGCTTCTAAGAATGTGGAATGTCAATGAGATGATGAATTTGAAAGTGTCTTGCAAATTATAATGTGCCAAACATGTGGAAAGCATCCTTGTTGGAAGTGTCAGGGAGAGATGAAATTCTAGGCTGGTTGTAGGATAAGAAAAACAATTGTGGTTTAAGGAAGGGCTCTAGAATCATGTCTGTTCTAGCTAATGACTTGGGTAAGGACTAATGGGGACTAATGGGGTTTTATTTTTGACAAGAGAATCAGTTTTTTTTTTTTTTAATCTGAATTCGCAAAGAGCTACCAGGAATGTGGGTGGCTCAGCTCTGGCAACAGGAATGGGCTGAAGTCATTGGCTGCTGGAACATCTTTATACACAGCTCACAATCCCATTGCATCATGTCACAGCTCATACGGTATAATGCAATGTGACTAATGTAATCAGATGTGAAGTGCACTACAGCAACATGTCAAGCTGGAAAATTTGAAAAGAGAAATAGACTTCTCTCTAAATCATAGTTGAGTTCTTTCTCTCAACTGGAGGCTTCTGTTTTCAGAATAGAGACTTTTCTGTGTTGACCTCTGGCCAAGGGCATATGTTAGGAGGGCCAGTCTTTCCCAAAGGTGGTGACCCTGGGCACATAAACAGGAGCCTTACGAACTGGCCCCTACCTGCTTTTCAAATCAGCATTCCCACAACAAAGCCTTCACTCCAGAGGTGTGTGCTGCAAAGCTCTGATTGCTCAGAATGTGAAAGGTAGTCTGTCAATTTCCCAAAGGTTCAGAAAAGGTATGCTTGAAAATGGATCAGGATCCAAAGGAGGAGTTTCTTTTCAAGAACCCAGAGTGGCTGAACAAAAGCAATGTCATTCAAGTATGTGCAGTTTTTCAAGACGGTAACTAATGAAGATGCATGATTTTTGGTGTATTTGTTTAACTTTCCTTATAAGCTTCCTGTATACGCAGGGTGGGTGATCTTCATGACCCTGTCTCATTAACAAGTATGAATTACGGGAAAGGACTCTCTGTGGCTTGATTTAGTGGAGACGTCCAGTCTCTTCTGCCCCAGGTGGGCTATAGTGCTTGTGCTTACTCTCTCTCTCTCTCTCTCTCTCTCTCTCTCTTCATTCATTCCACCCCTCCCTCTACCTCCTTCCTTCCCACACATTTAAAGATGAATATCAGGGCTTAAAAGTCAGAGAGGTTCCGAGGCAATGTTTCAGCGAATTCCAACAATTTCGCCATCTTGATCAATGGTCTGCAGAACCTCATTGAGGAACAGATAAAAATGGACCTGCTCTGTATGAGGCAGGTGCAGGGATGGTGTCAGACCCCACTAGTGTCCTCCCGACCCCAGTTTGCAAACCATTGTCCTGGAACATAGAATCAGAGACCACAGAAATTTAATGGTGAAAGATCTTTTATTCCTATCTCACAAGATAGCGAGTCCAGAGAAGACCAAAGTGTCAAGCTGGAAAATTTGGTTGAGCCAGAAATGGAACTTGGTGCCCCCATCCTCCCTAGTCAGCACTGTTTTCACCCTGTCACTGTCCCTTTTCCAGTGGTTGTGCTTTTAGGAGGCTCAGGAGGTGGAAGCATGAAGCCCATTCCTTCCAGGAACCCATTCTCCTCCTCTCCCTTACATTTGCATCCCTTCATGGCAGGGCACAAGTGTCCCGAAGGACACACAGTGAACGTGGGGTAAACAGCTGTTTTTGTGGCCTTCTACAGAATTGCCAAACAAAGGAAGTCCATCACACTCCATCACACTCGAAAACTCCCATTTGGCCTCATTTTTTTCTCTCCCCATCCTCCCATCTCTGCCTGCCTTCCACAGGTTCTTCCCTCCACATGCTGCACCCTACTCTGTTGGCAGTTCCTTTCATCTCTTAGCCCTTCCCTGACCTTACCTTGGCCTCCTTCTCTTCTCCATTAAATTCTGCTTCTCCTGTGTGCTGTTTTATTGGGCCCTGCCCTTTGCTCAGTGATAGTGGCTAATATGAGAAACTAATCTGTTTTAATGTGTTACCACTCGCTAGCCACTGCTAGCGACTTAATGAGATTTTGAGTTTTACTTGTCTCATCACAGGTCCTCTATTCAATTATAAACTCGGTGAGGGGGAAGCCGCCGCCACTCGCCATTTCTTCCGGAACTCCCATACCAGCCTCACAGGGATGGACTGGGGGTGCTCCATTCTGATGTTGTTGGATGAATTAAAGGAAGGGGGAAGTAGGTGCCAGATGTGAGTAAAGAGAGGTAAACAAATCCTAGGACAAAGTTGTTTTTCAGATTGGCAAGAGAAACTGCCAAGTCCTTCCTGAAAAGAAGTTTAAGAGAACCAGAGAGGGTAAATGAACTCAACCACACACTCAGTAAAAGCTGCTTTAACTAAAACAGCAGCAACAACCAAAACAAAACTACTACAAATCAAGGATGTGAATAAAAAAGGGTTTTGAGATCAAAGGTTTCTGTTGAGCATCCCACCATCTTCTGGGAAGAAGTGTGCCTCTAAAAGTCCAAAGCAAAATGCTTATGAAATATACGTGTCATTAAAGCCCTGGGGTGCTTTGGAAACACATTAGTTATGGGCTGGGTAAGTGTGGTTTCTTGCAAACTGAAATACAAGAAAGAATCTTGCTTGGCACTGAATAGTAGAACTATTGCTGCTGGAAGTGTTTCTGTCCCTGTCCTGATCAGGACAGTAGTCATTCACCATGCATGACTCCTGAGTACCTGGCATGAAGGGTGACTGAGGAATTGAACTGTTCTCCTTTCACTTAATTTCATTTCATAAAGTAAAACAACTTCACATTTAAATTTAAATAGCTTCATGCATGTTCCTAAGTAGCCCTCTTGCTTAAAATGTGGGTCATAGATCAAGAATACTGGGATTATGGGCTTGCTGGTGGAACTCCACGGTAGAGCACTTGCCTAGTGTGTTAGTCAAGTTTACGTCACTGTGACCAAAATACCTATCCTTAACTTAAAGGAGGGAGGGTTTATTTTGGCTCACAGTTTCAGAGGTTCAGTCCATGGCTAGTCTACTCCATCACTCTGGGCCTGAGGTGAGATAGAACATCATGGCGGAAGGGTGTAGTGAGGGGAAGCTGATCAGCTGATGGCAGCCCAGAGAGAGAGCATGAGGAGAAAGGGACAAGATATAATCCCAAGAGCATGCCCCCAGTGACCTACTTCCTCCAGCCACACCCTACCTGCCTACAGTTACCAACCAGAGCAGTAGTTCTCTCAAATTATTAATCCACCAAAATAGTGGGCAATGATATTCACCACATTAGATTGTTATCTTGTGAGCATATACACATATGTAACAACAAATTTCACCATTACATACAATTGTAATGTACCAAAAATATCGAAAAAAATTATTAATCTACCAAATCTAATCCACTGATTAGATTATGGCTCTTATAATTTAATAATTTTGCCTCTGAATACTCCTGCATATGTGAAGCCCTGGGTTCCATCCCCAGCACTGCAAAAACAAAACAAAACAAGAATCCAACAAACAACAACTGAGGTTATATAATAATGTTATTTTAAATACTGATTACTATTTTAAATAATTTTATTATCATAGAATAATAATTTCAGTTAGAAATGCAGAATATGGGCTCCACCCATGACCTGCTGAATCTGCATTTTAATAAGATTCCTGAGGTGATTCTCTTCCAAGAGAAAGTTTGAGAGGTCCTTCTCCAGATCAGTGGGTCTCACCACAACTGTTAGAATCATCTGAAGGATTCGAATCACATGGATGGTTTTAAAATAATTCTTTTCCCTGGCTCCCACCATGGGCCAATTAAATCAAAAACTCTGATTTCTAATAGAAGCATCAGAATCACCTTGGCCACCTACCAGCCTGAGAACGGAATCCTTGTTAGAATTTATTTAAGAAATTTATAGGGCTGGGGATATAGCTCAGTGGATATGTACTTGTTAGCATGTGTGAGGGCCTGCATTTCTGTGAAGCCCAGCAGCACACACACATAAAAAAGTTTATAAAGGTTGTAGTAAATATGAAATTGAGAAATGAAAAGGATTTGATGACAATTTATGTATACACTCATACACACACACACACACACACACACGAACCAAATGTATGTACACTGGCCTCAATATACTAAGAGAAGAACACAGCTCCTGCATCCATCTGTCAGTCAAAATCTGAAACATTCTCAAGGCATGAAAAGTGGTTAGTCACTTAACCTGGGAGACCTGCCTTGTTTGGGGGGGGAGGGGGAGGCGCTAGTTTGAACTAAAGTGGTGCCCAGGCAGCCAAGAATGTCACTAGTTGCAAGAAGCCAGGATTGTTTGGTCATTATGAAGTTGAATGTGTTGAGCGTGATTTTAAACATTTTTAGACAAAGGGATGACTCTGGGACCCTTGAAGTAATTCATGTAACCCTAGGGGAAATGAATTTCCATGCAAACCATGTGCTGGGACATATAACCCAAAGCGAATATTCCTCAGACCCCAAAGATACCCTCTAACTCAGTGCTAAGTCTAGGCAGGAAGGAGCAGGAATATCCTCTTTTTTGGTGGAGTGGGATTCTGATAGGAAAGGTTGTCAATAGGCTGAGCCATTTTTTTTTTTTTTTTTTTTTTTTTCTGACAGGGTTTGGATTTGGGAACTTTCCCATTTCTTTCCATCTATCACCATTCAAGTTCAGCAAGCTTCAGAAAATGTTCAAGGAATGTCCTGGGCCCTTCTCCTGATGGGCTATATTTGGGAAGATAGGAAGGTACTATAATGGGTTGAACATGATTAACTTTCTGATTTTTCCATTTTCAGTTAAGGAGAGTGTTTCTTTATGATTTGTGCAGTAATTATTTACCTTTTGTACAGTAGCCAACTTTCCAAAAAGAAGATTGAGTAAATGAATGTTGATAGGTTGTTTTTCAAAGGAACCTGAAATTGGCCGGCAGGAAGTGGGAAGGAGCTGGCTCTGCCAGGTACGAAGGAGTAGAAATAAACAACCTAGATAAGGAAAGTCCGAAAGGATACTCACCCTGAGATGGGCTAAATTCAACAATAAATTTTTATTGAATATTTGTAGGATCCAGACACTATCAAAGTATTGAAGAGCAGAAGAGAAATTCTATGATCTCTTATGTTTTACTTACAGATTTGTTGGGGGACACAGTTTTTTAATATACAGATAAATAAATATATATATTATAATGAATAGCTACAAACTGTGATGAGGACTTTAACAAAGATGATAGAAAAGAGATACAGGAGTTCTCTCTCTCTCTTCTAGTTTTTCTAAATTTCAAATTTAGATTTTGAAAGAAAGAATTAGGAAGCAGGATAGTGGGTCTTACTTAACAACCAGAAAGGGTCTCACCAAGTAGGACCCATCAGAAAGGATGACAAGCTCACCTGTGAGCAGTGGCCAGTTAAAGATCAAGAAGGAAAGCACATTTATGCACTAGTTATGGAAGGGTTGAGAATAAGGGCAGTGTTATGCTGAGTGGCCTGTCCTAATACAAGCAGAACACAATGTTCTCGGTCAAAGACTACAGAGAAGGGTGAAGCTGAGAAAGCTATCCTCAGGCAGGGAGTGAAATTATGCACTGGTAAGCAGTGAAGTTCAAGTCCAAGCAAAAGCCATGGGAACGAATGCAAACAAATGCAAAAGGAAGATCTCTTCCCTTCTTTAGCAGTTCCCAAACTGTCAATGTGCTTCCTCAAGCCCTGAAAGACCCTGCTAGAGAATAAAACCATGGCAAGCCATCCATGGGCTGAGTGTGTGTAAACTATGAGCGTGAGGACGTGAGTGGACTGGACTGACATTGCCTCTCTGTGTGGGCTGGCGACGCATGTGGCCTTTTCACTCACTCTGCCTATAATCCCCATACAGCACATGAGATGGGAGTGGCCTTCCAAGATGTCAGTCAGTCTGCTGACCACAAGACATCATGAAGCTAGACTCAACACCCTGAAATTTGACTCCCCTCATTGGGGCGGAACTTTCTCCAGTGTCTTCCCCTCAATGAAAAGGGGCTTCAGAATGTCCTCCTCCTCCCTTGTGGGAGCTGGAGCAGAGGAGCCATCGCTCAAGAATCTCAAGAAAAAGGTATTTTCTCTGTCTGGATGTGGTTATTTCGTGCCAACCCAAATTCACCTGGAGTGATCCTGAAAGACTTAGTTGTGTGTCTCGGCATAAAACCATAGAACCATACAATATTGGCAATGAAGGAACTAAAGCATGCACCTATTTCAACTCCCTATCTGATTTCACAATGGACCCTATGGAGGTCACAGATAATCTCACACTCTTTGGGCTCTGATTAGATGTGTCAATGTCCCTGGACCTCAAAAGATCATCCCTCATCCTTGATTCATTTGTCTCTGACTGGTTCTGCTAACTTGAAGCATACTCATAACTGTGTGAAAGGTGCTTCCACTTACTTGTCTCAGGAGCATCGGAGACTCTGACTGGTGTTGTGTGCCCTCTACTTCCCTACCAAGGCTCTTTCTTCTACAAAATTCTCTCCTTTGGGCAGATAGATCTGTTCCTAATCTGGGAGTGCCTCATGAGCTCTTCATTTTTGTTTAAGAACTTTTTTGTTTCTCTGGGAGAAAGAGACTAATCCAACAGAGGTCCAGGCACGGGAAACTGTGCTGCTGTAAGGTGGCAGAGGAAATCCCAGGGATTGGTGATATTTCAAGATGCCTTTTCTCTCATGGGACATTTTTGGGTGCTGTTTAGATATGACCCCAGTTTCCTTAATGTAAGGAACATACCTCTTCTGTGTTGCTTATGGTTCTTTCCATAAGCCCCAGAAATCCCCTGGTCTCTAGTTGATGTCACTGTCACCTTTCAGGTAGCCCTGTTGGACAGTGTGCGATGATCTCATGCTGGCAGAACACCAGCCTGCCAATCTCTGGCCTTTAGATTTTTCAGACATCAGTTGGACCATGAGGGCTATGACCTCACCAAAGGATTTTCATTTGATGGATTAATTCATTGATATTTGAATGAGTTACTGGAAGGTGGGATGCAGTTGGAGGAAGTGGGTCACTTGGAGCATGCCCCCAAGGATTTATCTTCTCTTAAACCCTTTCTCTCTCTTTCTCTCTCTCTCTCTGCTTCCTGGATGCCATGAGCTATGGCAGCTTTCCTCCACCATGCCCTTCTGCTATGACCTTTCTGCCTTAAAGCCAGCTAACCGTGGGCTGAATCCTCTGAAGCTGTGAGCCAAAATAAATCCTTCACACTGTTCTTGCCAGGTTTTTTGGTAACAGTGACACAAAGTTGACTAACACAGAGGTGGTGGTAAGTACCCAGATGACTGCTATACATGGCTTCTCTGATCTTCTGTGGCAATTACTGTCCCTGCCACTCATTGAACACTTATTGCTTTGAGTTGTTTTTATTTTAGTTAATATTTAATTACAAAGTGATACACCAATAGATTATCCACAAAAGCAATTAAAATATTACATGAACCGTGGAACCAATTTATACCCTCTAGCAATATATGAACATTCATTATTTTTGTATCAATGTTTGTTATAACATTTTTATTCATACCTTCTTCATCTCTATATAGTGTTCTATTCCCTCAGGCTCTCCAATTACAACTTCTGTGAATAATGTATAATTATAGCATATAGTAGATGCTTAATAACTACTTGATAAAGCAGATTGTGCACTTTCCAGGTATATAAAATCTTATGATTAAGTAGATGTAGGAGTTGAAATTATACTTAACTGCAATCATATGACTGAATCCTCATATGTGTGAAAGTGTGGATATAGAATGTGTAAAGCATTTCTTCTCATTCTATGTGATGTTGTTCCTATAGTTACTTGCTTCTTAGGTATTCTCCTACAATCAGGCAGCATTAATACTTCAATCTGGTCTGAGTCATCAAAGAAAAGATAAACTCTGAGACTTCAAAATGTATTTTCCACTTTTGTTTCATTGATCTTACATATATTCGCTGAAACATTTTGTTATTTCTATTTGTGTAGGAGCCCTAATTAAGGAGATAGCTAAGATTGCAGTTAGCTGTGAGCCATAAAGATGTTCGAGCATTGCCACCTTCCGTGGTCTCGCGAGACTTGGCCTGGGACATTGCAGATCGGGTTGGCGCCATTGGTGGTGGTTGCAGGAGTGTGGATGGTATTGGAGTTGTTGTTGGAGCCAGAGAGAGAAGCCAGTAGAATAAAGAGCCTGTTCGTTTCCCGTCTGCCTCTGAACTTATTCCCGTGGTGTCGTTGCTCCAAGCGGCAATCACTTCAGGCAGTGACAAGTGGTGGCCCGTACAGAGACTTCTGTCAGCAGGTAAGAAATAAGAAAATTTAAAAAATGGGAGTGAAAATAACGAAAGGTCGGATAATAAAAGCCATGGGTGAGTTTTTCGATATCGTGGACTCAGTGGATAGTGAGGAAAGTGATCAAGAAAGCATAGCCTCTGAGTCAGTTAATACCAATGAGAAGAGTAGTGGTGTAAATTCAAAAGTAAGAGCTGCAAAAGCCATCAGAAACTTATTGAAATTAGCCGAAGAATATGTACTCTCCTTAGAAGCTGAAATTCAGGATGCCAGTAAAAGTAATAGTAGTAAGAAGGAGCCAAACCATGAAAGTACGGTCTCCTCCACTAAGGCGGTTAGGAATTATGAAACTAGTAGTGAAGAGGAATCAAAAGGTGATTCTGGGAGCACAGTCTTCAGTAAAAAGAACAAAAAGAAATTAAAAAGGAAAAAGGACCATCAAGTAGAGGAACCACTTGTATCCTCTACTCCCCCATGGGTGGAATCCATTACAGAAAAAATGAAGGGTATTACTAGGCATTTGCATACCCTAGAAACAGAAATAAAAAGTCTTTCTGAGCGCTATGTGCTCTTGAGGGTAACTCACAGATACATTGGGGACTGCCAATATTTGAAAATGAAAATGGACAGAGGATCCACCAGTCAGTAGATTCCAAAACAATAAAAAATCTCAAAGAGGCAGTAATGATGTATGGGCCGCAAGCTCCTTTCACATTGAGTATGCTGGAGTCCCTTAACACCTTTAACTTAACCCCCTCAGACTGGAAAAGTCTATGTAAAGCAGCATTAAGTGGGGGGCAATACTTGGTTTGGTGATCGCAATTTCAAGACCTTTGTATAGAAACAGCTAAAAGAAACGCAGCTGCAGTGTTTGGAGACCATAATATAGAAATGCTCAAAGGAGAGGGGCAGTTCGCAGACTTACAGGCTCAAAAATATTATGACCCAGGTGTATATGCTCAGATATATGCAGCTGCCTTAAAGGCATGGAAAACTTTACAAGGACCTGGGGATCTACAAGGTAGCTTGTCAAAAGTGATTCAAGGACCTAATGAGCCATATACTGACTTTGCTGATTGACTTTTGAGTACTGCAGGGAGAGTGTTTGGAAACGTTGATCAAGCTATGCCATTAGTTGTTCAATTAGCATACAAAAATGCTAATAAATACTGCCAGGAAGCCATCAGGCCATGGAGAAATAAAAAGGATCTTTCCATATATATACAACTATGTAAAGATGTAAATGACGCTTTTGTCATAGGAAATGTGATTGCAGCTGCAGTGAGAGGTACTTCCCCTCAAAATTTCACAAGGGCTCAACCTAGACATTATAATCAATCAGGATATTCCAGGTAAAATTATCATAATCAATCAGGCTATTCTGGGCAAAATCCCCAAAGAGAAATAAGACCAAGCTCATACCGTGCCCCAGGCCGCTGCCCCAGGTGTAAAAGGGAAATCATTGGGCCAATAAATGCCATTCAAAATTTGACATCTATGGAAATCATTTGTCCAGGAATTCAAAAAACGGGGCACAGGCCCCAATGCCCCGGGGGCCAAAAATGTACGAGGCATTAGAGGAGGAGTATCCTCAAGCATCCACTCAGATGCTTCCCCGACACAATCCCTACTACCCATCCACTCCCTCGCCAGAGGAACAGGAGGAAATGCAGGATTAGACCTCTGTTCCACCACCCGAATAGTGTTAACACCTGAAATGGGGGTTCAACTGATTCCCACAGGGGTCAACGGACCTTTTTCCTCAGGGACTGTAGGACTTATTCTCGGGTGAAGTCCTAAAAGCTTATTAGGTTTGCAAGTGACCCCAGGTATAATAAACTCAGACTACAAAGGGGAAATAAAAATAATGCTTAGCTCACCCCAAAGTATAAGTTCTGTTAATCAAGGAGATAGAATTGCTGCTTCTCCTTCCAAATTTACATAATTCATTAAAAATGAGTATGCCTCAAAAAAGGAACAATAGAGGATTTTGTTCCACTGACTCGAGACCCATGGCTTGCTGGGTTCGGGATTGTTCAAGGAGGCCTATGTGCAAAATAAAAATCCAAGGAATAGAGATGGAGGGACTGATAGATACTGGAGCTGACACTTCCATCATTAATCTACGGCAATGGCCCAAGCACTGGCTTCTGCAAAAAGCTTCAACCAATTTAAGAGGCTTGGGATATAATAACCTCCCAGAGAAAAGTGCAGTAATTTTAAAATGGGAGGATGATGAAGGACATAAAGGAACATTTCAGCCTTATGTTTTACCTAACCTACTGGTTACTTTATGGGGAAGAGATATTTTGCAACAAATGGGAGTACACCTTGCAACCAAGCCTGCAGGTGTTAAATGTGAAAATCTACAGGGTAATCTTAACCCTAAAAGAAATCATTATCAAAAAGTACAGGGTAATCTTAACCTTATAAGAAATTATTATCAAAAGGTACAGGGTAATCTTAACCCTAAAAGAAATCATTATCATAAAGGAAAAAGATATTTTTTTTCGGGGCCACTAAGAAAATAATTTTGAAAATTCCATCGCTTTCTGATAAGCCAGTGTGGGTACCTCAGTGGCCCCTATCTAAAGAGAAATTACAAGCGGCCCACCTACTAGTTCAGGAACAACTAGAAGCAGGACATATAGAACCTTCCACCTTTCCCTGGAATTCCCCCATATTTGTGATCAAGAAAAAAATCAGGAAAATGGCAATTGTTACATGATCTTAGAGAAATTAATAAAACCATGCAAATCATGGGCCCTACTCAACCTGGACTTCCTAATCCTGTAGCTATTCCAAAATATTTCCATCTTATTACTCTTGATATAAAGGATTGTTTCTTTTCTCTTCCTTTACACCTCCTGGATGCCCCCAGGTTTGCCTTTTCAGTTCCTTCTATTAACAATAATGGCCCTGATCAGAGATATCAATGGAAAGTTTTGCCGCAGGGAATGGCTAATAGCCCCACTATGTGTCAAATCTATGTAGATAAAGTTATTCAGCCTATCAAAAATAAATACCCAGAGCTTATGTGCCTCCATTATATGGATGATGTTTTGCTTGCTCATACTAATCAAGAAGTCTTATTCACCATATTTAGTGATATATCAGAAAACTTGAAACAATATGGACTAAACAATGCTAAGGAAAAGGTTCAAATTAGATCTCCAATATTATATCTAGGATTCCAAATTATGGACACTTTTATTAGGCCTCAAAAATATTAATTAATAAGGAGCATTTGGCCACTCTCAATGACTTTCAAAAATTGCTAGGAGATATTAATTGGCTTCGCCCTACACTAAACCTCACTACTGTCCAACTAAAACCTTTATTTGACATCCTTTGTGGGGACCCTGATCCATCTTCACCATAAACATTGACTCCTGATGCTAGGAAAGCTTTAAAGTTAGTAGAAAAAGCCATCGAAGGAGCTCATTGTGATAGATTTGATTTAATTCAACCGCTGATATTGATTATTATTTCTTCACAATATACACCGACAGGAGTATTTTGGCAACAAGGGCCTTTATTATGGATACATTTCCCCTCTCTCCTAAAAGTATAATTGAGTCTTTTTTTTTTTTTTTTTTTGGTACCGGGGATTGAACTCAGGGGCACTCGACCACTGGGTCACATCCCCAGCCCTTTTTTGTATTTTATTAGAGACAGGGTCTCACTGAGTTGCTAAGTGCCTCGCCATTGCTGAGGCTGGCTTTGAACTCGCGATCCTCCTGACTCAGCCTCCCAAAGTGCTGGGATTACAGGCGTGCGCCACCGCGCCCGGCTATAATTGAGTCTTATACCTCCATGGTGGCTAAACTTATTCTTCAAGGACTTAAGACTTCTACTAAAATATTTGGCATTCACCCTGCTACTATTATTACTCCCTATTCATCGTCACAGATTGAATATTTATGCTTCAATGATAATGATTGGGCTATAGCTAGATGCTCTACTTCTGCAAATTTTGATAATCATCTTCCTAAGTCTCCTATATTATCTTTTTGTATCAATTATCCTATTATATTTCCACAGGTAATAAAAAATCAACCTATTCCTAAGGCATTAAATGTATTCACAGATGGGTCCTCAAATGGTACTGCTGCAGTAGTCACTAAAAAAGAAAATATAACTTACATAACTGCACACAAATCAGCTCAACTAGTGGAACTGGAAGCTGTGGTAAGAGCTCTGGAAAATTTTAGAGAACAGCCCATGAACATTTTTTCAGATAGCCACTATATTGTACATGCCGTCCCAAAATTAGAGCTAGCAGCACCTCATACTCCAGACTTTAAATTGTTTTATCAAATACAAAAACTTTTGTGGGCAAGAAAAGAACCTCTATTTGTAGGGCATATTAGAGCACATACCAACTTGCCTGGTCCCCTCCATGAAGGTAATCAAAAGGCTGATCACCTTACCCAAACAATCTTTATACTTTCAGCGCTCCAGCAAGCTACTTTATTTCACTCCCAGTTTCACATCAATAGCACCACCTTGCAGCGTAGGTTTAAAATCACAAAGGAGCAAGCCAGAACAATTGTAAAAGATTGTAAATCTTGTATGACACATTTGCCCAATCCTCATTATGGTGTTAACCCTAGAGGATTAATGCCCAATCATTTGTGGCAGATGGATGTTACTCATGAGCCAAGTTTTGGAAAATTGCGATTTATTCATGTGATCATAGATACATGCTCAGGCATGATTTTTGCTTCCTTACATTCTGGGGAAAAAGTTAAAGATGTTGCGTCTCATTGTTTGCAAGCTTTTGCTGCATTGGGTATCCCCAAAATGCTTAAAACAGATAATGGCCCTGCATATACGTCCTCATCTTTCAAACAGTTTTGCGCAAAATTCAATATATCCCATAAAACAGGCATCCCATACAATCCTCAGGATCAGGGCATTATTGAAAGAGCAAACCGCACACTGAAAATTATGTCATTAAAACAAAAAGAAGGAAACTGGAAAAGTCCTAGGGACAGATTGGCAGTTGCCCTGTTTACCTTAAATTTTTTAACTTTAGACTCTAATGGTTATTCTGCTGGAGACAGACATTGGAACCCACACCAACAACATAAACCTTTGGTTTACTGGAAGGATGTTCTTTCAGGTACATGGAAGGGTCCAGATCCAGTATTAATTTGGGGGAGAGGATCTGTTTGTTTTTTTCCAAAGCACGAATCCTCTCCAATATGGATACCATCTAGATTAATAAAGCAGGTACCAAATCAAAAGGATCAAAATGAAGTTGTTGAAGAATCAAGATTAATAAAAAAGGTAGAAAATGAAGAGGACCAAGATGAAGGTATGGAATGATTCCCTTAAAAGAGTCCTTCAAAATATTTCACAACTTAAGTGTCATTCCTCCCGGCCGGGATGAGGAGATCTCTCTTTAGTGTGCACACAATTGTATTATTTTCTTTCTCTTTTTATATATGTCTTTATGTCTGTGCATTTGTCTAAATTTCGTGTAAATGTGACGTCACAAATATATGTTTGTAGGTTTGTACGTCTGTCCAGTGTGACGTCACAAATAACAAAGCGCTTATGAAAAAAAAATATATATATGGATATATATATTTTTTGGGGGGCCACTGAGAAAATAGTTTTGAAAATACCATGGCTTTCTGATAAGCCAGTGTGGGTACCTCAGTGGCCCCTATATTTTATATATATATTTATGGATCCAAATAACTTTAATTTGTTTAAGTTTAAGAGTATTCAATTTGGGTAAATAATTTAATAAGTGAAGGTACCTTCAATTTTGATTTATAGGTGTCCCAGGGATTTCTCTTTAGCAAAGAATATGACTAGTGCTGTAAAACCTGATATTTTGGTGTTTTGACATATGAATGTTTATTTATAATTAACTTTATTTGTTTTATAGCTGATTAACTTGAATTATTTCAACAGATAATTTCATGGAAGTTTACAGAGACTTGAGGGTTCCAGCTAACAAATTATTTTTCCAAAGTGCCTTTAGCTTTTCTTTACTCTATCTTTAATGCAGTAATACCCTCAGTCTTTCTTTGTTTTGTTCTGAATATGATATTTTGCCAGCTTATGTTTGTGGAAGTTCAAGCAGCAATGTGTGAGAGCAGAAATCAACTTTAATTTTCTAATCTAATAATTCTATTTTTTAGTTTGACAACTTGCCTCTTGACTAAGTGCTGGAATAGCACTGCCTTTCCTTTAATGATTGATGCTTGAGTTTCTAGGTAGCGGGCCCTGAATATTTGCTGGTGGCATTGTCTAGACATAAAAAAGACGGCTGCTGCTACAGCTGTAGGGATCGCGGTCTCTGCAAACATCCCTGCTGCTCAAGCATCAAACAACCTCACCAGCAGTGTGGTCTCTGCTCTGCATGCATGGGGCCTCCTAAATCAACATGTTATAACAATATCTTTTGATCTTTCATTGTTTCAGACTTTACGGGACAATGCCTTGCAGGCATTTGTCTAGAGAACTCAGTGTGTTACTTGATAGAACTCAGGGCAGCTGATTTGTTTAAAGAATTTGATATGCTATGCAACTTGGCTCGTCAGCAGAAGGCTTATCGCCTTAAAGCCGCAGCATCTCCTCACAACTGGACGGCTGTTTGTCATCATACACAGTCAATCCTGAAGGGCTCGATTGGATGGCTGGCAGCCAATGATGGGTAAGATCCCCAGAGGGGGACAACCTAAGACAGGCACAGTAGCACAGGACAGTCTCATGTGGCCGACATATCAACCTAAGACAGGAGTCAAGGGCATAGCCTTGATTATCCAATGACGGGTAAGAATGTTGGTTGCACATGGACGTCCTAGAGCATCCCCTCTTTTAAAACAAAAAGGGGGGAAATGTAGGAGCCCTAATTAAGGAGATAGCTAAGATTGCGGTTAGCTGTGAGCAATAAGATGTTCGGGCATTGCCACCTTCCGTGGTCTCGTGAAACTTGGCCGGGGACATTGCAGATTGGGTCGGCGCCATTTGGATGATCTCATGAGACTTGGCCCGGGGGATTGTGGATCGGGTCGGCACCATTGGTGGTGGTTGTAGGAGTGTAGATGGTGTTGGAATTGTTGTTGGAGCCAGAGAGAGAAGCCAGCAGAATAAAGAGCCTGTTTGTTTCCAGTCTGCCTCTGAACTTATTCCCACGGCGTCGTTGCTCCAAGCGGCAATCGCTTCAGGCAGCAACATATTTGAAGTTCTAATTTATAAAGTGCTTGGGAATTGTTGCTCCCATCCTTACAAGAAAACACTGGACAAGTGGAAACCAACATCCTTTCTTGTACTTACAGAAAACTGAGGTTGCAGGGAAGCTTTCTACCCTGGAGTCACAGCTGAACTGTGCTTAACTAGAGCAGTAGCTGTTGAAGCTATCAACTGGTAAGAATACTCAAGTGGTATTTCTGAATATCCGAGGAGATGAGTGTGGACCAGTGTGACACTTAGAAACTCCTGGGAACTGCATTCTTGAAGAGGCCAACACTTTCATGGACTTTCTCTCCAGGGATCCTATTAGATTCTCACAGTTACAATCTAAGAAAGATTCCCTCATGTTTCTGGCAGGAAAAGAAAAGTAATCATTTGAAATATTCCAAGAGACTTCCCCATAACAAAGGTCTGGTCTTCATGGGAAAAGACTACCAGAGGCTCATCCACATTGAGAAAGGCATCCTTCTCATTCCAATAGCCTCCAGCCACCCTGTCTCAGCTGGGGGTTGAGAGGATGAGAAACATGATCACCAGAGGTCAGGTTTTCAAGGCAAGACATTGTAGGCATTTCATACAGGGCAAGGAATAGAGTTCAGGTGGGCAGAAGGCTATACCACTGGAGAAATACTTGTGAATTAATGGTCCTAAGACATGAGCCCACTAAAATAAGGAGATTTAGTTGGAAGAACATAGAACATTCCATCTCCCACACTTATCACCACATCAACAAGCTCCAGCATAGTAACAACAGATACAGCTGGAGATACCACAGGGCAGACTCTCTCTGCAGAGAATAACTTAGGAAAATCCAAAGTCAGAAAGAAAGAAAAAGTCAAGGACACTAGGAGAATTTGAATTTCTGGTACTCATAGCTACTGAAAACATTAACCATAGCCCAACTCCCAGCCACTAAAGGCCTATTGATCTCAGTTCATATAGTACCTAATACACCACATCCTGCTTTCAACAACAACAAATCAAAAGCATGCCAGAAGCAAATGAAAACACAATCTGAAGAGAGCAAATACTCGTTAGAAACAGACTCAGAAAAGTCACAGGTGTTGGAATTATCAAATGAGGAATTTAAGTAACTATGATAAAGATGTTAAGGGCTCAAGTGGAAAATGTAAATGATGTATAAGAAAAGGTGGATAAAAGAATGCCTTCAATGGGCTTATCAGTGGACATAGCACAGACTCAATACTGAATCAGTGAGCTTGAAATTAATGAAATGCAAACTGTAAAAGGAATGGAAATAAGCAAAGCAGACCAAGAATTGTGGGGCAAGTTTACAAGGTATAGAATACCAAGGAGAAAAATGAGAAAATAGAGTAGAAAAATATTTGAAGTAGTAATAGCTAAGGACTTTCCAAAATAATTGATAGACACCAAACCACAAATCCAGGAAGCTCACAGAATATCAATCAGGATATTAACAACAACACCTCACACCAAGAGATATTGAAACCAAACTGCAGAAAAGCAATACAAAGAGAAAATCTTGAAAGAAGCAAGAAGGGGGAAAATAACTACAGAAGAAAGAAGAAATACAAAGGACTTTTCATTGGAAATCAAGAATGCAAGAAAAGGAAGGAATGGAATATCTAAAATGTGGAAAGAAATAAACTACCAACCTGGAAGTCTTTATCCAGCAAAATTATCCTCCAAAAGTGAAGAAGAAATAGAACTTCTTGGACAAATAAAAACCTAGGGAATTTATCACCAGCAGGCCTGCCTTACAATAAGTGTTAAGAGTTCTTCAGCAGAAGGGATCTAATATAGGTCAGAAGCATGGACTATAAAAAGAAAGACTGTTGGAGAAGGAATAAATGATGCACCTGTCCCCAAGAGAACAGACCACATCTGTCTCATCTTGGCATAATGAGTACACATCCACATTTGTGAGTGATGATTCTATTTTTTAAGGAAACAGTACATACTTTCACACTCTTGTGGTAAGGTAAAAAATGCACATAAATTTTGTTTCTTATAGTCTTCTAAATAGTGAATAGGAAATTTGGAATGGATAAAAAGGTACTGAATTTGCAATATAGGAAATCTCTGAATTCCACCTGTATCTGTGTATTTTGATTGCACATGAAAATGCATGTATTGTTCTGGTGATGCAAGATATGGCATAAGTAAAGTACTTACTTAGTACTTACTTATTTGGAAAAGAAAATGCTTTAGCAAAACTCTTCAGTTAGAAAGAGAAAAGCTTTGCTAAACAATATTGCCAAGCATACAACCTTTATAATTAAACCCTTTATATAGGAAGCTTGTTTTGTAATTCATATTTTCTGATTTTTTTGGGGGGGGGGGGACTGATGATTGAACTCAGGGGCACTCAACCACATCCCCAGCCCTACTTTTTTATTTTATTAAGAGACAGGGTCTCACTGAGTTGTTCAGTGCCTTGCTGTTGCTGAGACTGGCTTTGAACTCTCCATCCTCCTGCCTCAGCCTCCCAGGCCACTGGGATTACAGGCATGTGCCACTGTGCCTGGCTTGATATGTTTTCAATACATAGTTTTTACAGTCCTTCTATGATGCTGAGTGACAGAAATACCAAGATGATTAACCTCTAGTAGGGAGGAGAACTTAATTAATGGAGTTGCCACTTGGTATTTTACAGAATAACTTTTAGTGTTTTTGGTTTCAGCTTAATCCACTCCCTGATGAATTGCTAGAACATGTTAAATTAGATGCTTCTTGATGACAGGGCTAAACTATTTATCTAGATAGCTCCACACTTGGCACAATTTGTAACACATAATAGGTGCATAGTAGGTATTTATCAAATGGAAGTTTTCAGGCTTGGCAAACTACTACCTATAGGCTAAATCCAGCCTGTGACCTAATTTGGTAAACTCTCAAGTTGAGAACATTTTATACATTTTCAAGGGACTGAACACGCACACACAGAAACACACACACACACACACACATGACTATGTGACAAAGACCACATGTGGCCACAAAACCTCAAAGATTTTTTCAATTTTTTAATTTGTTCTTTTTAGTTATACATGACCGTAGAATGTATTTTGACATATCGTACATACATGGAATATAACTTCCCATTCTTGTGGTTGTACATGATGTGGAGTAACACTGGTTGTGTATTCATATATGAACATAGGAAAGTCATGTCCCACTCATTCTACTGTCTTTCCTGTTTTCATCTCCCTGCCGTTCCCCCATTGCTCCCTGTCCAATCACCTCCCCCCTATTGCATATCAGAGAGATTTCTGGGGATTGGCTTATTTCACTTAACATGATAGTCTCCAGTTCCATCCAAAACCCTCAAATATTTCTTATCCTGCCTTTTACAAAAGACATTTGCTGATTCCTGATTTATTTGTGTACTTCTTTTCATTCTTCCTGAACTTTGTCTTGAAGTAAGGTTTCTCCTATGCACCAAAGATTTGCCAAAGTGATCTTCCTTAACTGCCAGTGGTTTGCCTCCATCTCTGTTATAAACAGTGGCCACACCCAGCTTGAGCTGTGGGCCACTTAACACCATCCCCTTAACTTGCCTGCTTCAGTTGACACCCGAATCAGCAAAAATTCTCTTTGGCTTCTGGGCAACCCCTTTGCTATAAGATTCAGAGGGGAAAAAAAGGCTAAGAGTCAGCCACATATGACACCAATGTCCACCATGAAGGTCCTGCTCATTTAGATTACCTGACTGCTTTCTCATTTTGTCACTGTTTGTTTATATTTTGTCATTTTCTTCTTCACGGGGCACACCCCTGTTCCCTCCCATGGAGTATTCGTTCCTGTTAGCAAGGACAGCTTGCTGGCCATACTTACAAGTGACTTCAGCTGGAGACATTCACGAACTGTATCAGAAAAAGCCTGTAGGCCCAAGAATATGGTACATTGAACAAAAAATTTTAAGAGTTTGCCGGATGAAGTAGTGCACACCTGTAATCCCAGCAGCTCAGGAGGCTGAGGGGGATTGCGAGTTCAAAGCCAGCCTCAGCAGTGGCGAGGTCCTTAGCAACTCAGTGAGACCCTGTGTCTGAATAAAATACAAAACAGGGATGGGGATGTGGCTCAGTGGTCAAGCATCCCTGTGTTCAATCCCCAGAACCCACCCCCACAAAAAAGATTTAAGAGTTTGATGAAAAGTAAAAACAAAACACACACAACACATGAGATTAGAGTATGTAATTTCCTGTGTATCTATGTTTGAACTAAACTATAGGACCTTTGAGGGCAGAGACTTCTTCTTTGTCCCCTATTTCTAATTTTACCACATCCTCAATAAATATTGATTAAATGAGGTTAAGGAAACAGAATTTGCCAGAGCTTTGCATTTTTTAAGTGTATGGCATCATTAAATCCTAAATCCAATTAATTCGGGCATAGGTGTGTCTGGGCTTCGCAAGGGAAACTGACCTGTCAGTCCAAAGCACACTAATTATCAAAGAAATGCAGTCATTTGGCATCTTCAACCCCGAGCTCGGGAACAAAGTGCCTGAATAAACGAGTGATGAATATTTAGATTTGATCTTTCCACTATAGTCAATGGGGGAAAGATTTGCACAGTGGGGTGTATTGCTGAATTTTTATGTGTCTCCAGGGCATTGCCCATTCAGGGCATATGCAAGTAACCTCTAACTCTTTTCAGAACTTGCCATTTAGTTCACTTTTATTATTTGTTTTTCTGGGAACCAAAGGTCAAACTTGTTATATTTGAGCCATACCACCTATGTGGGAAAGACAGAGGGCCCCAGAGCTCTGAATCTTGATCTTTCTGGCACTCCACCAAAGCCTCAGGGATGCCAGACCCTTCTTGCACAGGGACTTTGGAGCTTTTGTTGGGTTTCTGTGAGTGGGAGCACACACCCCCAGCTCTGTTTTTCACTCAGAGCCCTTACTTTGAAGGCCATCTATTAATTTTTTTCGCTCAGGATTTCCCCAAATGCTCTCTACCCCACTGAATAAAGTCTTACTGAAGATAAAAAAGGAGGGACCTTGACTTTTTTTTTTTTTCCCCCAAAGCCCTTATTTATGGGTTTCAGATGGTGGCAGGGATGTTTATATGAACCTTACCCAAACTGCCTGATCCTCCTGGGTCTGCAAATATCAGGCTGCAAATTTCATGAGAACAGAACTTTTTTTCCAGGACGGGTGTGTGGGAGGGGCGGTGCGGGGGGGGGGGGCTGAGATTTCCTGTACTTCCTGTTTTAGAGCCGCTGGAAATGAGACAAAAACCGTATTTCAGGATTTCAATACCTGGTCCCAGCTGAAATCTGGACATACAGATGTGCACAAAGAGGGACCCATGTGGCATATAGTCACACATGCGTGAATACCTATGAAATGGGGCATCGTGCTCACTCTCAAAAAATGTTATTCAAAATATGCACACAGTACTTTCCATTTCAAATAAAATGGAATTGAATTCCAAAACATTGCATAAAGGCCTTTCAAAGTTTCAAAACTAAACCAAACAACAATGTGATCTGGGGGAAAAGGGTTAGTTCATTATTATTTTATCCAGATTTGCCCGATCATGCCAGAGGATAAATATTGACAGAAAGAAACAAACAAAGAAACCCCAACTCAACAACCCACAAATGTAACCTATCCAGGCCGGGAGCAGTGGCGGTCTTACACTTTCCATTGTACATCCAACCATTTCCTGTCTTTGTCCACCTTCTCTCCCTCACTTGCTAGAATCAATTGTTCTTGAAAAGATTTGGAGCATCCCCACTCCTTACCGGGGCTGAGATGAGTCCAAGCAACACCGTTCTCCTCGAGGACAGGGACACTGCTCCGCTCAATTCACTCTATGCATATATTTGGGGGAGGGGCACAGGATGATGGTTAAAAAACAATTGGAATAGAGGCAGATGCAAAACTGCAAATTAAGTGATGTATCGGATTAGCCTTCAAGTCCTTGTCTGGTTGTCAAAGGCTGACTATAACGATGTGACTTTGATCCCAAGCAGGTCATTGCTCATGTATAGCAGCACCCCCAAACATGTGCATCCCCGTAAGGACTGGCCTTTGTACGGAGGCTGAGCCAGCAGACCATTAATGTGTGGTGCAAACAGGACGGGCCAGCGGAACACAGAGAAGGCACGCTTGAAAGGGAGAGTCAGAGTTTCCAGTAACCACTTTCAGTTGGCAGAGCTCTGATTGGAACCATGTGACAATTTTAGGCGATGTACCATAGGCAGCCAATTTATTACATATGGCAATATGATTAATGGTATCAAATGCCTTTTTTTGGTAACATCCAAGAACACTCCGCCAGCCAACTGCTTGGAGTCCAAGGCAGTGAAAATCTGTTCCATGAATTTAAAGTCAGGCAGATGAGGTTAAATGAGACAGGGCCAGACGCCAAGGCAATGATTACAAAGTAAGTTGTTTCAAAAAAAGCAGAATGTTTTAAATCTGGTCTTGAACAAATCCCATCCAGTCCCCACCTACCCCAACCAATTTTTCTCTTTTCCTTTCCCCCCTTGTTTCTTGATGTGAAAACCCTAATAGCCGCTATATGGAAGGCATTTCTGAGGCCGGGCTGTCTTCCATGTGCCCACAACCTTTTCCAGGCCCAGGCGAATCCACACAAGAACACCGGCTGGATCTTTCCTTGGCACTCGCAGCTGGGGATAGCAGCAGAGACCAGCAGATGCGCCTCCCTGTCTTTTCATGCTCCCTTTGGGGACTGGGAGGCCCAGTCTTTCTCTTTCCCTCTGTGAGTAGGGTATCCGGGGACTTCCAGCCTATTCACACAGATGCCTAACTAGAAAGAAGCTGCCGTACACCTGAAGAGATGTGCCCAGGAAGTGAACTGTGAGGGAGGTGGCTTGTTATTTGGAATCTGAAGAAAGAGCATAAAAGTAGGAAAGATGGTTAAGAAGCAGACAGTCTCAAAACGTGATTCATTTCCCAAAGTGTTCCCATACAGCACAAGATAGGTGCTTACGACATACAGTCTACACATGCCTCATTCATAAATCCAAAATCTGGAATGCTTCAAGCTCTGAGACTCTTTTGAGTTCCCATGTGATGCCATAGTGGGAGATGCCACACCATAAACTCTGTCTCATGCACAGAGGTATTAAAAATATTGTGCAATATGTGTGTAAGGTCTATATGCAATGAAAATGAATTTCATGTTTAGATTTAAATCCCATCCCCAAGATATCTCATTATGTGTATGCAAATATTCCAACATCTGAAAATCTCTGAATTACTCCTTGTTCCAAGGATTTGAAAAAGGGATAGTCAACCTGTATTTGTTAGATAAATGAGTGTAATGCACTAAGTGTTTGAAGTCTTCCAGGGGGCATGTACCCATTTTGTCAAAGTTTTGTCACTTCCTTTTGAAAAGGATTTTACAACAAACAAAACAAACAAACAAACAAACAAACAAAAAACAGCACATTTTGATGGAAGGCTCACTGGGCACTGGGTACTTGGATAAGGTGGAATTATATATTTTTATTTAATATTTCCGACTTTTCAGTTCATTTGTTGGATAATTTGTAATCGATAAAATTTATTCTTATGGGCTACTGACTGGTAGGTAGGTTGTGGTTGTTTCAAACAGGGAAAATTGATTATTAATTCTGTGTTTGTGAATTAATTTTTTTTCCTTCTTTGTAAGAAGTGATTCTGGCCAATTATTTGGGGATTCATTCTATTACCTCTAGGCTCAATTTTCAAGCAATCAATTTGGACATAATTTGAGGGTCTTAGATTGGCAAAGCTTTTTTTATGGCAAAAATAAAACTTAAAATGGTATGGGTAAATAAAGATGTGTTCAAAATGAAGCTCTTTTGCTACTAAGGAGCAAGGCTGGGCCCTTAGATAAGGAAACTGAGCAACTGCATTGGGACCGCCACCCTTGGGGACTGAGGTGGAGCCTCAGGTCAAGATGATTTTCCTCAATTTTCCATGGTAAAGTTCTTTAGCACACCTGACATACTGTCTGTATGAAGACTGAGTGACAAATAGTAACTTCTAGTATTCTAGCAATTTCCTCCCTTGAATACTTCTGCCTATTCATTGGAAATAGTATAAAAACTAATATTTAATACAGACCTTCCCCACGGAATCTCCCCCATCTTAAAATGAAACCCTGACCATTCTTTCCCCTGAAGCACAATTATTTCTCCCAAGTGAATCATGCTCACTTTTAAGTAACAATTAACTTTTGCTATGATACTTACTGAAGGCTAAGATGGAGCAGTCTGCCAAGCTACTACAATGAACAAATCAGCCTGTTGGTTACAGTGGGCAAAGTGTTGTTTTTCTTTTGCTCTTTCCTGCAATACAGTGAATGAGGTGACAGTATACCACAGTATTATTTTCTTATTGCTGCTATAACAAATTATCCCAGATTTCGTGACTGAAAACAAAACAGATTTACTACCTTATAGTTCTGGAGGTCAGAAGCCTGGAATGAGTCTCACTGGCTAACACAGAGGAGTCCGTGGGACTGTGTTTCCTTGTGGAGGCTCCAGGAGAGAATCCTTTTCCTGACCCTCAGGCTTCTAAAGGCTGCCTGCATTCTTTGGCTTGTGGCCCCTTCCTCTATCTTCAAGGCCAACAGTGTAGCATCGGCCAATTGCTCCCTAACTGCTTTTGCCACCACATCTCCTACTCTGACCTTCATGTTTCCCTCTTCTAAGGACGCTCTTATTTTATTGGCTCCACCCAGATCATCCATCAAGAACTCCCATCTCAAAATCCTTAATTTAACCCCATCTGCAAAGTCCTTTCTGCCATAGAAGGTAATATATTCGTGGATTCCAGGGATTCAGACAGGGACCTCCTTGAGAGGTCATTATTTTGGTTACTACAACCATTATGATGTGGGGAAAGAAGAGGGGGATGGGGGCAGAGAGAGAGGAGACACAAAACAACAACAACACAAACCTAAAGGAGTAACCCACAACTCTGCTCAGCACTTCTACCAGGAAACCATCCTGTCTCCCTTGCTTTCTTGCCTCCAGGCACACTCCGCTTACTTCATTTATAAACTAACTGAAAGCAGTATGAGAATAATAATACTAACTGAGCACTTACTCTGTGCCAAGCCAATTTATTTAATTCTCACAGTGGTAGGTGCTATTATGACCTCAAATATTCTGATGACTTACGGAAGCCTAGAGGAGGCAAGTAACTTGCTCAATGAAGCACAGCTGGGAAGTGGCAGAACTACCAAGATTTGGACCCATGTCTCTATAGTTCCACAAATCCCCATCTTTAACCCTTATGTTTTTCTACTTCTTAAATCTAGCAAAGGAAAGAGAAAAGCCAAAGGGGGCAGAGTGGGGAAGTGGTCAAAAGACTTTGTTCTTTCACCCTCTTCACCAGCCCTGCACAAATACATAACCTATAGCCCTCCCTCTTATTCTTGTGTTCACTCTTCATAACTCATCACTTGTCATACAACTTCCTTGATTCTGACTGCTGTTCACTCATTGGGCCTCTACTCTGAGCCTAAATGGATTTCAGTGACCTCTTCTGTGTGTCTTCTTATATCTAATTCTCTTCCCCAAGGTCTTAGGGATTGGAGGGCATGGATCTATGCTGTAGCTGAGGGCTATTCCAACAGTACTGCTTTCCCAAAAAACTACTGAAGCTTAAATCAACAGGATTTCCAAACTCATAAAAGCCTAGCCATGCATTAATTTATATATTCAAAATGTCTTTCAACCCAAATTATGCTAATGTGGTTATAATATTAAACATGAAATAAAAAGAACTAAGTTCAGCTGAAACAGTCTTGTTACCAACTAAGATTACCAGGAAAAATGAAATGGTTTCAGCTAACATCAAGACGGAGGAAAAAATGACTTTCTATAAACTTACCTAGTTTTTATGCACATTGTTTTGCAATCCAGAGAAATTCTAATCTTTAAAGGAGTTTAAGTACAAGAGACATTGCTATGCAGCTATGGGACCTGTTCCACTAGCCAAAATTTGCCTCCGTAAAGCAGTCACAGTGTATATGGAGTAATAGAATTGACAGATGTCAGACCCTGGTGAGGGAATATAATTGTTGCCAAACCTTCCTGAAAGGAACTTTAGCTGCAAGTGTTGGGTACAAGTAATTCAAGATGTAAAATCTGCAGATAGCCCCACAGTGGCACCGGCTGCCTCAGGCTCTGCGGCATTTTCTGGGAAGAAAGTATTAGTTTTGCCTAATTATTAAGATAAATATTCATTTATTATATTAACAATAATAATAACACAGGCTTTAAACAAAAGACTTCTACAAGCAGAAAACATGGAGAACAAAATCATGGCCTAGGGCAAATTGCTGTTTCCATAGATTACAAATCTTCCCCTGTAGAACCTACAAATATTACAGGGACAAGTATGAAAAATAAGTTTTGCACCCTGAGGTCCTAATTGGTAAATGTGACCCTCTTATTGAGATCTGTCTTGTTTAGATAAACCACACAAATGGTTTGTAAAGGTGTGGCCTTATCATTTAAAAACATGGCAATTACCCTCACGTGTTCCATGAGTGTTATCTGAAGCATTTAGAATAAAACATTTAAATTTTCTATACATTTTTCTCTTATGTTTGTCTATAGTCCCAAGACTCTTGCAATGACAGCTTCTTGTCTTTTTATCTGATCCCCACCGCGGCCCCCTTTTTTTGTTTTTTGTTTTTCTTTTTCTGGAATTGTGAGCCAATGATTCTTTTCTTTGGTACATAGGTAAAGAGGTACATAAAATCTTCACTTTCTTTGAAACTTTCTTTGCATAAACTCAGGGTCGAGCAAACAGACTATGACTCATTTCATTATCACAGTAGCTAGGTTTCTTATCTCTTTCACTATATGCCAGTTAGGTGTTGAAGTTACTTTTGTAAATGCCAACTCAGGAAATATAAATAGCCAACAATGTAAAAGCAGGGAGCATTTCCTCTAAGAGAGGTTTCCTACATTATTATAGTCTTCCTGGCCAGTGGTTCTGATATTTGCGCGTGGGTCCCAACGAATTGGAAACTTTACTAAAAGGCAGATTGCGGGCAGTCCTGCCCAGAGTTTATGTTCAGCGGATTGGTTCTGGGCTGGGGCGGTAGATTCTTTTCTAAATTCTCTAACAAGATGAGGAGGGGGCTAGTTTGAGGATCCCAGTTTAGAACCTCTGCTTTACACCATCAATGATAATCTAGAAGTTTATTTTAAGAAAATTTATCTAGCGATTTAGTGATACAATGCGGTTTGGGGACAGGTGTAGTGGAATAAGAAAATTCTAAGTACATAATTGGTTAGAAACTGTTTTGTGCGCTTGATGTACATCCCCTCTTTCAATCATTCAATGATCCTGGGGGGTAGGCAATTTTTATTACCTCCATTGTACAGATGGAGAAAGTGAGGTTTAGTAGGTTAAATGACTTGCCTGAGGTCACCGGCTGGGGCTGATGGGACAGGGATGCGGAGTCTGTTTCTCACACTCCAAGACGGGTCCTTCACTGCCTCACAAGACTGCCACCCGGGGTGCTTGTTTTACAAATCTGATGATGTGTTTCTGTATAAATAAAACTCTCACCCAAAATAAAGAGTCCTCGCTAGCTGCTAGCTAGCGTGGCGCACTCCTGAAGGTCCCGAAGGGTGCAGACACGGGTAGGGGCGGGAGGGGTGCGTTTGCGGCGCCCTTGCAGAGTGGGCTCACCCTGAGGAACATTTCCATAACAAAGACGAGTCCTCCTCCCTGAGACTGGCAGGCAGGGAGTTGCAAGTGTCTGCCTATGATGTGATCCACATTTAATGCTTATCTGGGTGAGAGGGAATTTGATTAGAGCAAAATACAAAGCACAATTCAGAGAACAAAACCACTAATTCAAAGGTGGTTTTCTTACGGATGTAAAATACTTCGAGCCTGTTTAAAGGACTGAAGAGAATGTCACCAAGGAGTAGCTCACATTGTGTCTGATTTCTCTGATCGGAGCACAGCCAAGCGCGGGCTGCTGGGGTGTTTGCAGGGCTTGGAGAGCTGGCATTGTGGGCGGGGAGCAGGACGGGCAGGCACAGTCCAACCCTAAAGGGACAGGGGTGCAAACATGGGAGCGAAGGAGGCCGCCTGTCCTGCAGACCTCATTCACATCCCTGACCCCAACCCTCTTTAGGAAGCTTCTCTTTGCATCTGGTGGCTTCCCGACCTAGAAGCCTTCAAACACTGCAGTGCCCAGATATGTTTGTTTTCCTTTCAGCTAATTTTATCAAGGTCTGGGGTCATTATTAGCCAGATCACAAAAGTAAGAGCTCATTAATATGTATCAGCTTCAAACCCTATGATTTCATCTGTTAATTTGATCTTGTTTTTCCTTGTTTATGGCAATTAAATCAGACCTTGATAAATCTGAAAATGAAAAAAAAAAAAAAAAAAAAAAGCCACCAGCAAGCACAGCTATTATGATCACTCATTAGAAAGCCAAGCAGACTCTGATAAATCGTGCCAGGGTTTTTAAGGACTAGATGATTACCTGCTTAAACAGCATGGAAGCTACCAGTAAAATGTAGCAAAATGATTAAAGGAAAAAAAAAAAAAAAAAAGAACACCCCCATTACATCCAAATGTAACAGATGGACAGTTGTACTTTGGGGAATGTTCTCAGAGCCTGTTTCCTCCCCTTCAAGCTAGGGAGGGCAGAAGCCACGGGCCCTCCTGGGCGCAGAGGAGAGACAGCTTCCCTGCCTCTCTCCCTCCTTCACCCTCCCCTGCATCCTCCTGGCCACCGAGGGAGAACTGCTCAGCTGCCACCAAGGCCTTACTCCAAATTGTGTGGTGGTTAAGAAAAGCACTAAGTACCAGGGGTGAAGAGGTGGGAGGAGGTGGGCAGAGCTGGGGCATGATGGTAAATGACAGGATGGATGTGACCTTTCCTGTCACAGATGAGGCTGATTGTCACTCTGGTGGAAAGCTTGTTGAGGTTCTTCTTGGCCTGTCCTCAGTTTGGGGGTCCACCACTTTTGGGGTCCTCATGGGTTGCAGAGCTGCCTTCTACAGTTGAAGCTGAAAATGCTAACAGCTTGTTTTCACAGTTTTCCAGCAAGGACATGATCACTACCCACTTCAGAGTCATGGATCCTTGTCGAACTCTTTTTCTGGTTGCAGGACACTGGGATTTCTGGGGCCACTGTGGCCAGCAGCTTTGGTGTCTTCCTGGTACTAGCTGCAACATACGGGCTTGGTGGCAGCAGCAGAGGTTTTCTTCCTGGAAGAGTTCTGTGTGGGGTATTGGACATCCTCCCCGGAATCTGGTTCTCCAGGTGCCCCTGTGTGTCTGTGAACTTTCACTATCTTAGAAATCAAACTTTGTGCTTAACTTGGCCAGATTGGTGTCTATTGCTTACTGTTAAGACATGTCAGAAAGGCAGAAAGATGTACCCCAGGGTTGGGCTGGTATTCATGCCCAGTGCAAACAGCTAGTGCAGGTGGTCAAGCTCCCATCTCCAGAGCAACAAAGTGCACTCTAGTTCCATGGGCTGGGGGTAGAAGAAGACGGCAGTGGGTCTCAGACTCCTCTCTTGCTGTCTTAGGATCAGTCCACCACCTTTGAAAGAGTCTCAGCTAAGCTTGGTTTCAAAGGAAAGATTTTTTTAAAAAATTTATTTTAATTTTTCCTGGGAAAGTTTTCTTTTTTAATCTGTCTCTCTTGTCCCCATATAATCATGCTATTTCTTTAAGCTCCTCCATAGCAATCTGGCCCCATTTGCCTCTGAGGTCTCTGCAGGGATCCACATGCAGCCAACTTGGCATCTTGCTGTCTTCTGGTCCCCTCACACCTTGGGATGGCTTGTCCCGGTGCCTGCAGGTCTGTTTGCTTGAAGAGCATCCAGCTCCTCCTGATTCCTTTGTCTTTCAGCCTTTCTTCCCAGTTTTGGTCTTCCTGCTAGGCCCTGAGCTGGTGAAAAAGGATCTCCAAAAGATCATTGTCTTTATTTCTGACTTCTCTTTGTTCCTTAAATTCAGGTGTCTGATTTTTCTTACACATGTTTCCATAGCCCCTCTCTCTCCATTTTTAGATTCTTGACTGGTTTCTCTCTGTTTGGCTTTCTCTGCTTTTTGTAGTAGAAAATTTCCTGAAACCCTCCAAAAACAATTTGAAAATTTGATTTGCCAATATGTCTTCTCAAAATTATTTTTAAATTGACACATAATAATTGAACATATTTGTAGGGGTATAGTGTGATGTTTGGATACACACCCATTGTACAACGATCAAATCAGGGTAATTAGCATATCTATCCAATGTATATTATTTCTTCATATTGAGAACATTCAAAATTCTCTCTCCTACCTAATCTGACATACACAGTAAATTGTTGTTAATGATAGTCACCTTATTTAATAGGTTATCTGGCTAGCAGAAACTACTTATTCTGATCTGAGGGTGCTTTGTGAGGTCACCAAAAAATTATTATCTTCTTTCTTAGCTTTTAATTTCCTGTGCTTTACTGGCATTCACCTCACCTACTATCAGAGGTTATCCAATGCCTCACAAAGTCCCCTTGAATTGTTTTGGGGAGTATTCAAAAGATTTCACTCATGTGCTCACCAATAACTCCTGTCAGCTGCCAGGTGGTCTCTAGCAATTATTTTTCTTGTCTGCTCTGGCCCTCTTCAATGATATCTGCTGCCTGCCAGAAGTGGGAATCTGTCTTGTTGGGGACTTCTGTAGCAGTGGTTGCCCTGATGTAGCTGGGGGTCCACTGTGGCCACCAGCCACCACCATTTCAGGCCCTTGTGACTCAGTGGTGTGCTCTGCACTCTCCCACTTTAGAAGGTGGAACAGATGTATTTTAGTCAGCCTTTCTCACTGCTGTGACTAAAGGACCCAAACAGAACAACTG
This sequence comes from Tamias sibiricus, assembly GCA_025594165.1. Taxonomy (NCBI): domain Eukaryota; kingdom Metazoa; phylum Chordata; class Mammalia; order Rodentia; family Sciuridae; genus Tamias; species Tamias sibiricus. The sequence goes on along the minus strand of CM046671.1, from coordinate 57,666,171 downwards.
TAAAGGAAGCTCATGATTTCAGAGGTTTCAATCCATAGACAGTGGCTCCATTCCTCAGGGCTCCAGGTGAGGCAGAACAAAATGGCGGAAGAGTGCGGCAGAGGAAGCAGCTCACATGGTGATCAGAAAGCAGAGAGAGAGAGACTCCACTTGCCAGATACAAATATGTACCCAAAGCCATGCCCCAATTTCCACCTCCTCCAGCCATACCCTACCACTTCAGTTACCACTCAGTTAATCCCTATCAGGGGATTAATTTACTGATTGGGTTAAGACTCTCACAACTCAATCATTTCTCCTTTGAACCTTCTTTCATTTTCTCACATGAAAGCTTTTGGGGGATACCTCACATCCAAACAATAACAGGATGCCTCTTTCCATTTTTGTCCACTGTTTTGTCATGTGGTTTTTCAAGGGGCCCTTATATAGAGGTATTTTGCATAAAAATAAAATTTTAACTTTTATTTATAGTTTCTCCTTTCCTCCAAGTTCTCATTTATCTCTTCCAATGCTGGAAGTTATACTATCAGGAAGAAAAGCAAACCAACTTGTCTGTCTGTCTCCCTCTTCCATCAAGAAATCTTTTCAGCAAATTAAAAGTTTCTGCACAGCAAAAGAAACAATTAGGAATGTGAAGAGGGAACCTATAAAAGGGGAGAAAATCTTTGCTAGCTACTCTTCTGATAGAGGATTAAGATCTAGAATATATAAAGAGTTCAAAAAACTTTGCAACAAAAAATGAAATAACCCAATTAACAAATGGGCCAATGAACTAAACAGACACTTCTCAAAAGAGGAAATAAAAATGGCCACAAATATGTGAAAAAAATGTTTAACATCATTAGCAGTTAGGGAAATGAAAATCAAAACTACACTGAGATTTCATCTCTTATAGTCAGAATATCAGTCATGAAGCATACAAATAATAATCAATGCTGAAGAGGGTGTAGAGAAAAAGGAACACTTTTACACTGTTCAGGGGACTGTAAATTAGTACAGCTGGTATGGAAATCAGTATGGAGTCTCCTCAAAAGACTAGACATGGAACCACCATTTGACCCAGCTATACTACTCCTTAGTATTTATCCTGAAGAATTAAAGTCATCTTACTACAGTGATTTACGTATACCCATGTTTACAACAGTACAAGTCGCAATAGCCGAACTATGTAACCAGCCTAGATGTCCATCAATGGATGAATGTTTAAAGAAAATGTGGTATGGATACACAATGGAGCTTTATTCAGCCATAAAGAAAAATGAAGTTATTTCATTTGTAGGAAAAAGGATGGAACAAGAGGCCATCATGTTAAGCAAAATCAGTCAAACTCAGAAGGTTAAGGGTTGTATGTTTTCTTTCATATGTGGGAGCTAGAGATACAAAAGGAAAACAAAGGTAGGGGTGGAATGCATGGAAATTAAAGGGAGATCGGTAGGGGAAAGCGACCAAGGGGTGGGAGGCAGGGATGGAATGGTTAAGTGCTGGGGAGCCATGGTGGCCAAATTGCATTGTGATACTGTGTACATGGATGTATATGTAACCACAAATCCCATCAATATGTACAACTGTAATGCACCAATACAAAATGTGGTGGAAAACAAAAAAGAGAAATCTTTTTAGAAGGCTAGTGACCTGGTCTCTCCAGTGAGTTCATTTCCGGGGTGGGCTCTCCTGCCAGCCAGTCAGACATGCCTGGACCTGCCCACATGGACCTACCCACAGCTCAGGTCAAGCAGGAGCTCCTCCCATATTACTTAGAACATCTAGACTTTGACCAGGAAATTGCTAGAATACTTTTTTTTCCCCCCTAATTTGGGAAGCTTTGTTAACTATGAAAAAGCTTAGGCTTTAGGGCATGTGGCTGCATATTTTTCTTTAAAAAAATTTTTTTTGTAGTTGTACATGGACAGAATGCCTTTATTTTATTTGTATATGGTGCTAAGGATCGAACCCAGTGCCTCGCACATGCTAGCTAGGCAAGTGCTCTGCCACTGAGCTATAGCCCCAGCCCAAACTAGCTACATATTTTTCTATGTGAAAATATCCCAGAGTAATCAGATGACCCATCTGTCCCCTTTCTACGTTCTCTGAAAACCAACCTCACTCCAGGCCTGCAGTCAGCCAAGTGTCCATCCCCCTGAACTCCTGGTCTTGAGAAAGCCCTCCTTCCTTTCTCTTTCCATTTTGCATTTCTTCTCAAAGCTCTTGTCACAGTTCTAATCTAGAATAGCTACTGTATGATTCATTATTTAATACCTGTCTCCCCAGGAGGGCAGGGAGGGGAGGGCTGTGCCCTGCTTGCTCACTACTGTATTTTCAGTATCTAAAGCTTTTCCTGACATTTGATATATAATAGAAGCTCAATAAATATTTGCTAAATAATTGTATGAATATCTGAGATCTCATAAGTATAATTGTGATGCTGAACTAAAACTCTTGTTTTAGGGAAAACAGACTGAAGTTGATTTTTTTTCCCTCTCGGTGGCTCCTTGGGGGCAGAGAGAAGATATGAGTCTATAGGGATAGTTTCTCCATTACATAAAGTCATCTCAGGTCTGCTATACCTGTCTCTACCCAGGATTATCACCCCCTGAAGAGTTGTAGTGGTTGGTGAGAATAATAACTGTAAGGCTATAATCAGAGCTATTCCCAGGTAAAATTATGAAGTTAGGGATGTTTATTTTTGAGATGTAAAGCCTCCCAGCAATATTAAGCAAGCTTCTGATACCATCTTCAAGAATTCCAAATCCAGAAAGCCATAGCTGTGGAAAATGGTTTTGTAGATGCTATCACCTCCACTTATTGGTACACCACAAATGAGGTCATCTTATATTTCATATGAATATATGGAAATGTGCTCACAAACACGAACAAATGGTATAAATTTCAGAACTGTATTTCTCCAAATCCTTGAAGTCTTGCTTTTAATTACTACTGTTCCTTCCCTGAGTAGAATTGGCTACACCCTCCTTTAGTCCATGCGGGTTGAGGGGAAAGACATGCATTGCTCACCAAATATCCATGTGCTCCTCCACATTTCTCAGCCTCCTGCAATTGAGTGGGGCCAGAAACACGACTTCTAGCAGCCAGTGGACTGTGAGAAGAAATGGTAACTTCCTGGCCAAAGTATAGACCCTCTGTTTTAGTCAGCTTTTTCACTGCTGTTACCAAAAGACAAGAACAATTAGAAGAGGAAAAGTTTATTTGGGGGCTCAGAGTTTCAGAGGTCTCAGTCCATAGATGCCCACTCTATTCCTCAGGGTTCGAGGTGAAGCTGAACATCATGGCGGAAGATCATGGTGGAGGGAAGCAGCTTAAGACATCACACCAGGAAGGGGAGAGAGAGAGAGAGTGAGAGAGAGAGAGAGAGAGAGAGAGAGAGAGAGAGAGAGAGATCTGAGATTTCTGCTCATCAAGATATAAGCCCCAAAGGGTCCATGTCCTCCAGTCACACCCTATCTGCCTCCAGTTACCACTCAGTTAATCCCTATCAGGGGATTAATTCACTGATTAGGTTAAGACTCTCATAACCCATTCATTTCACCTCTAAACTCTCTTGCATTGTCTCAGACACAAGCTTTGGGGGGACACTTCGTATCTATACCATTTGCCTTTTGTGACAATTGTGGAGTCCTCTTGTTGTGATATTGAAGCATCCTTAAGCCCTGAGCATGGCCACCCACAATGGACATGTGGCATAGGCATAAAATCAGCTTTTGTTTCAATGTGTAGCCATCCAGGTTCTGTAGGAATTTCTACTCAGAAGTTTAATTGAAGAGTCCCGTAGATGCTGACAAGTCTGAGCAGGTTGAGAGAAGCAACGGGACTAGAGTTGGAGAAGACATGACCATCCTTAGCTCTGAAGGGACAAGGGGGAAACATGGTATGACTTGAGCCTCAGGAAGAGTTTGAACCATGGAGGAGAAGACAATGAGAGGGAAACACCTTGCTGAAATTATGGTGTCAAAGGACAGAGTGAAGCAGGGAAGAAATACCTAGATCTTTTCCTTCTGCTCACTAGTCTTCTGAGCCTGCCTCCCTAAGAAACCAGCCAGCGATCAGAGGGCACACAAGCCTGGGCGCTACTGACTGTAAAGACCATCCTCCAGGGGATCAGTAAAAGGTGGACAGCGAACAGGATGGCCAGGGGCCAGTGGTGTGTATTGAGAACAAAGAGGAAAGGTAGCCCCTCCTTGTATTCTTGAGCTCTTGAAGTGTCCATTGTGCATGGTCCGTCACGGAGTGTCACTGATGAAGCTGTGGATTGGCTGCCTGGCTATAGAGTGCTAGCTGCTCCAAGGCAGGCACAGTACTGCATACTTTTGATGTCCTTAATATCCTGCACAGCACCTGCAATGTAATCTTGTTACATATCAACTTAGAAATGACAATTATTATGTTGAAGTGCATGGCCAAGTCCTTTCCAAGAGATGTTATATTCATACCAGGTTGTAGTCTCCATTTGCAATGTTTCAAGATCCAAATAATAACTGATAGTACCCGTGAGGTCTGTGCCTTACACGATCCTATTAACTTGCCCAGGGTTTTGGTCTTTTAGGCACCAGAGAATAAAGCTATTAATTATGGCAAATGTTTGTACTTTATGGTTGGTATATGGGGACAACTGAGAGGTGTAGTCCCAGGAATTGGAAATAAGATTACCTTCCATGAATTAAAACAGAACTTCAGTGCATAACAGATTAAAGAATAAATGAGCAAAATCCTCTGAAAGAGACAGTGTCACCCAGGCCAAAGGTGGAAGAGTGGATAATGAGGGTCTTTATATATCTGTTTATCTTTATATATCTGTTATACTCTGTTATCAGCTTGGGTCATTTGGTGTTTTTTTTTTTTTAATAAACTAAAATTGCTGCCAATTTCTTCTTCTATATTCTGTGGAAATTCCTCAAGATTTCTGTAAGTTCCTATGAGCTTGGGTTCTCATGGTCATGCTGGCTCTGACTTTTGCCCTTCCTGAATGCTATAGTTTGGATTTAGAATGTCCCCCAGAAGCCCACGTGTTAAAGGATCGGTCACCATTCCTGGATGCTATTGGGAGACCATGGACACTGTAGTAGGTGGGTCCTAGTGGGAGGAAGTTAGGTCATTGGGGGCTTGTCCTTGTAGGGGATATTGGGACTTGGGTCCTTCTTTCTCTCTCTCTTTGCTTCCAGGCTGCTATGAAGTAAGCAACTTCCTCTACCATGTGCTCTTCTATGATGTTTTGCCTTGCCACAGACCCAAATGCAACAGGGTCAAGCGATCATGAACTAAAACCTTTCAATCCATGAGACAAAATAAATCTCTCCTCCATTGAAGTTGATTTTCTAAGTTATTTTGTCACATCAATGGAAAGTTGATGAACACCTTGAATGTTTGACTTTTTAAAAGTTGTTTCTAATCTGGCACTTCCCTCTCCCCTCTGCTTCCCCTTATTCCAAGAACAGGTACACAAGGCCTTTTGGAATGTCGGACTTTACATTTGGAAGCGAAGGAGAGGGTTTTATATCAGAGACATGGGAATACTTAAAAATGGATTTTGTATGTCTCTCACTACTCTGTCTCTGGGAATTCCTCTCTGCCCATGTTCTTTCAAAGACTCCATCCTAGAGCTTTGTCCCCTTCTCTGTTCTCAATTTCTTCCTCTTTTTCTTTTTCTTTTGCTCTCTACCAATCTTCATGTTTTGTTCTATGTTTCCTTTAACTTTGTCCAAATTACATAATGCATGAAGACAGTTAATTTAAAGATGCAGAGATTTACAGATTTAAAATGTTATATTCTTCTTTCTAGTACTAGCTATTGCTAATATTTTTAAGTTTTGCCAATCCTATTATCAAATAGTTATATCACCTTGTGTTAATGTACATTTCCCTGATTACTATTGAGGGTAACTTTTCCATATTATTTATTCACCTTTTACGTTTCTTCTGTGAATCATCATTTTAATTTTCTCTAGAGTCCATTGGCTTCTGGCTCTGCCAGCAAATCTGGTTTTCAGAGTTCAAAATGAATACTGAGCCCTGGGGGTGATCACACAAAACTGCTCTTACCCTGTTGCCCAGGGCTCCACTAGCATTCTCCAGGGGACATTCTCCCAGTTCCTGTCTGTCACCTTCAATAAAAAGCATCCTTCTGTCAAGGGCCCTTAATTTTTGGTCACTCCAGAATAAAATAAGTCCTCACCACTTGTCAATCATGTGGGGCACTGTGGCCAATACAAACCTGGTCAATGTGAAACTGTCACTTGAAGTTGGGAACTGACTCAAGCTTTGAGGAGAACTGGCCTTCAGTTGGACATCAACAGTGCTTGCTTGTTATTTAGGAGGACAATTGGGGTTGCCCAGGATAGCCCTCCATTCTGTCCGTTACCGTGAGGCGCATCTAGGTAGTAACTTCTTTCATTCTCAAACTGTTCTGACATGGATGATAAATTAAAAGTTCACCCCACCTTTGTGTGGCCTTCAGTACTTGGTTTAGGAAGCCATTACCATACAAAGAATTAATAGATATTCATATCAGGTGACACTATTTTTTAAAAATGACTTGCCTATAAGTTTTACACAAGTTGACAATATGACAGTCTGGAACTCAGAATTTATGTTAATCATAGATTTAGAGAACTAGCGAATTTTTGAGCTGACTTTACATATCATTTTATTTAGTATATATATATATATATATATATATATATATATATGTATGTATATTTTATTTTGAGATCATTGAGTCTTTGGAAAGCAGATACAAACTGCAGACCTTTCCCTGGGAAGATGCATACCTGGGCTTATTCATTCATAAGAGTTTGTACATCATTTCAGGGCAGCCATGAACCCTCTGAAACTCACTTAGGAGACCCATATTAAGAACTCCTAGTCTAATTCACATTACAAATGCAGAATTTGAAATTCAGAGAGACTAAATGATATGTCAAAAAGCAGAAGGGGTTACAAAGAAAGATATGCTTAGGATTCCATAATGTCTAGTCTGTTCTTTTCTTCCTCTTCTTCCTCTTCCTCCTCCTCCTCCTCCTCTTCCTCCTCCTCCTTCTTCCCCTCTCTCCTTCTTCTCCTTCATGATGGAGATTGAGCTGAGGGCCTTGCACATGCTAAGCACACACTCTACTACTGAACTGCATCCCAGATTCCTGCTCCTTCTTTTTCATGGTTTCCTCTGTCATGCCAAGACTTCTTGTGTCAGTGAGAATGTAAAGCTGTTGTAGAGGCTTTTGAGAGTGGGATATTATTAAATTTGGTGCATCCTACTTTTTAAAAGCAAGGCATGAGTTGGCTGTATTCTTAATGATTGCTTCTCAGATCATCTATGAAGTTCTCATTAATATTTATGCAGGCTCTGCTCATTGGACACTACAAAAACTCCTGTGCCAACAAACTTGTCACTACACTCCTATGTATGTACGTCCATTGTTCTGGTCACCAGAAGCTCTTGCTGTTCCTTTCAGCAAGATGTCCTTTCAGCATTGAGTTTGTTCACCTTAATCTCCTTTGCCTAAAAATTCCTACTTGTTCACGAAGATGCTTTCAGTGGAAAAATTCATTTTCTCTTTAGAGTTTTCCTAACACCAGTAGTAGGAGTGATAGCTCTCTCTAGGACAATATCTAGTTCAGGTTTACATGCTAGTAATGAGGCCAGTGCTTAGTATATAGAATGCCCTCTGCAGATTTATTGAATGATATGACTAATTAAATCCTCATAGGATTATTGTTATTATATTTTTTTTTTTTTTTTGCATTTCATCTGATAAAATTTCAGTTAAGAATAGACATGCTCCCCTCACTTTTAAGGACTTCTTGCTTCTTGCTTTAGCTCTGTGCTGCATTTATCAGAGCGGACAGTCCTTGTTTGCTTTCTTTAGGATTAATTCAGAAAAAAAAAAAAAAAAAAAAAAAAACCCAAAAACCCTCCACTCATTAGCTTGACCTGCAATGCTTACAGTCACAATTTGGGAGGTAGTTAAAAGTATTAGTGGATAAATTGCTGTATGTCCCAGAGGCAAAGCCAATGATCCACTTGCCAGGTTTCTATGGCCTGGGGCACCACAAAGGATCTTTCAATTCTTCTTTTCCCAGGTATCTGTGTCAGAAAGAGTTTGCCAAGGAGCCAAAATCTTCATCTGCTTATGACTTTGCAGTCGATGAAAAATGCAGGATCATTAGAAGCTAATTACTTGTTTCATGGCAATATTTATCACAAAAGCTAATTTGATCTTCCAGAAGTCACTTTGGGGGCTTGAGAAGCCATTACTAAGGAGTACTATAAAGTTTTCGTTTTCTCTTTAAAGTTATCCAACAAATCCGCTAACAAACCAAGACCAATTGTGGGAAACAATAGATCGGCATGGCCTGACATCTCAATGGTTTCCATCTGGCTTAAGTAATTTCTGGAATAGTTTGTTTCAAAAGCATTCCTTTCTACTTAGAGGAAGATGTTTCAGAGATTCATCTATGGAAAATTCAATTGAGTATGCCTTTTTGTGTATCCTGAAGGATTGATTATTTTTAAATGCAGTTAAATAGCTTACTCACACAAAAGACATAAAGATACATTCAAATGAGACCTGTCATCCTAAATTTCAATCTCTCTGGACAATTTGCTGACCCATGTGTTTTCTTGCCATTGCTGTTGTCTTCTTAGCACATTCTGTTGCCTTCTGAATATGAACCTATTTGTGTTTGTGCTTTGTTCATTTATTCTTTTAGTGGAAAGTTGCTGGAGATACAAGAGATTTTATTTCCTGACTTGGACTTCAGTTTCAGAGGTAAGATACACGAGAAAAGTGAAAAAATACATTAAAGTGTAGAGGATATCCCTGGGCTAGTATGCAAGTTCAGAGAGGAAGAGAGCCGTGTAGGACAAGGGCTAGAGCACTGGACTTGGAGATGGAAAGCCACTGCTTGTGGCTTAACTCCACTTCTACACTGAACCTCAGTGTCTCCATCCGTAAAATGGGATAATAAAATTGTCTCTAATGCTCTTGGGACTTTTGTTGAGATTCAAAGGGACCTGAGAGCAAAGCGTGGCACCTACCTGTAATCCCAGCAACTCTGGAGGCTGATGCAGGAGGATTTCAAGTTCAAGTGCAGTCTCAGCAACTTAGCAACCTGAGATATTTCTTTTTTTTTTTTTTTTTGGTACCGGGGATTGAACTCAGGGGCACTTGACCACTGAGCCACATCCCCAGCCCTATTTTATATTTTATTTAGAGACAGGGTCTCACTGAGTTGCTTAGCGCCTTGTCATAGCTGAGGCTGGCTTTGAACTCGTGATCCTCCTGCCTCAGCCTCTTAAGACACTGGGATTATAGGCATGCACCAAAGTGCCCAGCCCTGAGAGAATTTTTAATTTTGTAAATTGCAGTATGTACATACCCATGATAAAATTTAATTTTGGCACAATGCTTTGTAGTGCAAAATGTTGGCATCAGTCAGAACATGTTTTCTGCTGATGTCCTTTACCCACACGTTTAATGCCTTTTCTATCTTAACTAAGTGCTTATCATGCATTATGGCCCTAATATTTGCAGTTTGAGGTGTGACAGCAAACTAGCAATGTCATAGGTAGGAGGTTTGTTCTCACCAACTTCAATATATAGCTTTTTTGATTCCTTTTTTTTTTTTATTAAGTCAAGAATATTCATCTTTTCACTTAAAAGAAATCCTTACAGCTCCTCTTTGGCAGATCTGATTTGCCAGCATTGCTAGTGTTGCTCTTTGAAGCCTTTATTAAGTAAAATAAAGTTACTTGAACACAAGTGCTGCCAATAACCAATCTGATAACCAAGATAGCTACTAAGTGACTAATGGGTGGGTAGTGTACAGAATGGATATGTTGGACAAGGAGATAATTTATATCCCAAGCAGATTGAAGCAAGATGGTGTGAAATTTCATCATGCTGCTTAGAATGGTGTACAATTTAAAATTTATAAATTGTTTGTTTCTAGAATTTTCCATTTAACATTTCTGGACTGCAGTCCACAACAGGTAGCTGAAACCATAGAAAGTGAAAAGTAGTTGGGAAGACTGCTGTTGGAAAATTTCTTCATTATCTAATCTCCTCTCCTCTTAAAACTCACTGGTACAGTCTACAAGGAAAGGCTTCTTGAAGGAGATGGAAATGGTTTGGAGAGGAAAACATGCACAAGAAAGGCCCAGAAATAGATTACTCTCTTATAAGATATCACACAGAAAAAATGCACTATACATCTCCATATTATGATGGAAGAAAAGTATATGGCTACTAGTTGTTAATTATTTGCCTTCTCATTAGTTTTGACACTAATGCAACTTTACTGAACCTCCTGTTTCTAACTTGGCAAGAAGATTGTCTTTTCACACATCTATGAACGCTATTGATGAAACTGGCAAAGATGTCCACAATGAGAGTGCTATAAATTTATGTTCCTAATAAAAGGCCCAGCCGTACATGCTTAGATTTTCAGATTATACCTTATGATGCTCCTGTCTCTTTCTGTCTTTAAACTTGACTTTCATTGCATCTGCTGATGCCAGAGATAGGTGTTATGGCTTGGATATGAGGTGTTCCCCCAGAGCTCCTATGGCAATGCAGGAGGTGAAGTGGTTAGATCCTGAGAGGTGAAACCTAACCTGTCCACCCTATTTGAATGGACTAACTGGGAGGGAACTTTAGGCAAGTGAGGTGTGGCTGGAAGAGGGGGTCACTGGAGACGTGCTCTGGAAGGGTTCATCTTTCCTGTGGTCCCTTTCCTACTTCTCTCTGCTTCCTGGCTGCCACGAGTGGCTTCCGCCACACCCTTCTGCCGTGATGTGGCACCTCATCTTGGGCCCAGAGCCATGGAGTTGGCTGACCCTGGACTGAATCTCCAAAATCATGAACCCAAATAAACTTTTCCTTCTGTATTTTGTTCTTGTCAGGTATTTTGGTCACAGCAACAAAAATCTGAATAACATAATAGGCTTCATGGAACAAGCACTTGGTGAGGAAAGAGGAGGACCTGGGTCTTGGTTCTGGATTGGCCACCAACCACCTGTGTGTTCTTAGGCAGACCATCCATCCAATGTCTCTGGGTCTGCTCTTCATACATGGGCATGAGATTAGGGGACTTCCAGGCTACCTTCCAGGTTCTCACACTATGAGTCTCTGATAAGAATCATTATTTGAGATAAAATACGCCCTAGGAGAGTTTATTATAACAGAAAGTATTGGGGTTGTTGAGCCCTTCCTCAGACATCAAGGGGCTTTGGATGTTCACAGGTAAAACCTTGGAGGTCAGGATCTATGTCGTACTATCTTAAGCCCCTGCTGTGCCTACTAAGGTGCCCTTCACTTAGCAAATATAGTGTCTATTGAGGGTAGGATGAAAGGACAACTTTCCCTTTAAAAGGAGGCTCCTTTTCTACAAAGAGAAACATTTTTATGTCACTGTGGAGAGTGATCATTGGGACCAACTCTCAAGCTAGAGAGCAGCTGGAAAGACAACATGTAGTGACTATAACCCAGCCTGGGACATTAAATTCCTTGATGAAAGGACCATTCCTTTTTGCAAACCACCCAGTGCCTAGCACTGGGCTTTGCAAATGGTAGGTTCTCAATGAATCTCCATTCAGTAGAATTCAGTTGACTCTGTAAAAAACATTTGTTCTTTTCTAATCACTCTCTCCAATTGTTCAGTCAGTTTTGCAAGTAGGTAAAAACAAAAACAAAACAAAAAACAGGAAAAGTTCTAAACTTCTATTTCATTTGTCAAAATCCATTGGTAGCACTTAGATGTCCATTAGCAGTTTATCTTTAGTATAGAGACTCTATCCTTTTAAAAACTACTCCTGTTTCTATATTCTGGTCACGGGGGAAAAGATGGGAAGAAAAAGAAAGAAAGAAAATAAGTCCTACCTCTAAACCACTCCAGAACACTGCAGGTTCTGAGCACTATGAAATTGAGCTAGAACAGAGGACAAAGAAGGAGGCAGGGGATTTCTGTTCAGTTTTCTAGTTGATTTCATCAACAGTGGGGACCAAACTCTCAACACTGATTTGTTTTAGAAGCCAGGTCTCCATGCTACATGGCAAAGGTGGTGTTCTAAATGAAATCCCAGAAGGATCCCTATGAAATGAATATCTCCCACAGTGCCTCTGACACTATGTTTGCTTTATGCATTTATAAGCAATGCAATGGATGGGTGAAATGCAATCAGCAGAGATGAATGGAGAAACCAATATTTTTTTCTAAAAGGTCACATTCTTATGTCTTTCCTCCACTACCCCAACCTGGTCCCTTTTGGAAACTTCATCTCTGAGAAGTTCAGTATGAGCCAGGCTATCAACACCAGAAGCCTGAAAACACTCTTGCTCCTCCTTCTCAAACCCAAGGTGCAATCAGTCCTTGGATCCAGAATATTCCATCTCAGAAATATTTCTCAAGACCCTCCCTTCTTTCCAAACCTTTGCCATCTAGTTCCCAGCCATCTTTCCAAACTTGACTCCCACCACCAATATATGACCCTTGAGCTATGGGTTTGCAGCTATGCATTTTCATGACTCCTGTCTTTGTGCACATTCTTTGTGGAGGATCATTTTCTTCCAGACTGGACTTCTTGTCTGGAGGAACTCGTCCTATTGTCTTCTTATGTCTCACTTCTAGTGGGAAGTTCTTCAGTTCATCTCTCCCCATAGACTCTTGTAGCCTTCAAGATCCTGCCCAGAGCTAATCTCATTGTAATGCTATTATTTGTAAATGATTTCCTGTTTCAGATTTAAATGGGAGCTTCTAGAGATAGGTTCTATAGCTCCATATTTCCACCTCCAATGACTCAACAGTGTTCTTGCACATAGAAGTTTATCAATACCTAGTGAAGAAATGATTTGGGCATAGATAAGAGTGGGGAAGTTCTCCAGACCTCCTCACAAGTGATTCAATGCTGGGAAAGAAAGGAGAAGTAAAACTCCTTTCTTATCTCCCTTGCAAATGCTTGTTTTTCTTTCTTTCTTTCTTTTTTTTTTTTTTTTTCCATAATCCTTTGCCATTTGGAGGACACTCGTTAATCTGCAAAGCAAGCCCCCTTTCCAGGCCATTAGTGCCAGGACGATGTGAAATAGCAGCCAGCCTGGGCCATTAGTGCCATGGTCATTTAAAACACCAGCCCGTTCAGGTTATTAGCGAGCCAGGGCAATTTGAGTGAACAACCTGTCCAGGCAATTAATGCCAAGGTAATTTAAAGTGCCACACCATTCACAAGCCTGTCAATTAGCAAGGTGTCTTCCATTTTACAAATGGTGCATGCGACTACTTGGGCATATTTGGAGACATTCTGTAGGGGCAGGGAAAAGTCCGACCACTGAACAGTTCTCACACTCTGTGTATGAGACTGGTCCTCCTGATTTCAGATGGGTTTCTGGACTTCAGACCTATGGGTGGCTATGAAGCCACAAATCTTAGAGATGCTGGCTTCTGTGCCCAGCGGCATCTTGTACAAAGTGTTAGGCTACAGTAAGATCCTTCCCTACAGCATCGGAGCACATATTGTAATGCAGATTGCACACCCCCCAGAGAGTCAGGGCACCATTCAGCAGCGTCTGCGGTGGTCCCAGAGAGTGCCAGAGTGTGCCAGCTGCCTGGGTATCACATAGACCAGCCACACTCTTGGCACGCCAGAGGGGGTCGGGCGCCATCTCCCATTTTCTATAAAATCCAGCCTAGAAGCACAGATGAGCTCTGTGTTCTGGGGTGTTCCTGAAGAGATTAGTACTGTTGTCTGTCACACACATCATGATTGAATCTGGGGAAGTTTGTGGAAGGCGCCAGGGAGGGCCAGCTGGCTCAAGTGCACCCTTCTGCTGGCCTGCCGGCCTCCAACTGGAGTTTTCAGGTGGCATATCAGCGCTGGCTCACAGAAACATGGCCCTTCCAGGTCATCTGTGGAATGTGGGGTCAGGACCCATAAATTGCAGAGTGGGAAGAGGGCTCTCCGCTTAGAGTAAAGCAGAGAGCATCAATCATTTTTATGAGTTGCCTTGACCTTGTGTGAGAGCCAAAACAACTTTGCAGACCCTAAAACATTCTTAAGTTACTTTTGAACATTCTGATAATTATTCAGCACGTACAAAGCCCTTTTGCTGAAATACATCCTCTATAGTCTTTTATTAGTTATCACAATTAATCATTCCCTTTCAGCAGCGGAGTTAATCCGTTCATTTAAAAACCTTTGTTAAACACGTGTTGTAGCCACACACTAGGAACCCTGCAATGGAGTGAAATAGGAAAGGCCTCTGCCACCAGGAGTGTACGGTCTTATTAGATTTCTTTGTCAAATCCTTCGTGGCACTAGTCAGAAGTATAATCAATTCCACAGATTTCAGAGGAAAGGTGTCCAAAAGGGACATCAGAATTCAGGAAAGAATGATCAGAATTGAAGTCAGGGGATTAGGACAGAGAATAAGCTGGAAAAAGATTCTGCGATGGCTTGAAATATGATCTAAAGCAAATTGAATTTTTCCAGGATCTGTTGAAAGCCCAGATCCTGGGGCTCTGATCTGTGGTGACTATGGCTAATCCAGACTGTTATGTGGCAGGGCGGAAGCAAGCTGAATTCCCAGACACAGAGGACCTCGAATGGGGAAACCGGAGGAGACCAGCAATGATTTTGTTTTAAATGGTATTTTCTTCCTAGTCTAGAGAGCTTTACAAAATATTCACTTTGGATAGATCCCTTGGGCTATTTGTTTCCAAACAAGAAGGATCATGTGCAACCAGTTGTTTATGAGAACAATTGGGACCATAAAAACTTCTCTGTATGCTAACATTCTTCAAGGTCAAGGTCAAACACCACTCCCCCTCCCTGACACCTTCTTAAACCTTCTTCTAGGAACCTATATTATTCCGTAATTTTATTATGGCAATTATTCATTTCTATATTGTATTGCATCTTACATTTGTAGGAAACAAGCAGCTTGTTTCTTACTATTTTATCCATAAACCATCAAATATGCTAGGTGTGGTGGTGGCACACACTTGTCATCTTGGTTACTCCAGAGGCTGAGGCTGTAGGATCACAAGTGTGAAATTGCCTGGGCAATTTAGGGAGAATTTGTATTAAAAAAAAAAAAAAAAAAAAAAAAGGCTGGGGATGTGACTCAGTGGAAGAGTGCCTCTAAATTCAAATCCCCAGTATAACAAAATAAAACAAAACACAAAATTCTGTAAAACTTCCAATGTATTCAAACATTCACATTTCTCAGACTGACTCTTTCAGCCAGAAATATTACAAAACCTTATCAAAATGTCTCTGGGTTTCCTGTGTAGATTCTATGATCTATAATTGTAGTTTATTTATAACTATGTTTCGACTTTTAATTATACTTTCCACAAAGGCTGTGATAGCTATTTTTCATCTTTTATTATCTAACAGCATTCCTAGTACATTGTTTCACAAATATGAGTTATTAATATTGAATCGTAATATTGAGTGATTTTGTTCTCTGTAACTTATAGATGAAATGCACTAAATTCATTAGGGTACAAACAAGAAATGTCCGTTTTTTTCCTCAACCATTACTTCCTAATACCTTTGGACAAATATTCCTTCACTGAATTTTTTTAAGTTAGTTCCCTGAGAGATTAGATGGCTTCAAAATCACTTTCATTTATAAGGAAACTCCCATTTTGATAGTTAAGATTTACAATTATCAAAAAGTCCAGTATAGTCATATTTAAAATTTAATCTCACTTCCAATTAAAAATTCTGGTGGCACATGCCTGTAATCCCAGTGGCTCTAGAGGTTGAGGCAGGAGGATCGCAGTTCAAAGCCAGCCTCAGCAATTGTGAGGCACTGAGCAACTCAGTGAGAACTTGTCTCTAAATAAAATACAAAATAGGGCTGGGGATGTGGCTCAGTGGTTGAGTGCTCCTGAGTTCAATCCCTGGTACCACCACCCAACAAAACAAAACAACAAACTTCTCTATTCTCCCCTGCTCAAGCCTAGCCCTTGGTTGAAGAACTTGTAATGGGTTTGGGGGAACCTTAGCCTAATTTTTTTTCATAACCTATATTCCAAATGGAAAGGCAAATAATACAATATTTGGGTCTATTTGGTTTATGTGGACAAAAATCAAGATTAAATTCAGTTGAAATTAATGTCAACTGTTGAATTCTTTGTGCATTTATAATGTTCTGACAACTATGGCAATCTTTAAGACTTTAACCAATCAGGTACCAAATCTAAATATTATTGCAGCACAGAGTAGAAGTATCCTTTGCAGGGAGAAGGCTAATAAAAATTTGCTTTGCATTCTGAATTTAGAATTAGCATCTGACAATCCCCTTGGAATTATAACTCTTGCATTGTTACACACTAAATAGCTACACTTGTCTTGTTAATAAAATCGTAGTAATTGAGTAGCATTTTCATTAAGACAGGAGTGTGGTTCATTTTGAAGACAGATGAAAAATCAACCTGGAGATTCCATAGGAATGCTGCTTTCTCATTCAGGTTGCACAGAACTCATATTAATGGGAAATTATTTTGAATAAACATAGCAGCAAGTCATATGCCACCGCCCCCTCTGGGGTCAGCACCGTATGAGTCTCTGCCTTGGGGTTTACTGGTGTTCTTCAGTTTCTGGGCTGCCTCATTAGCTGGCAAAGTGGCTGCACATATCTATGTTAGAGACCCACTTGACATTCTCTAAGTATGTACAACTGCCTGAGAGCTGACGGTATGCTGGAGTGGAGGGGGCACAGGCGAGGTTTACTGAAGATGTTCTCCCAACCACACTAATTTAAGAAACCACACACATCACATCAACAGATCACAGTTGATAATAGATCCCTCGTGATCTAATAAAGCCCCATGTAGAAGCCAGAATCCTGGCTTGGTATGGTTTCCTCCTCTCTGCAAAAGAGCAGGATGGGCTTCCTCTTCTGTAAGGTGGTCATCAGGTGGAGACAGTCAGAGGTGTACTCCTGAGCTCCACCTTCAGAGACTGCTTGAACTCTGCATGTGTTTTCTTGACACTTGTACCTACAGGTCAGAGGTGTGGGGATTGGGCAGCCGGGTGAACATGGTGGAGCATCTTGGCAAGTTGCATACATCTGAATAAGGAGGCATTCCCTGTTCTGGAGTGTGGGAAAGTATGGGGGCTCAGTGCCACCTTGGTGTCCAAGAAAGGACCCTCATATATATTTGCATTCATCTCCAGCTTAAAATAAAATTAGGCACAGCTTAAAGGAAACTAGGCTGTAGGCCAGTTTGCATTTCAATAGCAACTGACACGCCATGGCTTCTTTAGCCATCTGGGTATGTGGCAGCATCGGCTGATCGAGGCACCCAGCACAGCACTGCCTGGAGGGAACATTTTCCACAAATTTAAGTTATAGTTCTTACCCTCAGAACCTCAGTATCTGTCTGATTTCTAACTATGTTCGTGGCACATATTTATTTAATATCATAACTATTGCTGAAGGGACAAAGAAAGATGTAAAGATTAAATGTAGGTTTCATGGTGTGATGGAAAGAAGTTGGGAGTCAGACAGGCCTGGATCTGAATCATGATGTTGCTTTTCCTGTCTCTGTGATCTTTGACAAGTTGGTCAGCCTCCCTGAGTCGCAGCAGCCTCAGTTACACTGGAGGGCACGCCCACCTTTTGAACCTGGTGGGCGCTACAGGAGGTTGTGCATGAGAAGGATTGTACATAGTAGGCACGTAGTAGGCATAGTAAAGGACTGATTTACAGGAGGCAGACTAAGATTCTGAGATTGGCATGCAGATGCCAGCTGAGGTGCACCCTCAGAGGAAGTCCCAAGAGGGAGGCAGGACTGGGCTGAAGGGCTGCAAGAGAGGGCTCAGCCCTTCCCATTGGAGTTCCTGACTGGGTGACCCTTCAGGGACATCCTGAGTCCTGGGGGACTTTGTCTTTTGTCCCTTTGGTACTTGGTTCCTGTCTCTAGGGAGGAGGTGTAACCTTGGCTAAGGCAGCTTCTGCCAGCTGAAGGCCACCTGGGGAGAGACGCAGCTGTGTGCCGCAGCTGAGCCCCTGGCAACCGCTCCAGGTCCCGGATGTCTGTGAGTCCCTCCTCCCTTCTGCACCAGTCAGGGTGTCTGGGGCTGAGTGGAGAAGAGGCAGGAGTTGGACACTGCTGAGCACCAGGCGTGTGTGTCTCAGAAGCAGCTCAGACACAATGGGATCAAGTTCAGAGAGAAATGAAGGAGGGCTTTTAACTTGAGTCACTCACAGAAGGTCTGAGAGGTGCCCTTGAAGCATGAAAAATAGCATAAGAAAGTGCTTTATCCTGTGTGGCAGAGTGATGTCAGAGGAAATGGAGCTCAGAGGAAGGGCCAGAGGAGTTGGAGAGGATCTTGGGTCTGTGTGTCTCTGGGTCACAGTCTTTGGTTGTGTTTATTTCCAGGGAAGGACCTCAGCATCCACTAGGACCTACTGCGTCTGAATTGGCAATGTGCATTTCGGAAGCCCCCTAGACCATTCCAATGCATGCTGAAAGTTTTGGGGTACACTGATTAGCAGCTTCAGCCCAGGTTCATCTTACCCATTCTTTAAAGTCAGGCCAAAAACTCACTAATTTGCTAAGCACTGGTGACAACCAAGATGCTGTACTCAGAGACAGCAACGTAGCAGGTTCTCTGTCACCAGGGGCTCCTCATCTAATGGGCGGGCAGGAATGTAAACAAATCCTGTGGAGTGAAGCTTGACAAGGACTGTGGCATGACAGGATGGCTTTGGAGCCGTGCAGATACAAGTTATAACTCACCCGTTGACTAGCAGTGTGGTTTGGACAAGAGCCAGAACAAAAGTAGGGATTTGCGTTGGCTAACACAAGAATCTCCCATTCCTCTTGGATGGAAGGCAAGAAATATTTCTAAATTTTCCTAGCCTCCTTGCAAGTACTGCAACCTGGGAACATGTAAGATTTTAAAGGCTAAATTGCATGGCCCATAACCTCTCTTCCCACCCACGAAGGCACTTAGCTTCCAATTATTCTTCTAATTTTTCTGAAGTATCATCTAAAGGATAAATCCACAGATGGCCACTGAATGCCATGACTCTAGGTGATCCTCACCATATGCCCTGTGTCCTGCTCCCCTTGAAGGTGTCCAGGGCCCATCAGACCACTCAAAGAAGGTTCTCCATGGCCACTCTGGTCAGCCCAGGTGATTCTAAAGCTGCGGACCTCAGCATACCAGAGAAGCCAGGGGAGTCCTTAGAGGGGACCTGCTCTGGTCTCGAGGGTCTCTCAAGAAAATGGTTATGTCCGGAATTAGAATCTCCTGTGAACAATTTCTGCTATTGATTTACTTTTTCCTCAAATTTGACAGTTTCAACTATTTACTTTGACCTCAAAATCATGGTTGTATCTGTATTTTTTGTTTGTTTGTTTGTTTGTTTTGTTACTTCGGAATGAACCCAGGGGACTCAATCACTGAGCCACACCCCCAGCCCTATTTTGTATTAAAAAATTTTTTTTTTTTAAATTCTAGATGGACACAATATTTTTATTTTGTTTATTTATTTTTATGTGGCACTGAGGATTGAACCCAGTGCCTCACATGTGCAAGGAGGCAAGCACTCTGCCATTGAGCCACATCCCCAGCCTTTAGTCTGTATTTTATTTAGAGACAGGGTCTCACCGAGTTGCTCAGCATCTTGCTCTTGCTGAGGCTGGCTTTGAACTCGCGATCTTCCTGCCTCAGCCTCCAGAGCCACTGGGATTACAGGCAAGCACCACTGTGCCTGGCCAGTAGTGTCAGTTTTGAGCTCCCATTCACGTGGGGCTCAAACGCATTCCAAGGAAAGGCCAGTAGGGAAAAGAGACTGGATTGTTGTCCTCCTGTCCTCTCAGCTAAAATGCACTTCCACAAGTGACAGTCTCCCTTGATAGCACTATTTCCCCCAGTCACCTGTTCTTTGCAGCCAAAGCATCTTGGAATATCTTTATTTCAGCAGAATCTCTTTGCCTGGCTTTTGCACGGCTAAAATATCCACTGAGACACTCGTCCACAAACCATGCAGATGGTCTGCTGAAAGGTGGACGCCTGGCTCCATCTCCAGTGAATCAGAAAGCTGCTCAAACTTTAAAATAAAAGATTCTAGGGGCTGGGATTGTGGCTCAGTGGTAGAGCACTAGCCTAGCACATGTGCGGCCCGGGTTCGATCCTCAGCACCACGTTAAAAATAAAGGCATTGTGTACAACTAAAGCAAATAAATAAATATTTTAAAAAAATAACAGACTCTCTGGTTCCTATCATCTTGATAATGATTATTCCAGGGCCAATTCAGATTTCAAGGTATCTGTCTTTCCTCTCTCCCCAGCTTTCCAGAAAGAAATCCCTTCCTAGAGTCTAGGAATTTGTAGAGGAATGCTAAGGAGATGGCCATATTGCTAGTCTCACTGCCACAGTTTGCTTTGAGGATCACAAATTTTTGTTTGGTACAGAAGTAAAAGTAGGGGTGGAAGGAGATAAGTTTGTAAGGTTATGATGGAATTTATATCTGGGAAACGAAGTAGTGATTATTAGCATGAAAGTTAACATTTGCTGAGTACTTAGTATGGGACAAATACAAGTCTTAAATGTTGATTAAATGAGATAATAGATCATTTCATTAACCTTACCTCAATATTAAGAGAGGATTTACCATCACATTCATTACCCCCACAGCATGTAAATTCCAGGCATGCAGAGACCTTGTTTACCTGGTTTCCTGTTGTCTCCCTAGGACTAAGATGAGTACCTGGCACATAGATACCTGCTCTGGTCTGAATGTTTGTGCCCTCCTGTATCCCAAATGTGGATGTTGACATCCTAATCCCCAAGATGATGGCATTAGGAGATGAGGCCTTTGGGAGGTGATTAGCTCATGAGGGTTCAGCCCTCATCAATGGGATAAGTGCCCTTATAAAATAGACCCAAGGGAGATCATTCATCCCGTCCACCGTGTGAGGGCAGATGAGGAGGGCAACATCGATAGACCAGAAAGTAGCCATCACCAGATATGGAGTCTGCCACCATTTTGCTCTTAGACTTCCCAGTCCCCAGAACTGTGTGAAATAAAATATTGTTGTTGTTTCATATCAGCCAGCTTTATTGCCCCTATGACTAAAAGACCTAACCAGAACAACTGTAAAGAAGGAAAAGTTTATTTGGGGGCTCATAATTTCAAAGGTCTCAGTCCATAGACAGCTGGCTCCATTGCTTGGGACTCAAGGTGAGGCAGAACAACATGGCAGAAAAGTGCGGTGGAAGGAAGCCGCTCACATAATTAAGCAGAGAGAGCGGTCTCCTCTTGCCAGATACAAACATATATCCCAAAGCCACACCCCCAATGCCAAACTTCCTCCAGCCACACCCACCTGCCTTCAATTACCATTCAATCCCATCAGGGGATTAGTTCACTGATTGGTTTAAGGCTTTCTTTTTTTTTATTTGAAGTTGTTGTATATACAACAGTAGCATGCATTACAATTCATAATTCACATAGAGCACCTTTTTACATAACGCTGTTTATATACAAAGTATATTCATACTATTCATGTCTTCAATCATGCATTTAGGATAATGATATCCATCTCATTCTAGTATCTTCTTTTTTTTTTTTCCCCTTTCATACCCCTTACTCCTTCCCTTCCCCTCCCTCCCCATTGACCTTTCTAGTGTTCCTCTAATCCCCCTATGTTCCCCGACCCAACCCCACTGTGAATCAGCCTCCTTATATCAGAGAAAACATTTGGCATTTGGATTTTTGATATTGGCTAACTTCACTTAGCATTATATTCTCCAACTTCATCCATTTACCTGCGAATGCCATTATTTTATTCTCTTTAATTGCTGAGTAATATTCCACATTTTCTTTATCCATTCATCTACTGAAGGGCATCTAGGTTGGTTATGGCTTTCATAACCCAATCATTTCTTCTCTGAACTTTCTTGTATTGTCTCATACATGAGCTTTTGGGGGACACTTCACATCCAAACCATAATACTTGTTTATAAACTATACAATCTATAGCATTTTGTTACAGTAGCCTAAACAGCCTAAGACAATGCCTAGGTGGTATTTGTTGACTGAATAAACAAATATCTGCATCTTATAGATGAGCAATGTAACATGAGAATATTTAAGCGACTTTGAACTAATTAGCCTGCCTCAAAGTCTGGTGCCCTTCACGGCTCTCTGGAGCACTCTACAACTTCTTGAGATTGACCACGGATGGAGCAGAGGCTGAAAAGTGTGTACCAAGGTTTTGGAGTAGCTGGTATAGGGGACAGGAGAAGAGGTGACTGCAAGAATAGAAAGGGTGGCTTCAGGTATGAAAGCCCAGCAGACATCAACATCTCTGTCAACTCACAGCTGTGACCGAGACAGCAATTCATTCAGAGTGTTGCTGGTTAATCCTTTAAAGAGGGAAGTTTGTGCGTGTGAGTCCAGGGTGACAGGGAGGGAGCGGGGAATGGCAGTGGACAGAGGCATTACCTTGATCCTTGACAGCCAGAGCACTGGACAACAAACTTCCTAACAGAGCTTTTGGGAAACAAAAATAAAAATTGGGTTGGATGAGGTCTCAGCTCACACAGCTAATGAATGGAGAAGCCAGGAGTAGAAGATGGACCCCCAGCTAGGGGGAGATAGCTTTCTTACCATTTTTACGAGCAGACATTGCATTTACCAGTCAGACTTGACCACAGGTTGCTTTTCGTGCAGAGCACCTTGTAGGTCCAGTGTTCCAATGGTAAAGTCATCACCAGTGAATGAGGAAGCGTGCAGCAAGGGGACGGTCCCCTTCATGGGAAGACAGCCTTGTGTCTACACTCAATGTCGGCACGATTCACTCTACCATTGGAAGCTTGCTGAGGGTAGGGGGAGATTCATCTCTGTGCTCCCTCCAAACCAGAACAACTCCTGTGCACTACAGGTGCTCAGTAAAGCATTCATTTCATTAACTTCGACTAGCCCTTGAAGCCAGCTGAGCAGAATTAGTGTCTAGAAGGGAGCTGTGGCCACGTTCTGCTGTCTCCTGGCTCCCCTCATCCCTCTGCACAGGCCTGGCTAATAACATCAATACCACAGAGGTTTGAGGCATGGCCCAGTCTGGGTACAGTTGTCCCTTGGTAGCCACAGGGCTTTGGTTCCAGGATCCCCATGGATGCAAAATCCCGAGGATGCTCAAGTCCGTTACATAAAAGGCTATATGCTTGCATTAACCTATGCATACCTTCCTAGATACTTTAAAATCACCCTTAGATTACTTATAATACCTAATACAATGTAAATGCTATAAAAATAGTTGCTATACTGTATTATCTAGGGAACAATGACAAGGAAACCCATCTGTACGTGTTCAGTGCACATGCAACTGTCATTGGACCTGTCCACCTGTTTGATCTACCATCGGTAGATTGAATCTGAAGATGTAGAACCCGGATACGGAGGGCTGACTGTACTCCTGTGCCCCCTAGTATGTCCCCAAGTAGACTGGCCTGAAGAATAGCTTTCTGCCTCCTATATCTATCTCAGGATATTCTTTCCGATTTTCTTTATTCTTTTCTCTCTCCCACCTCCACTATCTTTCTTGACATTGGTGATCTTCCTCATCTACCTTATATTCCTCTACGTGTCTGTTTCTCTCCTTTTTCTTTCTCCCGATGTAGTTGTAATAAACTAATAATGAACACTGCACTTGAGGCCAGAAAGCTTGATCATCTCTTGGCCTCTTCCTTGTTATATGTCCTTGAGGAAGTTGTCCACCTGTGTAAGCCTTATTTTATTCATCTTCTAAATGGGACGATTCATACAGATGGTCACATCCACCTTCATTACCTATGGAATTATTGTGAGATTAAATAGCACATCATTTGTGAAGCTTTGCAGATAACAAAGCACAATGTACACATTTGGCATTATCATTGCTTCTTGCCTTTATTTATTCTTCTGTGTATTTTTCTCATAGAGCATGCTTAAGGATAGGAAAACACACAAAAAAGGGACAGAAAGTAGAACATTCATTGGGGAAAATGCTTGGGCTCTCAGTAGCCTCATCTCACTGGAAGGCTGAGCCCCAGGAAGACTCCTGAAGAAATTGGGTCAAGCTGTGCACATTTATTTATGTAGTATTTCTTTATACATTTATTTATGCTCAGAATTCCATTGTATGCCACATATTTTAAAATATTAATTTGGTGAGTTCCTAATACCTCCTGTGAGATAAGGAATGGATATGAGAAAGGAAAAGGGAAGAGGAGCAAAGGGAGGTGAGTGAGAAGAAAGAAAAACAGGGTCAGGGGTGGTTAGTGCACCAGCAAAAGAGGAAAGGGGAGAGAAAATAGGAAGGAGGCCCTAGGCTCTGAGAGCAGCAGTGGCAGGGTTTTCAACCAGTGGTTAAGAGCAAAGGTCCCCGGAGCTCATAAGAAAGCTGACTGAGTAAGTGTTGGACATGGCCTTTGGGCTTGTGATATTTGGGTTGGATATTTAGAAAGTAAAGAGCTCCAGTCCCTCAAGTCTAGATTCACAACCTGGAGGCCATGTTTTGTTTGAGATGACCAAGAACCGGGCTGAGGAAGAGGCTGGGATTCTCTTTATAGAGATGGCTTAAGGAGATGCGTGTCCAGGCTCTGAGGCCTCTGGTGGTCCTCTCTCTCTCTTCCGCCCACTCCAGGAAGAATTCAAAAAAAGGGGCCAGGAGCCTCCAAGCCTTTACTCAATAAAGGAGCCTCATGTGTGGAAGGCCTCACAAGTGCACTGGCTGGAAGTCAATGTGTGGGCTGCTCTGTAGCTGGGCAGGTAATACTGACTTAGAGAGATGAGTAACAGCTGGCCTTGGTGCATTCAGTATGGTTTGGTTGAGGGGCAAAAGGTATCCCAGGACATAGAGTCTGTTTTTTCCAATCTTCTAAGGTTCCTTTTGTTTCTATCATTATGACTCTTCTGTTGAGATGTGCTATATACTTTTCCATTTTGAGACTACTATTGAATGGAAAGTACATTACCTTGAGGGAAAGCACCTATACCATGAGTCTCTATTGCTTTTTTTTTCTTTTTTTAAGTAGGGAGATTGAACCCAGGTATGTGTTATCACTGAGCTACTTTCCCAGCCTTTTATTTTGAGACAGGGCCTCGTTAGGTTGCTGAGGTTGGGCTGGAACTTGCAATCCTTCTCCCTCAGCTTTCCAAGTAGCTCGGGTTACAGACATTTGCACCTGACTTGTTTATTACTTCTCTACAATGGCTCCCTTCAAGGAGGTGAGCAGCAGAGCTCAGTGGCATTCGGGAGCTCAGACCCTGGAGCACAAGCTTCCTGAGTTCAAGCTCCAGTTCTACCATTCCAAGTTGCCAGCCCATGGTGATCCGCTTCATGTCTCAGAGCCTGATTTTCTCCATCTCTAGAGTGTCCAGTCTGCTCTGCAGATATCACCTTCAAAAGCTGCCTCCCTCATTCTGCCAGTGCTCGTAGGGCGAGCTCCCATGCTGGCCTGTGCCCTCATTCATGAGAGCAATGGCTGCACTGCTGCTTCTTTATCTCTTGAAGCCTCAAAGAGAAATGCTTTTGACTTATGGATTCAGAAAACCCCAAATGTCTTTAGATATTAGAATGTTATTGAAGGCTAATTTGTAATATTCCATGAGTCTTACTGAAAAGAATTTATTAAGTTATGCTGCACAATGCAGGAGGATTCCACATTTAAATAGATAGGCAGCTTATCTATATGTATATATATATCTCCTCTCTATCCATCTATCCTTTATAACCTTGTATTATTTATTTGTGAAATTGTATTAATGTGCATGTCCACTCCGATATATATACATATATTTTGGTACGAGAGGTTAAACACAGGGGTGCTTAACCACTGAGCCACATCCCAAGCCTATTTTAATATTTTATTTAGAGACAGGGTCTCACTAAGTTGCTTAGGGCATCACTTATTTGTTGAGGCTGGCTTTGAACTCTTGATCCTCCTGCCTCAGCCTCCTGAGCCGCTGGGATTACAGGTGTTTGCAGCCAGGGGATGCATCTTTAAAAGTGCACAAATCAGATCTGTCTCCTTCACCCTAAGTAAGTTGTTTGGAACAAAGCTGGATAGACTAGGTGCTTATAAAATTTTGTTAAGTGATCCATGCATGCCCTATTACCTAGTCCACATTCATGATATCTCCCTCCTGGCCTGACCATTCTTGTATGGCAATGACTTTGAAATTATTAAATATTTTTTGAGATATAATTTGCATACCATACAATCTACCCATTTTGAAGGGCACAATGCAGTGATTTTCCAGTCTATGCACCCAGTTGTATAGCTATCACCATGGTTTGCTTCCAGAACACGTCCATTTCCCAAAAAAGAAACCCCCTACCTTTTTCCAGTCATTTATCCACACCTTACTACCCCTGGAAACCCCCAATCAACTTTCTGTCTTTATGGATTCGTCTCCTTTGGACATTTCAAACAAGTGGGAAAATACAATATGTGGTCTTTTGTGTCCAATTTCTTTTAATTAGCATAATGTTTTCAAAGTTCATTCATCCATGTTGTAGCATGTATTAGCGCTCCATTTTTTTATGGCTGATTAATGTTTCATCAAATGGATATACTGCATTTATAAAATCCATTCATTAGTAGATGGATGTTGAGGTTTTCCCTCTTTTTGGCTATTATGTATAATGTTGCTATGAATGTCTCTCTACAGGTTTTTTCATGGATATTTGTTTTCAACATTCTTGGACATGCCTCTTGGTTTCATTTAATTTGTGGGTGGCTTTCTAATTCCTTGTTTGGATTCACTATTTCTCCTTTCTGCTTTCCTTTGGAACATTTTGTTTTCATCTTTGATACAGAGGTAAGCACCTCAGTCACCAGCTGGTTGTGCCTTGCTGTGTGTGGGCTGACTGCATACAGGACACACGGACACACTGAACTAAGAGCGTTCCTCTCCATAGGCAGCCATGATTTCAACCAGGGCTACTCGTAAGTATCGGAAACGATGTAGACAGGGCTACTCACTTCATTCCCTACAGCCCACTAGAAACCCTCATGGTTTCTAGCAAGTCTCCAAAGAACCATCTGAAGGGTGGCTCAGGGAGCCAGGGCTCCTTGATGACATGTCTTGATGAAAAAACCCCTGGACCAGCCTGACCCCACAGGATGAGACTATAAGATGCTTCTTGTGCATTGAGATGAGGTGAGCTGGAATCCAGAAACTTCTTTCCCATCAGAGCCATAGTGGAGGAAATCAGAGGTGGGTTTGCCTGGGTGTGCTGACCGTCAGAAGACTTCTTGGCTGTCAGCAAGTCCAGTTCTGTTCTGGGGACTGACTGATAATGTCCGATAAAAGGTTCCAATCAATGAGATAAAACTTGTCTATGCAATGGAAAACCTTTCTCTGTGTCTCACAAAGGCAGGAGTGCAAAGTCATAAAGAAAAAGAACAAAAATTTGCTTGCCAATTCCCTGAAAGGCCCCTTTCAAGCATTGAGATTCCTAGAGCTGGGGGTGGGGGTGGGGATCTCAGATGTCTTCAGATAGGTTATTAATGTTTCAAGGATTGCAGAATCCTAACAGTTAAATATGGAAAGCAGCTATTAAACTTTCTGATTTCTCAACTGCCAATATCTGTCTCTTCCTCCTTCTTCTCTACCTGTTCGGGTAGATTGTCAGGTCTGGTTTAAAACAATGCCCTTGACAGGGCTTCCTTCTTTGCTGCAGGCATCTCTGGTGAGATTTGATAGGAAGTTGGCCAGAGTGGTTTCCTAAATCAGCAACATGAGAGGTAGAAGTGAGGGTGTGTTGGTGCGAAATTCAATAGTGAGGCAGTACCTGCTGGGGGCAGAGCAGTTGGAATCCACAGCTTCAAAGATGCTGTGAGAGTCAGACAGTGAGGTGCAGTGTCTTTTATTTATCTTGGAGCCGGTTCTATTCTTGCGTGGTCCTAATTGCCGAAAGTGTCTCCCTTTATGGTTTAAGAAGATATGTGTCGGGTGGCCTTCCTCATCCTCTCCAGCTTGGGCATGATGGAAAAGTCCAACAGTAGCAATTCTTTCCTTGGATCCAGTTATGATTCCCTGTTAAAATAAATATATTCCTGGGAAAAAGAATATGCTATACTTGAGCATCATTCACCTCGATATATATTTAAGCAATTCTTTCTGAACAACAGCTCCCTAAGATAAATTTTTATGGCACTGTGGTTGGAGCAGGTGGTAGTTAGAAAAAGTCAGCTTTACAGCCAAAGCACATTCTCCCCAAAGCTTGCTTCTCTGGGCAGCAGAAGGCACTTGCTGGAGATGAGGCTCAGACAATGTGAAGGGCAAGTCCATGCTCACTTCAGCAGCATATTGACCCTGGCCTGTTCTTGGTCGCTGGGCTGCATGTCCACTTCAGCCAGCTAGTCCAAGATGCTCCCTGAGGTGAAAGCCAAGGCTGTCTCTGCATCCTTCTTTCCTAACCTGCCTGCCCTCTGTCTGCGTGAACAGTGCACGGACATCAAGACAAGCCCTGCTTCTCCATTTCATTTAGAATTTCCAATTTAATTCACACTGCGGATGGTCTGGGTGTGCAGACAGAAGTTGCAGCCGACTCCTTTTCCAAGTATGTGGCAGGAAGACTAATCCTCTCCCACACTCCAATGGACTCATCCCCAGAAACTGTGAGTACTTACTTTCCATCGCAAGAGGAATTTGAGAATGGCAATTAGATAGGACCTTGTAATGGGGAGAGTATTGTGCAGGCCCAATGGAGTCACAAGGGTCGTTAAAGGCAGAGAATGTTTCCAAGCTGTGGTCAGAAAGAGACATGATGAGGGAAGAAGGGCCAGAGAAGGCAATGCCACTGGCTTTGGACATGGAGGGAGGGGGCTGGGGAATGCAGGGAATAGAAGGAAAAGATTTGCCCCAGAGCTTCCAGAAAGGAACACAGCACTGCTGACATCTTGGTTTTAACCCAGTGAGACCTGTATTGAATTTCTGACCCATAGAACTGTAATCCAATAAATCTGTGTTGTTTTAAGCCACTAAGTTTAGGGTAGTGTGTTATAGCTGCAACGGGGGAAAAAATAAAAAAGCCATTAGACTGAGAGGTGTACTTGTGTATCTTCCATATGCCCCTCACCCCTGTCCTCTGAAGTCACCTCCAAAATGAAGACTCTCTCACTGACTCCTTCCTCTTAGACAGTCATCCCCATTAGCTCTCAACTACCTCACCGGGTTCCTCTATCAGAACGTTTCTACTCTGTCCTTTGAAACCTTTTTTTTTTTTTTTTTTTTAAATGAATAATAATGGATTCCATGTTTTGAGCACTTATTTTCGTATATTACCTGATTTACTTTTCATACATTATAAAGCACTTAGGTTTTACCTATGTGGATACTAAGGCTTAGAGAGCTAAAGTAACTTGCCCAGGGCCACACGGCAGGGAGCGGTGGAAGAGGGTTCCAATCCAGATCCACAGCCTGTGTTCTTGGCCTCTATTCCAATATTTCCCTTTAGGGCATGCCCTAGGAAATGCTCTGCGGGGTATAAATGTGTGTTAAGAGGAAAAAGAATCCCATGGACTGTTGTCTAGCTCTAATTTTCTGTTTTCTGCTTGCTGTCTGCTAAGTGTAGACCACTCTTTGGTACCTAATTGGCAGACTTTTCTCAGCTCTGCCATCTGCCACCCACTTGGGCCTTTTCTGTCTATGTAGTGGGTGCATCTGGCCTTCCTGCTCATGATCCTCTCCTCGGGCCCCTCTAGCCTCCACCCCCCATCACTGACTTCACTTACCTAGGCGAGATCTGACATGCCAACCTGCGGCACCCAGCCCTCTGCCCACCTCCTCTGCCCCTCTGGCTCCCTCCTTGCTCTGCGCCTTCAGCATCTGTTCTTCCCAAAGTCCTTCCATCTCTTGGCCCTCCTTTCTTTCCAAGTCTATTAGCCCCATTCTGGCTCTGCCAGATTCACATTAGAATCATCTCTATTACCCCAAATTGCTGAACATTCGTGCTCCCTTGGGGGAGGGAGGGAGGGAGTGGGGTAGGCGCTGACTTTAAAACCTTCCTAGGTGGTTCTGAAGCACAGCCAACTTTAAGAGCCACTGCAGGGAAGTAGCCTGGACCCCTGGGGGGAATCCTCTCTTCTCTCCAGCTCTGTCCTCTACTGCTCTCTTGTTCTCTCATCCTTGAACTGCCTGTGTTCGTCAGATTTCCATTACTGTAACAAATACCCAAGAAAAACATCTTAAAAGGAGGAAAGGGTTATTTTGACTTGCAGTTTCAAAAGTTTCAGTCCATGGTGACTTGGCTTCATTGCTTTTGGACTATGATGAGGCAGAACGTTATGGTATAAGTAGGTGCCAGAGGCCACTGCTCACCTGACGGCAGGTAGGCAGGAAGCAAAAGAGAGAGATGAAAGGGCTGGAGGTCCCCATATCTCCTTCAAGGGCATGCCCCCAATCCTCACCTCACTTCCTTCCACTAGGCCCCACCTACCATAGGCTCCACCACCTTCCAGTAGCGACATAGTCTGGTGACCCAACCTTCAACACAGGGGTCCTTGGGGACATTTCCAATCCAAATTTTAGCCATGCCACACCCTGAAAATGAATCCATATATGGGTAAATCCAGCTCTCTGCCTGCACCATTGTTAAACTAAACAAGAAAGGAGTCTTTTCAAACTAAACTAAAAAGAGGAATCTTTAGGTTACAAGTAACAGAAACCCCCATCAGACAACCTAATAAAATTTTAGAAGAAATTTCTTATAAGCAAACTGCAAAGGTCAGCTAGAGTTCTGGGAGGCCTAGAAATAGGAGCTGGGGTGCTAAAGAACACCTCGTTCATCCTCTGTATCATCATCTCCTTTTCCTTCTGGACTTATGCTCTGTTCTCCTTTCTTGTTGCATCCCAATGCCCCACCCCCACCCCAACCCCCATCCTCTATCTTTATGGTAGGAATGGCCACCATCAGGAACCTCTGAATTTGTAGGCTGATGGTAGACTGGATGGGAGCTTTCAGATGCAGCTTACAGTCCTGGGGAAGGGATTCTGGCAGCCCAAGCTTGGATTGGGTTCTTGTCTAATCAATTGCGGCCCCTAAAGGTAGCCATGTGGCATACACATGGCTGCTCCCCACGTAACTCATGCACCCACAGGAATGGGAAGAACTGTGATGCTACAGTGACTCCGTTGAAAGTTGAAGGCTGGAGGGACGACTACACAGCTATTGCAATGGGACTTTGCAAAGGTCCCATTGCAAAGTGTGTTTTCCAGAGTCCAGGCGGCCCTGGGCAGAGTTCAACAATCCTTTCCCTCATTCCTAGCCATTCATTTCTCAGTCACCTAAGCTGAATCTGAACCTTCCCACCATCTTTCCATCACATCCTACTTTACAGAAAACCAGGGGCAAAACCTCCTGCAACTGTCCATTCCTACTAGGTTAAGGAAGGGATCTTTACCTTCCTCTCAGCCACACATACTTTCCTCTTTTCTTTCCTGTTCTATAAATCATCCCTCTGTGATATGTGGTCATTGCTTTAGTTGTTTTGCTTTTGCAGTGCTGGGGACGGAACCTAGGGCCTGGTGCATGCTGGGTAGGTGCTCCACCGTGAGCCTCACCCCCAGCTCCCTCACCCATTTTTCTACTGACTCTTACCCCTCCCTCCACCTAGAGCTAACCAGGATACAGCCTCTCCCTTTTGTCCTGTGTGCTAGCTCTTCCTTCCTTCACAGTCAGGCCCAGCCTTCGGATGGATGTTAATTTCCTCTTTAACACTCAGTCCAACTTCTGCCTGCCCCACCTTCCCACCACCAATTCCCGGCAACCTACCTCCTCTCTGCCAAACCCAAGGGGAGATTTCCAGCCTTTGCCTTCACGTGCCTCTAGGCTGCACTTGACACGATCTTCTAAATCCATCTCAAATCATTTCTTTTCTTCCTGTCCCTGTGGCCATGTCAGGTCCTCTTCAAGTCTCCCCTGAACTCTTTTAACAGTGCCCTCCACGGCTTCCCTGTCTTCCAAGTTACCCAACTCTTCCTACTGCTATTAAATTGTTTCTCTAAAACAAAATGCGAGCAAGGCACTCTCCCATTTAAAATCTTCCCGTTGCTCTCCTTAGCCACCCAGACAGGTGCACAAGCCTCAGCAAGGTGCACAGGGTGCTCGCCCTCCAGCCCCGCCCCCTCTGCCTCTGCCACGCCTCGCTGCTCGGAGCTCCGCGCATCAGCCATGCTCTCCCAGTGCCATTCCTCCTGCCGCTCCTGTGGCACCCTCCTCTGTCTTTTCCATCTCAGCTCAAAGAGCCCCGTTTGCTCTAGCTTCTCCCGATTGCTCATGGCAGAGTTCATGTTCTCTTCTTTTCCGTTGCCACGTTTCTCCATCGGGCTTCTCACATTGCATATTTATGATTTCTTTACACATCAGCTTTTCCCACAAGATCACAGTGCAAAGATCCTCATGGGCAAAGGAGGAGGTTTAATCATTCTTAGTCAATAAATATGTAACAAACAAATGAATAAATGGGGAGACGGCCTCCACAGAGACTGGATTGGAAAGCAAGCAACTCTCCTTGACGTGGGAGACAGCCACACACCGGGGGACGGGCCCTGCCTCCTGGACCTCCTCCTCCCTGCTGATGTGTGACCCCTTGGCTTCTATCACACATTCCCCAGCTCAGGAAAACAGCACCTCCTCCGTCCGCCCTTGACTCTGCGTCCTCTGATAGCTGTACCCGAGTATCACTCAGCTGCTGCGCGTTCCTACCTCTTTTATTTTCTCCTTAAAATTCAGTTTTGGAAAGTAAGTTGAGGCGTTCAGCCACTGGAAGATCTGCATTGATTTATGTTGCCTTCCTTATTTATTAATGGACCACTTTCACCTTGATATTTCTCTCTCTCTCTCCTCCGATGTGTTTGTAAAAGCTCTGCTCCTTCCTTTTAACCTGGTGCATTAGATTAGCCCAGCCTTTGAGCCTGTCTCGCCCACCTTCCCTTTCCACCATTCCCTCTCTGGTTGGGGTACTTTCATGTCTTTTGCCCGAGGTCCCCGTGGCCAGCAATATTTTCAAATGATCTTAAATCATGTTGATGCTGGAAGAAATCAAACTGCTGACTTCTTAACCCTCGGGTTTTGCCTTTTTGAAAATGACCTTGACTCTTGCTCAGCAGAGTGGTTAGTTAAGAACACGAACTTAGAATCAGACCGTCCAGATTCACAGTCTCCATCCTACCTCTCACGAACTGTGTGACTTTGTTCAAACTTCTTAAACTCTTTGTGACTTAATTTCCTCTTCTGCAAAACTGGGCTTAATAATATCTTCCTCCTGGGGTTGTTGTGATGAGTAGGTTTATTGAAGGCTATCCCATGTTGAGAAGTGTGCCTGGCACAGAGTAGCCTTCTATGGCTATGGATTCTTTTTTAAAAAATAATTTTTATTTTTTAAAAATTTATTTGTTCTTTTTAGCTATACATGAGAATAGAATGTATTTTGACATATCTTACATGCATGGAGTATAACTTCCCATTTTTGTGGTTGGTTGTACGTGATGTGGAGTTATACTGGTCGTGTATTCATATGTGAACATAGAAAAGTTATGCCTATTTCATTCTACTGTCTTTCCCATTTCCATCTCCCCTCCATTCCTTCCACTCCCCACTGTCCAATCTGGTGAACCTCTACTCTCACCCTCCCTCACACCTATTGTGAGTCAACTTGGCTTCTTTCACTTGGCACGATAGTCTCTGGTTCCTTCCATTTATCAGCAAATGCCATAACTGTGTTCTTCTTTATGGCTGAGTAATATTCCATTGTGTATATGTACCACATTTTCTTTATCCAGTCATCTATTGAAGAGCACCTAGGTTGGTTCCATAGCTTAGCTGTTGTGAATTGAGCTGCTATATACCTTGATGTGGCTGTGTCACCGTAGTATGTTGATTTCAAGTTCTTTGGGTATATGGTAAGGAGTGGGATAGCTGGGTCAAATGGTGGTTCTGAGTTTTCTGAGGACTCTTCATACTGCTTTCCAGAGTGACTGCACCGATTTTTAGTCTGTGGGTATGGATTATTCCTACCATTTTACCAATATGTTCTCCTTCACCTACCTTTTACTGTGCATAGTGGATTTTCTGGTTGCTTAGCATCAAGCATTCAGGGCTTCACCCCTCTGCATAGAACATCTTCCTAGTCATGATATATGTAGTGACCAGAGAATGAACATGGGTACAAAGAAAAGCCACACCCTGACTTCAGATCTTGGGGACTGTCACAAAAGTAGAGATGACCTATCATCAAGTGCTTATAGTGTTAGGCAGTGTGATGGGGACTTTATGTAGCTTATCATATACCATTTCTTCCTTAGAGCTACCTCTTAATGTTGAAATCATAGCTCCATAATTTGTAGAGAGAAGTTAAAATTCGGTAAGTTTAGAGTTCTTGTCCAACGTCTCATAGAGGTAAGTAGCAGAACTGGAATTTTGGCTGGCCTGGCTGTATGGGCTGAGTCACATGGCTGTCCTCTGTCCCCAATAAAAGAGCGTGGTGTTGTGCTGTGATCTGGTGTAGGATCATTTTGGGGAGGCAGTGCAGTTAAGCATGCCATCGCATACCATTGTTCTAGCATAAGGGGAAGATGTGAAGGGCTCCCCCTAGTCACTGTCTGACTATAAAATTGAGACCAAGAGGGTGAATCTGAGAGTAAGTACTACGTACCCCCCCCCCCAAAAAAAAAAGAGGTTGGAGGGAGTGCAGCAGAAAAAACACCCAGCAGTTGCTTAGTGAATGTTTTCTGGGTAAAAACAGTGAGGACTCGCCACTGGGTGGGGCAGGGCAGCTCCTGGGGTGGAGCTCACCTTGGGCACAAGGCCATGGGTGTGGGAGCCAGGCAGGAGGTCCTGTCGCAGGCCGTGTGTGGGACTCCATGGAAGGTCTAGAGCTAGACAGGAGAAAGCAGGCCTGGGGGACCTGCGGGGGCTGCTGGCTATGATTGGCTTCTTAGGTTTGATTAAGTAGGAGGAGTCCAGCCAGGGACAGCCCTCACTTCCTTCCTCAGGGATGGTGGCCTAGGGCAGTTTTGTCGATCCTTGTATTTTCCCCATAAGGTCTGGAGTGACATACCCCACCTGCAAGGGCACATTCAATTCTGTCCAGAATTTAGAGAGACTCACTTAGGTGCCCAGGCAACCCAGGTGGGGCCTCACGGTTAACAAGGGTGCCTCTGGGAGCCCTTCTGGAACCCACACTCCTTGCCATGACATATCAGCACTGCAGCTGTGATCTCTGGCCCGCGCTGTTCTGCTTGCTCCTTCCCGGGGACCTTTCTTCTGTGCCTAGGTGAGGAGACTTCATTTTTGCATCGATCTTTGCACTTGCTGTTCTGTCTGCCTAAAACTGTCGTCTCTGGCTCCTGAAAGGGCAGGCTCCTTTGTCTGCTCCTCATCGTGGCCCCGACGTCTCCTCCTCAGGCAGCTCTTCTCTTCTGATGCACAGACCTGCCCTGTACCAGGTTTTTGTCATATCACTATAGCTGATTTTCTTCCTAACATTTGCTGTTATCTCAGGGTACCTGGTTTGTTTGTTCACTTGCTTAATTTGTCTCCCCATGAGCTTAAACTCTACAGGAGAAGGGTCTTTTTTTTTTTTTTTTTCATTGTTATGTCCCTAGTTCTTAGGGAAGAACCTAGCACAGAGTAGGTGTTCAATAATTGTGAAAAAATGAATGGACTTGAACATCACTCTTCATGAACTAAACTCAGCTTTATGGAAACATAATCAGTTTCTATTGCCACAAATCTCCCTTATTTCTGGTTTTCGATTCAAGAATGCTGTTTTGTAAATATGAAACAATGGAATTTACTTGAATGTAATGCCAGGAATCGAGCTGGATTTTTGTCAGATCGCAGAAGGGAGAGTAACTCATGTGATTTTCAAAATACAACAGTATAATTTACTGGAAAGCAAAAAGGGCATGTTACTGTGTAGCATTTTAATAAATGTTGTATATTTTTATTTCTTTGTTTAATACAGAGAAAAGCCACCTGGATGCTCATTTTTTGAGGTTTAGCACCTAAAAAGTTCAAAACTGAGAATTGGTGAGAGAAATTTAATCCTGCCTATCCATCTGAAAATGTTCCTTTGGAGAATTCTCTGTTCATGTTTTTTACTGATTACCACACAGTTTAGTTCTTTCCTGAAGCAGCTTTACTTCCTTTTTTTAAGAGAAAGAAAGGAAACGTAATCAGCACAGACACTGTTTCTCGAATGTCTTAATCGAGTGGCTGTCGCCAGAAAGGTCCATCTGTCCTCGCGGTGCTCCGCTTCAGCCAGCTGCAGAGCAATGCTCTTATTTGTCTCGCCTGCTCCGATGACTCACTTCTCTTCCAGTTCCATTTCTTCTCTTGCTTCCAGGACATCTTTATTTCGGTGTCTCGCCTACACTGGACATTGGACATCCCGCAAGAGCCCACTCTCTCACAGTCAGAACCAGCAGTCCTCAGATTCCAGAATCCCCTCCAGAGTTCCACTTAGGACTTGGTCGCTGAGCGGTGGGATGGGGACTCACTTTTCGCCCCTTTTCCTCTGAGAGCCGTGTCGAAGGCCTCCAGTCTTTTGAGGCACTGGGGGAGCT
Organism: Tamias sibiricus; assembly: GCA_025594165.1. NCBI lineage: Eukaryota > Metazoa > Chordata > Mammalia > Rodentia > Sciuridae > Tamias > Tamias sibiricus. Next base: position 57,629,577 of record CM046671.1, on the reverse strand, counting down.
ATGAGGACCTCTTAATTTTCCCTGGGTGTGGGCAGAAGGGAGGTGTCTCCTGTGGGTTTATCGACTCTCCTCCCGTCTCACTCAGTGCCTGTACTGGTTTGACAGTCTCCCCTGAAGTTCACGTGCTGGAGAGTGACCCCCACAGCTCATAGTCCTTGGGGCACCGGTGCTGGGAGGTGGGGCCCGGGGAGGAGTGCGAGTCGTGGAGGGGTGGGTTACCCAGGGGTGGCTCAGTGCCTCTGCTTGAGTGACTGTGCTCCTGAAGCACCAAACTGGTTCCTATGAGAGCAGGCTGTGCCCAAGTGAAACTGCCCCTTGTGTTTGGCCTCTTCTGGAGAGGACTCCCTGCCCGTCCATTGTCCACTATGAGTCACGGGCCTGTGGCTCTCACCAGACGTGGGTGCCCCATCTTGGCCTATTCCCAACCTCCAGGACCATAGACAAAATTTGTATTTTTCCTTTTCCTTCATAAGTGACCTAGTTTCCGGTACTTTACTTTTTATAGCAAAAGAAAATAGACGAAGACAGCGCCCTTTAGCATCTACCCCTCTCACCCACGGCCTGTGGCCATGGCCTCCGTGCAGGGGCTGGCCAGTGAGAACACCTCGTGTATCTAAGCCTTTCTGCCTCCAGCAGGATCCCCTGGTGGAAGAGCCTTAGGTTTGCCTCCCACGATGCAGATCAGCCATTAATGGAGATACTGGCCTGAAGTCTTCCCAGCAGGCCCTTCCCTGGTTCTCATGAGCCATGATTCCTGAGCCTGTGGTCCAAATCTCCCCACATCCTCACTTTTCTGGGACCAGTCAAAGCCAGATACACACCCCAAGATGATAATATCTGACATATTTCACTTTTAAAACAAACTTCTTTAAATCAGGTAAAACTTGAAAAAAAAATCCCTTTAAATAAGCTGCTTTTCACTAACAATATTTAGAACAGGGTTAGTTTGTTTCTGTCTTTCAGAAATTCATATTGAAAATCTAGTACATGAAGGCCCTGGGCTGGATGCTGGGGAGTCCAGACAGATCTGAAACCTGAAAATCGAGTAGGAGCGAGGGAAGCAGAAGGAGGAGGGGTGTAGGGATCGTGCACCAGGCAGAGGAGACAGCCTGCAAAGGGTCTGAGGAGGGATGAGCTCACCTTGGGGGTGGAGCTGAATGAAGGCAGAGCTCTAGGGCAGAGTGGGTCAGTCAGTGAGGATGCGGGGTTGATCGAAGGTGAGGTTTGAAAGATGGCCAAGGAGACTCTGTAAACCATCTTTGAAATTTAGGACAAACAAAGCTTTGATGCTGTTTGTGTGTGGGGGGTGACATGATCCTATTTACAACGTTAAGAAGGTTTTTCTGGACAATGGTGTTAAGAAAGAATGGGGTGTGGAATTGGGGACACCAGGTAGAAGATTCCTGAAGGAGCCTTACTGTGCAGGGTGGTGGTAAAGAGGGGGAACTGGATGGATTCAAGAGATATTTTGGAGGTAACCATGGGAGGCTTTACTGTTAGATTAAATGTGTAGAGTGAGAGATGAAAGCATCAGAATAAGCCTTGGCTCTCTGCCCAAGTGTGTAGCTGTATGGAGAGGCTCTTTACTGATGGTGATGAGATATGGAGGATGCTCTGGTCTAAAGATGGTTTGAGTGTGACCACTGAAGGGTCCTGTGCTGGAAGCGTGGTCCCCTGCGAGGTAGCGTTGAAGTGGTAGAAACTTGAAGAGGTGGGGCTGTGTTAGTCAGCTTTCTATTGCTGTGACAAAATACCTGATATAAACAACTTATAGGGAGGAAGAGTTTATTTTGATTCATGGTTTTGGAGGAGTCAGCCCATGGTCAACTGGCTCTGTTGCTTTTGGGCCTGTGGAGAGGCAGATGGTTATGTTAAAGAGTACATTATGGAGCGTAATTGCTCATATCATAGCAATCAGGAAGCAAACAGAGAGGGGGGGGGAGGGAGCTAGGGCATGCCCCCAATGACCTAACTGCCTTTCACTAGGCTCCAGCTCCTTAAGGTTCTACCCTGTCCCAACAGTGCCATAGGCTGACATCTAAGCCTTTAACACATTGGCCTTTTGGGACATCTCAGATGCCAGGAGGTGATTGGGTTGTTGAGAGCATCACCCTAAGAAAGGATTAATGCTATTCTTGCAGAGTGACTTAACTCCCACAAGAATGAGTTGTTTTAAAAAAGAGCAAATCTAATCCTTGAATCATTCTGGCTTCTTGTCCAACCTCGGATCTGTCCCTTTCACACTCAATCCTACCGTGATGCTGTCTACCATGTTGTGACATGGCAAAGGGAGCCTCACCAAACAGATGGGGCTGTCTGATCATGGACTTTCAACCTCCTGAAACTGTGAGCTAAGTAAACCTCTTTTCTTTATAATGTTTCCAGCCTTGAGCATTTTGTTATAGCAACAGAACATGGACTAATACAGGGAGGAAGAAATTTAGGGGCTGGAGATTAAGAGCTAAATTTGAGACAGGTTGGGTTTAAGATGTTTTAGATACTGAGGAAAGATGTCATGTTGCTGGTTTACTGTGAAGAACTGGGGAGGAAATAAAAATTCAGGAACACTGGCATAAGGGCGGCATTTAAAATCATGAGAACAGAGGAGACTGCCTAAGAAGGTTCTAAGTATCTAATTTGTCCTTATCTATATGCTATTAAATAACTGGTGAATTTTGTCAATACATAAGCTATTTCTTGTTAGCTCAAATTGTTGAACTGCATTGACTTGCTCATCCTTTGGCTCTAGGAACTTCTGGTGTGAACATGGCTTCATAAATTTAACATTTTTCCATCAGAAATCATCTCCTATTATAGCACAGAAAAGAAAAAGCAATTCAGCTATTCCCCCCTTTTATGGAGTGATACTGGAAGACAGAAACAGTCTCCAAACTCTACAATATACAAGATAGGGGCTGGGGTTGTGGCTCAGCGGTAGAGCACTCGCCTAGCATGTGCGGGGCCCTGGGTTCACTCCTCAGCACCACATAAAACTAAACAAGTAAAAAAAAAAAAGTATTGTGTCCAACTACAACTAAAAAACAAATTTTAAAAATATATACAAAAGAGATGATGAAGGGAGCTAGATACAGCAGAAGCCATATGGAAGAATATGAAGAGAAGAAGCAGGGAGAACAGAGAGAAGGTCTAGTGACATCAGCCTTCAGGGAGCACGACAAAGAAAACATTTCTGGATTACATGAAGCTCCTTCCCTGAAGTATAAACCTATGTGTCTTCTCTCTGCATCTGGTTTGGTTCAGAAAAGCTGAGGAGGTTGGACCATACCAAGAGCCACATGGACATGTTATATTGGTAGGGAACCTCTGTGTTGGTCGAAGGGAAAAGACTTTGGTTACAAAAACCTGCCTACTGGAAGGCTAATCTGGCTTCTTTCTCACCTGCAACAAACTCCTATGTAGGGGCTGTAGCTCAGTGGTAGAGCACTTGCTTAGCATGTGTGAGGCACTGGGTTTAATCTTCAGTACCATTTAAAAAATAAATAGATAAAATAAAGGTATTGCATCCATCTACAACTAAAAACAAATTTTTTTTTAAAAGAATCTCCTAGATAGAGTTGTTCCAGGGAAATCTAACCCATTCAATAATGAGGAATAAAGCCGGGCACGGTGGTGCATGCCTGTAATCCCAGCACTTGGGAGGCTGAGGCAGGAGGATCATGAGTTCAAAGCCAGCCTCAGCAATGGCGAGGCACTTAACAACTCAGTGAGACCCTGTCTCTAATAAAATACAAAAAAGGGCTGGGGATGTGGCCCAGTGGTTGAATGCCCCTGAGTTCAATCCCAGCTCCCTGCCCCCCGCCAAAAAAAAAAAGTTGTGACTGAATATCTTGTCGCAAATTATTTAAAAATGTAACAATTGTTTTTTATGAAGAAAAACTCCAAAACAAGCATTTGAGAAATCAGGGAAGACATGGAAATACAACACCAGGGGTGCAGCAGGAAAGAAGTAGAAGAAAAAACAAAACCATCACAGAAAAGGAGGAAAAATGGGAGAAAGCATAAAGAATTAATACCACTGAAAATACAGCAAGAAACATGGAAAATAGAAGAGAGCAAAGCAAACAGATAAATGGGAACAAACAAAACGAGAGTTTCAAAGGAATAAAGAGGGTCAGGTGTGGTGGTGCACACCTGTAAACCCCATGGCTTGGGAGGCTGAGGCAGGAGGATTGTAAGTACAAAGCCAGCCTCAGCAACTCCATGAGACTCTGTCTCTAAATAAAAAATATTATAAAAGGGCTGGGGATGTGGTTCTGTGACTAAGCACCCCTGGGTTCAATCCCTGGTAGCACACATACATACTCAGAAACGTGAAATTAAAGAGAAAAATAGAGACATGGAAGACGAAAAAAAGGCAATCCAAAAATCAGAGAACTGGAATCTCCAAAGTGAAAAATCCAATCAATGAAAAATTCTATGTATATATTGATTGGATTTTTCACTTTGGAGACTCCAGTTCTCTGATTTTTGGATTGCCCTTTTTTTGTCTTCCATGTCTCTTTTTTATATATAATACATAAATTTATAAATTTAATATATATCTCTGTTTTATATTTTATATATATATATATATATAAAATATATATATATGTATATATATATATATATATATATATATATATATATATATATAATGTAAATTTTTTGTACCAGGGATTGAACCCAGAGGCACTTTACCATTGAGCTACATCCCCAGCCCTTCCAGCCCTTTTTATTTTTTATTTTGTGACAGGGTCTTTCTAAGTTGCTAGGGCCTCTCTAATTTGCTAAGGCTGTCTTCAAACTGGCAATCTTCCTGCCTCAGCCCCTGAAGCTGCTGGGATCACAGGCATGTACCATTGTACTTGGCTGAAAACATTTTATAAACTGAAAACACAGATAAAATAATATGGCAGGACAAAGGCTGTTACATCAATTCATATAAATGATTTTAATGCTCTGGTTAAAAAATACCAAAATTGCAGCTTTACTTAAAAGGAAATACCTGATTGTGGACAAGAGACAATCCTAAAACCGAGTGACTCAAAAAAGTCAGAAATAAATAATTGGGCACAAATCTACTGGGAAATGAAGACAGAAAGAAAGAAGGGTTGAGATCTTGACTTTGGCCAAGGTTGGTGCAAGCCACAGAGCTTTGAGTGAAAGTAGGGAATTTCTGATACTAAAGTGTACAAGGACATCTCATGAAGACTCCACACTGGTGATATCTATGCATCGAATAAGAGTCTCAAGATTGTAAAGCAGAAATCCAGATTAATGAAGTAGAAAAAGATGCAATCATATTAAACGGAGACATTAAAGTTCTCTCAATTGGACAAATGTTAAGAAGGACAGTAAAAGCAAGCCAGTGGCTTACTGTGTTCTTACACTGACTGCACAGTAAGAGGAAAAAGAGTCAAAACTACACAATATAGGCCTTGGCCCAGGACCTGGACAGGGTCTGCCTTGTAAGTGGAGTGCTTGAGAAAAAATAAAAAGAGCTTGCACTTTAGAAAGAAAACAAACAACAAACGAACAAAACCCTCTACAATTAGGAATTTTTTAAATGTGCTGTTTCACAACTCTTGGTCAACAAGGAAACAAAAACCCAACTTGGAAAAAAACACTGTCCTTAAATGAGCACAGACACAATAATAAGGAATGGCACGTATTCCAATAGTTTTGCTCCTCAGACTGCAGCGCTCGAAGAGTGGATTCCGGGCCAGCTGTGTGGGCAGCTCAGCTTTATTGAGAGAAGCCTCACGCTGTGTATTTTACAACCGTTTTTCATGCATGTCTCACAGCTGCCCGAGGAGGCCTGGATCTCAGGTCAGTGTTCAAGATGTCCAGGATGGTGCACGTGTCATCTATCTTTTAACAAATGGTCCCACCTGAATAGGATAGATTTTAAAATATGTGCTTACTGTTGTGTTCTAAAATCTGTCCATAAGTCGGGTGCAGTGGCACACGCCTGTAATCCCAGCACTTGGGAGGCTGAGGCAGGAGGATCGCGAGTTCAAAGCCAGCCTCAGCAATGGTGAGGCACTTAGCAACTCAGTGAGACCCTGTCTCTAATCAAATACAAAAAAGGGCTGGGGATGTGGCCCAGTGGTTGAGTGCCCCTGAATTCAATCCCCGGTACCAAAAAAAAAAAAAAAAAAAAAAAAAAAAATCTGCCCACCTCTCTTTTGGTTACTTTGTCCCTTGAAGAAACACATTGAGCATGATAGTGTGATCACTCCTTTGATCCTTCCTATGTTGCACTATTAAATAATCATCATGGTGAAAGGGCCTGGGATTTTGCTATGATGCTTTTGTACTTAGCAATGAACTCAGTGCACGTGCGCGCACACACACACACGCACACTCACAGATGTATCCTTTCCTAAACTTAATATTAAATGACAAGAAAATTTTCAGAGGACAGGAATAGGTATGTTTTCATCCTACCTGTCCCATCTTTTGGCACACTTATATGTGGCCTGTTACTTGCTTAGCACATTGCTCCACAAATCCTGTTGAACAGAAGAAAATTCTATTGAATTCTCTGACTTCTGTGCAATCTGTGTTGGTTTCTCCTCCTTCCCGAGGGTTCTTCTAACAAATTGGTTTGGAGTCACTGACCTAGGATTCTGTAATCTGACCATTTCCTCTTTCAGCTCTTTGAAACCTTTTGCATGGGAGGCTAAAGGGCGGCGTGGTCAATGCTGGGGAAGCTAGCTCTTCCAACTCAGCAAAGGGTCTTTCCTCCCTTGTTTATGAGCTGTCTGAGCCTACAAATATTTTCCCTACTTTGAATGGGGAATGGGATCAATCCAGTTTTGGGCACTGAAGGCTGGCTGAGTCACTTTAACAGCCCTGGGTCTTTGAAGCAGAGTTTTCCTGAACAAGGGAACAGAGGCTCCTGCTTGCCCCTCCTGGGCTGCTAGGAAGGGAAGGAAACTCTCTGGTTTCGGGAGGAACAGGAGAGCTCTCACCACCCTGATGAGAGATGCAAATATATTTGCCACTGGTGAGCTGTTTGTAATTAACGCGTGCTTTGCGGTTTTAATCTTTCTTTAATCTGTAAAGCTATAAAAATTTACAGCACAATTTTAGAATCAAGCAAAAAGCTAAATTGTATAACTCGGTCCTTAAAGTTAACCTATTTCACAAGATCAAATCTGCAAGGAGAGTGTCCGCAGAGGCTCTTCCTGCACTGTCCCCATTATCTTTTCTCTGTGGTCTTGTTGGGTCCCCTACCCAGAAATCACTGGAAACAGGAGAACTATCTCTCCAAAGAAAATAAACAATACAGCACACACCATATAAAATGAAGGAGGAAAAGAACATCTTAGGTAAATACCAGACTACTTATTTTATGATTTTTAAATGTCATTTTTTGCGCCAATATTGACTTTTTTATGGAGGATGAATTATAGATCCGCAGCACCCGGGAGCCCAGGTTTTCTCCTTTCTTCGACACAGCTGGTCAAGTGAAGAATTGAAGTCATGGTAATTAGTTACGAGTTTCTTAGTTTCTTAGCACCCGAAGACCAGACCAAAAGGCTGAGAGAACCCTGTGAGGTGACCCCTCCGGGGAAGTCAGTGCACCCAGGAGAGAGGGAAAGAACCAGAATGGGCAGCAAAGAAGCACAAACAACCTCCCAATCACGTTGTTACAAACACAGGTTGCCGCAGGCGCTCGCTCCCAAGCAGGAAACATGATACAATCCCTCATTTGTCTGACCAGGCTTCTCTCTCCAAGAATTGGTTTCGAGGCAAATGATTTCAGGTTTGCACAGGCTGGTAAAAGGTGGTGGAATCGGAAGCTCCCATCCTTGGTGACCTCAGGTCTCAGAAATGATGCCGGCAGAAGTGCAAGGGATTGAGCTGGGGTCAAAGGGAGACCTGGAGGCAGAAACCAGGTCACCAAGTAGGAGGGGGCAGCCAGGTTTCCAAGAAGAAGTTTCCAGGAACTATAGCTAGAGGGAGAGGGTGTGAAGGGCGATTCCTAAAGGGAGGTCATGGGAGGTTAAGGTGGAAAGAAAGAGAAAACTGAGTTAGTACCACCCTGGCCCTTACTGGGATTTTGATTGTTCACTCCGTCCCTACCCAGACAGAGAAAAGCAGGCTTAAAGAAACATAGATTGAATTAGGTAAATTCAATTTACATAGACAAAAAGAAGTTAATTCAGACTAAAGCGATTTAGGACCTGATGGTGGGGGTTGGATCCTTTTGTTTTGTTTGGCAAAGGTTATTTGTTTTTTAAACTAAATGGTATTAATTAACTTGTCCGATTTTCCAACTTGCTTCTATAGACATTTAAGTCCAAAGTACTTTTATGATTTGCCCTGCCCAAAAAAAAAAAAAAAAAAAAAGCCGTTCTTTTAGAAGTTAAAGACAAGCACTATGACAAACCTATAATTATTTCAATTTTGAATTTGTTTTCCATATATCTCCCTTAATCAGACTGCTTCTACAACAATGAGCCGTTTGGAGGGGAAAGCAATACTATTGAGAATAGCTAACATTTATTGAAAATCTATTGTGTGCCTGGCACTACCTTTGTAACAATAGTGTAGCCAGTGTTTATTTAGCATGCCTATACAAGCGCGTAACCCATCTCTACAAGGGTGTACGTGCTAGGTGCCAGCCACGTTTTAAGAAGTTTACATATGTGGTATCATATGTAAATTTGAATCCCACAAAAACCCTATGACATAGGTCCTTTTATTACCTTCTCATTACAGATGAGAAAAACATGGCCCAGTGAAGTTAAGAGACTTGCCACAGAGTTATGCTGGGGGTGATGGAACTGATATTAGGGACAGACTGTGGTTTCAGAGCCTGGGCTAATTTCATTTCACGCTAATTTGATGTCTTTGGAGTAAGTAGGCAATATTGTCACCCTCCCCACTTTATATATAAAGAGACTGAGATTCCAAGATTAAATAACTTAATGAAGATTGCCTAGTGTGTGGGAGGACCAGGATTCAAAGCCAACCCTGTTGAAACCTCCCTTTAACTAGAGGGGAGCCCTAGCTGGAATGCTTTAAGTCCTGTGCTTTTCAAACTTTACACATGAATTCCTTGGGGATCTTGTTAAATGTGGGTTCTGGTTCCACAGGACTAGAGCAGTGACCCAAGGATCTGCATTGCAAAAAGTTCCTATATTCAAATATGGATACTTTCCAACTGTAGACCACGCTTTGCAAAGTAAGGCTCTAAGGGTCGGGGCCATGGAACAGAAGGTGTTTCTGGACTGTCCTCTGTCCCTTCCAGTGTCCTTGAAGAGGGTGTCTTTGGAAGTAATAAGTAACCTGGAGGTAGCAAATTTTGTTTGGAATTCTGCAATTTAAAGTAAACTCACTGTTTTCTTTCCTGAAGGAATATATAGACCCAATGAAATTCGGGTAGTTTCTTTCACAGGTAACCACTTAGAATTTTATTTACTGAAATCCATATCATTATCAAACTCATCCTAAATGTCATCAGTTTCTCCATAAAATATCTTTTTAAAATTCTTTTACTTACCTTCCCCATTGATTTGCATTTGTGTCCTTTTGTTCTGATCTACCTAATAAGCTCAAATTGATCATCATCCAAAAATTTATACCATATAGTGAGTTTAATACTTCATCCAGACAGCTTCTTAATCGCCTACTTCTAGAATCATATATGGAATCCCATTTTGTCTATTTCTCTTCAATCAGAAAATCCTCTACTGAATACATAATCTTGAATTTCCTATAGTGCTCTGTCTTTATTTTCTTTTCTTTCAAAATCACTATGACTAGATTCTGAAGCTCAAATCTATATGTTGACTGTGGCTTCCCCAACCCTAAGAAGGCAATAGTACAATATCCTGGAATTCATGATTTATGCCAAGTCTCCTTGTCAGCCTTGCTTCTACTGCCAACCTAGCTGAAAATTGAAATGTTGGCTCCTTCTCTGGACTCAGACGCTGGTCCTCTTGTGTTAACTAATTCATTACTGATCCTAGCTTGAGTGTTTTGCTCACCCCAAAACACCTCATGTTGAAGAGTTGACATTTCACGAACAATCTCTGTTCCTTTCTCCCCATTGATCAGACTTACCCAGGGTGACCAGGCTCTCACCCTGGATACTCATTTTCTCCCCCATTTCATGGCATCTTAAAACAAAGCTCAGAAGGCACGCTGCAATCCTTCGTTAACTGAAAACATGCAAAGTGCACAAGTCCGTCCAATGGAAAACGCGATGCAAAAGCCAAATGAGGTAAATTGCATTGCTTGACCCACCCTGGGACAGTTTAAAGAGTGTTACATATTAACATACTGCCAAGTCTTGAGATGATGGGAATATTCCCATCAGAGCCCAAAGCAGTTATTGAAGGAGGGGGACCACCCTGCCGAACACAGATGCAGTCTTGCTGATAACCACTGGTGGACCTAGGAGGAGAAGTAGCCCAAAATGTTGTTTCAGGGGTGGGGGGAAACTGACAGGTCAATCAGGGCCACTGTGCAAGGCACCTCTCAACTGGGAGTTAAGCAGTATTTCTCTGGTCTTTTGTTTATAGCCATCCATTTCATTTTGTAATTATACTCATGATATTTCTGTTTGTATTTTAAATGATTTCTCTTGCTATGTTGTGCACTTTGTTTTATTCTATCATCTAGAAATCCAGCCTCACCATAATTAACTCTCCAGCCTTAATATGTTCAAATCATAGTTATTATAGTGAGTAGTAGAAACTGGCTATGCTTTTCTACATGGTTTCTTTCTACATGGTTTTGCTTTTTCATGGTTTCACTTACGCATGTCAATGTCGGTCTGAAAATACGTGAAAATTTTCAGAAATAAACAATTCCTAAGTTTTAAATTGGCAACTGTTCTGAGTAGTGTGATGAAATCTCATGCTGTCCCTCTCCATCTGTCATGGGATGTGTATTGTCCCTTTGTCTGAGTATCTATGCTATATATGCTACCTGCCCGTTAGTTACTTAGTAGCCATCACAGATAGCAAATTGACTGTCATAATATCACAGTGTTTGTGTTCAAGTGACCTTATTTACTTAGTAATGGCCCCAAAGCACGAGAGTAGTGATGTGAAAGAGGCACTGTGGTATAAAGCATGGAAGGACAGATGAATTCTGATACTATGTGGCAACACCACAGGACATACAAAAATAAAACATAGTCTATACAGAGTTCTATACTATCCATGATTTCAGGCACCCATTGCGGATCTTGGAATGTGTTTCCTACAGAGAAATGGGTGAATTACTACACTAAGAAAGGTATTTTTGGAATAATTTTGAACCACCCTGCCTGTCCACTGTCTCCTGCCTCCCGTATCTATACTGTCAGTTCCTGACATGGCTTTTCCCCAGACTTTGGATTTCAGACTGCCCTAAGAACAGTTCTTCCCATGTGGGGGAAATTTCAAAACTAATTGCTCAGCTCATTATCCAAGTGGCTGTCTTTCGTGGATTGCTGAATACATCTGATCAGGTACCTCATAACCAAATGCTCGTATTCCCAAACTTTTGCTCTTGTTCAGACTAGGTAATCTCACTGGGCATAACATGTTAATTGCCTTAAAAATTGAAAGCACTTCCCAAACTTTGAGATTAGAACAAGTTCTACAGTATCTATTCACCTTCATTTAGGAGATGCCTAGCAAGCGGTCTGGCCATGTTACCATAACCTTGTTTGATTGCATCTTGCCTGTAGCAGGCACCTAAGTCACACCACTGTTCAGTGCTGCTGCATATTTAAACCTCAGGAAGGATTCCCAACATCAGGGCCTACAAAACACATTAAATGCCTTCATGGGGTCAGGGAAGAGTGGCCAAGGTTAATGTGCTCCGGTCCCTGCTCTCTATTCACGTGTCTCTTCTCTATTGTGCTGCAAGCAGCATGTCTGCAGGAAAGAGCTGTGACCAGAATACACAATACGGATCCCACAGCATGTGACTGACAACGGTATTCAGCAAGTGGTCCAAAAGAACGCCAGCCAAGATCTCTTGAGCCCAGGAAAAGTCACGAGATCCTGGAGGCAATTATCACAACCAGTGTGCTCCTCCCTCCTGTCGCATGGTATTTGCGAAGCCTCCTGGCTGTCACTTCTGAATGGAGAAAGCCACTCTGGAGAGGGAATGTGATCCTGTCCCAAAGAGCCCTGTGTCTCTTCTCCCCAGAACCTGTGAAGTCTTCATGTTTCTGAGATCAGCAGTGACAGGAGAGTGCTGTGTCACTATCACCCCCCTCAGCTGAATCGTTTCTTTATTGAGGGTCTTCCCTGAGCTGGGGTGGCTAGTTGCATTCACAGGGATGGGTGGCGATGGGTAAACCCACACATGGGCATCCGGGCAACATGCCCCACTGGGGAGACATATATGCAAACACATTAATGTATATATTTAATTGGGTTATAATCTATTGACCATAGATACTAAGGCACTGAACAAGCAATTAACAAAACAGCTTTGACTAAATATAGTTAGCACTAAATATAGTTGGTTAATTGGTATTTAATATGCTTATTAAATGTCAATTAAGTATCTTTAGCAATGAATTGGTACCTAATTAACTTACTATAGCTATCCTGTTACTTGACATTTGAACAGCTAAATATTCTCTACAAGTTTAATGTTTTAATAAGAAACAAATTATCCATGTATTGCTCATGAATTTTTCAGTTAGTTTAATGGGATTTAAATGTATCTCCCAACTTGGGTACATGTTTTTCTTATAATCAACTGGTATTTTACATTTCAGATCTCTTTTAATCTTGGAGGACTGATTACATGAGAGGAAAAAGCTGTAGAGTAGTTTTAAGAAGTGTTCTAATCTTAGTTCAACCACTGGACATTGTGTTATCCCTGCTCAGGAGCCCTGGTGTCCTCATCTGCTATTTTGCATTAAGAATAAAAGTTGTGGCAGGGCGCGGTGGCACACACCTGTAATCCCAGCAGCCTGGGAGGCTGAGGCAGGAGGATCACAAGTTCAAAGCCAGCATCAGCATCAGCAAGGCGCTAAGCAACTCAGTGAGACCCTGTCTCTAAATAAAATACAAAATAGGGCTGGGGATATGGCTCAGTGGTTGAGTGCCCCTGAGTTCAATCCCTGGTACTGACCCCGTCCCCCCACCCCCCAAAAAAAGAATAAAAGTTGCATTTGTTGCAAAAATCATATTCTATAAAGCACATGAAAACACTCACATGAACAAAGTTATCTTCTTAAAAACAATGGTTAAGATTCTTAGGTTTGGTATGTAATCATTATATTCACTAAATCTTCATTTTTAAACCGTCTAGATAATTTATTGCTAGAACAGAAGTCCAATGTCATCATTTTCTGAATTATCCCTAAATAATGTAAACTTGGTTTTATTAAGTCCCCAATTGGCTAAGGGGTGACTTAGCTTCAAGGTACCTGGGCTGCTCTTTCAAACACACATGCATTCCTCTTAATCTTTTTATCTGCTCCTGCCCAGGGTTGCATTTACTTTATTAATTTGACCATGTAGCAAACTGTTGATCTTTTATCCTGAAATTGTTGGTTTGTGACCATGGCTCTATCCTTTATCTCAGTATATATTGTACTTAATTTTTTTTTAACTTAGTTTCTGGTCTTAATTGATCTCTGTGTTAATTCCTTGGTTTACTTGTTTTTGAAGGCCAGTCGATGATGAATCATTCTAGCAGCTGTCTCGTGGTTGTTGGTAGCATGTAGCAATGAAAGCATCGTGTCTCATTTATGTTCACTTGTTTTACATCTTCTGCACTTCATAAACAAGGGTTCTTTTATTAAACGTTTGCAATAATTTTAGTGCCAATTACCCTATCTTGGCTCACTACCCGAGAGCTTACACGCTCATCAAACCTTTGCTTTACTTGAGCTATAAAATATGAGAAATTAAGTAGAAAAGAGGTGCTTGGTGTGTCTCTCTCAGAATTTGTTGTTGGATCATTTATAAATGATTTCATGGCTTGCACTTATTCTATTTTTCAAAGTTTTTATGGTTTCAAACTATGGCCATTATTACTGACTAATTTATAGAGGCTGCAGTCAGCCATGCCGGAGCAGCTTAACTCAGTTTTGTTTCCAGGGGCAATATACATTGTTGAAGTTAATTGTTCCCTAACCACTTTTTCCATATGGCAGAGTGAGTCTCTCTGTAATAGCTTTGGAATGATTTATCCAACATTTGTCATTATCCCTTGGCTATTGCTTGGGAAGTCTCATGGATCTTTGTTGGACTGTAGCACATTACCAAAGTGAAGACGTTGAAGCTGCTACCCTGAACCCATCAAATGTCTTAAATTTTTTAAAAATGTTATGTATTTATGTTAATCAGGTATGCCCATTGTCTTAATTTTATTGCACACCTTGACATTAGTTTATACTATTTTCTCCTCACGCGGACTAGATGGTTATTACCCTTATTACCATTGTTGTTGATGTTATTGATACACAGGTGCAAAAATTTTCTTATTTCTGCTATTTCTAAATCTCCCTCTATAGTTAGTGATTAGTGCTTCATTAGTCATCATTGACATATATGGAGTTCCCAGTTCATGCTGGAAATTCCTGCAGGCTTTCAGTGAAGTGAGAAGAGACAGAGGATCTATGCCACCTTAATAGGCTTCGACAGTGTCTAAATCCAAGTTCGAGTCAGGAAGTTAGTCTCTCCACTCCACCATCCACTCCACCAAAGGCGAGAACTGGAAAAAAAATGACTCTCTGCTTTGATTTCTACTTCTGTAAATAGAAGAAAATAAAAATATGACTTACCCTCTAGGGCTGGTGAGGAGTATAGAGGGATGGTGTGTTTAAAGGATTTAAGTACGACATCTCGCACCTAATAAGGCCCCCCCCCCAAAATAAAGAAATAAGTAAAAGGTCAGCTATTATTGAAAGTAAATGCTTTCCTAATAATTCCCAGTATTAACTATGAGTTAAGTAAATAGAAAAAAAAAAAAAAGATGACTCTTTTTAGAGTGTATTATGGCTTGATAACACCCAAAGAAAAAAAAAATAACAAATGACATCAAGGCCATGTGCTGAGTGGATAGTTCTTGCAAAGATTAGCTCTCAGAGCACTTGGCCATCTTATTGGTGCCTCTATGATCAATTGGAGAGAAACAAAAAGAAAAAAAATGTACTTCCCTATGTCAGTATAATGAACTGTTTCTGGCTGCATTGTTTGTAACACAGTGCTTAAGTTTTGATGTTTGTGGAACACACCAGACATTGAAAATGTTTATATATGTATTCTAACCTGAGTATATCAGGCCACAGGAGCCAAGACATTCCAATTTCTGTGTCAAGGTGATAACTGGATTATTCAGGTGCCAAAAGTACAAAGTGTGCATCAAACCTTTTTTTCTGCCTTCATATAATAAGATCCCACATGGAAGATGTATACACAATGGTCTTGCACAAGTCAAACAAATAAGCATGATTCACACCAGGACAGTGGAGTGGGACAAGTACTTATGAATCAGATTCTTGTACTCAAAGAGAGCTGGGCTCCCCAAAGCTGGCTGACAAGTTGGAGCCTTGAATATGTGTCGAGCTGACATGTGTCCATACATTTACTTGGGGTTTTATATTAAAAGGAGAATTTTATGAAATAGGCCACCGGCTAGAGTCTATATTACTTCATTACCTTTCACTCAGGTTTATAGCAAACACACACACAATAACAACAAACAAAACTTGGAGAAGTTCAATCACTGAGAGTTAGTGTCTGCGGTGGCCAGGCAGGCACTGTTCCAGACTCTGGGGAGCCAAAGTGTAGAAGACAAGGAGTTTGTAATCCAGCAGTGGAAACAGAAGCCTGTATATATTACTTTTTGCAGTATGATACATGCCAGACAAATGAAGGGCTTTGGGAGCACAGAAAAGGTAGCAGGTAATTCTGCTAGGCAGTTGGGGTAAGGGACACAGAGAAAGAGGGGAACATATGGGTAAGAAACTGTACTAGTCAGTGTTTTGGAAACTTATTGCTATTTGTATTTTATAATCAATAGAATTTCAAGACCAATACCTGTGGGATTGAAACCTTGGATGTGCTGCTGAATGTGTCAGTATATTCGTTTCGTTCATGCTGCCAGCAAAAGCAGCTGTAAGTTACGGTAAAGATTAAAATAAGATAAAAATAAATTGAAGTCGTTTTGGTGAAACTCTAATTCTGCCTTTGCATTGGTTGCTTAGTAAATCAAAATGAGTGTTTATTTTCCTGTTAAACAAAGAAAGATATTTACAACTAAGAAAATTACCTGGTATCACAGACTTATAATAACTTAAAAATCAGTTATAATATTAACTGATTTCTCACAACTGCCCAGAAAATTAATTATCATTGACACCTATTGACAAGCTCTGGACCTAAATCTTCTTTCCCTCAAAAATAATCATGACTATTAGTGTTATTATTTAAAGAGTGAGTTCTCATAGATTATCCAATGTGATCCTCCTGACTCCTTGAAGCTCATTAAGAACCTGAACTATGATGGCTCACGTGCTGTTCTGTTCCCAAGTACTTCCGGTCACAACCATTCACCATGCTGCCTTCAAAGTATGCTTTTCAAAAGACGCATCCATTCAAGCCTCTTCCTTGCTTGAAAATCTCCTGTGACCCCTAATGTCTAATTGAATAAAACCTAGACAGCTTATTCCAGTACCAACCTGGCTTTCCTGACTCAAGTTCTGCCAATCTCCAAGATGCACACCTACTTCCTGTTCTTCAAGCCCTTTGCTCTTCTTCCCCTTCCATCCACCCTTGCCTTTCAACATGCTTCTTTATCCCAAAGCCCTCTTGTTGTTTAAACCTTAAGATCCAGCTTGTTACCTTTATGGATTTTTTTTCCTGATCTTAACTCTCAAAAGGTTGTGGCTCAGCGGTAGAGCGCTTGCCTAGCATGCACGTGGCCTTGGGTTCGATCCTCAGCACCATGTATAAAAATAAATAAAGGTATAATGTCCAACTACAACTGAAAAATAAATATTTAAAAATAAAGTCAATCTGAAGCCATCTCAACATCTGCCTGTATTTCCATGAAAGCATAAGCCCATGTTTCAATTGAAGCAGTAACCCTTAATTGTGCTGCTGTTATTCATTTATAAGCATCTCTTTCTCTATCTTAATTAGGATCAACATAAGCAGATCAAGAACAAAGACAATGTGATTCATTTTTATATATCAAGAACTTATCAGAGGACTTCTTCCAAACACACAGTATATAGTCAACTCTCATTATTCTCAGTTCATGAAAGAGGGATCTGGTGTTTAGAAAGGTTAGCAAACCTGGCTGAGGTCAAATGAGTGGAGAGCAAAAGTCAGACTTGGCCATTATTTTTAGTGTCAACTCTTTACTATGATATGCACAGATTTCAGATTTTTTAGGAGTCATTCTTTATTGACCTTTTCATTTTTCCCCTTAGTACAAAATTATAGGCACCATATTAATTTTCTAGGGCTGCCATAAAGAAGTACCATAGATTGGTATTTTATTGTTTTTTTTTTTAAGTGTATTATTTTATGAGACAGGCCATTTATTTTCTCACAGTTTTGGAAGCTGGAAGTCCAAGATCAAGGTTTCAGCAGGGTTGGTTTCTTCTGAAGCCAATTCTCCTGCCTTGCAAGTGGCCAGATTTCTTCCTGTGTCTTCACATGGTCTTCCTTCTGTGCGTAATTATGTACAAATCCTCTTTGTACAAAGACACCAGTCACATTAAATTAGAACCCATCCTAAAGACTTCCTCTGAAGTTAATTATTTCTTTAAAGATTTTATCTCCAAATACAATATCATTCCTCCATATCCAAGAGGGATTAGCTCTGGGACTCCCTACAGATACCAAAATCTGTGAATGCTTATGTGTCTTATACAAAATAGCATATATCCTAGTACATCTTCCTATATACTTTAAATCATCTTTAGATTACTTCTAATACTTAATACAATGTTAATGTTATATAGATAGTTATTATAATATATTTAGGGAACAATGAAAAGAAATAAATCTAAATGTTCATTATAGACACAATTTTTTTCCAAATAGTTTTAATCTGTGATTGGTTGAATCTGTGCATGCAGAACCCATAGATATGGAAAATCAACTGTATAGTCACATTATGAGGTAGTGAGGCTTAGGATGTTAACATATGAATAGGGGCACACACAATTCAATCCGTAGCTGGTACCTCATATGTGTCAGACATCATGGTAGGTGATAAAATGTGCAATTTTGCAGCCGAACCCAAGGGTGTTCCCCAAATTGGTAGCTCATCCCATACTGCCCTTTTCATTGATTCACAAGCATTAACAGCAGAGGAGGAGGCATAGAGAAACTACAGTTTCCTCGGACCATTAATCAGCAGGAGGAGATCATCTATTCATCTCATTCTCCACTTCACACTTCCAACCACTGTGGAGTCTCTCACTTCAGAGAACTCAAAGAAAGTACCCTGTTCTAAATGTCAAGATCCTTCTGCACTCAGTCCTCCACATCCACCAGGCTCTCCATCTGCAGATAACCAATAGCACACCAAAAATATTTTTAACAATCACATTGTATCGAACATATACAGATTTTTTTTCTTATCATTATTCCCTAAACAATATAGTAGAACAACTATTTACATAGCATTGACATTGTATTAGGTTTTCCAAATAATCTAGAGATGATTTAAAGCACAGGGAGCATCTGTGTAGGTTAGACACAAATGCCACCCCATTTTATGAGACTTAAGCATCCACAAATCTTGGAATCCATTGGGGGTGGGGGTCCTGGAATCAATCCCATGAGCATACCAAGTGATGACTGTATTCGAATGTTTTGACCCACAAGGCTGTGAATGTGCTTACCACTTCATTATTTATGACTTTCCTCATAATTCATGCTCCAGCTGAAAGTGGTTAATATTATAAAATTAGTGAAGTAAGGAAACCTGCCAAGATTTACAAGCAAACAAGGAGTGTAGCCGGAATGAGAAATCCCTCACCCCAAGTGCACAGGTCCTCTCCTAATGCCGAGGAGAACCGTTGGATAAGGGATTGTAGGAAAAACCTGGAAAGCTTTCTCTTTATACAGTCGGAAGGGCCGAGACTTCTCATGCTTTTCTGAAGGAAACGCGTCCTGTAAACGATGACAATATGGGTCACGGCCTTAGTGCCCTCATAAAAGAGCAATTGTGCGACAGTCACCTTTCCCCAGTTGTCTCTTGGAGTCCCTGGTGTGTCCCAACCACTTTTAAATCGTCACGCTCTTTCTTCTCTACGGCAACAGGGAGCCCAGAAGGCTCGAACATCTAAAACATCTTCTCCCCAGGGCTGCTTCTAACTCAATAAGAAAGTTTAAAACTCCCGACAAAGTCTCCTGTCTTTTTCTCCCTTCATGTTCCCTCTGGCGTCTTCCTTTTCACTTTCCCTCTGTGATGTGAAGTATTACAGCTTCAGAAATGCAACGTTCCATGAATACTGGAGAACTCAAAGACCAAAGGGACGATGGGCAGACATACCACACACTGGCTGAAACAATAGTGGCCGAGACCAGGTTCCCAGGTGCCTCCTTCCCTGTTGGGTACAGGGTGCGAAGATGGAGCACAGCGAGATTTTATCAGGGGAAACCAGGCCTAAATAAAGCCTGTGGTGTTCTAGAAACATCAGCCATTCCTTCCTGCCTGCTGGCTTCACCTTTTCACAGCTGTCTCCATAGCTTTCTTTTCCTTGGCCTTTTTTTCACGTTTATAACTTTTATTAAAACATTGTTTCTTAACAAAATGTCTCTATTTATAAAACATATTATTTCTTCTTCTTTCTGTGCTAGGGATTGAATCCAGGGCCTCGCTCATGCTAAGCACCTGATCTAACACCAAGCTCCTCTCCCAGTCCCTAAAACATTGTATTTCTCAGCAGATTGTGCCACCTCGGGCTGTTTTAGGTCTTGGAGTGCCCTTTCCCTTTCTCTGCCATCTATATCATTGGAAACACACGTCTTCCCTTCTCTTGAGGAGGAGGCCTCTAAAAGCCAGGAGAAGATGGGGGTGAGGTGGAGGGATAAAAGTGGAGTTTATAGACCCAATGAGGGGACTGGCGGAGGCTAGCCCTCACAGGGGGGTAGATCCAAGCTCTTAATACTGTGAAAACTGATCTGGGACCATCCATATGAAAAAAGCATTCTATAAAGAAAATCACAACCCACTGTTGAGAGTCGTCCTGATGCCCTTTCTCCCCCTTCTTTCCCGGATGTGAAGCTCTCTTCTTCCCTCTGTCTAGCTTGAGAAATGTCTAGTGTGGGAACAGATGAGCATTGCCACCCACGCCAGAGCCATGGGGGTTTACAGGACCCAGAGAAGGCTGAAGCCTCGCTCGTGCAGGTACGTCAGAAGCAGGGGCTGCTATAGGGGAGGAGAGGGTGTATAAAAGGCCCAGGGTCTTGAGGATGGGACTGACCGGAGAGACAAAGACATGGTCCTAAGGAGCTTTCTTTATTATTATTACTATTATTATTTGTAGTATTTTATTTTTTTTACTTATTTGTTTGTTTGTTCTTTTTGGTAAGGGGGATTGAACCAAGGGCACTTTACCACAGAGGTACATCCCCAGCTCTTTTGAAAATTTTTATTTTCAGACAGATTTTTACTAAGCTGCAGAGGGCCTCGCATGGTTGCTGAGGCTGGTCTCAAACCTGTGATCCCTTCTACCTCAGCCTCCCAAGTTGCTGGGATGACAGGTGTGTGCCACCAAGGCTTCTGAGGAGCTTTCGGCCTGGAGCCTATCCACACAGGAATTTCCAGAAAGTCTGGGCCCAGGGCTCCTGTAGGTATGGGCTTGACCAGGGGCAGTACTGCTCCCAGTTGGACACTTGCTCCTATTCACTTCTCTTTGGTGTGGTCATCCGTGGAAACTTTGAGTCATAAGCTTCTCATGTTATCTCTGCGAATCTAATTCTAGTCGTGCTACTTGGTCTTGGACAAGTCATTTTTAGCTCTCAGGGCTTCGGTTTCCTTGTTTGTCAAATTGAGACAGTGATACCTTCCTTTGCACATTCACTGTAAGGACTGAATTCAACTGTGAAAAAAAAAAAGAACTTAACAGCTGGCCTGGTATGCAGTGAGCATTCAGTGAGTGCCTGGTATACAGAGGGTGTGTGTTATTGAGGGTAGAGGTGGTTTTCCTCTCAATCCGTCCAGGCTGCAGCAGGTTAGACAATCCCCTGCATACAGTAGGTGCTTGACAAATGTTGAATATAGCAGATCCCAAAGAGAAACCACTGAACCCCACCTATGGCCTTGTCTGTTCTTTGTGTCAAGTCTTTGCCCCCCGCCCCCTTCCCTCCGGCTACTTGGGGGAAACAATCTATTTGGACTTGGCCATGGTTCCATGCCTCCATGTTTCTTCGGTACTGCTTCCTCTGCCTGGATTGTACTTTTCTTTCTTTATCCATTTAGTTCCACACCCTTTAACAGTCATCTCCAATGTCCTTTCCTCTGAGAAGCTTTCCCTACCTCCTGCCACTCATTTAAGACACCTGTGTTCTGTGCTGCCATAGAAAAAGTGACACCTGCCCTCCTGGTTGAGGTAGTGGTCTCTCTGCCCCATTAGTCCTAGGCACCCCTTGTGCACTATTGCATGTATGCCTCCAGGGACTGGACCAGGGCCTGGCATAGAAAAGCGACTCTCAGCAAAGGGCTCTTGATAACCAATGCAGGTCTGAATGAGTGGATGTCACAATGCTACTCCTTCATAGTGAGGGAGTTTGAGCCACAGGCTGAACGAGTTTTAGTAGATAAGGCCCTCAACACATCCCACTGGCCCTGGAGGGTCAGAAGTCTGTGGCCACAGGAAGGTGGAGAAGTTTTTGGAAATGCATTCCTCCTCTTCTCACATATAGGTGTCATGCCGGAGTTGTGCAGAAAGAAGAAACATTCAACATCTTGCAAGTGGAAGCAACTGCAGGAAAGGAGGCTCTCAGTTCCACCAATACTACCTCCCTTAGCATTATTTGTGGGAATAATGGATGTGGCACTGTCAAATCCAGATGGATGAGTCCCTAGGGATTGCACCAACCTGGCTGTGGGTCTGCAAATCCCTCACTCTTGAAAGAGAACTACCCAGGGCATACCTTGCTTTCAGGAATTGCCGCAAATAGAATGGGACTATTATGATAATCAATTAGTAATCAATTAGTTTAGTAATATCCCCTTGTAGAAAACCTGTTTTAACAATGATGAATCGTACCAACCCAACCAGGGCTGAGAGATGACGCAGAGGAATCAGTAGCATTGCAGTTTAAACACAAAAAAATGAAAGAAAAAGAAAGAAAGAAAAAAAAACTTCGAAACCAAATCCCCAAGCTTGGCTGTCTCTGGAAAATGAATTCCACAGGCACTGACTCCAAGATGTTTTATCGAATGTGCCTCAGACTTGTAGGTGATGCATTGTCCCTCAGAGTCATTAAAAGGAACCCAGATAGCTGTAATGCAGCTTAGCTTCCAAGAAGTGCAGACTGTCCACACTTGCACTTCCACACAATATATGGTTATTGTTAGTTGTGCACATCTCCACACGCTGCCTGGCTGGGGTCTCTTTGTCCTTTATTCAGATGTGGGATAAGGATGCTTTTTGCACCGTGAGATTACAGCCGTGCCTCCCCACTCAGAGCAGCCCCACAGTCCAAGCACAAGACAGAAACGAAAAGTTCCTTTGTTCTTAATGCAATGCCCATCTTTTGTCATTCAGGCCCTAGAAGCTAAGGTACATGCAGACCATTTTAAAATAATTTCAATAATTCTAAAAGACACAAGCTCCACATTTTTTTTTTTTTTTTTTTGTAAATAATGCTGTTAAGAAAGCTTTATAATCTGCTGTCGTGGGTACCAGACACTGAAGGTATTTAGAGCTTTGCTTAGAAAAAAAAAAAAAAAAAAAAAAAATATATATATATATATATATATATATATCCATATGTGTTTGTGTTTTATTGAAAACAGAATGGTCATTATCCAGAGTCCAGATGACGGCTCCCTTTGTGACAGTGCTTAGGAGGGTCTAACAAAAAAAAAAAAAAAAAAAAAAAAAAACCTGCCCTTTCTACAAAAGAGATTGGCCGAGAACAGCTCGAGGGAATGCTATGCCAGGGCTTCTTAGACTCTGGGGAGGCAGCTTCAGGCATTCTGTGCAAAGGATGCAGAACCTCAGAGCAGGATCTCACTTCAATTTTTGGCAGAGAGGACAACGAATGTTGATAATTGAAGATTTGCCCAAACGGAAGGCAACAGGGTGGCAAAGTTTATTGATCCCACTGAAACCCAGGCCCTCAGGGAGTGCCTGATTACATCTTAATGTTTTTCTAATGTATCTCAGCATCACAGCAGTAGATATTTCTTTACAGAAAAACCATGTAAGACATTGTACATCCTGGGTGAGGAGGCTAATTCATGCCCCCTGGACCCTCAGCTTCTTGAAGCCAATAAACACTCAGTGTTCTGAACAGAACCCTTTCATTTTGCATGTTCCCCCTTCCTCAGACTGACCTGTCTACCTGCTGTGGTGTGTAGGCATGGGTGATTGTATGCTAAAATGATGACCTGAATGGTCTTTTCCATTCCTTCTAAGACGCAATTGCACGTTAAATAATTTTCAACTCCTATTCCAAAGAATTTTGTTTCCCCATTTGTGACATACTGATTAAAGTGGTTGAACCTAATACGTTTTTACCTAAAGGCAAGTTTTAAGGATTCATTTTCAACAAGATTATCATCATCATCATTTTTTTTTTTTTTTTCCATCACTCCTTTCTGGTGACACTTAAACCAAACAACTCTATGGGAGGGACCAGCAGATGTCACTGTAGTTCTGTTCATTCATCTTTTCTCTTGACGGGATTCGAGTTCCATCCTTTTGGGCTCAGCCCGGATCACATTTCTTATTTAATCAAAGCATAATGCATCATAACATTTGTAATTCATGTTGTTGTTATTCTTTCATTGTGTGTGGAATTGGATACATATCTTTGCAAACAGAGAAGCAAGCTAAAAAGTAACCCGGACACCCTCAGCGAGGTGTGGAAATCAAAGGCCCTGCTGGAGAGCCACGATAAGATGCAGAGACAAAAGAGCAGCGAAGGGCAGGTGCTCGCTGACTCCCTGTTCTGACGGGCAGTCTCGGGATTAAAGACAGACACACCGTGTCCATTCTTGTGGAGGGCTTTCAGGGGACGTCGGCTGGAGAACAGTGGTAGGTGGGAGGAAGGATCCCATTTTGAAGGAAGACCCACTCATTAGAAGGGAAGGAGAGCAAGACTGGAGACATCTTTAGGAAATCTTTAGGGATAAAGTCCCTGAGGTATGCATTCTCTCTGTTAAAAATAGCAAAGCATTCTCGGATGAACAGAACTTTAATATGTTAACTTTAGAGACTTGGTTGGATGGTTTTGGGGAAGATCAGTGTTGGAGGAAAAGAGGCTGATCACAAAATAAAGAGAGCAAAACTCTCCCAGACTATGCCTTCCACATTCACAAAAAGAAGTCCATGTTGAATTGAAAAATAAAAGGCTTCTTAGAAATAATCATAGGAATCTTCCAGGGAAGAGAAAACTTGTGGTGCTTATTTATGGAAAGTTTGTATGTAACTTAGGTGGGGAAATGGATGGGCCATTATATGTCACTCATCTGTAGAGTCTGGATACCCAAAGATCACCAAAGAATATAAAGAATATGTCAGTGGAGTCCCAGAGCTTGTGAGCAGATCCATGCCAAAGGAGCTATATTAAACAGAAGTTATTGTACCCCTCTACTGCCAAATCATGCAGTACCCCAATGGCAAAAGCCAGATTTTTACGGCCCGCTGTCTTTTCTAGATGAACACATGTGATGGGATGAACACACTTCTCTGGGATGAAGTCTTCCTCCTCAATCCATTAACCCTCACTCTTCTACATAGATACAGAACTGCCAAATGAAGAGTTGGATCATCCAATAATACTGTCAATGCTAATTCTCTCTTATAACTTGCCTTTTTGACTTCAATTTTATCCCCAAAGTTCAAACCAACATCATCCTTTGAAAATAAGATTCTCAGCATTTTTCTTTCATTTCTTCTCCTTTTCCTCCTTCTTTGTAGTAGTCAGTCCCCAAAATGGCGGCCAATAAATGATCATTTATACCTTTGTATAATCTCCTCTTGCAATGTATCAAGGTTGGTCTGTGCGACCAATGGGATATGATGGAAATGATAGTCTGAATTTCTGAGACTAGGTCACAAAAGGCATTGTGGCTTCCACCTTCTTTCCTCGTGACTCATTCTGGTGGAAGTTACCTTCTGTGAGTTGAGGACACCAAGAAATCTGTAGAGAAGAACATGTATAGAGAAGCTACAGCCTCCTGCCAATAGTCGTAACCAACTGGCAGGCCACATTGAGTGTGCCATCCTGCAAGTGCCTCCTCCAGACCCAGATAAGCATGCAGGTGGCAGCAGGTCCAGCCAACATCTCCACTGTGACCTCACAGGAGCCCTCGAGCTGGGACCATCTAAAACTGTCTAGCTGAGCTGCTCCAAGTTCTAGACCCATGAAAACTGGGCAACTATAAATCTATTTTTCTGTTTTAGAGAACCAGTACTTGGGTGAGGCCTAAGGCACAAAAATATTTAAGTTGTCAATGACTCTCAAGGTCATAAACCCTCAGGGAGGAGAGCTTCCCTCTAGTCCTCGACTTATTGTTTTAAGTCACTAAGTCTTGGAGTAATTTGTTATGCAGCTAACAGTAAGGGATATAGTCTTCTTCTCCTTCTTTTCCTCCTTTATTTTTTTATTGCACTCATTTAGGTTCACTCTGACCTTCTAGAATTTTATCAATTATTTCTTTTCAGGCTTCCTTTTATCAGAAGCTGTGCTGTAACTAACCTCTTAGAAATATCTTCAGTTGATTTAGAGTCCAATGCTAGCCAATTAATTTAGAAAACAAAAGAGCTACAACCATCATGCATTTGCTACTTGTCTAGTATTGATACATGTTAATGGCATCTTTATCAGGTGCTATCATATCAAGAGGATATTAAAACCTCTCTCTCTTACCACAAGTTATGACAGTGGAGACCATTTTTCATGATGTAAAACAATGGGGTTGTGGTCTAGGATACAGCTTGGAGCCATAGGGGGATGAAGTAATAGCTAAAATTAATCAGTTCAATAAGAACAAGAGGCTTTTTAGTAAAGATGGGGTGGCCAAAGACAAAACCTTCAAGGCCAGGATCAAGGACAAATGTCTAATTCAAAACCGTAGAGCTCTTATTTTTGAACACTTGTTTCAACTTCTTTAGCTGAACAAATATTTTTTTTAAATGTTTATTTATTTGCTTTAGTTGTACACAATGCAATGCATTTATGTTTACATGTTTACGTGGTGCTGAGGATCGAACCGGGGCCGCGCACGTGCTATGCGAGCGCTCTACCACTGAGCCACAACCCCAGCCCAAGCTGGACAAATATTGATGTATGATATCGGGAGACTGACGTTTGCTGATCACATCCAGAATCTATCAACAAACTTGGCAACACACCTTGTATCAGTCAGGTTTCTGTTGCTGTAACAAATACCTAAAATATATCAATTTATAAGGAAGAAAGATTTATTTTGGCTCACAGTTTCAGAGGTTTCAGTTCATGATCACTTGGCCTCCTGGCTTTGGGCCTGTGGCAGCACAGTGTAGCATGGCAAAGGAGGCTTGTTCAGCTCATAGAAGCCAGGAAGCAAAGAGATAGAAGGAGCCAGGGCCCCAGTATCCTCTCTAAGCATATGCCCCAGTGACCTAACTTCTTCTACTAGATCCCACC
Organism: Tamias sibiricus; assembly: GCA_025594165.1. Classification (NCBI taxonomy): domain Eukaryota; kingdom Metazoa; phylum Chordata; class Mammalia; order Rodentia; family Sciuridae; genus Tamias; species Tamias sibiricus. The sequence continues at coordinate 57,602,764 of CM046671.1, read as the reverse complement.
TTCTAAAGGATCCATGATCTCCCAAAAGTGCCACAGGCTAGGAACCAAGCCTTAAATACATAGACCTTTGGAGGACATTTAACATACCTCCTCTGCGCACCCCACCCCCGGCAATCTTTATGATTTAAGAAGTTCATGGGAATATAGAACTGAACATAAATGGCCATGTATATTATTCTTTTGCCTTTGGCAAGTTCGAATTTCTCTCCATTCTTTTGTTAAAGATCATCCTTCTACCAAACCACATGCAGCTCAGAATTTACTCTAAGTCCACCTACATGATGAAGGTATTAAAGAATCTCTTCAAAATCGTAATCAATCAGACCAATGATTACTTAGACAATAAAGAGTAGAAAAATATGTCGTTATTAAGATGTGCTCGGGTGTGCTGAGTGTTGATGAAAATAAAATGAAAAGGACCAGCCTGTTCTTCTTCTACTTGAAACACTGGTACCACTGGTGTATTACCAACTCTTTCAACAGAGCAAACTCCTAGCAAGCACTGAAAGGAACTGGTATGTAATTATAATAATAAGTAACAATAATAGCGAAAAGGAGGAAGAGAAAGAGCTAGAAGAGAAGGAGGGGAAGAAAAACAGCCCCAGCTAGCATCTATTTAGGTCAACCACCAGGCATTGCCCTTCCTGCTTGACATGATTGAACTTAGTCCTCACAGTGACCCTTGGGGAAGGTCTTATTGTTATCCACACAACACACATACACACAGAAATTCAGTATAGTCCTATCCTATGCTGCGTGACATGTCAATAATCAATGAACTGGAATATACAATCGGATCCTATAAAACTATAAAGGAACTGAAAATTTTCTATTGCCTAGTGACACAGTAGTCATGGTGCAATCAATCGCGCACATACTTGAGGTGATTCTGCTGGTGTACATGAGCATACTGTACTTCCAGTCATAAAAGTATAACACATACAATTATATACAGTACATAATATTTGATAATGATAATAAATAACTACGTTGCTGGTTTATGTATTTACTACACTTTTTATTGTTATTTTAGGGCATATTCCTCCTAGTTATATATAAATAGTTTATGGTAAAACAGTATGTTATGTTAGCTGGTGACAATCTTATGCATTACATGTTTACCGTATCCCTTGGTTATTTTGAGAGACCCCCTTGACTGACCGACCTATACTATCTATGTTTGTGTAAATATATTTGCTAATGTTCACACAGTGATGAAATCACCTAACGATGCATTTCTCAGAGTGGGTCCCCATTGTTAAGCAACACAGGACTGTAATTGGCCGAATCAGGAAGGGCTGTGTATCTGTTAGTCTCCTTCATCACTGTGTTATTGTCCCTCCATACTATGAGCTGAGGTCCTCGAAGATGCTGATTTCTAGAAGTGATGCACAACTCAATGGTTTTCAGCAGGCATAACCACAGATAGCAGAAGGAAAGGGTGGCAAAGGCTCTTGCTCCAGGTGGGCAGAAGAGAGAAAGGCCATCTCAGAAAGATGTGGACAGTAGCTTCAAGGAACATGGAGAAGATAGCTTAGAGAATTGGCTAATTAGCAGTACCAGAAAGAGGGATTGGTCATGAGAGGTAAGCAACTGAATGTGGGACGCAGTTGATGTTCTTTTTACACCCATAACTACAGCCATCAACCAAAGGGGACTTTGTATGTGACAAAGAGCATGAGGAAGAAGTCATTCCTATGCTATCTCCATGTAGCTGCATAACAATGTCATTATCAGTGCTTCCATAACTAGAGGGTAAGCACCTTGAAGGACTGGACCATGCAGCTTTGATCTTGGAACACAGTGTCCAGCAGGAATCATCATTCAAATACATTGACCTGATATTTGAGTGGGAAGCATGATTACATCTCCATAGCAACTAACACAAGAAATGACATAATCATCTGATCCCCAGGATTTGGTGCCAAAAAGTTCTGGGTTCAAGTCCAGGCTCTGTTACTTCCTGACTATATGATGGAAGAAATAATTGAACCATTCTGTTCCTCACTTTCTTTGCTTATTAAAAAATGAGGGTAACTGCAGTCAATATTTCATGGTGCAATTTTGAAGTAATAATTGGGTGCATGGGCTTTGGAACAAACTGCATAGATTTGAATTCTTGCTCTGCCTCTTGATTAGATGTATGTATATTGTTTAAACTTGCCATGCCTCAGTTTCCTCATCTGTAAAATAGTAATGATAGTAAGCAGCCCCCTCATCTGCAGGGAATATATTCCAAGATCCCCAGTGGGTGCCTCAAGCTACAGATAATGCCATATAGACTGTGTTTTGTCCCATGTACCCTGCAGTGTTGCCACATAGAAACAGAGTTTACCTATCCTTCCATGCTTTGTGCCCTGGTACCTCCTTTACGTCATGACTCTTGTGCCTTGTGGCCATTGTTAAGTAAAATAAGGAATACAGGTTCTGTGATGGTTTTTTTTTGGAGGATTCTTTCAAGGATCACACCTATAAGAAGGTGACAAAAGCAAATCTAAGGAGAGAGAAAGACATCTCCATTGAGGATGCACTTGAAGCCTTAGAAAACCCTACAGGCATCTCTGAAGCTGGATTAGCACTGGAGAGTAGAATGACTTTGAGTCAAGGCAGCTGGGCCTTTGTACCTACACATTGGCCAAGTGTCACCTAGAGCTGAGGGACACAGTAAGGAGCTATTGGCAACCAGTATTGCCAGGAGATGGGAAATGGAGGCTTCAATCCAGACAAAAGATCAGGAAGAGCACCAAACATCTACCATACTGTGCCTATATCTAGAAAATTAGAGGTAGAGGAGTGAATGAATTCACAAAGCATGTCAAATTCAAATGTGGAAATGTACACATTTTTGGAGAGACTTATTACATATATGTTCATCATTTTGACTATAATAAAAAAATTTGTCAATATTTTCTGATACATAAAAAAAAAAAAAAAAAAAAAAAGTAAAATAAGGGTTACTTGACTACAAGCACTTCTATACCCTGACAGCTCATCTGATAACGGAGGTGGTTACCCAGGGATTCAGGGTGGGCATTAAGGGTGGACATGCTGGCAAAGGGATGATTCACCTCTCATGTGGGACAAAGCAGAACAGTGAAGGATTCATCATGGCACTTTGAACAGTGCTCAGTTTAAAACTGATGAATTGTTTACTTCTGGAATTTTAACATTCTGATACTGCTGCTGACTCCAATGGAAACTGCAGAAAGAGAAACTTTTGATAAGGGTATCCCACTGTACCTACCTCTTATGGATTTTGTAAGGAGTAAGTTAATAAATATAAAATGCAATGTCTGAGCACATAGCAAGCTGTATGTGATTATTCACTCTGGTAGTTACATCACAGAATGCTTTTAAATCTTGTGACATAGTACCCTGCACATGGTAAATGCTCACTAAATTGGTGAGATTGTGTATTTTACAACTAACAGTCAACATTAGCTGGAGGGGAGGGCTGTCTAATGTGAAATGTGGATGAAAGGCAATTTGTTACACTGTTGCAACCTTAATAATGCTATTGTCTACCTCCTGTGAGTGACACTGGAAATTAAACTGTTGGCTCATCAAGTGGCTATTTCTTGGGATTTTTGAGTTTCTTTTAACATCCAATAGCTCTTCTGGCTAATGTCACATATTGACTGAGCACCAGGGTCGAACCTCAGCCATGGCACAAATATCCTCTGTTTTATGGGTTATATCTCTGGGACTTGAGTAATATGTATCTGGGGGACTCTTCCTTAAAGGCATACATGCTTATTTTATTGCGCCCATTTTTCTCAAATGCAATTTTGTCCTACAGAGCCAATGCTGGCAGAGGCATTGCAGAGTCAGAATGGTGGGATAACTTTACACTCTGCAGAAGAGCCCGTAGGACCAAGACTTTGTTCTTCCATCTTTTATAGGCAGAAGCAGTGAATGGGGTCTCTGTTCTCAATGGACTGGCTGGGCCAGGGCTTGTTCTCAATGCAGACATCTCTTCTGTTCTTGCTTCTACTGGAAGGCATCCCCCACCCCACCCCCGACCCCTGGTGGCTTGTCAGGTGCAGACTCTTGGCAACCTGGAGCCAGGCTCAGTGGAAGCACATGTTCCCAGCCACAGCATAGCCATTGACAGGAAGGGCTGGCTTGTCTCACTTTTCAGCGGCCAACCAGGTGATTGCTTCCCCAAAGGTAGGAACAGGTGCTCCTCCTATGTCTCCACTGTGCCTTATTTCCTCCACTCAGGCTGTTTGGTGGGCTGCCCTTTAGTAGAAGCCACTTAATGGCACCTGGCAGGCTTTTTATGTCACCTATGAGAGCCGGTCTTTGCATAGTGGAATAGATCACCAAGATTGCCGCTCTGTTGGCCAACACAAACCTCCCCTTCAAAACAGTCCACAGAATAGAAAGTCCATCATAATTTTAAAAATATGTTAGAAAACTATGCTCCAAAATGCTATTTCCTTTGGGTGGGAAATCCTTAAAAATGTTTCTGCCAGTCATGGAGAAATCCATGTAAATGAATTTAGCAGGGTTAAAGGTGTGGACGCTGGTGTCCCACAGACAGGACTTGGCCCATCCTACCTAAGTATCCATATTGGAAATGTCCACAGGGACACATGTGTTAAGAAGAACCATGGTCTCATGACCAGGTGTCGACATTCTGCAGATACTCAGGAGGCCAATTTCCCCTGAGATCACAAGCCAGTGCTACCTCTGCCCTGACTGGTTTCTTGAACAAGGGAACATTGTGGAAGGGGACCCATGTGAGCCTCATCCAGGGGGTCGTCAGTGGGTAGAGGCTGACTTAATGAGCTCACCTTCTGGAAATCCAAACAGGGAGGGATCGGGCTCCATGGTCCATGAGAATTTTGTAAAAAAAATCAGACTTTAGTGATGTTCCCTGCAGGGTGAATGTTTTGATCCCCTTGTCTGTTTCTGCTGAGAGTGTTGCACAAGAATTTTTCAGGGTTCAAAAGGCAGAGAGCGTCTACCAAGACTCTGTCCCCCTCTGCCACTAGGATTTTGTTGGCATATTGCCCCAGGGACAGAATAGAGCCACAAGTGAAGAGGAAAGAGGAAGGTTGCAGAGAGAGGAGGAGGCTTGAGATCCACACCAAGAAGTCAAGTGCAGGCCAGAACTCACCACCCGGGCTTCAGTTAACTACATATGGGTGTTCCTTTTGCCCCCGAGATGAAGCCTGCCCCAGAGAGAGACCTCACTCCTCTCTTAAAGGAAATTCACTTGATGTAAAGAATATATATGCTTATATGCCCATACATACCTATCAAAACATATATATACCCATGTATTTGTATATTAAAATATGTGTCACTGACAGCAGCCTTTTCTTTCCCAGGGATACTTGTGTTTTGAAAGATTATTAGGTAATAGGAAGAAATATTACACTTGTGGTTCTGGATCTGATTGGAGACATTTTAGGCATTGAAGGCCCGAGATGGAACTTGTTTATCTGCAGAGAAATGGCAAATGAAGAGAGAGCTTTAAAGACGAGTTGGTTTGGGTGAATCCATTCTCTAGGACGGCACAACCCAGGCCAATGCAAAGCTGTTGTGTTGTTTGTCCCCACTGCCAGGCTGTGTATGGTGTGTGAGTGGCCTTCCTGAATCCTTTCACACTGTACCACAGAGGTGTCTGTCTCTTTTATTGGTAAGACCAGCCTTGCATGCAGCTGGGCTGACCCTGAAAAACTAAACATCCTTGTCAGATAGTAAATTCCATTAAGGCGGGAAGTATTCCCATCCTTGAGCATAAATTCTGAATGTCTAGTTCAGAACTCTGCACCTCATGGCCACTTAATAAATATTTGCTGACTTGTTGACACGCTACTTGGAAAAGATGTGTCCATGAAAATAAGCATGCACAGCATTTATCTGGGTGACCTTGGGCCCATTTGCTCATCTGTTTGGATTACTGTTTCCTCATCTGTAAAAGATACAGTGCTTAACATTTATTGAGTGTTAACCCTGAACCAGGCATTGAGCTAAGCACTTCATAGTCATAATTTTATTGAATTCTTAAAACACATCAATAGAATATGAACTATTGTTATTATACAGATGAGAAGACTCCAACATAAAGAAGTCCCAGGTCACTGAGTGGGTAAGTGGCAGAGTGACAACATGAAGACAGAAGTCTTGCTCTGGTGATTAACCCAATACCTGGTAGCAGAGATAACAAAAGCCCTGCAATGAGTTATATTGTATACTCAGGTGACAATTCTCTGCAGAGTACCCTCTCTGCTCCAGATGCTCCGTAGTTGAGAACCAAATTCAGAAGGAGAAAGAGAGCAAAGCTCTTGAATCAGGAATGCTTTCAGCTGCAAGTAATGGAACATCCACCTCCCAGTGTAGGCAGGCAGTGGGCTTGCAGGGAAGGGTGGTCCTGATGCTGCATCTTTGGGCATGAAGCGCCCTTAGAATCTTTGGTTGAAAGGGCTGAAGTTTCTTAGGTCTTTTCAGAGGCAACAACAAGAACAGTGAAGAGCAAGAAGTGAGAGGCTTCAACTTGGGCTTTGGCTCCTGGTCAAATCCACACGAATGCCCAGGTGAGGCCCTCCCTACCTGCCCCCATGTGCAAAGCCTCCCTGTGGGTGGGAAACAGACACTCTTGGGAGGTATCATCAGAAGATACCTGGCTTTTGCATTAATCACTTTTCATTTCCTGGGTTGCCCGCAGCCCATTTCTGAGAAATCAGGCCATGAGTAACTAACTAGAAATGCAATGATTTGAAATTGAAAAAAAAAAAAAAAAAAAAATACCATAAGCGCAACCCCCTGATGGTTTCCTTCATTATTTAAAAATTAACTTTTTTTTTTCCCTAGGTTAGTACTCAGACTGGAGACTATGGTATTAAACATTTGGATGCTGCCAAAAGCGTTTTTCACTCTTCCTTCTGTTGCGTTCTACTAGGGGATCCCTAAAAGAAGGTTAAAGTGCTTCTACAAACATCCCTTTCAGTCCATTCTCATTGCCAGAGATATTGTTCTTGCAAGGCCTCCGTTGCTCCATGCACATTGCAAAAGCCCATTCCCCTTTTCACTCTTTAGCTGGTTTCATCTTAAGTATAAACAAATCACAACAGTCACACACCCATTTTGCAGCTTGGCTTGTAGCCAGGAGTGGCCATGCAACATTATACTGGTAAGAATTCTGGAGGTCTCTGTTTCCTGATAAAGCCCACAGAATTGGAGCAGAAAGCTCATTGCTGCTGAGCCTGTCACTCCTACCTGCCTTGTCGGCCATCAGGATGTTTCCAGCCCATACTGATCATCTTGCAACCCTGAAGCAACAAGCCTGGGAATGAAGTCAGTATATCAGACAGACATGGAAAACAGGACAGGAAGAAACTGTGCACTCGGTGTCTTTGTTAAAGTGAAACAACTTAAGTATCTTTGATCCTTAAGGCAATGTTAGTTGGATATTCTGTTACTTGCAACTTACTCGCACAAATTAAGCTTTCCTAACTGGTACAACCAGCTTTATATTTCCAGAGCTTTGAACATTGAACATTGTTTAACTAATCAAACACTTTGAAACCATACAGGAGAAAATGTTGTGATATTTCATAAAAAAGAAATATTCAGGAAATTAGCAACACATGCATCTAGGTATAATAATCTATTTACAATGTAAAAAACATGTTTTGATGACAAAGCTTAAAATGTTGATTCATAACCACAATGATGAATTAAATAATTACCAATTAAGCAAGAGAAAACAAAGGAAAAAAAAATAAGAAGAGTGTGTTAACCTTACTAAATGAAAAACACAAGGTACTTTGGCTTATTTTTTTTCAACAATCAGATTTTTAACTCAATAAAAATTCTGCTAATATTTAGACATTAATTTTATTTTAATATTTGTTAGGGAAACCTCCATTCCCTTAGCCTCCTATTTCCTTGAGAAGGCTTCTGCCAAAATGACATTCCTGGCCCTTCTGCCCTTACTCATTCCTTCCTATGGCAGGAGTGAGTTACCCAATGGGTGAGTTTAGGAGAACATTCTGGGCATACCCCATCCAGTCTGCCTCTGGCTTCTCAGTCCCTGGTGGAGCAACTTGACCTCTGGATGTCAATGTCTCTGCTAATGCATGCAGCAAAGTTTCACGGGCCCTGATCTGCCCCTGCATAGGTGAGTCTAGCAGTTTGAATGAACTTGCTCCAATCCAAGGGGATATATTAGGAAATTCAGCTGTGGCCATTAGTCAAGCTTGGATCTCCAATTCAGCTTTATTAGTAATTAAGTTGATATTTTGATCTCCACCAGTCTCTCTCCTGTGTCTACTTTTCAAGTGGTTACAAACATAGGAAGAGGGGAAAAGAAAAGTTTATTATGAATCAGTGACCTGGAATGTCAACTTAGAGTCACCAGTGTGGCAGTCTCCTGGGACGTTTCTTATTTTAGTGCCAGAGAGGCCAACCTTCTCATTTTTGAATAATAATAATGATGATGTTGTATCTATTTAGTCATTTCTTTATTCTTTTATTCAATTAAAATGTATATATGCTATAAACATATGCCAAGAATACAGTGGTCAGCAAATATAGACATGACTCCTATAACTCAAAAATGTATATAACGTTAGACTAGTCTGAGTGCCATAAAGAGGGGCACAGAGGGATAGGTTCCATGAAATAATAAGAAGATTTGATTTGATTAGGGAAATCAGAGCTTCTTGGAGGAAACAGCAATCCATCAAGCTGAGCTGGGAGGAGTGAATCGTCTTTAACTAGTGGAAGAGGGCAAGAAAGAATGTTCCAGGCATATGCAAAGCCCCTGTGATGAGGGAAACTCTCAAGTACAGGGGAATCAACACAACCCAGAATGGATTGAGGAGAAGGGATAGAGTGACATTGGAGATGAGGTTGGAGATATAGGTAGGGGCCAAGCCATGGCAAAACTTGGAGGCCACAGGAAGTTGGTCTCTATCTCAGAACAGTGGGAAAGCTGTGGGCTTGGAGGGAGGTCAGATGATGGTAGTATGAGAGTGGCAAAGGTAGGGAGAAAGAGACACACTGGAGAAATACCTAGGAGATGATTGACAGATTAGTTTTGGGGGAAAATGGGATAAAAAGTATCAAAGGTGACATCAGAGCATCTAGCTTATGTGACTAGATGGATGGGGGTAGGGGGAACATTTATGGAGAGAAGAAACCCATTTTGAAGACCCATTTTGGGAGAGAAGTGACGAGTTTTGTTTTGGATCTATTGAGCCTAAGAGAAGGCCTCTTAGAGAAAAGAAGACCCAATAGGGAGTGGAGTCTCTGGGTCTTGAGTGCAAGTAGGTGGTCTGACCTGGGTATGTATACACTAGTGAATTAGTTGTGTACACATGGTCATTAAACCTGCAGGTTTGGATGAGCTTACCTGGGGAAAGGGTACAGAAAATAGAGCCAAAGATCAAGACCTATGGAATTTAATATGCAATGACCAGATAGAAAGCAATCTACCTGAAAGGGAGAATAACAATGAGAAATGGGAAAGGGGAGAAAAACCAGGAGAACATCATGGAAGCCAGGAGGAAATCTGAAGGAAGGCGAGGTGCTGGATTCTCTGGAACACTGCTGAAACCTGGAAGAAAGGGGCTGAGAAGTGTTCCTTGAATTCAGCCATGGAAACCTCGTCCAGAGCTGCAGACATTGCTGGAGAGACAGAGCAGAAACCCTGTTGGGGGGAGTGGCGTTCTGAGTGACAGGTGGTAGCAAAAAGAAACAGTACATGTGAGAAAGATGCTAGCAATGTTTCTATGAAGAGAGGGAAGAGAGAGGTAGGACTGACGTTGGTGGAGGTCTTGAAATGTGACTTCAGGGGATTTAACAAATCCAACGGGAAGGGTTTACTTGAAAAAGAGAGTCTGCATATATGAGAGAAAAAGAATGCAGCATAGAGTGAGGCTGCTGAGAAGACGGGAGGAGTGGGAGGTTCAGTGCAGGCCAAAGAATCGACTTTGAGTACGGAGATGAAGGAGTCCTCTCCCGTAAGAAGGGAGGAAAGTTCAAATGAAGATCAGAAGCCAAGGTGGTCTGCTGGATGACATCAGTTTTCTCTGTGAGCTGGGAGAGGGCTTCTGCTGAAAGGGAGGGAGGAGGCAGGGACAGGGGTGGGGAGCAGGCACAGAGATGGCTTGTCCTGGAAAGCAAAGGATTGAGTTGACGAAACACGCGGAGAGATTGTCGGACAGGCTGGACGGCCCCCTTGAGGTGGGTGATCCTAACTGAGAGCAACACAGTGGCAATGCCCAGAATAACTAAAGCATAGTTACTTTGAAAGCCTATGTCTAAAAGCTCTCAGGCCTATGGGTGTGTTTATATTGCCCGTATTTAAGCTCCTGGTGGTTGGTCAAGTCTTGTCTTCTCATATTCCTAGTGTTTCTGATTGAGTGTCTGGTCATTGTTTTTTAACATTGAACATTCATTATCTCACAGTTTCTGGGGTCCAGGAGCAGCTTCCTGGGGGTGATTCTTGTTAGAAATCTCCTAAGAACTTGGAGTTGGCCTCAGTCAGAGCCCTTGTCACCTGATGGTTCGGCTGGAACTGTAGGATCCCCTTTCGAGTTGGCCGCTCCTATGGCTATAGGCACAAGGGCAGAGGCTTCCGTTTCTCAAAACGTGGACCCTCCGTAGGGCTGCTCGAGAGCCTTCTGACAGGGAAGTGGCTCCGCCAGAGCGAGTGACATAAGGGCGCGAGATGGGAGTGAGTGCTCAGTTCCGTTTGAGATGCTCAGTGATGCTTCTTCCTCTAGCGATTTGCCTTTGTCGCTGGCAGGCCGCTGGGATGAGGGCGCTGATCATCCCACATGTGTTCATCCCATCGGGAACTAAGATAAGGAACCTCAGTCCCTGAGAAGCTCACAGATTTCCAGCCCACTGTTGCTTCTTGGGTGTGGTCCCATGTGGACCGTATCTCCGGGTGTTTACCAGGACCCCTTTGTCTCGGCTGGTCTTCAACTCCAATTTCTGATTCTCCAGACTATTGAGAAGGTCAAAATCCTTGCCCAGTGTCTCAGACTTTCAGCTCTGCTTTCAGAATGACAGGAGCCTATAGGTTTGCTGTTCTGAGACCTCAGGATACACAGGAGTCACTAGAGTGTTCGCGACGGTGTAGATGGCTGGACCTCACCCCACAGTTTCTGGTTGAGTAGACATGAGGGAAGCCTGAGAATCTTCATTTATAACAAACTCCCAGATGCCGCCACTTGCTCAGTGCCCACACTCTGAGAACCAGGGTTCCCTGGGGAAAGCAGTTAGGTGGAACAGGTCCTGGTATTTGATGGCACAAGAGGGTAGATATAATTAACAGGAATGCATTGTACACCTTATCATGGGCAGAAGAGAAGAATCTGAATGCAGTCACCATAGAGAAGTGATAAAACTTCACAGTGATGCAATGAAGTTCTACTCAGCCATGAAGAAGAAGGAAGTCAGGGCATTTGCTGGTAAATGGATAGAAATGGAGACTATCATGCTAAGTGAAATAAGCCAGACTCAGAAAACCAAGGGTCAAGTGTTTTCTCTCATATGTGGAAGCTAGAGCAAAATAAGGGAAAGAAGGCCATCGGGGAGGGGATCGGATATCATAACGATACAGGGAAGATCAGTGGAGTCGAGAAAGGAGAATGAGGGGGAGGGAGGAGAGAAGTGAAAGGGGGAGATAAATGGAATGAGTTTAACAAAATCTTGTTATATTTACATGTAAAGATACCAAAGGAAATTCCACTTTTATGTATATATAGATGAAAGGAAGTTTAGGAGAGGAGGGAGAATGCGGGAGAGGAAAAGGGGGATGGGGATTGAAACCAAATTCCTTACATGTATGGTTTTGTCAAAATGAACCCCAATACTATGTCTAATTATAAAGATCTAATTAAAAAAAAGTTCAAAGTGATGGATATGCTAATTACCTTGAGTAGATCACTCCTTAGTATACACATGAATCAAAACATGGCATTCCACCCACAAATATGTATAAATATTACATGTCAATCAAAAAAAAAAACAATAAACTTAAAAACAGTGTTCTATTCTCTCTGGGATCTTAGTGGTGTGATTTCTCACTGTTTTGGGAGCTTTCCAGTGTTGTCAGCCTGACTTTCTTTTTTCCACATATTATCTTGTGGTCAAAGACAGGGTTGTTCTGAACCACCTACTCTGCTGTCCCTGGGAGAAAAACTTTCAAACTACTAATGATGGCTTTTACCCACTGAGCAAGCGTGACGTGTCAGATCGTGGCTGGTGAGGCTGTTGAGTTGATGACTCCAGAGAAACTATTTCCATGGTGTTTTCGATGCATGGCCATGGGGTGGCCTGGATTTGTGCACAGCAGCCTCCGTGGGTAGGTGGTAGCCATGCAAGGATCCCATGTGTATTATCTCACTCACCCTTGCCAAATTCAGATTATTATCCCTATGTACAAATAGGGAAATAGAAACCTAGTACACATGACTTTCCTAAGGACACAGGGCTTGCCCATGACACAGCTTAGAGGTAGATCCAGGACTGTTTGATTGCTAAGATTCTATTTCGTGATATGCGGAAACAGAGTTTGCATTACACCTTTGACCTTCCCATCTTCCCTGTCTGTAAAATGGGTATGATAGGATTTATTTTCAACCTCATAGCTATATAGAATAAATGAATGAAGTAGTTGACTTAAACTCTGGAGAGTTTGGGGGGGTAAGAGAATTGACTTTCATTATCACAGTTCTGTTCAGGAGAGTGGTTTTCTCTCGAAGGTGGAAACACCCCCAGTTGTTTAGCAAGCAAATGAAGAGGATCAATGAAGCAGAGCGAAGGCCAAGGCAGGTGTTTCAAATCGCACTGTCGAGTGATGGTGAGAGGCAGCAGCTGCCTTTCAAATGGCACCATCCTTTAGAAAGCAACAGCCTCATTCATTGAGTCGTGAAAGACCCTGTTTCCCCTCCACAGTTTTCCTCTTTCTCTTAAGGACATCAGATGTTCTATTCGCGGCTACTTTTCTCTTTTACTCGGTGACTACAAAGTGTTAATTTAAAAAGTAAGACTTTTGAGAGTCCCTCAACCTTTCAGGCATTAATATTGCAACATAAAACCCTTTACCTAGAGGTCACCGGTTCAAATCCAGGCTGGGTCAGTAGTGACTGAAAGCCTAATGACTTGCCATCTGTTGGCTGTTTTGTGGTTTATGTGAAATGAATGGATGGTCTCAGCTCACTCTCCAGTCCACGTCAGAATGGGCACTGCCAGACACCGGTTGGCATTCTCAGCCCAGAGGCCAAGACCTCAATTGGAAACTTTATCTCTGGGGTGTTGCAATTACCTTCTACAGAATATAGGCGTGGGGCGAGGGAGGAAGGGCGGGCTTGACTGGAAAGGACAGAGTCATTGTCTTCTTTTTCCACTTTCTTGACAAAAAAGAAGATACTTTTTTCAGACCCAGGAAAGAGGTGGACTTCCTGATTTGTCATTTGCTTTTGCAATTTAATTCAGCAGAAGAAAGGGGACAGTTTCCAGCAGCAAATGATGCATGTAATGTTGTGCTGAGGAATCTTGCTCTCTTAACTAGAAACGGCCAGTCTGGAGAACAGGTTGATAGCAAGGGGACCAGCACAAAGCAGAACAGGCATGCCTATGTAGCAAGGCAGAGACCTTCCTTTCCTCTTTGCACACATAAACACTCATGCAGGCCTCGAAGATCTAGAGAAACAGGTGGCAGACGTCCTGTCCTTTCTCTTCTGCCTGATTCCCTCCCAGCAGGTTCCAAGATTCCTGCAGGAAGGCAAGGTCTCTGTCACATTGCCATGGTTCTCTCTCATGGGGTCTATGTCAAGGACAGGCACAAACGCTGACATCATCCACTGCCACTTCCCACTGAGGTTTACTGGGTATTACCATGTCTAGTTCTAGGCATTTCCAGAACAGTGGCTCAGGAAATAGATGAAATGCCTTCTCCCCAAAACAAAAGCTGAATTTTAAGCTCCTGATTTAGTTTCAGTTACTACATTGTCCTTATTAGCAGAGTCCTGCCTGAGTCCAAGGGCCTTCCTGAATCCTTGTTACACTATGGAATGCAGTGTGCTAGGATGTGAGTTTTATCGGGTCAGGATGCGAATGAAGTCATGAAGCTGATAGTGAAGAGGAGGGACTGGTCCTTCCAGAAAGCTGGTGGTAACAAGGAGATGGAAGAATGGGGCAAGGGCTGTGCGGAGAGCTTTGTTAGGACGAAGGAAGAACTGGGCATATATTTTTAGTTGGAGAAATGGTGAAGGGAGAGAGAATGAAAATATTCAATGCAGAAGTGGAAATAATTTTCAGACAAGTCCCAAAGAAGGGAAAAGGAAAAGAGTCAATGGCACAGGAAGAGGAGGTAGTTCTTGGGAAGAAGAGTTTAGGAGGGAAGAAAGGGTACTGTTACAGATGCCTTTCAGCTATGGAGAGGCAAATCACTGGGATCTTCATCAATACTGTGCTTGCTATAGTATGGATGTGTCCCTCAAAGTCCACATGTTGGGCCAGGCATGGTGGCACAAGCCTGTAATCCCAGGACCTCAGAGGTAGCTGAGGCAGGAGGATCACAAGTTCAAGGTCAGCCTCAGCAACTTAGCGAGACCCTGTCTCAAAATGAAAAACATAAAAAGGGCTGAGGATGTGTCTCAGTGGCTAAGTGCCCCTGGGTTCAATCCCAGGTACCAGTAAAAGAAGAAGAAAGAAAAAAAAAAAAAAAAAAAAACCCACATGTTGGAAACTTAATCCCCAGTGCAACATTGTTGGGTGATGGGAACTTTGAAAGGTGATTGGTCACAAGGGCACTCACTTAGGAATGGGTTGATGCTGATTAAAAGGGCTCAAAGCTGCAAGTTGCATTTCTTCCTCTCCCTATCCTTCTCTTTGTCCTTCTGCCATTTTTTACACAGCAAAGAAAGCTCTAACCAGATGGGGCCCATGATCTTAGACTTTCCAGCTTCTAGAACTGTAAGCCAAATAAACTTCTATTGTTTATAAATTATCCAGTCTGTGGTATTTTGTTATAATAGCACAAAATGGAGTAAGAAAATGCTGTGTTTTCTTTGCAAGGTAGAAGGCAAGGCTCTTATGGAGAGATGGCAAGGAGCCCAAGGAATGTGCCAGGGACTTGTGGGAAAAGTGAAAGGAAGCCTTGAGGGAACAGAAGTGAAGGGCTGCTGGTACGGCTGGGTTCTGAGGGACTTGCATCCTCTATCTGTATATTAATATTATCTTTCAAAATCATCCAGCATAGAGTGGCTTTCAGTCACGCAGAGCAGATAGCTGCTTTATATTACATTAGGAGATTTGACGGAGGAGAAAAACCAGACTAGAACATTCCACCCAGTATATGCATGGAATGGGGTGGAGGGGAAGCAACAAATGGGGTTGTCAAAAAGTTTTCAAAGAACTTAAGAAAAAAAATCTTTTCTCTTATTTAAGTCAAAACAGCATGGAAAATAATATTATGGTGTTCAAACTCCATTCTCTCTGTTGGGGGTGATGCTTGAAGAAAAAGAAAGTGTATTCTGTGGTTAGTCATATTTTAATTGGTCGCAATATGAAGCAAAAGTTCAAAACTAAATACTAGAAATATCTCCCCTCTGGAACATTCAATTAAAATCCGTGGGGGGAAAAAGCCTCAAAATGACAGCCAGAGAATATCAACAGCAACAAAGTCACTGTAAACCAGGACTTGAGGCAGGCAGATGGCATTGAGATGAGCCAAGGCTGTGCACGTTTGGAGGCTTGGGGCCTGGAGTGGTTGTCCTGGCCACTCCCAGGTGAAAGTTCAGCCCCTGCCTCAGCTTGCTCCCCTGCAAGGACATTTTGTTCTGAACCAAATTATGATGGGTAAAGAATTCATCTTAGGCACTTGAATTCCTCTCTTTCCACGTCCTCTCTCATCTTTTGCAGTTCTTCCTCTAACTCTTATGGATATCCTCTGTCTTTTCTGAGTCATAAAGAACTTAAAAATGCATTTACACTAAGGTTAAAAATAACTGAGGATAGACCAGACCAGTTACATGTCTCAGGAATATTAGCATTTTAATAAGGCAGGTCTTAGGCAAAATAAATGTTAGTGATCTCTGCAACAGCCTCCCATGGATGGGAACCTCTTCTATGTATTTGTAAGAGCCATTTTGACACCATTCCACATTCCAGTCAGCAAGAAGTGTAGATGCTCTAGTTCATAGGATTGTGTGGGCCCCGAAAATGAGCTTAGACATTTTAGCATGCTACATTGAGTGAGATGATGTCAAAAGCATCATAATCAAAACTATGGATTACCTCGGACAAAATGGACTTTGAGTTTTTTAGTGCTTAGTATTCCATTTGCATATTGGACAACTGCATTTTTGTCTCAAAGGAGAAAACCAGTGTCTTACAGCTGGGATACCCATGTACAGGTATGGGTATGTGAACATCTGTGCCCAGAGGTTTGACAAAATGCTTGTGCAGCAAACATACATGTGACACACCTGTGCAGAGTCAGTCCCTGTCATTTAACTGAGTGCCCACAGCCACCCCATGAAGTGGGTACTATTATCCCAAATTACAGAGAAGGGAGCCGCAGCAGAGCTTGAGTGATTGGTCCATGTTCACATAGCACGCAGGTGGTGCTACTGGGATTTGAACCCGTGGTTTTACAGTAGGCATAGTGTTGGGGCTCCATTCAGCACTCTGAAAACTGGCTTTGAGAACTTGAGACAGACTTCACAGAGTTGCTGTTTTTGAACTAGTTGTTAAAGGATGCATTTCCTAGTTTGGGGTGGGGTGGTTTGGTTTGTTTTCCATGGTATAGGAGCAAGCATGGTAGATTTGGGGAAATGCAATAGCTCTTAGGTGGGAGTTATAGGATGGACATGAATGGCACCCCCTTTTATCTTTTAAAGAGTCTGGAGTTGACATTATCCCCTCAACTCTGGGGACTTGTTCATGGAGGACTCTAAGTGGCATGCTAAGGAGTTTGGATTTCATTGGGTGAAAAATATGTCCAATGATCAGAATTGCTTGGGGAAAGGCAAGAACATTTGAAAGAACTTCTTTATTGTATTAGAGGGCTTTAGCTTTACTTTAGGTTTGCTATGAAAATTAAACAATAGGAGTTTATAACGTAGAAAAATGCTCAGCAAATATTAGGTCCACTTCTCTCTCTTTTTTGTTCTCCTTATTTTTCTTTCTCTTCCTGATTTTCCTCCTCCTTTCTTCCTTTTTCCTCCTTTCATTCCTTTTCTTTCTGTTGTAATTATTATAAACCTCTCTCCCCTCTACAGCTCCTCCTCTCTGCTCTTCTCCTGCACAAGTTTCAAGAGTGAACAGCCCTTGTGAGCTTGGAGAGGGTCAGGCACAAGGAGAGGGTCAGGCACCTGAGAGACAAGATGGAAGCCAAGGAGAACTCAAGGTCATCTGGAGGTAGGAGGCAGCTTGTGCTCCCTGGGCCCTGCTTCTTGAATTTGAATAGCTCAGCAAACTCGCTGAAGGCTGTTACACCATCCTCTTGTTCAACCTCCACCTGGCAGGTTAGGAAGGGAAAAAAACCCAACTACAACCAAAAGCCCACGTTTGAATTCTCTGAGCTGAGATTCTGGACAGGGTCATGTTACCAATATAAATAGCAGAAAGCCAGGAGTCTGATATTAATATCTAATAGATTCAGTATCACGCATCAGCATCACACATCAAACACGGTACGTTTTTGAAGCCAACATCAAATAATGCTTCCACTCTTATGTTCCCTTTGTTCCAGGACAATAGAGAAGAAATGAGTAAAACATCCCTGATCATATTATTTCTGGAGCTGGCAACAGCAGGCCAAACAGCAAGCAGGGGAAGGGCTGGGGAAATGGTTATCCACATACCAGGGACATGGTACACACTGAGTTAATTCTTCCAACAGTCTTATGAGATGGGATTATTACATCCATTTTACAGTTGAGAAAACTGACCAGAGATTAGATAATGGCCAGATCCGCAGAAAAAGATAAGAGTTGGGAATTCAATTATAAATGCTTCTTTCTTTCTTTCTTTCTTTCTTTCTTTCTTTCTTTCTTTCTTTCTTTCTTTCTTTCTTTATTTTAGTTGTAGTTTAAACACAATGCCTCTATTTATTTATTTACTTATTTATTTTTGTGTGGTGCTGAAGATCGAACCCAGGGCCTCACACGTGTGAGGTGAGTGTTCTACCACTGAGCATCCCCTATAAATGCTTCTTAAGAATACCTACACTTTTGCAAGTATTAACACCCCAAATTCATCACACACATACCAAAAAAATCTGTTGGTAACTTCACAGTGATGGGTCCATGTGACACTGGATCTGTTTGTGACTGGCCTTAAGTGAGTAGAAGGGAGATAGTCACCATGAACAAAAAGTGCCAAGAGAGAAGCCCAAAACAGGTGGCTAGGATTGAAAACCAAAAGGGAGTAAGATGCTAAATGCTAAAGCAAATAAGCCAACAATATAGTATGGTGGAGACTGGCAAATGCAATGGAAAAAACTAGAGCAGGAAGGGGATGAGGAGCTTGCAGGGTAGAAACTTGGTTCTATTTGAAATTAATTACTAGTATCAATATTAAGCGAAAATCTTTGTTCTTCTAGACCATGATGCAATGGTTTTGTCTTTTGTTTGCCACGTATTTTCAGTGTCTCTAGCCGTACCTGGCACAGAGTGAGTTTTCAATTAGTTTTTATTCAATGAACAAATGAATGAATGAGCACAGGAATCAGTGCCTATGAGATAGATGAAACAGGTTCACACTGAAAGTAGCTCTCGAGGTGGTAAGGTCAGAGGCCCAGGATCATCATGAGCTTTATCTAGTCTTAGTTTGATTTCCCAAGTCTAAATTCTGAAAGTTTAAAAGAAAAGATTCCTGGGAGGTGTTACAAAAGTTAAAGCGAATGATTGAAGGAACAGAAAACTAAAGTTCAGGTAGAGGTTCATCCTCCCTTGGTTTTGCTCTTGATGGACTCAGGTTGACTTGGTGGGTGGAAGGGCAATACACACACCTCACTGGTCCCACCCCTTTGGTTATTGTTAGGATTCTGCACAATGACTCGTTCAATTTACATGCTCCTTTATCAAGCATGCATTGTACCATTTGACTGACAGTGTTACTCAGATATAAGGTATTGTAAATAGTGATAAAACTTGGTAACTATAGAAAAGTGATGTTAACTCAGACTTTTCTGTATAACCAAGTTGAGCATTTTCAGGAAACTTCTTGATCAGTTGGTTTCACTGTTATAAGGTTGGCTCAAGTAAATGGTTATATTCAGAATATGGCCAATCCCTGTTTCAATTAGGTAAAGAGTATGCTTGTGCATTAATTCATTACTTATGTTATGGCTTAGATATGAGGTGTCTCCCCAAAAGCTCATGGGTTAGGCAATACAGGAATGTTCAGAGGTGATAAGTTTACATTGTAAGACCTATAACCTAATCAGTGGATTGATCCATTTGATGGATTCCTCATTTGAATGGATTACTAAGTGGTAACTCTAGGCAGGCAGGGCAGGGCAGAGGAATTAGTTACTAGCATCATACTCTTGGGAATTATATTTTGTCCCTGGCTCCTCACTCTGTCTCTCTCTGCTTCCTTGCTGCCACGAACTTGACAGTTTTCTTTTGCCATACCCTTCCACCCTGATGTTTTGCCTCACCTTGGGCCCAGAGCAATGGAGTCAGCTGACCATGGACTGAACCTCTGCAACCATGAGCCCAAAATAGATTTTTCCTCCTCGAAGTTGTTTTTATCTGATATTTTGATCACAGGGACAAAAACCTGACTAATACAACTTATTAGTTCAGAACAAAGTAAACTGCATTTGGTCAACTTATGTGGATAAAATATTAATTGCTTACTACCCTCTTTTCTACTTGCAGAAAGAGGCAATATTAGCATGTGACAGTATAAGTTAAATAAATTAAACTAAAAATAAATTAAACTAAAAACTACAAATGTTTCATTGGTTGAGATGTGAACTGGCTAATTTTAGCATTTGCGTTTCAGTGCAAGAAATCAGAGGAAAGGAAGGAAGCAACAGAAAAAATCATCTCAGACATCCTGCAGCCTCTGGTAGGTCTGGAACTTTATGGAAAGCTGCAGAATGAAGTGGATTTGAATTCTAGTTCAACTTGCAGGTCATGTGACCTTGGCTAAGGAGCATAACCCAACAGGATTATAAGAATTAAATGAGTTAATGCAGGTAAGTACTTGTAGTGGTGGGTATATATGTCCCCACCCTAAAAGCACTGCCCTCATTACTCTTGGTCATCATGCAGCTCATCCAGCACCTTCAGCTGTGGTGGTGACCAAGAAGCAGCTCTGGCTGTCCTACCATAATGACTTTAGAAATGGATGTCACTCTTCTTGTCCTTTTCCCACATTTGGAACCCAGCTTCTCTCTGACTGTGACTCAGAGTTAGAGTCACCTCTTCCCACTTCTTTATTTCTCATTGGTTTTCTTCCCACTCTGTGCCATGATCTCCCCCCCCCCTTTGTTTCGACTAGTGATTGAACCCAGGGGAACTCTACCACTGAGCTATGTCCCCAGCCTTTTTAATATTTTGTTGTTGTTGTTTTGAGACAGGGTTCCACTGAGTTGCCAGGGCTTTTCCTTCAGACACCCTTCCTCTCCTCTACTCTTGGAAACCTCATTCACATGCACAGCCTACAAACGCTAAGTGAACATCAGACAAAGAAATGCAGCTATCCCTTTCCTTCTCAGAAAAATCAAAAGGAATCAGAAAGAAACTCCCTCAAGTTCTTGCCAATAAATCTTCAAAACTACCTGCCTCTGTCAGCATCTCACCTCCTTGCTTCCTGTAATGCCAAAGGAGTCCTTCCTGTCTGGATCAGTCTCTCACTGGACTCTAAATCTCATCTCTTCTTACCTCTGAGAAATTCTGTACTATTACTTCTCATGTTTTTCCAACTGATTTCTTTCCAGGACTTCTCCTATACAGAGTTTCAACTTTCCCCCATTAAAAAAAAAAAAAGTTTCCCCTTCCATTTATTTCTTTTTCTAGAGATGTCTGCATAGGTGTTGTTTTTTCCATCCCTTCTCCACCCCCACCCCAGCCAATGTGTGACCACCTCATCACACCTCCACCTCATCATTCAACCCAAACTGCCACACCCAAGTCACCACTGACTTGGATTTTGCTAAATTCAGTGGGTCTCATTCCATAGCATGCAACCTATTTGACCACTCTTTCCTTACAGAAAAACTTATCTTCTTCGATGCTGTTCTCCTGATTTTCTTCTGACTTCTCCAGCTACTTCTCAGTCTAGTCTCCTTTGACAGTTCTGCCTCTCCTTTGGGGATTTAAAAAATCTCTTTAATATACCCACTTCTCCCTACCATCATGACCACAACTTCAGTCCAAAGATATGTTTAGAGATAAACAAATTGGTCCAAAGCATTAACTTCTTCCATTTTAACTAGTTCTATCTCAACTGAACACTCTTGGCATGAACACTCTTCCCATGAATGCTACTTATGGTAGTGATCCTCACCTGAGCTCCTTAAATGACTTCCCAGGATGCTTGGAAAGAAACAACATAGTAGCAGTCATCCATGTCATGTTCCAGAAGGCTCTGTCTGTTCTTCATAGCCTCCCTCCTCAGTTTCATCTCAGACCTCTTAATCATTCATTTTTGTTCTGGGCATATTGACTTTCTCTTGGTGCCTTTTTTAATCAGATGTTTTGCTGATGTGAATAAAGGATCTTACCAGAACAATTTTAGGAGGAATAGCTTTGTTTAGGGGCTCACCGTTGCAGAAGTCTTAGTCCATAGACAGCTGGCTCCATTCTTCAGGGCTTGAAGCAAGGCTGAACATCATGGTGGGAGAGTGTGGCAGAGGCAAGCAGCTCATATCATGATCAGAAAGCAGAGAGGGAGGTACCACCCTCCAGATACAAAATATATACCCCACAGCCACGCCCTCAATTAACCACTTCCTCCAGCGACACCCCACCTGCCTCCAGTTACCACTCAGTTAATCTCATCGGGGATTAATTCACTGATTAGGTTAAGACTCTCACAGCCCATTGATTTCTCTTCTGAACCTTCTTGCATTGTCTCACACACATGCATTTTTTGGGGGGTCACTTTACATCCAAATCATAATAGTCCCTCAAATGAACACGTTTCTTTCAGCATGAAAGTCTTCCAGTTAGGTGATCTCTTTGTTTAAATTCCCCTGCCCCACACTTTGTCCAATTTATGTTTATCTCTAAGAAACAAACTTTCCTCAAAGAAGTTTCCCAGAATCCCTCAGGACTGGATCAAGTCTCTCTGTTCCAGGCTCTCAGAGCACCTTAATGGACTGTGTAGACTAAAGGAATAAGACAATCAACCACTTGGATTTTCAAAACTATTATCTCCAAGGCAATCTGCACAGCTGTTGAATGTATCATCGTGCTCCTGATGTTTAAACTCAAGCCACTGCCTTCTCTAACCCCTTCCTCTTCTCAACTCCGCTTCCTGAGTCTGAGACTTCCCTAGATAAGCCCTGTTTTGAGTATATTCCCTCCCAAGCTCCCTCCATTTCTGCTCTTGGCATCTCAATTTCCTCTATTTCTTTAATGTCAAAACCACACAACCTTTTAAAATAGCATTTAGAGTTCCTTTCCAATTGCAAAATATTATATGTTCATTGTAGTAACTTGAAAGTATATTTAAAAATAAGAAAAAAATTTAAAAACCCACTTATGTGTCTAACCAATAATTGTTGCAACTATTTTGGTATATACCATTTCAAACTTTTTCTATGCATATGAATACATTGTTTTTAAAACATGGCAAAGTTTTGCTTTCCTTTTCAAATTAACATTTGTATTATGGGGATTTTCAAAATAGAACTGTATAATTAATAATTCTCAACATTTTGTCATTCTTCTTTAATTATTTTATATTTTAGCATTGTTAAACAAATCCAAGCCTTCATGAAACTTCACTCTGTAAGACTTCAATTCAGGATGTATCTCTAAACACTTTTAAAAGATTATAACTAAAATGTCATTATTATACTTAACAAAACTGACAATAAATCCTCAGTTTCATGAGTACTTAGTCTGTATTTGGTTTCTCTGTCTCAAATGTGTCTTTGCTTGTTTGAATTAGAATCCAAAGACTACATATTGTATTTGATTTATATATACAGATTTTTAAAATTAGGAACATATTGTGCAAGCTGTTTCTAATCTGCTTTTTAACAACATATTATGCACATTTTCTAATACATTAAAGATTTTTCTTCATAAGTCTAATGTCTACATGATAGTCCATATTTTTTTTATATCCAGTATCTTATTACTAGGCATTTAGCTTATTTTCAATTATATTTCCCATGAGTAAGGTTTTGATGTACACAAGACATGAGATCTGTGTCTAAGGTGAATAGGTATATTTGCTAGCTTTTGGCCATTGCCAAATAGCTCTTCAGAAGGGAAGCACCAAATAATCTTCCCATGAGCGTATTTCTTGTAAACACTCGTCACTATCATTGAAAAAATTCATTATTATTTTTTACCCAAATCAAGATCAAATGTATCTTGTTATTGTTTTTATTTACATTCTTTAGGGTGGTTAAACGTGACTTTATATGTTTAATAGCCATTTGGATTTCTTTGGAAAATTATATGTTCAAATTCTTTGTTCATGGTTCTAATTTGTTTTTCATCTTGTTATTGATTTATGAGGGTTTGGTGCTTTACTGAGGCTATGTTATGAATATGTTGCAATATTGCATTTCTGGAGTTTGTTATTAACTCTTTCTAAAAATATTTTTTTCCCTCTCACATTCTTAATCAACCCTAAAACCCTAATTTTTAATCTCCTGTGGGTTTTATTTTTTTCTTTTTGGTTTCACAGATTGAACCCAGGCATGCTGAGCCATATCCCCTTTTTTATTTTGAGACAGGGCCTTGCTGGGTTGCTGAGGCTGGCTTTGAACTTGCCATCCTCCTGCTTCAGCCTCCTGAGCTGCTGGGATTATAGGTATGTGGCACCATGTCCAGCTAATAACCTTTTCTTTATTCACAATTTCTTACATGAGTCGTAACATCACAATACTGTGACTTTTTAACTGAACTTCCTGACAGGCCTTCTTTCTGGCTGATTTTTTTTTTTTTTTTTACATCTCCAGTCTCTTTTCTAGATCATTATGAAGGTTGCTGCCTAATGAATATTTCTACAATCCCTTTAATTATTTTGCTTCTCCATTCCCAACTCACAATGGCCTTTATCTAAACCCTTCAGCCCAGCATTTAATAACATCCACATTTTGACTTAAACTTTCCTTTCTAAGCTTATTTTCCACTCTTTTTTCATAGGCATTATCCCTGGCAACCTGAATGACTCCCTTATTCTTCCCATCACACAACCCTTTGGACCAGGTTCTTGCTTCTCCTTCTGAAAACTCACTCCAACCCATAATTCTCCATCTCCAAGGAACAGCTGAAGTACCATCTGCACTGAGGTATCTTCTGTGAGCTGCCTTAGCCCTGAGACCTCTTCCCCCACCTCCCCAAATATGTAACACATAACACTAGCTCCATAAGTCTTCTTGTATCTCCCAGTTATTTAACTACAGTTTGAACAGACTTAATCTGAAAAACCCAAGTATGAAATGCTCCAACAAAGAAACTTTTTGGACACCAATGCGATACCATGAGTGGCAAATTCCACACCACATCTCATGTGATGGGTTGCAGTCAAAACACAAGTATACTAAAAATACGGTATAAAATTACCTTAAGGGTATACATGGAGGTATGTATGAAACAGAAATGACTTTCATGTTTAGCCTTGGGACCCATTGCCAAGGTATCTCATTATATACATGCAAATATTTCAAAATCTGGAAAAAATTGCAACACTTCCAGTCCCAAGCATTTCAATTTAGGGATACTCAACTTGTATTTAATGTAAGTCTCTTTATAAAGAGCAGTGTCATCTTCTTTTGGTTCTTCTATAGTCTATGCAGTGCACCCCAGACTGAACACTTAACTAACCACCCATTCTTGATGACTTGACTCTGGGAAGATAGCACTACTCACTTACAAGAACAGAACAGGTACTTTTGAAAGATTTTCCAAGTAGTGACAAAAATGGTCACAGACCATTGAAAATGTTTAATTCCATAGTCCTTTTGACCCATGCCATGCATGTAAACCATGAGGAATTGGGATTATGTCTTCATTCAGCAGGAGTGGAACAGAATTTACACCTGTACAAAAGACAAACCGAATCATTGAAAACAACTTAGTGATCTCAGTAGCTGGACCTGCTGTAATGAAGGCAACTCGGCCAGGGGAGGGGAAAGGAGATTCAACCTATTTCTTTCAAAACTGAATAAGGAACTCAAAATGTGTTCATAGTATGTATTTACATTGTTAGGGGGGGAAAAAGAGGTGAGCTCAGCTCTCATTTCATAAAAGTTAAACATACAGAAGGGGGGAAAAAGAATCCATTGTTTATGCTCACATCAGAGGAGAACATTGAAAGTCAAGGGGGTGTGTCTGGTGGTTTTGCAAAGAGATGCCTCTGGGGATGTCTACAATCAATGTCCTCAGCAGAAAGTCACTGTCATTGCTATAGTGAAGGGCAAATCATCTCCCAGTTGGTCTGCTTTCCGAGATTCCATGATGAACTCTACTGCTGGAAATGTCTGAATCAAAACAGAATTTTAAGGAGTCTAACTCTAAATACAAACTCACAGTATGAGGTCATTACTGTGGGATTTTTAAAGACTTCATATTTTATCAAACTGCAGTCCTTCTGGCTGATCTCTTTGTGTGTTTATTGTTTTGTTTACTAATGTGTCCTAAGTGCCTTTAAAAAGTGTGTGGCAGTTAGTAAGTGCCCAATTAGTATTTGTTTAATTAGATAATTTATTATTCTTAAATTCTTGACCCCACATTTGCTTGCGTGTGTGTGTGTGTGTGTGTGTGTGTGTGTGTGCACATACATGTGTATGTGCATCTGAATGGAAAAAAAAAAAAAACAAAAGCAAAAATGCATGCTTCCTCCTGTGCAATAATGCCGTAATAATCAATCATGATACGATGATATTAATAGTGGGTTTTCAACTCATGAAGTTCTTTCATAATTCAGCTGTTGTTTTTTGAGTGTCCACAATGAACCAGCCACTTTGGTGGAAACCAGAGATGTAGACATGGTGTCTGCCTGAATATGTTTACAATATAAGAGGGAAAGATAGACAAATAGATGGACTATTTCATACATGACTGCGTATGAAAAGGTTTGGGAAGGACAGTTACTCCAGCTGTAGGGTAGCAGGGACAATGGCCCCAAGGAAGTATTGCCTAAGCAGAGACTAAAGGTGAAAGGCCCCACCACCAGTCTGGTCCAGATTGTGAAGGAAAGCGAGGTCTGTGTGCTCTCCTGTCCAAGGAAGATCCTGTCCTGCTCTTTCCTCCAGCCTCTGTTTTCCTCACGCCCTGCTCCCAACTGGTGATGGATGGGACCAGTCCAACTTGGTAAAGGTGAATTTCAAGTAAATTCTGCCAGTGCCCTTGCTGACCCGGAGCTCCCCAACCTAGGCGGGGGAGGACGCAGCTGAGTATCACTCTTCATGTCGTAGTCTTTCTCCACCTCTATACCCATGGCTTGTCCAAGTGGCTGTGGCCTTCAAGATTCCAATACATGCTTATGGGCAGTGCTACCCTATATTCCTAAGGCTGCCTCCCGGACTCTTGGGCCACCATGCCGCCATCTTTCTTCAAAGAAATCATTTGCTCCCTGGCCCAGCCTCCTGAGTTGGTGCAAGCATGGTGACATTAGTAGTGAGAACCCCTTTCTTTTCTCTATTTCTGGAAGAATGGTGGGAATAATATGCTATGTTAAGCTTGTTCACCTGAACTTGAGGGGCTTAGAGTTCTTTTCTGGTTTCCCCACTCCATGAAGGTCACTTGAGGGTTTCATGTATCCTCTTTGCTTAAGTCTTCTATTTTTCCAGTGGAGGAACAACCCCACGGGCATTTTATGGGGTCATGACTTACCATCTGTGGAGTCACGGAAATATAATAATGAAAGCCTTGATTTAGTGAGCACCTCGATGTGCCAGGGACAAGTGTCATCATTATCTTTAATGATATCAACAACACTGCAAAGTAATTATTGGTATCAGGTGAGAAGAGTGGGGCTTAATGTTTACTCATATTAACTTATACCAAATTGTAGAATTGGGATTCAAATTCTGACGTATCTCATTCCAAGGCTATGGTCTTTCTAGAATGTCATATATCTACTCACCCACACCTAGTCCTAATGCCTTACTTTCCAGGCATTCCTCTAATAGAAAGCATTGATATTTTCACACCATCCATCTGTCTGTAGTGAAGTAAAGAGATTTCTGTCTCCAGGTCGTATGGTATAGTCCCCTGCCCCACAATGCAAACAAGTGGAGGACACATGAGCACCCCGTCATGGTCAGAAACATGGAACCTCTTCCTCCACCTCCTAACTCTAAGAAACAGTGGAAATTTACATCTTTATGACGACTTTAAACCTTTGTGCTTACTACTGAATGCCTGTAATATACCAGTTGCTGATAATTACAAGGTAAGTCCTGTTCTCGAGCCCAGTACTCAGGGTCAAAAAAGTCACAATGTAGTAGAGAAAATGTAAGCATAAGATTAAGCGTAAGAGACAGTGGTAAGAGAAGCAAGGGCAAGCCTGCCCTGTAAGTCGGAGGAGAGTTACTAAGATGGTGATACTTTGACCACAAAGTATGAGTAGAAATTTGGGAGGCAAAGAGGAGGAGAGAGGATATCAGAGGAAGAAAGGGGTAGAGACCACCTCAGGGTCTTATCCTGGCTCAGCCAACATTACTTTTATGTAAAACAATAAGACACCTAGCCCCTTAAGGTGTCTATTTCCCCCTTGCAGAGAAAATATGCTGCAATAGTTACATATAGAAACTCACTGAGATCCTGTTTGGCTCTGAATGTTTGATGATGTTATAGCAGAAAATCCTGGGCCAGTTTTCTTGTTCCTTGAATGAGCATGAAACTCTGTGTTCTCTGAAGTGGGAAGGGCATTCATTCTCTGAATCTTCCAGAAGCCCACTTAATAAATGAATACTGGGGCTACCATGGGACTGAACCACAGCTGGCCGTTGTCATCAACTTCACACTCCCAGAGATGGGCTCACACCCAGGCTACCAGCAGCCCGCTTACGAGAGAGGGACTAATTGTCTTCTCATTTCTTCCTCTGATTATAGGGATCCTCATAACAATGAACGTGAGAAATGAAGCAATTAAAAAGGAAGGGACACTTACTATTTAAAAGCAACATTTCCATGTCTAATGGCAAATGTCATATATATTCACTGTAGAAAAGGGTGAAAGTAGCAGAGAAGAAAAGATCACCTGTCTGTCCTTTACTAAGAGATAATCGTGGCAATATTCTCTTCTTCATGCATGTATTTTAGAAAAATATGGAGAATAAATAGGGTGTGATACTGACTGCATGTAACCCAGATTGTTCACTTAATAGTACCAGTTGAATATCCCCTCACCCCCAAAATCTGAAATGCTCCAAAATTTGAAAACTTTTGGGCATGAACATGATGTCACAGATGGAAGATTCCACACCTAACTTCATGTAACAGGTTTCAGGCAAAATGTAAGAGCACTAAAAATATTGTATAAATTTACCTTCAGAGTGTGTGTATGTGTGTGTGTGTGTATATATATATGCATATATACATATATGTGTATGTGTATATATGTATGTATACATATATATAAATAGTGTATGTGAATCATAAATTAATTTTTGGTTTAGATTGGATCCCATGCCCCACATAGCTCACATAGCTCATTTTACACACACACACACACACACACACACACACACACGTGTATATTTAAATATTCCAAGATTCAAAAAACACTTCTGGTCCCAAGCATTTTGGATACAGGATGTTCAACCTATGTGTGAAAACATGGTATCACTAGGACCCTTCTAATGCAGCATGGTTAATAGCTCTGGAATGTTCTGGACATCTCCTGGGTTATTCATGATTAAACCACCGGGCAGGGATCATGTTTGAGCTGTTCCCATTCATAAACAACACTGTGATGAACATGTTGGAACTGAATCTTTGGGCACATAGATGATTGCTGTAAGCCTAGGAGGGGTGGCACACGTAGGCAGATTGGATTCAGAAATGAACCTTCTGTGAGGCTGCATCAACATGAACGGCAGCTTTGCTTAGAGTCGTTTCCCTGGTTGCATGTGCTGAGGATGATCGGCCAACCCGAGACTGTGGCGCACCCTGCTGAGCTGCGCCAGTCCTGACACCTGGCACCTCCCCATGTCCTCCAAAACCTGCCACAGGGCTGGGGCCTCCCAGTTGAGAGCGGCGCCTTGCAGGGTGGGAAGGCACCGTGGGGAGAAGGAGAGGGCCCTCAGCAATTTTTTATGACACTAGGCTTCTGTTCAATGCTTTGGATAATTAAAAATAGACCCCCACCCAGGCCGCATCTTTAGTCTAAAATGTACTGCGTGTGGATTTTGGAATTGGCTCCTGAGGGACAGGGAGGAAGCGCAGTCCTCTGGGACATCTCAACCAGGCTGGAGAAAGCGCTCTGGAAGTATTGTGTGGAGATGAATCCTCCACAGGCAGTGCTCAGCTAGATGACCTCATAGGTCCTTCCCATCTGTAATTTCTGCGATGATCAGAACTGACTCGAGGCTGTGACCAGACTCAGAACACAAACATTTAAAAAATAAACCAGCCCTTGTGGAGTTGTGGACAGATCTTCTTTCTCTATAATTTCAGCCTGAAAAAAAACACGTCTGTTCTGCCTCATATTTGGGGATGGCAACAGCCCTTCCTTAGTTCCCTTGGCTGAGGGGAGCTGGGTCTTCCTGGGTAGTAGCAGAAGAACACTCCAGAGTCCACTGTCCCCATGTGCTGGGGTTATAGGTAGCCTGGTTCCGTAGTCCTGACTGAATGTGTAAAGAGGAATGGATCTATACCACCCCTCCCAATTTTATATAGTGGCTTTCAGTATAATTGGGACAGTTGGAGCCAAAGACTTCCTGCTTCTCCCCCTTGAAGACTTGAGCCATGTCCTTGGCTGTTTTACTCTTGGTGTGGAAACTGCTGCCACAGCAGGTATACACATGTGGTTGTGAGCTGGTGACAAGTTCACAATTCCATTGCTGGAGGCCTGGCCTGCATCTGTTCAAATCTCCTGCAAGTAACAAATACCACCAGAGTGGGATAAATCCATCTGTTTATCACTAAAATCTCCGAAGGCAAGAATCTCTATCTAATTTGTTTAGGGCTACATCCCCAGAGATAGAGTATGCCCTGAGTAAGTATTTGCTGAATGAATGAATGAAGCATCTGCTATGGCCAGGCTCTGTGCTAGATGCCAGGAAAGCAATACAGTATAATGGGAAGGCACTGGAATTGCAGCCACACGGTTCTGGGGCAGTCTATATGCTGAGCGTCCATTTCCTATTCTGATAAATGGAAATAATGATGCCCATCTCATGAAAAGGCAGTGGTGATTAAAATCTATTGGTTAAATACCAGCTGCAGTACCAGGACTCTGGAGAGGTTGAGTGAGTTCATATCATCCTCCTTCTGTGCATCCCCCGGAGGGTTGAGCCAGACCAGGAAGATGCTGGACAAGAGAGGGCTGGCTGTCCATGGCTTGCACCACCCCTCCCTTGAACCTGACGGAGGAAACTGGCTGCGTCTACACAAAGTCAAAGTCATCAATCTCTTTTCAGACCACACACCTGGAGCTGCAGATTGAGAGGAATCCGATCCCCTGGCAGCCGGTTCATCTTCTAGCTAAACCCAGACACACAGAGAATTAAGAAAAGAGTGGAGATTTTCATCCCTTTCCACAAAGAGTGAAGCCCTTCGTTTTTATTATGTACACTGGAATATTGGCTTGGCAACTGATATATTCCTTTTATAGCATCGCTCTGCATAAAACTGCATGATTCCAACTTATGGTACACCAGAGTTTGATTATATTTAAAAGTCACACATGGAAGATATCCATTGTCCACATCAGGGAGGAAGAATAAGCAGTGCCATGAATCACTATTCTTTGTACACTTATATCCCCAAACTAACTGCTCATTTACTTAAATAAAAGGCTCCACATTAAGTACCGGTCATTAGCAAAGGCAAGCTGATTACATTTCATAAGAATGTCTGAACTACCTCAGCCTTCTATTTCATACCAGAAACCTGAGCTGAAATATTTTCATGTGGTAACACTTTTGATAGCAGCAAAATAATTTAAACAAATAATTAGCCTTGAGAATAAAAGTGTACACAAAAGCACAATTAATGAATTTACTAATTGTTCTTCCCTGCTGTGGACATTGCTCAAAGTTGAATTTTAAGCTCTTGCATAAATATAAACTACTGTACCGAGCCACAAAACTGGATGACTCAACATTAGTCATTAATGTTTCCTTAAAAACAGACTCAGCCTCTCACAGAAAATGCCTTTGCCTAGGCAGATAATATTTTGAAAATGAAGCAAGTCTTAGATGATAAACTGTTGAGTCTTTGGGAAGAAACACACACACACACACACACACACACACACACACACACACGAGATTTGTGGGTTTTAATGCCCTATGTAAATATCAGACAGGCAGCATTTCCCTTATTCAAAGTTCTCCATTAGCTGACTAGGAATGAATTTGGTCCATCTTGACCATATCATCCAATGTGTCCACCTGACCCCCCAAACTTTGGCTGAAATGGAATCAAAATGTGAACTGAAGTGTTGGATATTCTCTCTGTGTGATGGGGCCAGCTTCCTCCTTCTCTTCCTCCTCTCTGTTGTCTTCTTCCTCCTTAAATTCCTGTTGAAACACTGTTTTCTGGAATTACCTGAAAAGGCTGCAAACTACCAATTGTAAAATGGAAATGGTTCTCATGTTTTCCCAGCCTGGGAACATAAGTAGAAGAAGGCAATAGAGACATTTTCAAGAGTTAGATAAATTCCTGGCAGAACTGTTGGGTGTTCCCTTAAACAGAACGACAACAAAAGATCTTTCTCACTCTTGTAGTGGTTGTTTTTACATTTGGCCAGAAGATGATTATTTCCATCTTTTCTATATTTCATATTAAGAAGCTCTGCAGTGATCACTTCGGTCACCTATAACCAATATGCTGTAAAGTGAACCTCCTCATATAGAGAATTGATCATCTCTACCTATGACCTTGACATCTTTTTTAAAAATATTTTTTTTTAGTCATAGATGAACACAATATCTATCTATCTATCTATATGTGGTGCTGAGGATCGAACCCAGTGCCTTAACCTATGCAAGGCAAGCGCTCTACCACTGAGCCATAGCTCCAGCCCCTGACCTTGGCATCTTAAGGGATTGCAGATGGATGGACATCTATCCAGAAAATGGAACATTCAGCCTCCCACCCCTTCATGGGGTTTTCTCTCCTCCATCTATGCTTTATAATGGGACTAAATTATAGCATTATAATCTGATCCTAACAGGGAAAATTGCAAATAATGAGGCCCTAGGGTTCTGGAAGTGCACCAGGGTGTGTGCTGTAGTGGCATGTTTCTACAAGGGAGAAAAAGGAAGTGAATGTTCCAAAAAGGGGGGGGGAGCGTTCTACTGTTGAACATTATTTGAAAACACTACTTGGTGATATTCCATTAAGCAGGAGACAGAGACTGTGGAGGAGCAGGAATTGGGAGGAGGAGTGGACAGGGTGGTGGCAGGAAGGGTCTCTTCTCTTTGCAGCCAGAACTAACAAATCTCCGTATAGTTCTAGGTGTCTGCTCCCCGAGGCAGGGCAAGGTAAAGGACACTGTAATGACGTGATCTGGGGGCTTCATGAAGGGTTCTCTCTCCCGCCATCGTGAGGTTTATATTATTGATTGTAGGTCCAGCGCCCCTCCACGCCGCCCCATACACAAGAGAAGGGGAGAAGCCAGGAGGCAAAGGGGAGGAGCCAAAGAGGGTCGCTCTCCAGCTGGCCTTTGCTGGACACAGCCTTGGTGACGTCAGGATCTCTTCAGTTTTGTTTGTCATGACAGCACGCGTCTGATGGTTTTGGGTAATTTCAGAAGAAAAGAGGGCCCGAGATCCCGAGCGAGGGAGAAGCGGGGGAGGGGATCTGGCTTGGAGGGGACAAAGGACATAGAAAGGAGATGGGGAGGCAGACAAGCCAAGGTATTTTTCCATCTTTACATTTTGCTCAGGGCCATCCAAGTCCACCAGCGCAGGCTCCCCTGAGAGCTACTGGAGAGCAAATTTCTACAGGCAGAAAATCTAAGCAGAGAGAGCTCTTCTCAGCGGCGAGCTGCCAGCAGCGCCCCTGCCGCAGAGGTGCTCCGTGTAAGGAGGAGGCGGCTGTCTTGGGGTTCCAAGGCCTGCCTCAAAGAGCGGGTGGGGGTGGGGCATCCGCAGCTCTCTACCGGTGCCTCACCGTGGAATCCTGTACTCTGGATCCCTGGGAGATGGCTGGGTGCCCAGGCTCCCTGTCTTTTTCCTGCCTTTGGATCCTCGCTCTGCCATCCCCCATCTGTGTGACCTTGGGGTAGTTATTGGACCTTTCTAGATCTCAGTTTCCTCCTCTGTAAAGTGGGGATAATAATAAGACCTACCTTATAGGCTCCTATGAAGATTAAAGGAAGTAATCAGTAGAAAGCACTAGAAGAGTGTCTCAGTATCCTAAATAAGCTCCCAGTTGATTCCTCCTCCTGGGAGAACAAAACTCGCCCTTGTATCCAAGTGGAGAATGAATCAGAACTTTTTTTTTTTTTTCTTTCTTTCTTTTCTTTCTTTCTTCCTTTCCTGGAATGGTTTCCAGAATGATTTGGCTTCTGGAGAGGGAATTATAAGGCAGCTGAACTTCTCTGGTTCTGTCTTCCACTCATTATCGCACAGGAGTAACACAGGTTAATCGCATAGCTAATTAAGAGATAACATTAATGGAATCTGAGTTGGTGCCCTGATAAAGCCGAGCCCTGGCAGATAAATGCTGAGGTGGAGCCAAGCCATTTATTTGAGGAGCAGCAGGGCTCCTATCAGGGCACCGACTTTGCTTCCATTAAAGTTATTGATATTACACCCCAATCTACAACTGTAAGAAAATTCAATGTGCTTTTTTTTTTTTTCTCTTTCTGTTTTCTGAAGCATTAGCAATACAAATTGAACAAATGCAGCAGCAGCAGCTAGGTAATATAGCCCTTATCATTGAATAACACACTTAATAATGAATTAACAAACGAATGAATGAATGAACATTAAAGAAATTCATTCACAGCAAACACTGCTGCAATTAACATGCTGCCATTTGCAGGGGGATGTTGACGGGGCATCTAGCAGAGCCGATCCCTCCCTGAATTGATCAGTTGTTTTCTCAGGGCTTTGCCTCCGAGTAAATCAATGAAGGACCTGGAGTACCATTTCTGTATTTCTCCCCGTCTCTTTCCAGTTAACTTGATGAAAGGGTTTTGGAGATTTCCTCTCCTCCTTGCTTTAATAAATTCTCTCATGGCTTCTTTAATTGTTGCTTTTTTTTTTTTTTTTTTTTTTTGCCTTTCTCAGGGAATAATGATCAATTACTGCATTCAGCTAGTTGATGACTGACAAATTCTATTTGACATAATGCAGGCATGGTTTAAAGGAAGAGTCGTGGTGCTAACTCCACGACTGCTTCATGAGGACAATGGGGTTTGTACCGTGCCCTCCACGAAGGTGCGTTCAGCCCAAGTGCATTTCTCTGAGAACCATCCACAACCTAAAAGAGAAGCAGACATCGGCTCAAAACGCTGTCATCTCTGGTCACCAGCGTAATGACATCTTTACCGACTTCGTTCTCACAACGTCCTGCACTCAGGCTGCTGTTGCCCGGGTCTTTCTTCCTTGAAAACCACACACGGGCAAATTCCCTTCAGAGTCAATCAGCTTCAACAAAGGCCTTCGCCAGGGTGAGGGGAATCTGACACCGAAGAAACGAGACTTCACTTGGCATTC
Source organism: Tamias sibiricus (assembly GCA_025594165.1). Classification (NCBI taxonomy): domain Eukaryota; kingdom Metazoa; phylum Chordata; class Mammalia; order Rodentia; family Sciuridae; genus Tamias; species Tamias sibiricus. The sequence goes on along the minus strand of CM046671.1, from coordinate 57,567,738 downwards.
CTGTGCTGAGAATGTTAAATACTGACTCCATAATGAGAAGTAAACACTGGAGCTGTCGGAGAATCACAAATCAGCAAAACACAGAAGCATCCCCAGTATAGGTGCAACCCTGAGATGGTCAGAACTGTGTTCAGATGCCAACTCTGCCACTCTTACAAACCTTGAACTCTTGGAGCCTTAAGAGGATGTACCTAAAACAGTTGGAGACCTATAAATAGGAACACAGGGTAGTAGTCCTCATTATTGTTGTGACAGTTATGTATAATTGTTTCATAGAGTAGGCTTATGTGAAAGCAAAGCCAAATTCTGAAGGTTATAAATTAGGGGGAGGAAAGGACCCATCCCATCATGACTATGAACTTGGATAACAGAAAAATTCACTAATAGCTGGCTTGATTTTGATAGTCTGTATTATGAGTACTGGTAGAAGTGAGTTTAAATTCAAGGAAAGGCCTGTCATTTTTTTAGCTATATAAATTAAAAATAAGTTGAAAATCGAACATTCATGCACTTCTGTGCTCTCAAAATTCCCATTTATTGAGTCTCAAAAGCAGATACATTCCTTTTAGCAATTTGCCAAGTAAATCTGAAAACACATGAGACACTGAAACTCAAGAGGAAAATTCTTTTTGTCCTGAAAATTTAAGCAGAAATTTTACAATAAGATTAGATGTCATAATTGTGTCATTATATATGAAGGTCTATAATTAAGCCTTGTAAACACATGATTACACTATTTACTTTAATTGCCTCTTTAATAAGTAACTCCTAAGTATGTAAATATGTGATAAAAAAAATAGTCTATGGAAACTACATGCAAAAGGTCCTCACATTAAGAAAAGGAACTTGCAAAGTAAAGAAACTCACAATTAAGAATTAAATCTCTACAATCTACACACAAAGCAAACTGGGGTTTTATGGAGATGGGTGACCTACCGTGCCTATGTACTAAAGAGTAAATTCTATTCGGTTCAGTCCTTGATAAATACACACAATTTCCATGTCAAGCTAACTCTAATTACTGACTATGTCAATATGAGGTTCGTGCCCAAGAACACAGAATAGCTGGTGGACAGGAGGATGTTCTTGATTTCTTTTCCCCCAAGGGACAGAACTTGAGTTTTTGAACCTCAAACAGGCCAGTCCTTTGTATATATGTGTCCTTCCACATCTTGTTCCATTTAGAGTTGCAGCAAGATGCTGTGCATGAATGGCTATGCGAACAGAGACATCTGACTTCGTTAGAATGTGTAAGACATGTCAGGGTGGGGGTCAGAAACTTACTACCTGACCCAGGCCATCTCACTATTAAGAGTCATGCTTTTAGCTTCTGTTGTTCTCTGCGGTCTTCATTGTATGCAATTCATCTTCATCTCCTACCTGGATTCAACTCTCTTTTTCACACCTTCTCTTCTACAATATGTTTGCACCATCTGCACTTTTTTCACCTAATTCTTTGTCATTCCTTTCAGCCCGGTTTTAATTTACTTCATGGAGGAAGAAACAGTTGCATTTATTTTTCCCTATTCCCTGAGCCAGATGCACAGTCTCTAGCATATAGAAGGTGTTTTCAAAAGTGTTTATTGAATTGAATTATTGAATCCCCTATCATCACTTCTTCTCATTTCTATTGAATATGTGTATATTAGTTAGCTTCCCGTTACTGTGACAAACTACCTGAAACAATCAACTTAAAAGGACAAAAGGTTTATCTTGGCTCTTGGTTTCAGAGGTTTCAGATTATGGTCAATTGGCCTTATTGCTTTGAGTCTGTGATAGCACAAAAACATCATGGCAGGAGTGCATATTGAAGGAGGTCTATTTACCTTATGGTAGAGGGGAACTGAAAGAGCAAGAAAAAGGGGCCAGGGTCCCAATATCCGGTTCAAGGACACAACTTCACACCTTCAATGACCTAAACTCCTTTTGCTAGGCCCCACCCCTTAATCTTTTCATCATCTCCCAATAGGATCATGGACCAGGGACTAAACCTTTAACACATGAGTCTTTGGGGGACATTTCAGATCTAAATAGCTGCGTGGTGTGTGTGTGTGTGTGTGTGTGTGTGTGTGTTGTGTGTGACGCGCATTCATTCCCTGGGGTTCCTTGATGAAATGGCTCTTAATCATTGCCCTTTTGTAACTCATTACATGCTTTCAGTGGCCAACTTCTGTTCTCCTGGGGAGGTGGGTCTCAAAAAAGTCCTCAGCTTCTGGGTGAGGGTCCCTTGCCTTTTCCTTTTCTCATGTTTCCTCCCAGCAAGTCTAATTCTGTTTCCTGTGCTCACCAAGTCAACTGAGAAGCTCTGAGGACAAGCTTGCTTTCCACTGTGCCCATTGTGAATGTCAAAATATGAGAATTAAACCCCAATCCACAACAACCAGAGGGGATTTTAATCTGATTCTCAGAAAATGCCACAGACTCCATGCTTCTCAACAAAGGATACATGGTAGGCCCTGGGCCTTGCTAGAAGTTGTTCTTCTAACAGAAGGAGCCAGGTAGCTCCATCTTCCCTATGCAGAAGCAGATATACAACCACCCACAAAGTAGAAAGAAACCATTCTCTAGTAATGATGATCTGGCAGCAGATATTTTAAAGTGGGCATTAAAGAAAATCAAATGCCCTTTAGCAATATGTTAGTATTGTTCCTGTTTTCAATTTCTACAAACAGTGAGAGGTGCCTCTGTCAGCCAAAGATCCATCAGAAAATCAAAGCTTGCATCAGGTCAATAAGGGAACAATAAAGGAATATTTTATATGAGGTACTGATTACAAAGGTGTCGGAAGAGCAAAAAACAAAACAAAAAAACAAACAAACAACAACAACAAAAAACCCAGAACTGAAAAACAGGTGGCAAGAGATTTCTAACAGCAGGAAAACTCCAGGCCTTGCAAGTCTGAGAGAGGCGTGATGTTTCCAGAGCCCCAATGCTGTCTGATGGCAACTGGAGTCACAGAGGCCTGCATGGAGGATCTGTGATGACAAAGGACAGGCAGGAATGTCACTTGTAGCAGAAAGAGAGAGAATAAATACCTTGAATTCTCGTCTTCCCACCCCAAGTTACAAAGCTCAAAGCCCAGGACTGGGCAATAATTTCTGTGGGCTAAAAACTCTATGGGACCAAGTCAAGAGTCTTAGAAGCACCTGGACAATGCAAAATAAATAAATAAATCTCAACCAGATCAGGACAAGGACTCTAGTCTTCTCCACAAACATCTATGCGTGTCTTCATTTTGTTTTGTTTTGGTAACTGCTTCTTTTATGAGGATTAAATGGAACCTGATAACAGAACCCCAGTATAGATTCATTTATGGCTTCTTGCATATAATTATACTTTATGGTGTACTGCATATAGTTCTCATTTCATAGCATATGTTCAATCGTTTCAATTAATGTTTTTTTTTATTGTCTTCATAAAGTCTAGCATTGAAAGATTCTTCCAGGTATTATCACTGTTCAGATACTTGAATACAGGGTGGTCCCTTCCTGCCCATCACAGGAATAATATTTTTGTCCAACTTAGACAAATAGGGTGTGGACTTTATGACATTTACTCTTGACTGGCAAAGCTATAAGTCACATAATCAGGAGCACATTTCTTACCTTCTTTCATTGTGTAGCACACATCATCTTGGACAGTTCAATCCATTAGACAAGACAAATGGGGAGTTATTTTATTGTCTCTTAAAATATTTTGCTCAACTTTCCACCATTTGATGAGACAAATGGAAAACTATTTTATTGTTTTTTTTAAATTTTTACCCAATCCTCCGTCAAACTACAAGACACTAGAACATTCTTATTCTCCTAGAGAGCACCTTAGATCTCTTTCTAGTTTGTTCTGCTCTTTCTTTCTCTTGCTGTTTCCTCCTTGGACATATTTTGCCCTTTGTAACCAAGCATTCAGGGCTCTGATTTTCTTATATATAAACTGTTCTAGTTTGGAACTGAATTGTCCCCAAAGGCCCATGGGTTTAAAAGCTCAGTTCATAGCGTGACACTATTGGGGACTGGTAGAAACTTTAAGAGGTGGGGCCTTTTGGAAGGAAGTTAGAACACAGGGGTTGGGGGAAGCCCTCACAGGGGATAGTGGGACCCTACCCCTTTGCTCTCTCTCTCTCATTGTTTTCTACCACAATGAGGTGAGCAGCAAGTTCCACCATGCTGTCCCCATTTGGGCCAATGATCTCCCTTGCCACACAGCCAATTCACCATAGATTGAAGACTCTAAAACTGCGACTCAAAAATAAACCTTTTCTTTTATTAAGTCACCAACTTAATCAATTGATTTCAGGTCTTTGGTTACAGTAATGGAAAGCTAACTAACACATGAACTTTTACTGCTTTCGTTCTAACAACTTCCTTTCCTTTATACTAATTAATTAGAAGGAAGTATCTTCCCTTAACCATTCCAATCCTACTGTTCCATTGAGAGCTTTGGCCCTGGATATTCGTTTGTACTCCTTCCTGCTCTCCTTCTCTTTCCCAGCCCCTATCCTTGTCCCCAGTCTCTTATCTGCTCCATGACCAACAGTCAGGGCCATCTCTGTAAGCATCTTCCCTTCCTGCCCTTCTCTGATGCAGAGCCATGTCCCTTCTCCCATGCCTCAGACGGCCTTCTGCCTCCAGCCCGATCGGTACCCTACCCAAGTTCTCAAGACATAGTCTTTCTCAGCACAAAGGGAAACTATCCCATCTACTGGTGTGTCATAGAGGGGAAATGGCTTTTAAGTTGAGAAAAATCAACATGGTCATTGTATTCACAACTTGGAAAAAGCAGCATACTGCCTCTGTTCCCATCTGCATTTTATTTCATAATATGGAAACTCTTTGTGGCCTCCTTTCTGCTCTTCCTCTCTCCTGACCCTGTAGTAAGCATCTTCCCCAAAGTACAATTCAGGGCAGCAAATCCAGGTTAAAGCAAGCTCTGTGGCAATCCGGACCCCAAACTCCAAACCCCAATCCCAGTAGCCTGGGAAGGGGAACGCGCCCATCATTTCAAGGTGGGGACCCTCTGTGGAGATTTCTCAGCCTCCCGTCTTAATGAGTTTAACTCCAGAGATGGGCAGCGCTAGCATTCCCGCTGAGCATAATTACCAGGATAGGGCACCTGGGGAGAGATTGTCACAAAGATAACTGGGTCTCAGGCTATTTAGCGCTTTACAGATGAGAGTAAGGTGGTGACTTGGAAAAATGAGGTCTGGTTCAGATAGGAAGACTGTTATGGTTCATTTTCCTCCCTCCTGTAGAAGCATAAACTGTTGTGTTTTTAATTGATGTGCATGAGCCCCGAGCACAAAGTGGACTCACGTGAGAAATCACAGGATCCCAAGACCGGATGGGACCGGAGGGGTCATCCTGTCCACCCCAGCCTGCGGGCAGGACATATAAACCAACCTGGAAGGACAGCCGGTGAGTCTTTCATCACAGCCTTGGGAGGACGGAACACGACACACAACCGAGGGCTGCCCGGGCACAGACCTGCTCTGCAGAGGACTATTTGTCTGTGTTTATTCTGGCTCTCCTTGCTTAAAAGCCACAGTCAGGGTCAGGGTCATGGGCAGCTTAGAGCAGCACACCGAAATGTCAAAAATGCACTGGGCAGCATGAATGTACTGAAGAACACACAGGAAAATATATTGAATCATCTTGTGCAAATTCACACCTCACTGAGGAGCCGGATGAGGAGAGCGATCTCTTCACCACTGTCAACCTCTTCCTGTGAGTGAGAAGGTGGGCTGGGGCTTCGAATTTCACCTACGAAAAAGCCTAGGGTGGACCTAAAACAGGGACAGGTGGAAGCGGGGACTGGACAGGGAGTCCTGAGCCATTTGGAAGCTGACTTTCGGACCTGTGGCAGAAAGCAGTCTGCTAACTGTGCAGCCTCGGAGGCGACAGCTCCCCAGTTTTCGTTCCAGCCTCAGTGCCTCACCAACCCATACTAGTGCAAGGCTGGGAGGGCCTGTTAAAGACTTAACACGAGCAAGCCCTGGGGCGTGGGTCTCAGGAACAGGCAGAAAGAACCAAATGTCCATGAGAGGACATCCCCCAGGAAGGCTGGCCTTGTTCCCTGCAGGCCAGAGTACAAGGGGGAGTTCTAGAGCAAGGAGGCGCTGCTCCCTGCCGAGAAGAGTGGGGAGCTTTCCCTCTGGACGAGCCGCACCTGAAGCCACTGCAATGCACATGTCTGTAGAGGTGAAGGAGCCCCTCTTTGTGGCCAAAGTTCAATAAACTACAGCCCATGGACCAAATCCAACCTGTGGCCCATTTTATACAGCCTACAAAACTTCAAGAATGGTTTTTACAATTTTTAAGAAGTTGTAAAAGAAAGAAGGATATGCAACACAGATTACATTTGACCCACAAAGCTAAAATCATTTAGTATCTGGCCCTTTACAGGAAGAGTTTGCCAACTCCTACTGCAGGCCACTGATTCTCAAATTGCCATGTTAAAAAAAAAAAATAATCGCGCAGGTCCCCTATTAAATATATGCAGATGTCCCCTCAGAAAGCTGACACAGTAGACCTTGGACAGGGCCTCTGGTATCTGTATTCTAACCACCAAAGGCGATTCTAATGTAGGTGCGCCAAGATGGCCTTCCAAGTATTTCTTTTGAGATTAATCAATAACTATGTACTTGAAATTTCCTATGTGGTCACACTCTGCTAAGCCTGGTGTGAGACACAATTTGTGGAGGATGACTCACCCCACTCCACTGAAGAATTTTCAATGTAGTTGGAGAGAAAAAAGTTCTTCACACAAAACTCTTAGGGACAAAAGGAACCAGACGGTTTGGAGGCCCATTCTACATGAACTAGAGTTTGAGTGCATGGTTACCAGGTAGGTTGTAGGCACCTTGACTGTGATCAGCATGGGAAAGAATCAACAAGGTTTGGGACGTGGAGATGATATCACAGACACTTGAAAAAGGCATAAAACAGGAAAGGGCTTTTGGAACAAAAGGGATAAAGGTATGGGCAGACAGCAGAAAGCATGACCACTGAGAACAGTCCAGAGAGTCACACTGGGCTTTCTCTTCATAGTACAAGCTACTGTGAAGAGTGGCATGTTTTCTCTGCCCCTTTGTCAAGCTTCCTTGGATCCTTACCCATGGCAATCAGGACTCTGTCTTTCTACCTAACCTGGTTTTATCACTGCCCAGCCTTCCACACTTGGGGCCACATCTACTCCCTAAACTTCTACTCCATGGATATTTTTTTAAAAATTATTTTTGTATTATTCAGTACTAATTTATGCCTGTCTTTCTTCGCAAATGCTATTCTTGTGGACTAGATTGTTCTTTTCTCATCATCTTGTTTATAGAGAAAATTCTCATTTCCCAAAGACCCAACTGAAGCATCAAATTCCCCACAAAGCAAAATGTTCTCCAACCTCCTCCCTTCTAAATAGAACTAAGCAATTTTCATTTTGCACCATGCTGGTATCTGGAACAAAGCAAAAATATAGAGCTTACATTTTATCAGAACTGTATCTCTTCACTTCTATCGGTCTCCTTCACGAGATGATGGCCTCTTTGAGTCAAAGGCCCTGTTTAACCACCTTCATCCCTTCGGTTCCTATAAGGGTACACACAGGAGTGGTCAGTGGACATTAGGTGATTGAATGATTCACAAGCAGGACATTTTTAGCTTTTGAAGTTCCCTAAACATCAGAGGAGTGTGGCTCTTCTGATGCTACTCATGAGACCCATACAACTTTAATAGGGAGATAGGGGGCATCATGATCTCATTTTAAGTAATTTATAAAGAAAGAACTCATGAAAAGTAAAGATGATGGGTTGAGCAGGTAGGAAGGCTACAGCCTCTCCCTAAAGGAATAACACCTCTTACTTCTATAATAATCCCCAGCATCCTACCACTTTAAATCCAGTAAGCATCTACAGAGGAAGATCATGGGTGAGATCTGAGCTGGGCACTGTCATGTATCATGCGTTGGCCAGGGCACCTGCTCTTCCCTGAGATTCCAGGTGGCACTATATGCAAAACATTTCGGGTATCCTTAAAGTCCTAGAAGACCAGAATAAACAAACAAAAAAAAATAATAACTTTAATAATACCTGTAGCTTTCATCTCTGAAATCTTATTTAATTAGAACTTAAATTTGCCCATAATAGGCTACAGTCCTGAAAACTAAGGCATATCATTTGCCTTAAGGACAAGAAACAACAGTACTGGCGTAGAAACTGGAAAAGTTGTAGAGAAAAAACCAAAGAGAACAAAGACGCAGGAAAATAGGTCCTAAGAAGTTTAAAGACAGTAAGAAGAAAGAAATAGTGGAATAGGATATACCAGATAAGGGCAAGTAGAAATTCTTCTTATTCAAAAAGAATAAGGCCCAGAGTAGGTAGAAATGTAGAAACATTTCCAGTTGGTGGGCCTAGGAGTCTTGTTTTGTTCATCAGATGATGAGGATATTATTTGGGGGAGGAGAGAGGTGGCAGAACCAACCATCTAGAGTCTGAAAATATCTACCAAGGGTTTGATTTTCCAAACTCCTCACATCTACATGGGGCCAAGTGCTGAAAACAGGCCAAAGAAATGTGAACAGAAGTAGTAAGTGTCACTTTCTGGCCAAGATGGTTGAGTACCTAATGAGCCTTCCCCATTCTACTCTGCTCTACAGTCACTGGGGAGGCCTCTGGGCTAAAGTGGGAGGTATCTCAAGATGAGAAAGCCTGGATCCCTGAGTCATGACTTGGAGCAGAGCCACCCACAAAACCTGCCAGAAGAAAAGTATCCACATTCGACTCAGTATAGGGAGAGAGAAACTTTTAGTTACGGTAATCCTCTGAGATTTTAGGTTGTTCATTATCATAGTTGTCCTATCTTTATTCATTCAGGGTCGGAGGCTAGATTTTTTTTTTTTTTTTTTTTTTTTTTTTTTTTTTTTTTTTTGTGGTACCGGGGATTGAACTCAGGGGCACTCGACCACTGGGTCACATCCCCAGACCTTTTTTTTTTTTTTTTGTTGTATTTTATTAGAGACAGGGTCTCACTGAGTTGCTAAGTGCCTCGCCATTGCTGATGGCTGGCTTTGAACTCGTGATCCTCCTGCCTCAGCCTCCCAAAGTGCTGGGATTACAGGCGTGCGCCACCGCGCCCGGCCGGAGGCTAGATTTCCATGAAATTTTCAAGGAGTAGCTGAATGACAACCTAGGTAAGCATTCTGGGCAAGACATGGGTAGGATAGGAAGAGTTCTGGGTGGTCTTGGGGCAGATACAAACATTGGAGGGATTTAGGCCAGCAGTCCTCACCCTCATTGATTTTTGCTGGGGGCGGCCGCCTTGGACTCATTGATTTTTCTCCTGATTAAGTCATTCAGCAGTCTGGTCTGTCAGCAGTCACTTCATTTCCTTTCATCTCATGTTTTCACCTGCTTGAAGCTCCACCACCATCGGAATCTCGAGTTTGCAACCGAACATTCAGGAAGACTTGAAAATGGCTCCCCCTTGGCTGGCATGGCAGTGTTCAGTTAGATTCTTCTTCCTCCTCCAGATCGCCCGTGAGACACAGAGAAATGCAAAAGCCAGAGGCAGGCGATCCTCGCAGAGGCTACAGCAGGGCAGAGTTCCATCTGGAGGAAGCCGGCGACCTATGGGGAGTTAACTCAAGACGGAAATGCTGCTTTCCCTTGCAGAGAATGAGCTTTGAAGGTACCCAAGACCCAAAGCAAGCTTTACAGCAAACAGGCACTAAAGAGCATACGGCAGGTGGTAGCTGTGGTGCCAAAGCAATCCTCATTCCAGTTGAAGAGGGGGTGCAAAAATAGAACCTAATATGGCCCAGAGTGCTTAGAGTGGGAAAGAAGATTGTAACCCTCAGGGCAGATCTGTAAGGGGAGAGGGGGTTGAAATTTTCTCTCTCTCTCTTTCTCTCTCTCATCTGCAGATGCTTAAGCAAACAAACACAACAAGATGGCTGCTGATGGATGGCTAGCTCCTGAACACCGGCTGAAACACCTTCGTGCCAGGTTTGCCCAGCTGTACATATGCCACAGCTGATCCGTCTGTTGAGCGTGCCACACGCTGCTGCTGATCAATCTGTACATGCCAATTACTTGATTTAGAGGGGGCTGGGGGTGGCACACAGAAATGAGAGAGACTCAGTGCAGGGAGGAAACAGCCCTCGGGGGCTTCCCCGTGCCCGGCTCTTCTCTTTGTCCCCCCCTAGGAGAGAGCCAAGGGACCAGGAGGGCCAGTCCTCCCCTCCTGCACCACCTTGTATGCAACTCCCCAGAAGGTGATGTGTAGTGCCACCTCTACCCGCCTCCAAGGAGGAAAGAAAGAATCAGAACAGATTGAGAGCTTTGGATAGACAGGAGATCTGGTTCCCCTTTGTGGCAGATGCAAATTCTGTCACCTGGCTGGGGGAAAGCAGGCCATTGTGCATCCTTGTTAGGATTTCTGACACGGAGAGAGATTCCTTTTGTGCCCTCTTTTTCCTTCCTCCATAAGATAATAGACATTGCGGAATGTTAACTCCCTGCACAGCGGGAAACTCCACGGGCAGCCCAGCCCCACCCCACCCAGACTCGGGGATGGCGGATTGGGACAGTGGCCAGTTTAGTCCTCCTGTGTGTGCGTGTGTGTGGTATGAATCAATGCATCTTGTAAATTTTACAGGATTCATTCTAATAGCTGTCTGAGGGGCCTCCAGGGAGAACTGGACCCAGCAAATAAGAAAAGTCCCAGGGTCCAAATGGCCGTATGGGGACCGTAGAGGACCTGGGAGTCTGGGGATGTGTTCCTGTGCCAACCCGGCAGACTCAATACATTTCTAAGATTCTCCTAACCAAAGCCTATGGAACTTTGGAAGCCTTCTCAAACTCTTCTCCCCTCCCCTCTCCCTAAGCACCATCTCATAAGTTGTGCCTAAAGGCTAGAGACCGACCTACCTTCCCTTCATAGCCTCTCCCCTCACCTTAGCCAGAGGGATCTCTCCCTTCCCTCAATGGATTCTTTTTTCTGAATATCTCATACCTCTGCTGTACCCTGTATGGCTTGTGAACTCCACCAATGGCGCTCTGGTACCCTGTCTTGCACATTTTTGTGTCCCTATACTGTGTCAATAATAGTGCTTTCCAACGATTAGCCTTGAAATACATTTTCACCAAAACAAATGACTTAGAAGGAAGCAGCATCTTGAAGATTTGCCCCTGCAAACTCCAAATCTCAAAAGAAAAAAAAAAAAAAAAAAAAAGCAACAAAGACCCTTACGTATATCCCACACTCCTGCCTTCCAAAGCTTCCTCAAGAACCAGGAAGTCTTGGTGACTAAGAAATCCCTCAGTGCTTCTCTGGCCACTGCCCTGCTTTCTGTGAAGCCACTGGAAACCTCCCTCCTTTGCAATCACTTGTCACAGCCTCCAAAGCTAGAATCGCTCACTGCTAAGTTTTGGTTTTCAGGCTCATGCAGAAGGCATTTTCATTTGTGTCCTTTTCCATCTGACTCTTTAAACTAATCCTTCTCGACTTCAGATCTTTGCACAAACCTCCCATGTGTCATCATTGGGGAGCTCTGGGCCCAGAGCAAAGGTAGGAGGCAAAAAGCCCCAAATCTGCACGTTTTATTTCATTGGTACATGTATTTAATCCATCTGCAAACTGTTCATTGGATAGCATTGTAGGCTTCTCTCTCTGGGAACACTAAGGTATGTGTATTCAACAGTGGAAAATAAAACATAAGATTTTATTACAAAGTGCCACTGCCGCTCCTGGCATGAGTAATTTGTGCACCTGCATTTTTAAAATGTTTCAAAGTTTTTCCCCTTGGTGGATTCTGTGGTAACATACATTAGCTTCCCGGCTGTCACAGCCTGGTTCTTGTAGGCTCCTGTCACTTCTGCCCATGCCTTCCAGAAGTCAGGGTTTTCAGAACAGAGGGCAAGCCAATGTGATGCCTGCCCATGGAAGCCTTTGGGAGCACAGGTTCCTCTTTCATCCTAATAAATACCTTCCTCCCAGGAATGAGCAAAAGTGCAGAGCTTCCTAATCCCACTTCCCAAGGGGTAGGGGACACCATCAAAGGAGGAATAAACTCAAGATTTGTCCCAAGAAGAAGCAGGAATAATTTCTGGAGACAAGTGCCAAGTGGCTGCCCTCCACCATGTTCTTTGCTAGGTAGGCTGCCTTTTCTTAAGCACAGAAACTGAGCCACTTGCAGGCCATTCCTGAGGTCTAGCCAATATGGCAACCCAGTATAAACCAGATGAAATGGAGACACCCAGTCTGTAAGGGAACCTGGCTCGTGGGGGCTTCCTTCGAATTTGGAAAAGGTATAGAGGCATCAGAAGGGGAATGCACTGTTGCTATTACAGCATCCTGTCTTTTTTTTTTTTCTTTCCTTCCTTTTTTTCTTCTTTTTGCAGTGATTCTGATTTTTGCAGGTGTCTAAAGTCAGCTTTGTGTGCACAGTGCTAACTAACAATTTCCCCTGTGATATCTGTAATCTCCTGGAAATGTTCGTTGATTCCTTCCAATGTCCCCCACAACAACCCAGAAGGCTGGCAATTCCAAGTCATCTTAGGCATGTTAATACTTTCTTAAAGTCATATTGCTGCATATTGCACACTTCTCCCTCCAATGGCGGGTCTCAGAGGAAGAAGATAATGGCCCAGTGCTATACCAACTTGATCATTAGAGTCTCTGTTTCTCTAAGCAACATCAGGCAGATAACTTGATCTAAAGAGTATTTATTTATCTGTCCAATGCTGCAAATGGAGACAGAGAGAGCTCCTCTGATAGAATCTCTGGGTGTAAAGTCTTCATTGTTCAGTGTGATGGAGAGCAATGGAATGCTTGTTTCATTTAAATAATACCGAGTTTTCGAACACTGTGTACCATCTGTCTTGGGAGCCGCCTGGCCCAGGCACAGAATTGAATGTATGTAGTATTTTGAATGGTTCAAGTGCAAGCTTTTTCTAGTTTTAGGCCAGGGGTGGTTTTGGAGTTGAGGGTGGTGTTTTTTACTGCTTATTCTTGCTGTAGACAAGGCTAACTGTCCATCTTTGAACTTGACTATACAGGAAAATAATTTTTATGAGATTCCTTCTTGGAAGAGTAGGAAAATCTAGCTTTGATATCCTCTATGATTTTGTACACAGAGGCTTATAGTCAAGTGCTAAATTTAAATTCAGGAAAATGCATCTCAAAGAATCCCCTAAAATTTTTGAATCAGGCCTTAAACAAATGTATGAATCTTTGTCCTAAAGCAAAAACTCTTTGAATTGTAACTAAACACACGTGTGTGCACGCACACACACACACACACACACACAAACACACACATGTCCTAGTTCATTTGAAGAGAAATCAGACTTCTCTCGACATAGTCTTATGGATTGTTTTGTGCCTTGGTCGCTCATGAATGTCATTCCATGTAAGAAATCCTAGAAACAGATGGAAAATAACAGGGGAAATGATAGCCACAGATAGCTGAGTTGTGCATAGAGAGGCACTTGATAAATATACCTTGACTTGGATTAAGTATCACTTCGACTCTGTCCACAGTTTTAGACAAGAGGTTATTTGAACTAATTATCTCAAGGATTCAGGGTGAGGATACTGTATTAGGATAAGTAACTCTCATGGCTCAAATGAACAATCACACAAGTTCAGCACCCTTAACAGAATAAAGTTGCATTTTTCCTCCAATTGTATTTTTAACATGGTTGGGATGATAGAGTGAGACCGAACCATAGAGTCATTCAGGTATCCAGGCTTCTTCCATCTTTTGTCACCACCCTGTTGACCATGTGATCTCCAAGGTAACCACAGAAAATGGAGGAAGAATGTGGAGTGTGTATACCTGCTTTTAATTGCCTGGGTCCCAAAACCCTTCTCAATGCCAAAGGGCTGGGAAACATCATCTAGGGCCAGTTCAGTGCATGCCACTGATAAATTTGCCTCTAGTACTTGGGTATTTTATGTGAAAATATCTAGTTCCAATTCTGGCTCATTGTTGCTCTGTCTTAGATCTGGTGGAAGGAATACTTGCAGAAGCCTCTTTCCTGGGGCTTTTCTTCATGGGTTCTAATCCAGTACCATGTGCAGTGGTGATGGCCTCAGGATGAGTTCTTATGGATGGAGCTGATATAATGATGTCATGGCCATACCCATCTCCTACGTGTTTTTCAGTCAATTCCTACCACTTTAGTTTGCCTTAGTTATTATTTATAGTGGCAAAAGTTCTTTCATTCAGAATCTTTAAAAAGGCAATATCAAAAATACACTATGAGTATTTTATTATGCTAATGATATACTAATTTATAATAGATTTATAATAAGTTAGTAAATGCAAATATTTGCAAATATTAGTCTGCTAATTTATTTATACTAATTTTATATCAATGCAAATTTTTATTACATTATTTTATTATAGTTTCAAAGGTGTTATATTCTGAATTTATAATAGCATGCAATACCCAATTCTTGCTCATTGTCTGCTATTTAAGTACTTCAACTTGATTTTGATGTATCTGTTCCTAACACAATAATTCTTACATATTGGGCCTACATTGTTAAAAATTTTAATAAAATGTTTTTTCAGTCATTTTGAAATATTTCTTATATTTATGACTTGTTCTATTTATAGAACTGTGATGGAAAACAATAGAACAATGAAATTACTCCAAAAATATTGTTAAATGAAATTTGAACTACTTGGAAGAGAGGCTACATTGTTCATGGCTCCAGGTTCTTAGATTTATATGCACCACACTCTCGTGCTTGAAATAAATTCTCTGTCATCTTTGCCGCTACTCTATTGTAAGCACACTGCACCAACGAGGGCCTCCCTCTCAGGAGAAAACCAAGCCAAGGATGTCATGTCCCATCTTCATGATGAAATGCAGATTTGTCATTAAATGACAAACTCTTTATTTCCAAAAGCTGAATATAAATGATGCTCTGAAAGATTTTAGCTAATGAAATTTAGGTCCCTCTTTCCCCCAAAAAGCAGAATGTAAGAATATGCTCTGGAACTAAGCCAGAGCATTTTATTTGGTTTTGAAATGCATGCTTTTTTTTTTTTTTTCTTCCAACTTCTTGATACCATAGTCTTATAAGCATTTTGTTGTCTAGAGGCTAACAGACCAATGTCAATAGCCTTGTTGAGTTCCAATGCACTCCCTGCTTGGCTCTCCCGAATGTGCCTCGTGGCTAGTGAAACGTAAGCTGTATGGGTTCTGGCTGCTCCAGCAGAGAGACTCAACCAGGGGCGGTGCCGATGTTCTGTATGCTTTGGTGAGCGCAATCATCACTGTGCAATCGTTTCCTTTCCTTCATCTTTGGAACAATTTGTACAAGAAAAAAGGACAGAGATATCCTCTTCCTATCCAATGTTTCATCAGTTTAAGCTGATTTTTCAATCTGGGATACATTTGAGAGATTTCTAGGTCTTGAGGGGTTTTTAAAGACTCATTCCTGACTCCTCACATTGTCCTGGTAGACTTCAACTTGGGGCCAGTGTCTTCATTCAGTTACCAGCAAATATCCAAATCATGGAAATCTCACTTTACTCCCTTATTGCTCCATGGCTTAGATCAACCACAGTGGACTTGGGTTGGGTTGGGTTGTGGCCTGGTCTAGAAGAACTGCATGACTGAAACTGTAATTCCATCAATACAGCTGCCTTCAACTAATCAGCAGTTCTTAAAGAGGTGGTAGCCCTATGCAAAAGGAGGTTCTATGGAGGACACTACTACATCTTCAGGAGGATGCAATAAATATAGCTATCTAGCTAAGACATACACATTTTTTTTCCTATAAGGTGCTGAGAAGCTAGACATCACATCTACCATCTTCTCATGTTGTATTTTGTTTTGTTTTGCTTTGCTCCAATGTGACTTTGGAAAATTCAAATTTAGTCCATCTCTTACATTCCTCACCCTCAAGACTTGGGGTGGAGAAGTCAGATCCATGGTTTCATGGGGATGATGCTGAAGTAGAGTAGGCTGGCCAAGGTGGTTTCCACATGCCATGGCTCCTGCATGACAATGACTACAGTAGCAGCGTCTGTCAGCCTAAGATGGTGGTCTCAGGGTGCCTGAGGGTCCATATCATGGCTATCCATTAAAGCTAGCAAGGACACAGGCAGCAGTGACCCACGTAACAGAGGATACCAATCTTTCAAGGCAAGGATGTGTGTGCTTCATTCTTGATGCCCACGCATATGAAGGAAGAAAATGAATGACATTCACAGCCTGAAGTGATTCCATTTCATCATTTTGTACACATACATTCATGATGTGCTATATGTTATATATAATTTACTAAAGCATGTTTTTAAAAATAGATTTGAGGAGCATGGAGACCCCAGAAGCGTATGTTATTGTACTGGGCTTGAGTTTCTCTTTCCCTCCCACAGGGGACCTCTGAGGGTCTATTTGAGGGCATGAATATGGAAAATTCAACTCCAACCTCCCCCCCGCCACACACACACACTCCCCGAACAGCACTGCAGAACTTGTGCTAAGCTCTCGTGGTTTTGCAAGAACAGATGCAAGAGACAAAATAAGTATAAAAGGAATTTGGGGAATGGGCCCTAAGAATCACCACATTTCCTATCACTCTCAGAAAATGCATATATTTTCAGGGGTACTGTACATCTGTGTGGCTCCAAACCACCAATTATTTTTCTAAGCAACATAATTACAGCCTTCTCCTGAAAATGCCAAACACTCAAATGAAATACAGCTTCAGAAATTTTCACTTAAGTTAATTGGTTCCAATTACTCAGACCTACTTTGGCCCCCCAAACACATGAAAGCCAAGTTCTTTTTTATCATCCTGTTCACTTTTTCCAGGGAAAGAAGAGGAAAGAAAGAAAGAGAGAAAGGAGGAAAGAAGGGGAGAGGGAGGGAAAGTGCTATACCTGAAATCTACATATTTATTGGAACTCAACCTAACCAGGATAGGGAATATAAATAAAGGAGGCAAGGAAAACATTGTCCAGCTTATACCTGCATCCCTTTGTCTGCATAGGCATAAAAGGTCACAGATGTCACTGACCTTCCTGTGGAACCACTCCAAACATAATCTGTTGGGTTTGGTTTGCTGAATGTGTCAAAGATTGTGGGCACGGATAATTTATAAGATGTTCACTTCCAATTAGCATCGCTTAAGATGTGAGCTTCTGTTTGGCACACACAGCTCAGCATACCCTGTTCTGAGAAGCCTGGGCAGGTCTGGTGGGTCAGCAAGCATCTTGCTAAGGTAACACTTGTGTACAACTCTATTTTGACATAGATTCTTATTTCAGATTAGCAATCTTGTGCACGACATGATAAAAGACATATAAGGTATATTGTCAAAGGACTGTCCTGGGAGCAATGCACACATGCCCAGAGACTTTTCAGCTATTGGTACATAGTTTTCTGATACCCACTTGGAGAATGGACTGATCCCATTTAGGACCTGTGTATGCTTGGGTGGAAACCCCATTCTATAACTTGATGGAGACTCACAAATACTTTCTTCTAATTCCAAGATCTGACATAATAGGACTTGCTTCTGGGGAAAGCAGGTGAGTTTGTCCATTTTTACCAAATCTGATTAATCAAATTGAATTAACCCTTTTGCTGAGGTTAAGGAAACTTGAATCAGAAGGTGGATGGAGAAGGAGGCCTTTTAACTAAGATACCTAAATGGGCTCCATACCTCAGGGAGACATGAAAATATACCTCATATGTCTTTTATCATGTCATGCACAGGATTGTTAATCTGAAATAAGACATGATCTCAGCAGAGTAGGCTGGTGCTTTGAGCCTGCTGACTGTCCCCAGTGAGCAGAGCAAGAGACATTCTGCACAGGGAGGTGGGGGAGGAAACTAGGCTAGCACTCTAGTCTCTCCTGAAGTTATTCAAAGCCTGATTTTGTTATTTAGTCTAAAACATGGTGGATTCCCACAATCATGACATTCCATTGAAATCACAGCAGGACACTTCAACACAGAAGAGAAATGACTCAGGGATGATCTACACTGTCGATTAGTTGACCTGCTGCTCCATGTTCCCAGGAGGCCTCCTTCTCAGTCAATGCTATTTGCAAGGCAACCATAAAGACCTAAAGTTATGATTCTCTTGCTTGAAGTTTAGTGTCAGTGCAATGAACTGACAAGCTCAGTCTGTTTTTTAGTTGCCAACAGTCACCGTCATGAAACTCCCCTTCATCTGGCATTGGCTGAGAGCCCCACCAACTGAATCAGACAAGGTTTGAGGCAGGAAAGCTGGTGCCCCTTCCCCCCCTCGAAGTGGCTGTTCCTTAGCTGCTCCTTAGCCGCGCTGTGTTTGTTGACGCTTGCAGGCAGTTAGCTTGCTAAGCCTGCCCACATCAGGAGGGTGCTTCATTTCCTTTCTGAATGTCAAGTTTGTACTCAGGAGGTCAAGAATGGGGCAGATCTTTGCAGATGTGAGGAAGGAAGGGCTAAAAAGGAGTTGACTGCAGTCACAGAACATTCTGTCAGGACACAGAGGAGCGCCCGAGATTCAGAGCACACAGTGTCAGCAAGCCATGGGGATCTTTTCTTCTGGACTCCAGAGATGGTGAAAACAGGCCTGGCCAAGTGATAGGATTTGGAGACATCACACATCACTGAATGGAAGAAGCTTAAAACCAAAGGTTGAGAGAGGAGGCACCCAGAGAAGCCTGAGACATGTTTTTCCCTATGCTGGAAGCTGTGTCCTTCAGTGACCTTGAGATAAAGAGGAGAAATGCAAAGTGAAGCATTTCTACTCGGTTAAAGGAATACGTTTATTTATGAAGCCTCCACCTCCTTCAATCTTTGGTAGGAAAAATGTGCCAAACACCAGATACATGATTTTACTCCTGATCCACCAAAAAGGAAAGGGAAAAATGCAACTGAGAGCTAAAGGAAGGGTTTCCACAGAACAGAACAATTTCATCGGTGGGAAAATGTAGTAACAAGATTTGGATTAGGTTTACAACAGGAGCAGAGCTTTTTCTTTATTGATTATTTTCAGTCTTTTTCAAAAGAATTTTCCTGGGACTTCAGAAAAACAAAACAAAACAAAAAAACAATGAAAAGACATTATTTATTCTCTGAGGGGTGGGGATAGCTCTTCTTCTAAATTAAAAAAATGTACAATAAAATTCATCATTACTTAATATAGAAAATATTTTGTAGGTGTCTACCTAAAAAAAAATACAAAGTCTTTCAAAAATATTTTTCCTGTAATGTTTTGAGCCATCTCCCTCATTCATTATGTAGCTAAATGCCTCTAAATATTTTTAGCTTTCAATCTGAAGCACAAGAGATTTAAGTGTACCAGCATTGAAATAAAGTCATTCCTTGGTGTTCCTGGGGAATTGGTTCCAAGACCCCTGTGGATATCACAATTTGAGGATGCTCAAGTCCCCTATATAAAATGACACAGTATTTGCATAAACCTACCCATATCCTCTCTAGACTTTAAATCATCTCTAGATTCCTTATAATACCTAAGAAAATGTAAATTCTATGTAAATTGTGGTTATACTGTATTGTTTAGGGGATCATGACAAGGAAATGAGTCTGTATATGTTCGGTACAGATGCAATTTTTTTTTTTTTTTTTTTTTTTTTTTGTAGAAGTATTCTCAATCTATTGGTTGAATCCACAAATTTGGAATGGGTAGTTACTGAGGGCCGACTATATCCTTGGTACAGTCTGACCGAATGGATACTAGTACAAGTACTGATGAATGAATAAAGTGGTGCTCCCTGTGGCTCCTCAGTGTCCTCCCCCAGGGGGTCAGCAAGGCCAACAATTCATTCACGGAACAAATACAGCTACTATCAAGGACATATAGGCATACAAGTCATGGATTTTGTTCTTAGGGAACAATTAGTTCAGTCAGTGAAATCAGACCAACGCGCACAAAAATACTGATAATGCTAGAATTTTCCACACTTTACCAGCCACAGGCAAGTCAAATCATTATTGACTTTGTTATGTGGCACCAGGCTGGTCTAGCAGAGATAGCACCTAGGACAATCAAACACAGAAAAGTGGCAAGCACAGAATGACAATCCTGGGAGGACCCTTGGACATGGATCATCTACATCCTCAGTTAGGTGTGCCTGAGCCCGAGAAGATCACAGGCAAGATCAAGGCTGCAGAGCTTCTAGGTAATGCAGCTGGGCTCAAGCCCACATTTCCTGATTCCAATTCCAGAGCTCCCATTCATGTTTATAGTTAAAAGTATTTTCTTCTCAGCTTCCCCTACATGCTAGCAGAGCCCTGGGATGTGTGATAGAAGATACACTTTCTGTTCCCAGGTTTGCCTCTGACTAGCCATGAGCATTTGGGCAAGTCTCTCTCTCTCTCTCTCTCTCTCTCTCTCTCTCTCTCTCACACACACACACACACACACACAGTCTCTGGATTTCAGATTCCTCATCTGTAAAGTGAGGTAATTAGACTTTTCCATTGCTCTCGACATTTCACCAAAGTTGCTGTCTGAGCAGAACAGAGAGGGTGTTAACTCTTGTTGGTGTTTGGAGGTATGAATCCCTGCAAGCAAGAAATGCCCTCAAAGTGTCAAAAATCATCTGTCTTAATAATTTTTATGACTTCTGCTTTAATGATATATTAATATAATATGATCATCAATTAATATAATGTTGATAATACGTCTGTACCTGTTTTATTGTGAAAATAATATCTTACCATCAGTGAATAATAATATCTTACCATCAGTCTTGCTAGGGCAGGCTCGTTTATCCTGGGGTCAAGGATTAGGTTTCCTGATTATGCCCCCTCCTCACTGATTCCATGTTCTATGTCTGTGTTTCTGTTTTACCACACCTTCCTATTCCCGGTTCCCAGATTATAAGTCCTTCTCCTACCACAGTGTTCAGTGGATCTCAAAAATGTGTGGCTGTTTGAAGAGGGGGAGGAAGGGAGAGAGTGCCTGAAGGGAAAATGAGCACCGTAAGTAGAGTCTAGAAAAGGACATAGACATTCAGCAGATGGAAACAGGAAGGATGCTCTTCTAGAAAGTTCTAGGGAGTGGCTCAGCAACAGGGCCTCTGTCTAAAGGAGATCTGCTTTGGTATCTGGCCAAATTTTGATCCTTTGTCTTAAATCTTTTGTGGAAAGTGATGGGCTATGAATAAATATTTGGATTTAGAAGGAATTAGTTTAAACATCTCTGAAAAATCCAACATTACCTCTTATTCAGATGCAAATCTTTTGAGTACCTAAGAGTGTTTTTTTCTCTCTAGAGTCAACACCAAAGCCAATGTCTAGCATTGTTGTACCTCGCTTATTGCTCTGCTATGGCTCCCCTCACCTTCGGGAACTGTGGGGTGACTTGGAGTAGAAAGGATAAAGCTGGGGGTGCAAAGAAGGATGATTCTCACCCAGTCCCTGGGCAGTTATCAGCTAAGACAGGGAGGTCAGCCAAATTCCTCATCTGCTTCAGCAGCAAAGGAGTCCTCCCCAGTGACTTTTCCAGATGGAAAAGTACTCTGAGCTTCTGACCATTTCCCAGAGGATGAAGTGAATTTGATGAGGGGAGACTTTTGCTCTTCGAAGCAACTGAGCCCTCATGAATCAAGCTGTTTGTGGGCATCTTCAAGCAGTTTGCACATTGTTGGCACATGGTAGCGACTTCTCAGATCCACAAATCAGTACTAATTCTCCACCAAAGAAGAGTTGGCAAGTGGCTTATGCAAAAGGATATCCCATTATAGCCTAGTATCTTGGTTCAGGTTTAGTTTTCAATCCTATATTTAGAGAAAAACAGAGTTAGATTAGCCTAGAAGATTATAGAATCTCGTCTAACCAAAGGGTTTTCATATGCTGGCTGCATGTTAGAATCCCCTGGCAAGCTTTTGAAAATGACTAATGTCTGGGCCCCACACCATTTCTTTTTTCATTCCCCAGGTGATTCTGATGCATGGGGGTGGGGCTGAATGACTTGATCGCAGGCAGGTGGAATGACTTTCCCAGGATCTCACCAGGCTGGTGTGGAACTGGGAGGAGAGTCCAGGTCTATGCTCTTTCCCACACACCACATCAACTCTCCCTTAGCCCTGTGGCCCGTGGGATAACTTGCACTTTTCCACTGGGAAAAGGGAGCAGTAGTTGACCCACTAACCCCCAGTGCTTCAGCACCATGGGAATTTTCCTGGTCCTATTTGTGGAAGTGGTCCAACCTTGGATGTTTTTCCAGGGAAGGACATTATGAACAGGGTCCCTTTGGTAACTGCCTATAAGCATTATTTGTGAGGCATGGGAAGAGTCTAGCTCCAAAATATCCCATTTGCCTTCAGCTACTTATACATAGAGGGTTAAGAGATACTAGTTATTGGAATATAAATGAAGCTGTACGTCATTCCTTTTTTCCCCATTGGGCTAAGTGAAAGATTAAGTTTTAGGGCCTAGTACAGGGCTTGGCCTTAATAGTCCCACAATACTTACATGGTAGTTCTTCTTTGTGTATTGAAATGAAAGCACTGAGGCCCATGTTTTCCTATCAGCACAGACTAAACCCTCTGAGGGAAATGAGGCCTCTAGAGGTCGACGTGAGTTTCTCTGGGAATGTGTCACATATTGAATGGTTTATTAAGGATTTGTGCCTTGTCATAAACTAACTTGTCAGTTCCTTTAAAAATTGAAAAAAAAAAAAAAAAAGTAAAGATTTTGAGTCTCTGTTTGGTGTTCAAATCCTGATCTGACCCTTTTTGACAGAAAAGTTTATTTCACTTGCAAGAGGCCCACATTCCGAAGAAAAGGAGAAAAGAAAGGATAAATGAGAGGAAGGCAAAAGGAGAGGAAGGATAAGGAAAATAAGAGAAAAGAGGAGGAAGCAAAGAATGGGGGAAAGAGGGAGATTCAGAGGCAGTGGAGAGATGGAGGAGTTGGATGGTGGGTGACTGGGCTGGCAAGGCTAAGTCACCAAAGGTCCCAGGACAGGTGGGGCTGCTCTCTAAAGCACATTTTCTCTGATCCATGATCCCAGCAGAAGACCAAGACCTGCTGCAATAAGGAGAAAGTTTGAAATAGGGGCAAATAAAAGGAGGAAGGGTCCAAGTGAGACTTCCTACAGAAAAAGGGCAGAGCAAGAATGGAATGTGTTCCTGAGAAATTCAGTGACAAGAAAGACATGGGAAGAAAAGGCAAATGTCGGGTGAGCGGAAGCTCTGAATGGCTTCCCTGTAGGACCAAATTAAAGAGTGTTGTAGGTGTCAAAGGCTTGAAATGGAGGACTTCCCACCAGAAGGATGTACGCCTTTGAAGTGTCCCTCCCCAAAAAGGTATGTCGTGGACTATAGCTTTTGTAGAAAGGAGAAGGAAAAACTGGTCAAAGTGAATCAAAGGAAGTGATAAATCTGCCTGTGACCCTTGCCTGAAACAAAGCACATGTAGCTTAATTAATGCATTTAGCTACCTGACCAAAGGAGCTTCAGACTTAAGCCCACCTTAGGGGCTCGTCTAATTCAGGAGTTCTTTGAAGATGAAAAGCACTTTTAAGTCCTGACTCTGACGATGACCATGAACACTGTGAACTCCGCAGGGGAAGAAATAAAAACATATATTAAATGTGTTATAATACATATGAGTGTCTTTTTGAAGGCAGTGTCCTCTAAACACAGATAGACATGTGTAAGGAAATGAAGAGAAGTAAGAAGGACCAGAGGGTGGTGGGGAGGGATAGGCAGGACCAACGGATGGTTCTTTACTGCCGAACACTGGGTGGGATGGGAAAGACACCTTGAGGTAGGAGGAGGTGGGCATGGGGAGAGACTGGAAGTGCAGAAGGTGAAATGTCGTGTAAGCCTGTGAGAAGAGCAAATCACAGCTGCTCTGAGATGGGACCACTTGAAGAGAAGGGAGCCCATCCTGCTGAAGCACAATCCATTAATTTTGTAGAGAAGGGACATTACTCACATTTAAAGGTATCAAGCACCAAGTCTTTATTATTGACCACTCAGAACAATGAAAGAAGATGTGACTGAGCAGTTCTAGAAAGACAGAATGCCACTGGTACACCCACACACACTCTCCATGTCTTTGTCTCTTGGGTTTCTGTTTCCACCATGTCTCTGACTCTGGCCAAAGTTAGCTGAACGGCTAGCTGAAAGGTCGTAGCCAAAGATGGGAGTTGGGGGTGGACAAAAAATGGCATCCCAAATGAAACAACTGTGGAAACCTGTTTACAGGGATCCGTGGGTGTTTCTTCCTTTTTCTCTTAGGGAGATTTCTAAGGTGACAGTAAGACCATTCAAAGAGTTAGAAAATTATGACCAAACAGCTGGATAAAAGGCAGGGACTGCATTCTTTCAGTTCAGAGAAATCCTTCTTTCAACTCATTGATTCAAGAACATACAGGTGTTTCTCAGGTTTACTTAGAGAGTTGACAGAAGGAGCCAACAAGAGGCCATGTGGCATGACAGAAAGGACACGGAAGTGGGAGCCCAAAGCTACAGCTACTTTTATTCCCTCTTCCTGGGATATTCAGCTGTGGCTTGTCACTAGACTCTGGGTTTCCATTTTCTTAACTTTGTTCTAAACATTCATTTTTCTAATTCTTCCTATCAAAACTTTCTAGTGAAAATTTGGAGTTTGGACATTTTCATTTCCTCATGATAACTAGTTCAAAAAACTGCTTTCCTTTTTTAGCTTATGAGTCCAGCAAAAGCAGAATTGGTTGTAATTAAGCTTTGTTATGGTTTAGATATGAGGTGCTCCCCAAAAGCTCATGTATGAGACAATGCAAGAACATTCAGAGGTGAAATGTTTACATTTTAAGAGTTGTAAGCTAATCAGTGGATTAATCCACTGATATGGTTTAATTGGTAACTGTCTGCAGGTAGAGTGGCTGGAGGAGGTTACTGGGAATGTGTCTTTGGAGTATACATCTTGTCCCAGGTGAGTGGAACATGCTTTCTCTGCTTCCTGGTGCCATGTCTTGAGCTGCTTTCCTCTGCCACACCCATCTACCATGATGTCCCGCCTCACCTTGTGCCCAGAGGGATGAAGTTGGCCAACCATGGACTGAACCTTTAACACTGTGAGCCAAAATAAGCTTTCATCTTCTACCTTGTTCTTGTCAGGTCTTTTCATCACAGCAATGCACAACTGACTAAAATAATCTTACTTTTGGTAATTTCCTGGTTCTAAGCAACCCCAAAATAGTCTCCTTGAAGAATGTTTCATGGCAACCTCCTATTAGGTCCTACTAAAGTAAAGGGAAGGGACCACTCCTCAAGGCCTCTAGGCCACTTCTTCCTGAGTTTCTGGGACACACAGCACATCCACTGGGAAGACAGAGTGGGGCATAAGGTGGTGGAGCTAAGACTGGCTGCCAGTCTAGGCCCTTCTGCATAACCAGATGCGTGTCAGGGGCAGATGTTTTGTGCTTCTTGAGCTTCTGAGTTTTCTCATCTATGAAACAGGAATAATAGTTGTGTTTTGTAGAGTTGTGACCATTAAATAAATCATAGAAAACTCTTAGCTCAGTATCCGATAAGAGTAAAAACAATGCATGTAAACTATTATTATAATGTCACTGTTATATACAATTATATACAATGTCACTGATATAATACAATTACACAGTCCTTATTACATAATGAGTAGCCTCAAATTAAATTGGGCTCTCTGCTCTGATTGTTTATAATACAGATATTTTTTTCCCTTTCCTCTCTGATTCTTATTGTGGGTAGTTTTTCCTTTTAAAATCTAACGAGCTAAATGTTGTTGAAAAAGAAAACAGTTAATTCAGGAAAAAATATTTTCTATTTTTTAACACTTTAATTCATTCCACCTACTTTTCTATTGGGGTCTTCAGGGTTAATTAGGAGCAGCTTTGTACTTGCAGAGTTGGTTAATCACTATGTAGACTCTTGGAAGAAAGCTACTCAAATGCTTTTCATCTTAGCATCCAATTCCCAGGAAACCTGGAAAAAAACCATTTTACTTGTCTAAGGCCACCTACAGTATTAGGTAATTATTAAAGCTGATTGCATATCAGAGCCTAAATATAGTGCTATAGAACTGCACTTCACTCATGCACCCCTCACGGCAAATGAATCAGAGATACCGCCATGTACTTTTTGAAGAGTAAATCTTTGTGCTAATTAATTATATCAATATCAACATGTTGATATTGATATAATTAGCACAGTGGATGACACTGATATAATTAGCACAAATATTTACTCTTCAAAAGTAAGTGGCAGTGCATATGCATATAATAACCTTAATAATAACACTGAACAGTTATAACACCACTTTTTCTGAGGAGTTTATAAACTACATAAATAGAAAATAACTGAAACTCAAATTTCATCAAGGGCTTTGATAGCATCATTAAGCCAGGTTGAAGGCATTTATGCAGTCAGAGAAACCTCATAAATATTCCAACAGGGGCATTTCCCCTAAAATAGAAGTGAATCTCAAAGCAGCTACCAATAGTCCTGGAGTTAGGAGATCCACCAAATATGCACAGCTGTGCGTCACTTAACCACAGAGATATGCTTTGAGAATTGTGCCATTGGTTGAATTCATCATTGTGTCAACATCATGGAGTGTGCTTGCACAAGCTAAGACAACTACCACATCACTAGACGATATAATCTTCTGGCATCACCTTCGTATATGTGGTCTATGTTTGACCAAAATGTTGTTACATGGTGCATGACTGTAACTGGATTGAAATTGAATAGGGCTCTTTTCTTTCTTTATTGGGATTCATGTTCAGCTCATCTAAAACCACAATCATTTGGTTTTAAAACAAAACATATTTTGGACGAAAGCAGGGCTGTTGGGGAAGAAGACAGCAGGTATCCATGCGGGTCACCTTGTCCCCCGCAACGTTGATAAAGAAGGGCCATGGCCCACTAATTCTACCTGAAGGTCATCTCACAATTGACAATGCAGATTCCACACCTTGTCGCATAATTATGACAGAAAGAGAGGGCTTGGGGAAAATGCATGTGGTACCATGACAGGAGAAGGTGGCATGGTGCCTAATGGTTCTTTTGGCACTCTGCTGCTGGGAGCCGACGAGAACCAACTTCCCCACTGTGTTTGTGATGGGAGATATTAATCTCAACCAATTTCTAATTTCTTTATTTCTGAGTATGGGCTAATAGAATTTCACAATTTCATACCATAACAACCATATCGACAGCCACCACGGTTTTGAAGCCATGGTAGCACAAATACACAGAAACACGTATGTGCACATATGCACACACAAATACACAAACAACGTATGCAAAATGCAACACAACTGTGAGTTCAAATGAACCTACTAATACATATGGAAATACAGGCCAAGAGATTTTAAAATATTTTGCATTGTACAAAATACCAACCTACTGGCAAACATCTGAAAAGTAAGCATGGTTTTATGGACTGACAGAAAGGAACATTAGTTATTTTCACCCTCTTTTCCTCTGAGCACCGACACCTATAATGGAGCTTCCCAGATGTTCTGCTTCTTAGGGCCTCTTTGGAGGAGAAGATTGCACAGCAGGAGGCAACATCTGGGGGAAATAGGAGAGATTGTGAGAGAGCCTTAAAATATTGGTGTGTGCCTGGTTGTGATTCTTGGATATGTTTTCAGAGATTTTTTTTTTTTAACAGGCAGCTTCCATTGTAGATTATCATTTATAATTTCTGGGTTCAATAAGCAGAAGAGTATGTCAATATTTCTTCTTGAGGTTTTAATCTTTGAATTTTCAATTTTCCATAGAAAAGAGATTTTTCTTGCATTGTGCAGGTTTAGAATTCCAGCTGCAAATTGACCTTCCTCCTTCCCTCAGACCATATTGTTTGGCAACTTAATACATAAAATGACTTTGATACTTTGATAAAGGACTTCATTGTTACTCTAGTGAGCAAAATTTGAAAGTCTTAGCATCTCAGGAACATCATCATTCAGAGGGTGCTTGGTTTGGGGAGGTGGGTTCAATTCTGATGCTTGTGATTGTCTGATTTCATTTTGACATCATAATTGAGACTAATCTCCACCTATTTTTCCCCTTACAATTTTGCTTGCAAGTTTCATCTTCCACTGCAATTTGGACGTAATGGCGTCAGAGTGGGCGCGTTCTCAGAGACACACACTGGAATCATTTTGCATTGTAGCCTCAGTTCATGATGTTTGCCTAAGCAGGTATCCAAAAGCACACACTGAAATCATTTTGCCAGCATAATCTTGCCTTTTAATAGCTTCCTAACAGGGTATCCAAAGAAACACTCTGGAAACATTTTGCCCTCCTAATTTCATGTTGTAATGACATCAAAATGTCATAAAGCAATTACCATCCCAAGCACAAAATGATCTTTAGAAGTTACTTTCTCCATAGGCTCATTAACTTCTTTCTAGCTTTAATATCTTGATTGTTTAAAAAAAAAGTTTGAAACTAATTGAGACATTTCATTTAAAACTGAATACCATTTATTTAGATCTCTCTCTCTCTCTCTCTCTCTCTGTTAAATTGCAATAGGCTGACCGAATCCTAGATTTATAAATACACACAGACCTCTAACCTTCCCAGTTAAAATTCTAAGTGTAATTGATCTGGTGTAAAGCAAAAGTCAGAGCAGTCCAATCCGATATTGGATTGCTTTGGGGACAAAGGAAACAGTAGACAGTGGTGGTGTCCTCAATAGCAGGCACATCCCAAAGTTTCTGCAGTGCCTGAAACTCATGAGTGCGAGTACACATTATGCAGCCTGGAAGAAATGTAAAATGCTGATCTGGAGAAGTTCTATATGTCAACACAATCATCTGATTCCAAGCACCTCCATTTCTAGTGATTAAAATCTGCCACATGTTTCTCCAAATGAAAATAATTTAAATCAAATGAACAGACAATGATGAATTGGGTTCCTTGGGTTCCTTCATTCTGTAGTACAGTCTGTGGTTTACAATTGTACCCTCCCAAACCCATCTACAGGGAGAGTTCAAGTTCGTGTCTGGGCCTTCGAAAATAAATAAAGAATGGCAACCAACTTCAACCACTTTTTCTGGCATAAACATAGAAGCCAATTTGCTTTCCCCCGTATATTAGGTAATATTTATAACATAACCTTTAACTCTCTGTAGACAGTCTTATTTGGATAATGGAAGGGTGGGATATGAGCTCAACTAATTTGCACAGAACAATGCCAAGAATGTCAGGGCCCCTCTACTCCCGTCAAGAGATAAGATGTCCTCTGGCTTTTTCTATAGATTCTCTGTTGGTCACTCATAACGCAGCTGTGTTCTTGCCAGATATGTTCTTTTTCTGTTTTAAGCTCACTCAAAGGTGACCTAGACAGATACTAGCAACAACTCCATCATTTGCTGATGGCAAAGAGGCAGAATGATTGGTTCAGATGTCTGAAACCAAAGCTAAAACTGGGAGGAGCTATTTGGTTAATAATAAATAACAAGAAAGATATATGAATAAAAATAAGCATCTTAATGATTTACCATTGCTGTGAAACCAATAGGCTGGTGATCCAATCCGATATTCGCAAATTTGTATAATCCTCAGGGTAAAACAATTTAATGGGCTGTCTCTTTTATAGTTACAAAAGGCCTTTCATGTGATCAATTATACATAAGAGTACAATAAATGTAACTTTCTTCATACTAATCACATCTAACTTAAATTCTCTTGTTGGTCTTTGGAGTGTATGTAGCATTCCCAATAAAGTTTTTTAGTTCCGATTCTTACCAAAAGTTAATCTGCCCAGAACTTCCAAATAAATCTTCAGTATGAGGACCTTTTTTTTTTTCCCTCACACTAAATAAAACTGTTCAAACAATACAGTTGGTTAGGAAACTGCCACCTCCTCCTGTTCAGGCCCCTTCCTCCACACAACAATCCCGCTGGTTCAGCCAGCCAGTAGCCAGTGGGGGGTGGGTTTGATTGTTTTTCTTCTGTTTGGTTTTGTTTGTATTTTGTTGAAAAGGCAGCCTAACACTGTGTTAACACCATCACCTGAGGCTAACAAAACTTGGCTAAGAGATGGAGATTTCTAGTCCTCACTCCAGTGACAAGTCCCAGGAGGCCCTCAGACCCTCCCAGATTCCTATAAACTCAAAATTCCCATCTGTTTTATTATATGTTTAATTGGTTTGCTTCTCTATAGAACAGGAAAGTAAAATGAAACCCCTCATCATGTGCCACTTAAGTTAGGAGCAAAGGTCACATGGACACTAAAAGTCAGTGTGAAAAATAAGAAAAGACTAAATTCCCCAAATTGCCTTAACCAATCAATTGATGCCTGACATTGAGTTAGTGGATTCAATAAATATTTGTTTTAGCCTCTGTTAAGTCCCAAAACTGTTCTAGAAGTAATAGGTGCTGTCACACGCAAAAATGAAGTCTGTGTTTGTTTCAAAAATTGGAATAAAATTTAAGGCAATCCCCTTTTCCTATACCACATATATATAAACTCGTTTCAAGGTATCAAGCAAACCAGCACTGAAGAAAACAAAAGCAGTGGACACTTTTCTACAAGCTTCTAAAAAATGGGAAATTTTCATGAAAAGAGATTTCTTTAGGTCCCAGTTGGGGAATTACTTAGTCCCTTGAGGATCAATCTGGGGGCTGAATATTCTGAGAAGGTTACACGTACGTGAAAAATTTAGGAAAATCCAGGCTTAACCACTGAAATAAAAGGTGAGAGAGGGTATGTGTTTGCATGTGGTTTGCCCAGGAGTACCTGAAGAAAACATTCTGAAGACACACTTGTTGCTGCCTGCTCCATGATTTTGGCCTTCCAACTGTAGTTTGCTACAGAAATCAGGCTGCCAGCACAGTACAGCAAATTGGAAAAATGAACTGGAACATCATAATCTGCTTTAGCTATAGCAAAGAAAAAGACATCTGGTAGACCACTTGGAAGCCAGCCAATGATGAAGACTTCAATTAAAATAAAGAACATGTCCTCAGGAGAGCATATCTGAGCTCAAGAAGTTATAAGTCCAGTGTGCTACTTGAAAGCCAACTACTAGAAAAAGTCATTTTCAAATAAAGGAAGACAGAGCAAGAAAGCCTTGAATTCATTCAAAAAACCTCTTCCTGAATGTACTGTTGGAATTAATGATTTAGTAGGAGGTGCCACTACTCAGGGCTGGAATTAGGCTATCACACAAGAAAAGGAGCTGTAGGTCTGCCTGTAATGTTTCTGAAGAAACTCCAATGTTAGCACAATATTGTTGGGGTGTCAGAGTGCAGCACAGTTGGACTCTAGTTGCAACTCTGCCATTTTTTCACTTGTGAGCCTCAAACAAGAGACTCCACCTTTGTGAGCTTTGGTTTTCCTGCCTCAAAAATGAAGACACTAAAGCCTACTTTATAAAAATACTCGGACTAATACATGCAATATTCTATGGAAAGACACTTCATCCAGTTACACAAAGTATGCTTACAACAATGTTAATTAAACAGCATAAACCAGAGAAGAAAAAGTCACCTTTGCTAAGAATCAGGTATTAATTTTCATAGTTGCAATCTGATATAAACAGCATCTGTGAAATAAACACCCTGAACTTATAAGATAATGTTGTATTTTCCTGAAAGAAGAATCATGTGACTATCAAAGAGATAAAATATTTTTTTCATAGAATCCTAGAAACAGTCTCAAATATTCAACATAGAAACAGCTAGACACCAAAACATCCAATCTCCACTCAAGTAAAGTAATAAAGGGTCAGTGGTTGCAAGTGTAAGTAATGAGCCTTCTGTAAACTCAAGTTGCACAGATATTCTCTATAGACATGCAATCTACTTACTAGTTTCTTGGTGTATCAGTTACAGAATGTTTTATTAGTTAGTATTCTTGACAGCAAATTTCTAACAAGATCATTCCTACATTGTAATGATTCCAAGAAATGCTAAATACCCATGCAATCATATACCTGGGTGAACTCAAGAGACCTAGCATGGATTTTGCTCCTAACCCTTTTTAAATTTTTAAAATTGTATTTTAATTGACATAAATATTGTATCTATTTATTATGTACAACATGTTTTGCCAAAAAATACACACACACATTATGGAATGGCTAACTCTAGCAAATTATTGTAAATATTGCATCACAAATTTATCATTTTCTGTGGTAGAAACCCTTAATGTCTACTTTCTAAGTAATTTTAAAAAAATATAACAGTGTTATTAGCTATAGTCACCATATCATATATAAGGGCTCTTATTCCTTTTGACTGAATTTTCATGTGCTTTGAACATCTCCTCTCCAACTCCCAATAATCACAATTCTATTCTCTGCTTCTATGGGTTCACCTTTTTTACATTTCACATGTAAGTGAGATCATGCACTATTTGTATTTTTGTGCCTGGCTGATTTCACTCGACATAATATCATCCAGGTTCATCCATATTGTTGCAAATGACAGGAATTCCCTCTTTTTAAAAAATGGAATGGTTTTCCATTGCTTATATATACCACATTTTCTTTATCCATTGTGAATAATTTCTTTATAATAATTTCTTTATAATAATTTCTTTAGTCATGCATGCATTGATACTTAGGTTGATGCCAGTGTTGGCTATTGTAAGTAGTGCTTCAGTGAACATGGGAGTGAAAATATCTCTTCAACATATTGGTTTAATTTCCTCTGAACCTAGTAGCAGAATGGCTGGATCATAAATAGTTCCACTTTCAGTTCTTTTTTTCTTTTAGGAACCTCCACACTGTTTTCCATAATGGCTGTATTAATGCTATTCCCACCAACAGTGTTTAAGTCTTCTTTTTTCTCCACATCTTAGCCAACACTTGACTGTGGTGATATCTCATGATGGTTTTGATTTGCATTTCCCTGATTAATGATAATGAACATTTTTTCATAAATATATTGGCCTTCTTTTGAAAAATATTCCAGTCTTTTGCCCAATTTTTAATCAGGTTGTTTTCCTGCTATTAATTTGTTTGATTTATTTATATATTTTAGATATTAATCCCTCATCAGATATATGGGTTACAAATATTTTCTCCTATTCCATAGGTTATATCTTTGCTCTTTTGACTGTTTTCTTAGTATGATGTGTCCCATTTGTCTATTTTTGCTTTTGTTGCCTATGCCTTGGGGAAAACCAATGTTATGAAACTCTGACTAATGTTATGGAGGTTTTTGTCTTAGGTTGACCTCTAGAAATTTCACAATTTCAAACCTTAGATTTAATCATTTAATTATTTTGAGCTGATTTTTTGTATATGGTGCAAAGTTAGGTCTAATTTCATTTTACAGGTGGCTATTTGTTTCAACACTATTTATTGGAGACAGTATCTTTTCCCCAAAGATATTCTTGGCAGCTTTGTTGAAAATCAATTAACTGTAAATATGTAGATATATTTCTGGATTCTCTACTCTGTTCCATTGGTCTGTGAGTCTTTTTTTATACCAGTCCCATGCTGTTTTGATTATTATTGATTTGTAGTATATTTTGAAGTCAGATAATATGTTGCCTTGAGCTTTTTTCTTTTTTTTGCTTAGGATGACTTTGGTTATTGGGGTCTTTTGTGGTTCCACAAATTTTTAAGATTTTAATTTTTTTTGTGTGTGTGAAAAATGTCATTTCAATTTTGATGGGGATTGCACTGAACCTGTAGATCCCTTTTACTAGTACGAGCATCTTAACAAGATTAATTCTTCCAGTTCATGAACATGGAATATCTTTCCATTTATTTGTATCGACAATTTTTTTTCATCAAATTTTAAATGATCTTCAGTGTACAGATCTTTTTACCACCTTAGTTAAGTTTATTACAAAGTGTTAGGTTGCTAACTCTTGAAAGAGTAATTCTTGAGTGATGAATGACTTATAATTTGTTTGTTGAGACTTTCTTACTCTCTAAGCCCTGATGAAACCAAGGTTTGTTGAACCTTTCATATGGCATTATTAGGCTTTTATAAATAATCTCTGTGTATGTGTTCCCCTTCAGCAAGAGCTAGTCTGGGGTGTCTTGAAAGTGTAGATTGTGTCTTACTCCTCTTTAAATCCTCAGGTCCTACCAAAGATACTGACACACAGTATATACTAAATAATAATAATTTAAAAAATCAGTTCAATGAAAGAATTCACTAGAAACAGTGTCTTGTGGGAGTGGGAAATATAATTGGTAAAAGTAGCAGTGGGCACCCAAGAGGACTGAGGAAGGAAAAAAGATGCGACTTAACATAGGGTAGGTTAAGGACATAAGACTTACCTTCTACCTCAGAATTCAGCCTAGAAGAAATTGGTCCTTACCTTCCCAATTCCAGGAAATTGCTTTATTGGGCTGTTGACCCCAAGAAGGCTGAAGTTTGCTAGCAAACACCATCTTTCTATTGCCAAATTGATGGATGAATTCTGAAATGAAGAAAGGCAAATGATGGCTTCCAAAAAGAATGACTGGACTGCAGATTACAATAGGCAAAATCCCCCAGCCCCTGCTGACAGAGACAGCCTAACCCTCTGCAGATGTGGAGGAATAATGCTCTTGCTCTCTTGGGGGAAGTCAAAGAGATCTGAAAATCTTTAAGGCCTTGAGAAGTGTGAGTAGGTTTTCTCTGAAGCTATGGATATATAGATTCCAGGAGAAGTTGAGTCTGTGCCAGAGAATTGGGGCCTGAAACAGAAAATCTCCTTAAAAATGATGGTATAGAAGAAACCAAACCCAAATCATGAAAAAATAGCTCAGAAAAAAAAATGGAAAAAAAATAGTTTTAGGCTGGTTTTATAACTGTATTGAATACAATTTTGAAGAAGAGGAAGAGGAGAAGGAAGTCTAGGAATCTTCTTGGATAAGGTCTGTGTTAACATAGCTCTTTGTTACTTTTCTCTTTGGATTTTTTAATGGAGAGGAGCACAGGATAGACTGCATTGTCAAATAAAAATATTAGTATTTGGGCTGATTTCCTCCAAATACTCTGACATTCATTTTCCATTCAAAGGAGACACATATGAAGATTTTCCAAAAGAAGGAAAATTCAAAGAGACAATAGAGACATTGTCTGTTCCACTGTAATGGCCTTTGACAGCTAAGGATCATAACAATCCACAACCCTTCCTTGTTGGCTAACTATTGGTTCTGTATCCTGGGAATGGGCAGGAATGTCAGGAGGAAGAAGGATTAGGATTTTCCAAGTTATCTCATTGTCAAACCACTTGGGAGAATTCAATGGAAGTGAGAATATCTACAGATGCTTCACCTAACACACAAGGAAATCATCTTTGGAAAACCTCAAGAGGGCATAAGAAATTTTTCACCAATGAACTTGCCTCTTCCATGCACATGTCCTTCACTGTTTTGTCTTAGGACTGTAGCATAATCCTGCAGCACAGGATAATGGAAAGGAGGCACACAGTCCTGGGATCTAGTCCTGACTTTGCCCTTCAATATTTGTCCCACCCTACACATACTGGTTACCTTCTCCAAGATTACCCAAGATTCTTTTCTTTAATTTTTAAATTTGTTTTAATTAGTTATAAATGACAGTAGAATGCATTTATGCACTTTGATATATTATACATAGATGGGATATAATTTCTCATTTTTCTGAGTGTATGGGTTGCAGAATCATATTGGTCATCCAAGATTCTTGAAG
The DNA here is from genome assembly GCA_025594165.1 of Tamias sibiricus. Classification (NCBI taxonomy): domain Eukaryota; kingdom Metazoa; phylum Chordata; class Mammalia; order Rodentia; family Sciuridae; genus Tamias; species Tamias sibiricus. The sequence continues at coordinate 57,532,149 of CM046671.1, read as the reverse complement.
AATAAAGATTGTGTTCCTTCTCTTCAGGGTTACCTGGAGGACTGAATGAGCAAAACTATGCAAAACATGGTACGTGGTGAACACAATAAATGATAGTATCGTTGATGTTCTTGTTTCAGAGCAGAACCACTCATCTAATTGGACTGCGTTAATCAGCTCTGCGAACTGTACCAAAATACATGATAAGAACAACTTAGAAGAAAAAAGGTTTATTTTGCCTCAGAGTTTGAGAGGTTCAGTCCTTGGTGGGCTGATTCCACTGCGCTGGATATTCATATACAAACCATATCATGGGTCTCTAAGACCTAGTCTCTTGATTCCATATATTTCCCCCTCTCCATAGTAGCGTGGTCAATATTATGTAGCAGAGGTTACCTAGCACATGATGCCTGATCCCATGTTGTTTTCTAAAATATATATTAAGAAGTTGATGAGGGGTTGGGGTTGTAGCTCAGTGGTAGAGTGTTCGCCTAGCACATATTAGGCACTGGGTTCGATCCTCAGCACAACATAAATCAATAAGGTAAAGGTATTGTGTTCATCTACAACTAAAAAAATATTTTAAAAAAGAAGTTGGTGAGCTCCCAAACTATTAGCTAAGTGTGGCAGAACTGTAAAATCCATAATGAAATCCTGTTACTTTTAATAGCTTAGTAAAGAGGTAAATATACTGCTATGAACCTTAAATAAATCATTATGACTTAAATGAGTTATTATTCTTGAGCACTTGTTATGTGACATTCTAATGTGTTAGACTTAACAACAATTATAAATAGTAATAGCTAATATTCTTTTAAGTGCTTAAAATCTGCCCAGCACTCTGCTATATGTTTTTACTTGTGTTTATCTCATTTGGTCTTTGCCCTTGTATTGGAAGTTGAGGTTCAGAGAGGGGAATGAATCTATCTACATGCCTCCTAAGTGACAGAGCTGGGATTTCAATTTAGGTCTAACTCCAAAGGCTGTGCCTTCAACCGCGATACCTTACTGCTTCTGGGAGAGGACAGTTCTCAGGCAAGATTATGGCAGAATGTGGGATGTTCCTAGAGCTGTAAAATAACCCTACAAACAAACGGTTGTCTTCACAGAGGTACCATCTACTTGGACCTAGTCTAAATTTGGGGGCTGAGAACCCGACCTGCTCTTAATCTGCACCATTTAAAACATGCCCCTTAATGGGGAGGTGGCTGTAGTCTGAAGGTGTTTGTGCCCCGTGATCCAGTCCAGCATCAGAAACCCTGGGCTGCTGCTCGGCAAACACCTTCCCTACTTCCCAGCCACAATTAGCCAACTTCCTGCCACCCTGGAACTGCATCCAGGGGAATGGAATTTAAGGAGTCACTTCGGTAATGGCGGAGGTGCAGTCTTTCAGCATTGGGATTTCCAGGGGCTAGAGTAGATAGATTCCTTTTCTGAAAGGCCTCCCACCTCCTCGCTGAGGTCTGGCACTTCCTTACTAAAGGAAAAGGTCTCCATTCTGTGAGGTACTGGTCTTGGAAGAGAGAACTTAAATTCAAACAAAAGTGGAGAATTCCCAATGTATTTCTATATTGGAGAGTTCCACCTTGGGAAGGAGAGGGAATGTAGAAAAGAATGCACTTAGAGCAGGCTGCAGGTGTCCTAAATAAGTACACCCCATGTGACCTAGTCAGTCTCCTCCTCCATCAAATGAAGGCAATACTAATACCTCTCTCCCTCTTAGACATGTTGATGAAATGATGTAATACATGGAAAGCATTTAGAACCATGATTGTGAACTGTTGGTGCCTAATAAATGTTATTAATGGCAATAGTAGCAGTTAATTTCATTACTTTTCCCTAACCTCCCAACTTTCCCTCATCCAGAGTGATTAGGAGGGGAAGTTCATTTTCATGGGTTTTGAGAACCAAAAGGTGTCCTATGAACTGAGATAGTGGAGGAGCAATGGATTGGGAGGGTTGGGCAGGGGTGTGGATTCCATTAAGCATGGGGTACTGCTAGCCCTGGGATTTCTAAGGCACTTCTGAGGCCTCTGGGAGTCCGGGTGCCTTGTTTTTACAGAGCTTTTTGACTCAAAGCACAAAGACTTCATTATTCCCACTGAAAGCTCCTCCCCACTCAGAGGGTGGTAAAAACAAGGCCTGAAAGGCCCTTGCCAGAGCTCAAGTGTACACCACCAGCCCTCAGGCCACTTTGTCCAGGCAACATCCAGCAAGGTAACTGGCTGACAGGATCCCTTATTCTTGTCTCATTCCAGAGTCCTGAAAAAACAATCAGATGCTTAAGAGGATGTGTCACAATTCAGTGCTTTTTAGGCTCCAATAACACTGTTTCTGCAAAAGTTGCTCACTTTCAGGATGATCTTTTTACCAAACCTTGATTTCTGCAGGTTGAAGCTTTCCTATACGCATCCCAAGCTTTCCTGACACATCCCAGGCAGGCTGGAAGTCAAGTGGTGTCTCCCTTACAAATTACCCAGAATGCTAAGGCTGATGTATAATCCCATGCTTGAGCCCATGAGCCCTCTCAGGCCGGGTGATGGGGACCAGGTAGCTGTCTGTTTGCGATCACACATGGCTGTTTAGTACCAGACAGCTGCAGAGCCAGCTCCCTTTTAGAGGAGGAAAGAAAGAGCTTTGAAGGAATAAGTAGTACCGTGAGGCTGTGGAGCCTAGAATCACAGGGAGTTTTCTCTCATAAAACTAAGAAATACAGCACTATCCTCCAGAGAGGGGGCAGCACGTGACTTGTTTTCTTGCTGTGCCTTTGAGTCCGGTGAGTGCCATTTACCTTCAGTGGCTCTGTCTGGCTGACCTGTTGTTTGTGTTGTTCATCTCCAAATGGCTCCGCAGTTAACACAAGTTCACTGTGTAGATCTGGTTGACAAGCAATGCAGGACTCAAGGTGCCTGTTCCCCTCCATTCTTCCTCCTGCTGCTAATGTGCTCTCTTGTCCCTGTGTCACCACTGTGTTATCCAGCATTACTCCCTATTCACCTCACTAGCAGGACAGAGGAGGCATCTGAGAGAGGACCATTTAGGTCCCATGTGTTGCTCTGTGAGGGCAGGGTTTGGTGTAACTTGTTCACCATGGTATGCTCAGAGCCCAGAAGAGCACCTACACCAGAATAAGTGCTGAATGCAAATTTGTAAGCAAGTATGGACCCTTGAGACTCACCATCTGAATGTCCACACTACCAAAAATAAGCATGATCAAATCTCCTGTCATAAACCAGGGCCCATCTCCTATAGTAGATCAGCCTCTATATGTCAGCTTCACTTTAGTTAACTACAGGGACAGAGAGTGACTCCATCCTAACTGATACTGTTTTACTGTTGGAATACTGCATTACTTCATTATTTGCACCTTTTAAAACACACTTGAGTTAGTTACTTTATCACTAATAGGTCTCTGGGGTCTTCCTTTGATTATTACAAAAGGTTCTTCTCTGGGTATCCCAAGACTCCTCATTCCTTCACTTGGGAATCAGAGAACTTCCTGTTTCTGTTGACCTGAAGGCAATTTGTAGAAGTCTTGGGTCACACCTGTGTGTAAAAAAAAACAAGTCTGAGCTGGTTGCTGTGGTGCACGTCTATAATCCCAGTGGTTTGGGAGACTGAGGCAGGAGGATTGCAAGTTCAAGGCCAGCTGTGGCAACACAGCCAGGCCTAAAGCAACTTAGGGAGACCCTGTCTCAAAATAAACAAATAAAATTTTAAAAGGGATGTGGCTTAGTGGTTAAGTGCCACTGGGTTCAATCCATGGTACAAAAAGAAAATAAAAATCTGAAATTGGCGAGTAAAAGGACATATTCATGTTACCCAGTGTCTAGATGGGCTTCCCTAGAAGCAGACACTGTGATGAAGATTTAGGTAAAATTTAGGTCCTAGGTGCTCCCAGTGAACTTGGTAAGAGAACAAGTTAGGTAAGGGGAGGAAACCAAGCAGCAGGTGATCTGGACCAGAGTCCCACAGAACATGACTTCTCGTGATCTCTTGGGAATTCTGGAGCCTCAGCTATGCCTCAGAAATGTCCTGCTGAGCCAGGGGCTTTCACACTTCCACCCCCATCAGTCATGGTTAAGAAATACGCCAGGGAGGATGGGAACCTTTAGGCGCTTTAGTCTCTCCTAAATATAGAGAGCAGACTCCAGTAGCCCGAGTGTAGAAACCCATGAGAGAACCACAGTGGGGGGTCATGGCATCCACAGAGCAGGACCCAAGGGGGCTGCGTGAAGAACCTTCTCCCACTGCGCTTCAGGAGCTTCTGGTTCATGAGGACGATTCTCCTACTGTCTTGCAAGGCAGCTCTGCAAAAATAACAAAGGCTTTTTGACAAGGTCAGAGGCTAAGGTCTTATTTTCTAGTTATAGAAATGCTTTTAGGAGCCCTATAGGAATCATTTAGGTGGAGTGTTCTAAGGTGCCCCTGCTCAAAATTCTCCCCTACTATCTGCCTAACTCATTGCCTGAAATCCTGCGACTAAATCCTGCTTTGGCCTGGAGCATTCTCCTGTTCAAATATCTTATCTGGAGGTGCACTTCACTAACCGATCCCCAGACATCCCCCACTTCACAAGGTCTAGTTGACCAGGTTCTCTAGCCGGTCACCTTGAAGGGGAACAGGCCTCAGTCAGACAGGACACAGGAAGAGCTCAAAGGGGTGAGGGCCGGGCAGTTTCCCAGAGACGAGATGTGTGTGGAAGGCAGCTGCAGAAGTAGGGTAAAATGGAAGGGATAGGATTTGGAGGGGGCGGGGGTATTGATAAATGGAGCTTGAACTGACACTGCTAGAGAAAGAGGACAGTTTTCCAGTCTGTTGGGGGGAAACCATATCCCACATTCCTGAACCTTCCATTCATGGAGGGAATGTACAGTCTTCAAAGAAAAAACACTGGCCAAATACCTTCAGGAATTCCCTGAGGCTTCCAGATGCGGTTAGTTGCTTCTTATATGTTCTCTTCTTCCTTGTTTGTTAGTAGGAGAACACTGATTTTTTTTTTGGGGGGGGTTGTGGATGTCAACATGCCCAGTAAAATATCCTCCCCTTCTTAGACTTCCTGGCAGCCAAGGGTAAGTAGCCATTTATTTTGGTTCTGGCTACTGGGCTATAAAAGGCAGTCAGTCACCGGATGGTGCTTGGGTTAAAGCTTGTTAAAGGAGACCCACTCAATGCGCTTTTGCTCTTTGTTCTTCTCCTTCACTCCTGCCTAGAACTGGGCATGATAATAGGAGGGAGAGCAGCCGTCCTGTGCCTATGAGGACGAGAACACACTAAGGAAGATGGAGTAGAAAGGTAAAAAGACCCATGGCACTGCAGCTCTACTTCTGGAAGATTTTCAAGGGAGGACAATACTATCTATTAGGTTAAACCATCACACACACACACACACACACACACACACACACACACACACACACCTTCTAACTGCCAGAGTTAGATGGGATGGGAGAAGAAACTAGGTACTCGTGTCTCAGTTCTTTCTGGGATCCCTCCCTCTCTTCAAGAGGCCTGTGGCACACATTCTCTGTGTCTCTTTGTACCATGCTCACCGTGTGGTCGCTTCCCCACTTGAACTAGTAGTGTGTGTGTGGGCGCGCCGGGACGGGGGCGGGGGGGGGGGGGGGTGTCGGTGTAGTCGCCTGAAGCGATGGCCGCTTGGAGCAAAAAAGCCGGGGAAAGAAGTTTAGAGACGAACTGGAAACAAACAGCCCTTTATTCTGATAACTTTTTTCTCTGGCTCTAACTACACCCCAACACACCGTCCACGCTCCTCTAACCTCCAAAATGGCGCAGACCTCATCCACAATCTCTCTCAAGTCCCTCAAGATCTCCGGCCAAGTCTCACAAGATCCCTGGCCAAGTCCCGTGAGACTACGGAAGGCACCAATGCCCAAACATGTCCAAAGCCCGTAGTCAACCACAATTTAAGCCATCTCCCCAAACAGGGCTCCTACATGTCGGGACAGTTGCATCTTGAGTAAGTTCTGTTCAAAGGAAAAATATGAGGAAATCTAATATTGCCCACACCTCGGAGTACACTGTACCCCCAAAACAGCCTTTTCAGAGACAAAGCTGATCCGCTGCTCTCTGTCCACCTAAGTTCTGTGTTCATCTCCTCGTAGGTCCAAACCTTCAGAGAGGCACCTCAGGGAAAAGGACCTTGAGCCTCTCACACTCCAGAATGGCTTTGCTGATGGCCAAAGCTGGCCAGGGGCTTCGTGGACCTGTCCAGGTCTCATGCACACTACTGAGAGAAATAGTGAACGGGATACTTCTTAGCACTGGGTCTCCTTTCCTTCAGAAATGCTCGAAGCACATGGGAAGCACTCACACAAACTCTCTCATGCAACAGCTCAAGAGATCTGTCCCTTTGAGAGTCGTCACTTTACCAGCCTGTATTTTGAACCCAGCCCATTTATTGATGGATGTCCCACTAAGGGTTCCCTCACTCAGGCTATCCCTGCTACTAGATGTAAACTCCAGGAGAGCGGGGGCGTGCTCCACCATGTTGGCCCTTGTGCCCAGGGCCCGGAAGGAGTGACTAAATCAGAGTAAATGCTCCTAAACTTTTGTGGTTGTTCATACTATCTTTCATTGTCTAACACCAGTAGCGCTGTTCATTCTTAAGATCTATCATGCTTGTTCTTTTGAGTAAATTTTGCTATAGGTTTGTCAGTTGTTTTATTTTTAATTGACATATAATATTTGCACTTGTTTATGAGGTATAGTGTTATAATTTGAGGTATACAATGTGTAATGATCAAATCAGTAGTTAGCATTTCTTTCTCATCAAATAGTACCATTTCTATATACCTTCAAACTCTTCTCCAGTTATTTTGAAATGTATAATTACTAATGTAGACTATAGTTACCCAACTGTGCTACAGAATATTGGAACTACCTCCCAACTCTGACTGTCCTTTGATACATAATCCACCCTCTCACGATTCCTCTCTCTTGCTTTCTTTTTACTCTTTACCTCAGTTTTGCTTTCTGTTCCTGTGTGATCAACTTCTTTAGCTTCCACTAAATATGTGGTACTTGTTTTTTCTATGTCTGGTTTATTTCATTTAATACAATGTCTTCCTGTTCCAGTCACATTGCTTCATATGATAACATTTTATCTTTTCCAGGCTGAATATTTTTCCATTGTGTATATATACCATTTGGGCCTGCGCTCCTGTCAGTGGACATTTTGGTTGATTCCATATCTTGCATATTGTGACAGTTCTGCAATAAACATAGGAGAATTGCTATCACTTTGATATAATGTTTTCAATTTCTTTGGCTGCATGTCTAGTAGTGGGGTTACTGGATAATGTGATGAGGCTATTTTCCATTTTTTGAGGAACCTCCATACTGTTCTCCATAATGTTCATTATAATTTACATTCCTACCTACAGTGTCTGTGAATTGCCCTTTTTCCCTATCTTTGCCAGCATTTTAAAATTATATTTGTTAAACAAATGAATGAATGAAGTCACCTCCAAGAAAGCTAAATTATTTAGCCAGTCTCTAAGTGGAAACTAATTTTGGATGACTATCTCTTCTTTTTAGTCAACTCAGCACTGTTCTTTTATGACTCAATCTCTTGAAAGTACCTTCTAATGGGTTTGGTTATTTTATTTATTCTGTTTTGCTCAATCACAGATAAATTTGCATTCCATTGGACCTAAATGGTTGGCAAAGACCCACCCTTGGCTAAGACCCATATAACCATAACAAGACAGGCTGCATTTGGGCACTTGTCCACAGAGGGAAGAACACATGTATTCAATCCTTCATTCATGAGTGGACTCTTCTGCTGGAATATCATCTGTATGTTTTGATTTCCTTCTTCCTCCAGCTTTCTAGCATTTGAGGCTTCTCCCTAACTTTTCAGAAGAGTGAAGGAAAGGAGATGCGTCTGAAGGCAGTGCATGTTGCCAAGAAGAAGTGGCTCAGTTACTCTGAACTGCTCCCACACTGAGCTCTGGCTTCCACCTTCTCTTGATTCCATGCTTGGCCTTCACTTTCTCTGATGGAAGTGCTGTCCTCTCAATTATCCACATGTGCAAACTCTGTCTTTCATGACCCCATCCAAGGGCTGTTTCTTTGTAAAACTCTCTGCAGGCAGAGCTAGATGTTCTTCCATCTCTCTGCTCCCACAGGCACCAGGTTAGAAGATCTGTTAGCACTTACCACAAGTTGATGGGAACTTGTCACGGTGATTAAGCACAAAGGCTCTGGTTTCAACTCCCTGGGTTCAAATCAGGGCTCTCCCACTTACTGGCTGTGCGATCTGGGGCAAATGACTTTTTCTCTCTCTGTTTCAGTTCCTCATCTGTTAAAAGCATAGGTCATAGGTTGTTCTGATGACTCAATGAGTTGATAGATGAAAACAAATACTTAGAATAATATATGGCATGTAATCAATGATCAATAAATGTTCACTTTAAATAAAACATCATTATACTTTTACATGTTTGTCTTACCAACTAGATGGTGCTCTCCAAATGGCTTGACTTATGAAGTTGCTGTTGTTGTATTTCCCAGTCTTAGTGAAGTATTGGAGCATAGTTGAAGTTCTATGACTGCTTAGGCAATAAAATAAAGGTAAGCATTGACTGTGGTGTTAAAATAATGTTTGTTAAAATAATGATTGTGAGTGATTTGAACATCACAGAAAACTCTTGCCAGGAGCTGTTTCCACTGTGTCCGCCTTGGTGGCTCTGGTTAAGTGGCCTGCTCCAGGCCAGTTCTTCTGGAAAAGGCCCACAGTCCTGAAGCTGGACTAGTGTCACATCTGGGGAATATCCTTCTAGGCCCACCAAGATTCAACCTCAATCATGAGTAAGTGTTGAAACCTAAAGCTACCCAAGACAACAACAAGGACAACTTTGGCAGGTAGCCCTCTGGTGTTGACTCTGTGCTTATTCTACTTACCTAGGCATTTATTTATTTATTTATTTATTTATTTATGGTACTGGGGATTGAACCACTGAACCACATCTCCAGCCCCACCCCTTTTTTTCCAGACAGGGTCTTGCTAAATTGCTGAGGGAGGATGACCTCAAACTTGCAGTCCTCCTGCCTCAGCCTCCCAAGTTGCTAAGATTACAGGTGTGCCCGACCACACCTGGCTGTACTTATCTGAACATTTAATAGGTGTAAATAATTCAGGCTTATGTCAGGGGGATTGGGGAAGGAGGGCTTGCCTCTGACTGACTAGTGCAAGTGTCATAGTAAGTGGAAAAGGTGATTGTGCAGATTTCCATTCTCCCCTTCATTACCAATAGAGCTGTAATTTCACTTTCAGGTCAATGATATGTTCACCCCAAGATATTCCTTTTTCCCTGGTAAAATAATCACTTTTCCAGTTTCCTGTATGACTAATGGCCTTATGATGAGCTCTATCTAATGAAGTGCAAGAGAAAGTCTCCTGGACGGGGCCTTCTAAGAAAATTTTTGCTTTCTTGTTAGGAACACAGATGCAAGATACTTCTTTAGCACCACTTTCCTCCCTTCCTTACGTATAAAGTATGATTTAAAGAACTATAGCAGCCATACTGTAACTGTGAGATCACAAACATAACAACAAAAACTAACACACAAAGGAAGAGACAGTACAGTGACAGAAAGAGCTTGAATCCTTAATGACGTTGTGGAGTTACAAAACTAAGAGGTAGTCCTGAAAGTGCCTACCGTGTAGTGGTTTAAGCCTGAGGTTAGCAAATATTTCCTTAACAGACTAGAAAGTAAATATTTTAGGCTTGTTCACTATAGGTCCTCTACCATTTTCATGCAAAAGCAGCTATACAGTAAATAAATGCATGGATGTGACTCTATTCCAATAAAACTTTATTTACAAAGGTGGGTACTGACACATGGACTTTAGTTTTGCAGACCTTATGTGAGAAATAGGTCTGAAGGTTTGTTTTCAAAAATCTAGTATTCCGCCTTATTTGGTTCCAATTGTAGCTCTTCCCTTTTGCCCGGCCTGATTCCAAAACTAGCCAATCGCGTAGATTGTAACCAGAAACTCCTCCAATCAAAGTCAAGGGCAGCGCTGCTTTAGGTTAGAGATATAAACTCTGGGACTGCAGGTCCAGGCACGCTTGCTAGCCAGGTTCCCATAGTGTGCCTGATAGATATGTTACCCTCCCCCGCCCTCAGAGTTTTCCACACCCTAAGAGAAGCAACCTTGTTTCAAGATGTTCCAGACAGGATGTTCCTTCCCCGGGCAGAATGTTTCTTTTCCCCAGGCAAGAGCCAATAGGCTTAAAGGACACCCTGTTCTAGCCAATGGTGTTTGGGGTTGCTCTAGTGCACCCCCCACCAGAAATCCCTATATAAGTCCCTGTTTGAGAGACTCAGACAGAGAGAGACACACGGACACACGACATCGGCTGGTCGCTGAGAGGAGGAAGACAGATACATTGGCTCGTCGCTGCAGAGAGGAGGAAGCCACTGCAACAGCTCTAGACCCATTGCCTCCAGCCGACGGCAGCTGCCCCAGCCGGCAGCTCCAGACCCATCGCCTCCAGCCGACGGCAGCTGCTCCAGCCAACAGCTCCAGACCAACCACCTTCAGCCCGACAGCCGCTCCCAGCTGACAGCTCCAGCCTCCAGCCAGACAGCAGCTGCTTTAGCCGTCAGCTCCAGAGATCCCAGCCGGTGCAACCAAGCACCCACCTTCTGTCCAGAGCTTGCACACTCCCCTCTCCCTGACTCCCTTCTCCCACCAGAGCTTGCACACTCCCTTCTCCCTGACTCCCCTCTCCCACCTCTTCGACCTTCGACCAGAGCACCTCTTCTCCGGTTTTCGTTACCGGCTACGAAGGCTGTTAAATAAATCTTTTGGCTGCACGGCTGTCCCCAGTGTGATGCTTTGCCCTTCAGTGCCCTTCTGCTGGAAGTAAAGCTTTGCCTCAAGAAATCAAACCTGTGCTCCAAAGTGGGTGATCAAGGGGAAACTTTACTTCAAGAAGAAGGACGGGAACCTGGCTAGCAAGTACAGGCGAGTGCGCTGGGTTATATCCCTAACTTAAAACAGCCCTGCCCTTCACTCTGATTGGAGGAGTGCTGGATGACCATCTACGCGATTGGCTAATTTTAGAATTAGGGTGGGCAAAAAGGAACGGCTACAACAGGATCCAGTTAAGGCTGAATACTAGACTTTGAAAATGAACTATCACACTATTTCTCACGCCTAGTTTAAGCCACTTTGGGAAGAGTATTCTTTTATTTGCATCTAAACAAATTCTAATTAATTTATTCCCTTTCCCTAAATTCCCCTTACTAGCTCCACTCACATCTAAAATTACACAGTTAGAACTCTATTTGTTGTTTCAAGTAAAGGCTCCCTAACCCTGTTGTGATGTAATGGTACTAAACAAAATAAAATATCAATCCTTGTCAATCATATTTACCGTAGGGCAAATTATTTTAGTCGACCCTTGTTTAAACAAAAGATGGTGTAGACTAGATCTGTTTTCAGAAACTATTCACTCTGGCTCCCCACCTCCACTGAAGATGGGCTTGTCCTTGTGACTTGATTTGGCCCACAGATTATGGGGAGAAGTGACAGTGCGTCTGCTTCTTACTCTTGCCTTGCGGGTACTGAGTTCATCTCCGTGAGTAGAAATACCCCTTTGGCATCAAAATAATGAGAGACACACTCAAAACCTACCTAAGGTAAAGGGTGATCAGCAAAATCCCACCAATCCCCTAAACCACACCAGGGCCCAGAGAAGGGCCTAGCTCACACTTCAGTTGCAGCCAAAACCTAGACCCATTGTCTGGAACAGAGCAATGCAAAAGGACTAGATAAATAAATGAAAAATAAGTGCTTATTGTTGCTGCCACCGAGGTTCTGTAGCTGTTTTTATGTAGCACAATTGGACAAATAAATGGGCAATTAAGGAAGAGTTGGAGATGCTGCAATGGGCTAATTTTACCTTTTTTATACTTTTTTGAGAGCTGCTCCAAGAGATGCTCAGAAATTTCCCATGCCCTCAACCTGTAGGATAAAGGAAGGTGCATCCTACTTCTATTTGCATATGAAGCTTGCAGAATTCCTCGTCCATGTATTTCTACAGAGGGAAGGAGGATAACTGGGATTTCTCTCAGTGACATGTAACATTTAAGATGTCTCAACCAAGTACTATTCATGCAAGTTGAGAGTGACACTTTTTTGGTTGGGGTTAGGAAAGGGAATGGATTGCTTCAGCCCTTGTGAATGAAGCCCCAATTCTCCAGAGGCAACGTGGTGGTCTGGAAGGTATAAACCTGAAGGACTGGAATCAATATGATTTGGTTGGAATTCTTCCTCCACCAGGTGTGACGACAGGTACATCATTTAACTCTGTTGAGAGAAATTCCTCATCAGCAAACTTGGGTTGCAATAGCAACCTTGCATAGTTATTTTGCAGAGTAAATGAAATGATGCATGCAGATTCGCTAGTTCAGGGTAGATGGTCAATAATTAAAAAATAGCAATCTGTACCATTTTACCAATTTTTCTCATTTTCCCTTTCCCACATGAAAAGATACTGTAATTAATCCAATGACGTAAAATATGAACATATTATAATTCAGTTATTTCTGTTTAAAAAAATCTAGTGGGAAGCATACATCTGGTTTTCCCAATAGTAGATGAACACCACTCAGATGGGTTTAACTGAAATGTGTAAAGAGCATCCCTCCCCTCCTTACTTGGAGTAAGACCGCAGAGGGGAGAGCCTTGGGGTGGCTGGCATTACATTATTAAGTCCTAAATTTCCCAAGCACACAGAGAATTTTGCCAAGGCAAGGCATAGTGTTATTAAGATTAACAGTTTTCAGATGGAGTCAATCTTTTCAACTGACTCAAGTCAGAATGACTGGTAATGATGTTCATGAGATGCCATTTCCTGCCAAACAGTAAGATGTGGAATTTGTTAAAATTAAGCCATGTGATGGGTCTGAAATGTATTAACTTAATCCATAATGAATGTCATTCCATTCCTTTTAACATGCATCCCCAATTAAGCTGTGTAGGTCTCAGATATCTAAAGAAATTGAGCTGTCTCACTTGTTGCCAATTGGTTAATTCCTTGATGATGGATAAAAGCTACTAACTGCTTTTGTTTTTAAATCTTTGTTTTCTTCAGTAATGACAATCTTTTAATCAGCTGTTACAAAGAAAATGCTTAGTACTCCATAAGCAAACGCTCAAGAAAGTCAAATGATTAGTAAGATCAATGCATGGAGGCCCCGTTCAGCTGGCCCAAGCATGTTTGATGGGACCCAGCGAGGCTGCCATTACCAGCAATGGACCCAATGGTCATTTTTATTTTAGCAGTCCCATGTTGGACACAGTGGATGTTCAGTGTTTGTCAGGCTGGACTGAACTGAACCCTGGAGTGACACTTAAGGTTCTGGACAAGTATCTCTCCACAAGGCAAGCTTTTCTAGATTTAAGAGGGCCTTTCTATTCCTGAGGGAGTATGATAGAAATTCTCAATAAGATCAATATACACCTACTGCATCATATCTGTGGAGAGTAGGGAGCAATTCTTACATAGGGAAACTAATATCACATGATAACACGTGACTTGGCTACCTTAGGTTGTACCTACCTCAACCACAAAGGTAAGCATTATGCACAGCAGGGAGCCAGAGAATTTGTGTTATTTGCCTATAAAAGCATGGTGCAAAGTTGCACAGTCCTATTGACAGATAATGATGTGGAATAATTCAGTCTATAAGTCTCTCCTTAAATGGAAGACCATACCAACTTGAAGGATAAAGGCTGCCCAGAGTAGAATCAGTTCCTTTTGTTTTGTTCTCTTCGGGGCTCACTTAATAGTACAAGATGTAGTCTATCATCAAAGCCTCTTATAGGTATGGGAAAGAGCTCAGGGGCACAGGGGCTGTGGGGATCAGAAACCTTCTTCCTGTGCTCTTACTCCAGATCCCCACCTGTTTTTGTAAATAAGATTGTACTGTAACACAGTAATGCCCATTCATTTATGTGTGGTCTATGGCTGTTCTCAATTATAATGGCAGAATTATATAGTTGTGATGGAAACATACATTTCACAAGAATGAAAATATTTACTATCTGGCTATTTATAGAAAAAGTTTGTCACTCTCTAATTTTGATTTTTTGAATATTTGCTTTCTTTCTGCCTTCTCTCTGATAGGACTATGCTTTCTCCCACCTCTCCCACTGACATTAGCTTGCAGTGCAACTTGTTTTAGACTCATAGTGGGCAGAGTGCATATCCATGCCTCTTGATCTGGGAACTGTGGTGGACCAGACTCAAGGTTGATGATGACTGATGAGTAACATCTGTAAAAGGACTCTGCAAATGCATCTAAGCTACAGATTTTAAATCATGGAGAATAGCCTAGATTATCCAGGTAGACACAGTTTAATCAAAGAGCCCTTCAAATGGAGAAATATCTCTGGTTGTGGTCAACTGGAACAATGGGCACAAGAGGAAGGCAAAAGAGAAACAACACAAGGAATAGTTGGAGCAATTTGAAACACAAGAAGGACTTATTATGTCCTTGATTATTTTGGAGATAGAGAGGTGGGAAGACACATGGGAAGGAATGGTAGCATACTCTAGAGGCAAAGATGGGAAAAAGGGATCTCAACCCTGTAATTCAAAGAACTAAGTTGGGCCAACAACTTGAATGAACATCAAAGCAGGGAGCTCCCTGATCCTCTAGTAAGGAGCACAGCTCTGCTGACATCTTGATTTTTGCACAAGGAGACTTATTTGGGACTTTAACCCACAGAACAGTGAAATTAAAAAAAAAAAATCAGTGTTTTAATTTGCTAAATTTGTGGAAAATTGTTATGGCAGTCATAGAAAGTTAATACTGGGTCTTCCTTGTTTCTACTAATGGGATGTTAAGAGACAAGGTTTAAGTGAAGGCAGGCATTAAATGTGCCTAGATTTCTATCACAACAATCAGGTCTTTACCAGTTAACCTGCTAGTCTGAAAAGAATGAGAAGCACAGATAACAGACCTGAACCCAATCTGCAGCTTAGAGTTGAGCTCATATGAGTCCAGCCTGGATCAGCCAACCCACAGGTACTCCATAGATGCATCAACATTAACATGATTGCCTTTTAAGACCACTGAATTTTGAGATGATTTGCTATAGAACAATATCATGGATACAAAAATTGGTACTGGAAATAGATTACTCCCATATCAAAAACTTAAAATATGTGGCAGTTGTTTGGGAACAAGAGAGAAAATAGTATGAAAATAACTCCAGGCAGCTAGAAAAAAGTGGCCAAAATGAAAATAAAACAACAACAACAACAAAAATTAAATAAAATGAACCAACACCTGTTAGAGGAAACTGAAAAACTGATAACCAACTTATGGGACAAATGTGCCCAGGTTATCACTGCGGCAAACATTGGTAAACTATTGCCTGGAATAATCTGGGATGTAGAATATGTACGTAATGAAGTTATAGATCTGAAGTAGGGGACATGGAACAAAATGTTGAAAGCTTGAGCTGTTGCTACCACCTGCATTTGATAAACTCTGAGAAAGAGAACTCAGAAAATAGCTGGCTATTTTTGCAAGCAGAATTTTGAGGCAAATATAAAATCCAGAAATATCATATTAGAGAAAAAAAAATCCTGACTTATACCAAATCCAACATGGGGCCATTATAATAGATACTCTGTGGAAAAATAAAATCTATGGTGCCATTTGAAAGATACAACCTCAATATAAATATCAAATCAATGGGATGGTTTTAACACATGCTTTTTTGACCTATGAAAGGAGTATGATGGTGCCTTCTCAGCTGAACAAAAAAGCTTGGATAAAGATTAGGGCATAGTCCCACAAATATCTGAGGAGATCAAAGTATTTATAAATGAATCTAGAGAGAGAACTGAGTCTAGAGAGAGAGGCTTAGCAATAATTATGAGTATCTTTTTGGCTACATGAAGTTTTTTAGAATCATATGTAGAAAATCCACATCACTTTTGAGAAAACTATATTGGCAAAAGCATTCTTGTAAACATACAGATTGTTTGATCTGTAAGTAGCCCTCTGATCCCCTAAGTTTCTAGAGATATAGAACAATCTATGCAAGCTGCCCAGTTTTTAAAGAAAGTGTAATTTCTGTTATGCTCATCAGAAGTAGCCAAAGTGGATGTTGGAAAAGAAGGGAATTTCTGGAGGGTGAAGCCAAGCATGATGGAGAACAACAGACACAAGATGGACACACAGGAGCAGAACTGTCGTCTAATCAAGCAACATCCATGGCCTACAGGGAAGGGACACATCACCACTTGCCCAGCAGACTTCTAGACTTGCTGTGAACTAGTGTCATCTATGGGTCTCCCATTCTTCCCTTTTCAAAGGGAAGTGTGCCTATCCCTATTCTACCAGCATGTATTAGGTCTAGAAGGAACGTATAACTTGCCTTTTTAGATCTTTGATCTTTAATTCCAGATCCACTAAATTCTGCCTTGATGTAGTCTAACAATGAACCTCATTCTAAATGGGCTTTAAGCTCGATGACCTGAGTAGATGAGGCTTTTGATGGCCTCAGAATGGTGTTCTTCCCAGTAACAGCACATTTAACTTTAGGATTGGATTTGACCTTGCAATCTGATTTAATCATATGCTGGACCAGAATATGCACCTCAAAACATAAACCATTGTTGAGCTGAAAGCAATTTAGAAGCAGATGCAGGACAGCTCCTGCCCTCCCTCTATTTGCCTAAAATCAGGACATGGATTTACAAAGCAAAAAGCATTCTTTTCCCCTTCCTCCTTCTACCAGGGAGAACAAAGATTAACCACTCAAGACCACTGTAGACTCTAATTGGCCTGAAGATGGTACTGGGGGAGTCCATGTGAATACTAACTAGCCTTAATTTGCCATTCATTTGCCTTCCTCTAAGTTGCTAACCTAGAGACTTGAAGACCTTTTCCACTGTCTTATCACATATCTAAAAGTTTTATGTAAATAAAGATGCTATATAAACTGGAATTCAAAGCCACCTCTTTAAAAACTGTCCATTCCCTGGGTATTTCCCATGCATATAGAAAATATACATGCTAATACATTTGTTTGTTTTTCTCTTGTTAATCTTTCTTTTGTTATAGGGTTCTGTTCCTGACTAAGAAGCTGTGGGGGTTATTCTTCCCCTACAGTCAATAGAACACTATCAGAAGTGACACAGGGGTGTGAAATTTTCTTATGTGCTTAATCTTATTCTCCCGTGCTTCTGCCATTACTGTGATAAGAAAATGTCCAGACTGGGCCCAAATGGATGAGAGACACATAGAGCCCTGGTCCCAAACTACAGCCTGAAGCTAAGCCCATCTGAGCCCAGCCCTAATCATCCCACTCCTAGTGGGTCCACAGATACCCAATGGTTGTTTTATTCCACTGGGTTTGGGGATGTTTGTTACAGCATTACAATGCCAAAAGCTAATGATACAGGGGCTTGTTTTCTTTCTCTTGCTCTTTTTTTTTTTTTTTTTTTCTTTCCTTCTCTTGAGAATGTCATTATGAACACCAGTGGCAAGTCCTATATTTTCTGTTCTTTTTAATAGTCTTCCCAATTAGACTTGTGGCTGACAGAACTCTAGTTTGGAAACCAGAAAACCTGGCTTTAAATACCAACTCTGGCATATCCTAGGTATATGAACTTGAGCCCATAAATTCATACTCTCTGGGTCCCAGTTACCACTCCTATGAAATAATAATAATCATCTCAATTTCATATATATTTTTTTGGAAGATGAAATGAGATAGTAGATTTCAGAAAACAGTATGCTGCCTGACATAAAGAAGGGCCTCAATATAAGTCAAACTTAAATCATTGGAATGGACTACTGGACAATTTACAAGGTTCATTCTAACTCAAGAATTCCATGGTTTGAGAGATTCTTGGCCTCCACAACAATGCATGTTTACCAATGCTTGTTTAATAATGACAAACATTTTTTATTTCACTATTTGAGATAATATGCATATTTACTGATGCTGGCTTAATAATTAAAAACATTTTTATTTCATTATTTGAGATAACCCTCACACTGGGATCATCACAGTGACTTAAATTTATACTCTATTTTAAGACCAGAGCACATTTTAACAGAAATCTGTAGAAAGAACACAAAGCACTTAGGTCTATGAATAGGTTCCTACACATATCGGGTCAATGTGTGGGCATGGAAGAGAAGATATCTAATTGGTCCGCAAGCCGGGCAACATTCATGTATTGGTAATAGTCCTAGAGAAAGACATCCAAGAATATGTGTATATTACAAAGAAAGTATTTTAACCACTTTTAAGAAAATACTGGTCTAAAGCACACATGCAAGTAAACTAAAAAAAATCGGCCCAACAACCTATTTAAAAATTTTTAAATCTGCATTGTGTATTTATAATTATGGTGAAAATCCTTTATATACTATAACTGGAGCTTGAGATTTGTAACATAAAATCTGTAAATTTTAAAACATTTAATTAAGTCTTTCTTATTGAAAAAACATGTATAATACCTAAATTTTCTTTTCCATAGGGAAGGGAAAATAGTAAGCTTATTTTTACTTGCAAATTCTGAGGGCCGCTTTGTGTTTGGGCCATTGCTGTAAATGGGAAATCTCATAGTACAGGACTGAAAACAGAGGTATCAGAGGCTAGACTAAATCTCTAGTAAATACTTTAAATACCCTGAAAATGAACTTTTGGGTTATGCCCCAGATAGCACCTTATTTTGCTGTGACATGTTCCTCTGAATGAGAGTATAAATAGAAATGAACAATAGCAAATAAACAAAAATATAGTTCAAGTTATTTGAGAATTCTGTTCATTTGGGCTTCGGTTAATTGCAGGGCTGCTGTATTTCTTCACAATGCCATTTCCTTACCATAACTCTGTAGATTACCAGAGTGGACTATTTCATGCGCAATTTATTGCAGGGACAGGCAGTATTTATCAGTTCCTTCATGGCAAAGAAGAATCATCTGCTTGAAGGCCATCACTCACGCTGCTGTCAGCAGAGTGGCGAAGGGCTGAATAATAAAAGAAAAGAAAAAGAGCCCCTACAAACACTGGATCTGGGATAACTTCATTAATTTCAGAATTAGGGGACTTTAAAAAAAATATGGGGGGAAAATACCCAACCTTTTAGCAGAACATCCTAGATAAGAGAGAGTTCGCGCCTTGGCTCATCCATCACCATTTAGAATTAGCTCTCATGCACTTGACCTTAACCATCACTCTTTTTGTCAAGCCTGGGCGTCAACACAAAAGAAATTGGTTCATGGATGAAAGTACTGAATGTGCATCTGATCACACTTCTTTCAGGCACTTACCTTCTCACAGTAAGGGATCAATTAAAACCAAATGGAGCAGATTTCTCTGGATATCTGGGTCGAGGATGTGGAATGCTATGGTTTGGGCAAAGAAGCATTTAACTGGAGAAGAGAGAAACTCCTGGCCCCAGCACAAACAGACCAGGCATGTATGTCATAAGCTGCGGGATGTAAACACATTCAGCACTGGACACAAAAGGACAAAGACACAAGAGACCGTCTGTCATGTCATTACCTGAATATCTAGCTGTATTATTTATAAACCAACTTGCAGCAGATGTTGTCTTTTTTAACACAAATTCTCCTTCCAGGGCATTATGCATGAGGCCTAATTGTAAATGCCTATATTGTTTCTTTCCCCCACTGATTTATTGTTCTATAGACATCTACATGGGAACGCAGTGTGGAACTGCGCTGTTTTCTCTATTAATTATTTTCACTCTTTGATTACTAATTTCAGAAGACAAACTTTTCACTGTTGACCTCCTCGGGAGTGGATTGTTTTACAACGAGACTGTATTAGGGAAATGAGTCCCCAGTGAAAGCAGAAGGGCATGAAAACCTTGTGTCTTATTTACATGAACCCCCACACAAGTTTCCCCGTCATTTCCCTCTTAAATCTTTATCTGCTCGTGGAAGAAAAGTCATAGATCCAGGAACAATCATTCCACTGGAGCTACTGCACAATACTAAAGTTATTATACTGAACAAAATCTGCAAAAAAAAAAAATATGTTACTGTTAGACAATACAGCACTTATGCCTATCACAGTACCAAGGATATAAAACCACCAAGCACTACCCCAGGGCACACAGTAGGTGCTCAGAAACTAAGTGCTTTTCAAATTTGGACTCTGATATGTTTTCGAAAGTTTTCATGATATCATGAATTAAATTTTTGGAGAGAGGTTGTAATTCTTTTTTTTTTTAATATTTATTTATTTACTTTAGTTGTACACAATGCAATGCATTTATGTTTACGTGGTGCTGAGGATTGAACCTGGGCTGCGCACGTGAGAGGCGAGCTCTCTGCCGCTGAGCCACAACCCCAACCAAGGTTGTAATTCTTTACCAGAGAAAATTTTTAAATGCTTTTGTTGTGTCAAGGAATTCAGTCAATATTTTTGACCAAATGCTGATCTCTGTGTGCATGATTCCCTATTCACCCGACCACTGGGAGCAATTGTAACCCCTGGGGAGTACCCAGGGAGTCTAGCCTTTTCTACTGCCTCCCTCTCAGCTCTGCATACAGTGGGCCATATCACAAATTCTGTTGGGAAAACAAGGATGGAGATGACAGGGGAACACTTGTGTTTTAGTCATCTACTTCGCTACTGTGACCAAAAGATCTGAAAAGAACAATTTTTTTTTTTTTTTTTTTTTTTTTTTTTTTTGGTATCAGGGATTGAACTCAGGGGCACTGGACCCCTGGGCCACATCCCCAGCCTGTTTTTGTGTTTTATTAGAGACAGGGTCTCACTGAGTTGCTAAGTGCCTTGCCATTGCTGAAGCTGGCCTTGCTGCCTCAGCTCCCCAAGTTCTGGGATTACAGGCATGCTCCACTGCGCCCGGCTTGAAAAGAACAATTTTAAGAAGAAAAAGTTTGGGGGTCCAGGGGAGCCTCACAGTTTCAGAGATCTTAAGCCCATGAACAGCCAGCTCCATTCCTTGTCGTGCAAGGTAAGGCAGAACATCATAGTGGGAGAGAGCTGGTGGAAGAAGCACCTTAACACATGGCACCAGGAAGCAGAGAAAGAGTTCCACTCACTTGGGGTTAAATGTATACCCCAAAGGCACATCCATAGGGACCCATCTCCTCCAGTCACACCCCACCTGCCTACAGTTACCATCCAGTGAATCCTTATCAAGGGATTAATGCACTGATTAGATTAAGGCTCTCATAACCCAATCATTTCACTTCCAAACTTTCTTGCATTGTCTCACACATGAGTTTTTTAGGGACATCTCACATCTAAACCATAACAACTCACTGCCTATGTCATATAATTCTTGGCCCAAGTCTTAAACTTTCCTCAGGAGTCCCTGCCTGCCTTGACTGAAGAATGTGGTCTCAGATTTGGGACGGTCAGGATAGACTATGCTTGTAACGCAAGTCTTTATTCTGAGTCTCAATCCTTTCCACTCTGCATCATTTAAATGACCACTTAGTTTCAGCAGAGATGTACCCAGCATGGGAAACACATTCCCTCTGGAGGTAGCAGCGATTCTCTTTCATGAGAGCTCTAATGATTAGGGCATCCTTAATATTAGTAAGGATCTTTCTGGAGAAGGCTCTGTTAATTTTCACTGTTTTATTATGAACTTTCGAGATCCACATAGAGGGAGCTTGACCACTCTTCCATATGACCAATCTTGAATTCTTTAATAATCGTGTGAGGGCTACAGTGCCATATTTCATTCCTGAGCAGAGGGGAGAGAGTCACTTTCACCCACCATGCCTTGCCCACTGTCACGGGTGAGCAGAAGTCCTCCTGGCCTCTGCAGGTTGAGTTGGTGAGCCAGGTTGGGGCAGGTAGGTCTGTCTACCACTTGGAGGAGGTTGAAGGATGTAGAAGTATGGAAATCACCTTCTAGAAAGAACTCATATGGGTGGGTCTTTTTGATAATTAATTTTTCCCAATCTGATGTTCTTTGGTCTACTCCAGTAGAATTTTCTATTCTTGGCACCAAAGATCTACCTTGTAGGTCTGTGTCAGTTCCCAAAGACAGCACCATGCCCACAAAGGCTCAAAGAGCCTTTATGTACAGATCTGGTGACTCCTCGCCCTTCATTTTCAAACTACCCACCTGCCCTTCAGAGTGGAGATAACAGAGATGACAAATACTCTCAGGGTCTCAGCACTGGTTACTCTCACAGTCACTATTCTCATGGTTGGTATGTTGTTAGGATCCTGGTTTTTATCATCAAATGTACCACCCACACTATACATTTAGGGTCTCCTTTCCATTTCAAACCATGAAGCCATTTTGCTACTAGAGGGACAAGTGTGATTCCCCTGCCACTGACTTGGTGTGGAAGTTCTTCATTCATTTTTATATCCCTCCAATCCCTCATCCAACCTCTACCACATGTGTGAAAACACATCTTCAGTACCTACACCTTAGCAGGCCCACAATGACTGTCTATTGAGAAAAGCTTGGATGTTGCAGTTTTATGTAGCTTAAAAGTGAATAGAATCCAGAAGGGGCCCCCGAGTTTTAAGCTCCTTTTTTTTTTTTTTTTTTTGAGACTGTACAATATCTGAAGCGGCTTACTTTGAAGTCAGTGTAGATTCATAGAAACTCATCATGATAATACAGAAAGGCCCTGGACCAGGAGGTGGTGCCCATGTCAGCGTCAGATCTCACCATCTTTGCATGTACTCATTTGTGTCACCACACATTTTCCGATTAACTGGCATTTGACACATGGCATAAGACTATCTGGCATCTTAGCCTACTTAACACTTTTAGATGAATACCTTTCTCCCCAGGGTCCATTTATGGTAGCTTCTAAAGTGGTTGTATTTCTCCAGATTTGAGAATCTAATAATCAGCATTCATTCATTCAGTGTGTGTGTGTGTGTGTGTGTGTGTGTGTGTGTGTGTGTGTGTGTCACTCATCACTCAAGAACACAGGTCAATGAAGTTCTGATATGCAGCAGTGTGAAGGGGATTAGAGGGTCTGGTGCTGTGGCTCTGGATGACCTGCGATTGGACCCAGTGTGAGTAAGGAGACCTGCAAAGCAAACAGGCTTCAACCCAGAGGCCGAGGAAAACCTACATCCCCAAACAGTACAGCAACACAGAGGCACCAGAGGCTCCTTCTGTGAGTGGGACATGCTTAATATTTCCCAGCAAGGTTAGATGTGCTGGGTCACAAGGTCGGGAGCCAGGACAGACCCTGCATCATTGCTCCGGCACTTGGAGTTGGAGCCCCTTGCTTGCCAAGCTCCCTGGAATGAGGGATCTCAGACAGTGGAGGGGGTGGGGAGCGGAGGGGGATGGGGAGTCTTCTCAGCCAAAACCTACTTCAATGGATCAGCCAGCCTCTGAATAGCAGCTTTTGACATCTCAGTGGGTTGTGGGGGAGGTGTGGCCATCACAAATGAAACAGACCACAGGGGGTGCAGGAGACCTCTGCAGGGTCCCTAATCAATTACTAAAAACACAGAGAGGGTCCATGGAAAATGAGTGGAGGAGACAGATGCATGCTGACACTCAGTGGTATTGCTGGGCACCAAAGGAGAAGTTGGGGGATTTTCAACTTCACAAAGGATGGGGTGACGGGTTTCTTTCATCAGCCTTTGCCCTCAGAAAACAAAACAGAAACCAGAAGAGAAACATTGCCTATGGAAAAAAAAATACATATAAAGGCTGAAAAGGAGGAAAGAAGGGGAATGGAATTCTGCTTTTATGAAATAATTTAAGCAGTCCGGAATGCCCAGAGGGCCTAGGCACTATATCATGTGTTACAGAGAGGTTGGTATCTCCCAAAGGGGGTATGAAATGGGAGATGGATATTATGAATCATCTCTATTTGCTACATGTTAAGAAACTGAGGAAAAGTGAAAATGAGTGATTTTACCTCCAGATCCACACGCTGTGGCAGCCACAGTGCTGGGATTGACAGACTGAAGCCTGATGCTCTGCAAAAAAGAGAGTCACCAGCAGGCTGGGGGCGGGGTGCATACCGCTAAATGCAACAACCCCATGTGCACGTGGCACAGGCTGAGGACGCCTGTAGGTGTGGCTGAGTCAGCATTAGTTCACCTGCCTGGCCCAGGTGACTCTGAAGGATTGAGGTGATGTTGAACCTCATCCATCAAACTGAGGTGACAAAACAGACTCAAACATCAGACTCGTTGGAATGGGAATGGTATATTGAGTTCCTTTTCCTTTCTGTAGCCCCAGGACCTAGAACAATGCCTGGGGCCCAATCCATGTTTGTGGGATAAAGGAAGAGATCATATATCGCCACATTCTCCTCCATGCTGGGCATGGTGACAGGCACGGGAACAGAGAGACGAATAGATCAGCCCTTCCCAAAGCACTTCTGTGAAATACTAATCGGTGTTCTGAAGGGGTAGGTCAAAGGAAATTCTTTGACCAAATAAATATGGGAAATGCTACATTTAGCTTTATTTTCAGAAGGCTTTCTCTGAGCGTGATTTGTGAATTTCCAAGGAGGGGATAGTTTTGCATCCTTTCCCAAGAATACCTGGTAGTGAAAACCCTCTCCCCTTCCTCCACACATGCTTTGATAATCTATTGGACATGTTCCTTGGAAAATAATGGCTCCTGCCCTTAAGTAGCTCCCAATCTCCTGGTGGTCACTTCCATGAAAGATCTACCCAGCAATAACTCAATCTTCCATGCTAATCAGCCTGAGAGATTCATCTGGATCCCTGTAAAATTGTGGCTACCAGTTATTTTACCCCAGTGCATCTTTGCCCATACAGACCCTGCCAAGTGCTTACTGGTCACCTCATCAGCCTCTGGTGTGTGCTTATTGGATTTCCTCCACAGGGCAGCCTGCAACATATTGGTCAGTTTTAATTCTGGGCGTGAGCTGGTGACCTGATATCTAAAATCATGGTACAATCCAAACCTTGCAGCCAATTCCACTCTCAGTAATTCCAACCCCGTAACATAAAGTCTGAATCCTGCTACCACACTCATCATTGACCCAGTGGTTGAATAACAAAAGACCATTGCTCTTCCAAACCCAAGGTTAGAATGTGCCTTCATAAGACAGAGGCCAGAACTGTCAATGTGTTCCATTCAAAGTCTCCACATTTCTGCCTCCGTCTCACACACAGAGGCTGCAATCTCCAAGACAGTGGTCTCTACCCTTGCTGTAGTTGGGATAAATCACCAGGACCCTCATACCTAAGGGAATCAATTGCATTTGGAAATCCTCCAGGAACTGGGGTTCGTTTGGTCAAAGACGTGGGCCAGGGTAGGGTAACATATGCACCCACTTTTATGAAATACACTTTAAGAATAACGGGCTCCGTGTTACCTAATTTATAATGGATCCCACACACACTCCTCCCTGCCCTCTTTTGCAGGCGAAGAATGTGAGAAACCGTGGCAGTATTTTTCTTTTAGGTATAACAGTCTGTCAGTATCAAATTCTCTCAGTCAGTGGGGAGCATATAGTGTTGATTTACTGAAAATCTGGGATTATGTCTTCTCTGTGGTGAGTGTAGATTTAAGAGAGGAGAGGTAAGGGGTCTCGGAAAGGTGAGGAAAAACACAAATGAAAGCTAGCAAGGAAAAAATAGCTTGACAGTTAAGATACAGTGCAGCCACCGTCAAAACCTTCTGGAAAGAAAAGCCCAGAATGAACGCACACACATCCACACGAACACGCACATACACCCGTTTCACTGGAAGGTTTGCAACCTTTTCAATTAACCTCTTTCTCTTTGGGGCATTACGGATGTGTCAATGAAGGCTTAAATACTGTCATGTTTCACGCTGGAGAGAAAGTGTGACAACAGATACAAAGTTTTGTTTTGGTTTTTAAGAACTGGCTTTAAAAAAAAAAAAGACTTGTGAGGGGTAAAGAGGGAATTCTTTCCTTCAAGGGCCCTTTGACACTTGACTACATTCCTGGACCTTTTGTCACCAACATTTCATTATCCTGATCAGATCCCTTGTCGCCTGCTCTCTCTCCCCTTTGCCTCAAAATAACTGTCACCCTGTGCCACTCTACCCCAGGACTATTCCCTAGAAGTGCTTCACGGTCCCCTTCTTTCTTCACTTTTCTGGTTCCTCTTTGAAGTGGCATAAAATAGCTAAATGGAATTAAAATATGGGGGAAGAAAACACAAGCCCTGGGACCATACCAAGCCCAGTTGAGTGGGAACATTGGCATCTTCCTCTGCCCTGGGACAGAGCTAAAGACCCTGGCAAGGATAGATTCATCCAAATAGCGAAGGTGGGTTTTGTGGGTGATTTTACCCCCTACCACTCCTTATTTTACAGGTGGGTTTTGTGGGTGATTTTACACCCCTACCCACCAGCCTCAAAACGCACCTCCTAGGCTTCAGGATGGTTGGCTGGTGAAGAGCGAGTTGTGCTGTCGAGGGTCCCAGCCATGACCCTGTGATTCAGCCACTGCAGAAGAGTTTGATGGGAAGGGCAAGGGCTGAGGCCCCCACCCAGATGCCAGAAGAGGTTCTGTGTGTATTTCTGAAGATCCCAGGCAGTGACAGGTGAAAGATGTCGGGAACAGGCAAAGAAACACATGTGTAGCTGTAGATTGCTGTGGCCACCAAGAGATACGGACACTGCTGAGTATTTCAGTGCTAGGAAAGGGAGAGGAGGAAGAAGAGGAAAGGGAGTTAAATGACATCACAATCATTCAGAAATTCTGGAAAAGAGTACGCAGTTACCCAGTTGTGAAAGAAATACCATTTGGTCTCTCTCTCTCTCTCTCTCTCTCTCTCTCTCTCTCTCTCTCTTTCTCTCTCTGTCTTAAATCTTTTTTTCCCTGCTGAGGTTTCCCATGTCATTCTGCTCTCTTATCTAGTGCTTCTCCAAGACGAGCCTCCAAGGTTAGGATGGGGGGTCTTCTGCAGGGAAGCCTGCATTCTTCTTCCAGGACCTGCAAGACCAGCCTAGGAGCTGAGCTGCCATTTGTCTGGAGTAGTCCTGGTCTAGGCCTGTCGTCTCTGAGTGATTGTTGACATCTTCTTTCTATCTTTAGAGTGTCCTGGCTTTAATGAGAAACTGCATAGTCAGATGGGCAAATGAAAGCCTTTTTTAAATATGATTTTCAGACCCCTCCCCTACCCCTTTTAAGAACAACTATCTAAAAAGAGTGCAAAATGAAACTCCAAGTCCAAGAGCTCCTCCAAGATCACTTCTCTTCTGCAGAGACAGCAGTTGGATCTCAGAAGAGGCCCCTTTCATGCAGACTTGGGCCCCATTTAGGCAGCCTCTCTCTCTCTCTCTCTCTCTCTCTCTCTCTCTCTCTCTCTCTCTCTCTCTCTCTGGTGCGTGAATCCAGCTATTCAATGGCACAAGAACCTGTTTGTGACCAATGTCATTCACAAAGCAGCATGACAACGACAAGTGTCATAGCGAAACTCCACATAATAGCAGGCCGGGCAGTGGGACCCACAGGGCAAGCAGGCCCTGAGCACACAGAGGGTCTTGTAAAAATGGAGCCTTAAGGTTGTCTTTCACTTGATTAGAACCCAGGAAGAAGGCTGGAAGCAGAAAGAAATCAACTGCAACTCTTCTCAGATGCTCTGCCTACTGCACCTTGCAACAAAGGCTGCCTTTTTTACATTTCAAAAGAGGCTGCTTTCTCTTTAAAAAGTAGGAGCTACTTGGTCTGATGTGGCTGCCTTTATCAACCATGAAGTTCCCAGCAAGGTGCTGTTAGTGCCTGATTAAACCTCATACCAACCCGTGTCCCCCATGGTAACCCAGAAGACATCCGCTGAGACCCGGAGCACTGATTCAGTTTAATTGCCCTGGCTCTCTGTGATGGCCGGATTTCTTGTCTCTCAAGGCCTAGAATGGAAATCCATGTGATCAGATGAACTATCCGGGTGTCTTGACAGATCTGAAATATGAATATGGAGATGGCGTTGTGCTCTGCAGCGACTTCTGAAACCCCAGTGGTAAAATATGATCTGCAATTTCAGGAGTATGTGTGTGATTTACATGCAATTCATTTTCTAATAAAACACTAATTATTAATAAATCAGACCAAATAAAGGAAAAAATGTGCATGTGCATATGTGTGTTTGTACACATGTGCATATAAATAGACATAAGCATTAGACATGTGTGTGTATGCATGCATATGCATCTATTTATCTATGTGTATAAATACACAGAGCCCCTTTCAACAGTATCTTCATATATATGTGTGTATACATCTGTCATCTATCTCTCTACCAATCTATCTATTCTGCATTCTTGGTTTTCTGAGACTAGTAGGATAATAATTACCTGTGTTTACAGAGCATGATACTCCAAGAATTTGAACATTGGAAATATTTATTTTATTCTCTCTCTTCTGCAGTGAATAAAGAAAGAAATGATGTTACATTTCTAGGAACACATTCAGAGGTCTTTGTAGAAAGTGAAAACCAGGCACCAAAGAAGACAGTGATGTGTATGAATAAGAACCAGCCATTCCCTGGAATTTGCACCATATTTCTGCTATGTCAGAAGATAGAACCCAGGAAAGTCAGACAAGATGCCCTACCAAACCCCATGGCCATTGGGGTCCCCCTTCCACCCCTTTCCTGCTGGAAAGGCAGCAGAAGCACAGGCAGTGGCTCTCAGGGGCCTGAGGCGGTCCCTCAAGAATGGCTGCAGAGCAATGATTCTTGACCTTCTCAGATTCAAACTTCCTTGTAGAAATTGGCTCTCGTTACCTCCTGGCTCAGGTGACTTACTCCAAAGGTTTTTTAATCTACCAACAGCTTGAGATCTACTGGTCATACCCGTGGATCCCTGTGATGATGGTGACATCTTTCCCATCCACATAAATTATCCTTTGTTAACACACAGACCTGCTCTATTTCTAGCCAAATCAAAAACATTTTACCAATTTCTTCTGCAGCCTTATTCTGAGTAAATATGTGATTTCCATTAGGCTTTTTGAAATATGTAAAATATATAGACTCCCATTACCACCTTCAGGACCTCTAGGTGTTTGGAGACCCCTTACTGGGAATCACTCTCATGCCCAAAATGAGTTTGAAGATGAAAATTATTGCTAGGGGGAAAGAACTGTTGGTGTAGCAAGATATTTAAAAGTAAGAATTTTTTCCCACGTGGGTAGGCCAGGGCCTAGCACTGGAGAAAGGATGTTTTTAAAATGAGAGCAACTATTAAAGAAAAATGTGCAAAACTGAGACACAGGACAAAATGGGAAGCCTGATGGCTTATAAGAGTAGACAATTCTGTGTGTCAAACTGTTTCCCTTGAAATGATATTTCCATTCAGCTGGGTAATTTTCTGGGCTCCCCAAACTTTATTAGGTTCTGACAATTATTCCATGAAACCCAAAGAAAGACAGGTAATAGTTACACAGTTGATATGCGTTGTGTGACAGAAATACAGGAAGCCTCACATAAGTTTTCATTAATTAAAGTATTTTTACTTTAACGCAACGAGGAAGGAAATTGTAAATTTGTAACCAAGCAGATCTCTTGTAAATTTTCCAAGAATGGAAAACCAGGATTTCTTCCCAGCTAAGGTTAAAAGACAATTTGTTGCACCCTGGGCAAACCCTGACTTGGTTCCTCCATTACTCCAGTAAGATTTCAGAAATAGCCCTAAATCTCCTTTTATATTTATTATTAATTCATTTTGGGTGGCTTTCTTGATTCCAAAATTCCAGGAGCTATTTGACAGTTTCCTGAGTCTCAAGTTTCCTGGAGAAAAGCTGACTTGGAACAAAATTCCACTGGTGGTTTGGTGGTATCTGAATACAGGCCACCAGCCAGAACATTCTACCTTTTCTACAATGGACACTGGGATTGTCTCTGTAGACAACTAGGGAAAAACATCCCCTTCCCTCCCCAAAACACCACTAAGACTAGTTCCTAGAAATGGAGAGAAACACAGAGAAACACGTACTGATGAACTGATACATCCAACCATCTTGTTAATAAACAGCAAGAATGACTACCAATGTTATTTATTTTCTACTAACTAATTCAAAAGAGAATCAGTTAATACACAAAATTACGACTTGATTTCATCTGTAGAGTTTCCCCACCTCAAGTATAAATGTAAAAGAGTTTCCTGAAGTGAGTACCTTATAATTTTGGTCAGCAGATGGATTATCCAGAAGCAGACTTGGATCTCTCCAAAAGGGAAGCCACTTAAAAATAGCCACCGCCCTACCAGGATGTCAACCAAGTGTCTCCTGAAGAGGGTGCAGTGGACAGAGGAACCCAACCCACTTTCAGGACAGAAGAACTTTATGGAAGAAAGATTTGATGACTGGATGTCAAAAAAAAAAAAAAAATATTCCTCACGGTCAAGTCTCTGAGGCTTGAGGACAGGCTCCCCAGGCAAGTGTTGGGAACCCCACATTAGAACCATGTAGGAGGAGGCCTGGCTGGATCAGTGGAAAATTCACCATAGGAAACCATTGTGCCCTGGCAGGGAATAGAGGAAACACGTTTAAGAGGCCTTTCCAACTCTAATTTCTAAGAATCTGATTAGACTGCAAAGCGAAATAAAGAGAATAAAATTTGGAACAGGAAGAAAAGGAAGGAAGGAAACAAAAGCCAGAAGAGAAAATAAGGTTGAGGCACAAAATCAGAAAACACTGGGAGTGGGTTTCTTAAGAGAATACAGGCAAAGGAGCTGAGAACCAGGTGGGCAGAGGTGAGACCCCTTCTCAGCTTACTTTGAACAACACTGAGAACTTGAGAACCAACTGTCTGAACAAAGTGCTGAAAGAAAGGCAGCTTGAGGTAGGACGGCAGCTAAGATCCATTTCCTTCTGGAGCGTGGCTACGCCGCCTTTAACTCAATGCTCTGAGTTTGCTTTTTTAATTTTTTAGGAAGTGTTGGAGATATTGCAGCATGCAACATCTCTGATTTTTAGCATGCATAAATGTAGATAATCCAAACAGCTACTGTGCCAGAAGCTTCACTTGCCTGCTTACTTTTCTTTGGGGGGCAGTGCTGAAGATGTCACCCAGGGCCTCACACATGCTAGCCAAGCTGTCACCAAGCTACACCCCAACCCTCATCTACTTTACTAAACCCAACTTAAACTGGCCCGGATTACACATCTAAGTCATACTATTCCAGCATGAGTAAACATTGTTCCTCTATTTATAACTGTGTGTGCGTGTATGTGCGCATATGCTCATGAATGTGAACAGTAGATATTTCCAGACTGATGATGTTTTGTTTTTTTTTTTTAAATTGCTCCAAAGAACTGTGACCTGAATTGAGAGTGAACCAGACTCCAAAAAGGCAGTTTTCCTGAGCATGCACAGACAAAGGAAATAGTTTCCTTACCGAAAGGAATCACTTGAAAGCTTTTAGGCCAGACCCTGCTCTGGGCTCAGATTTCTTTTCTTTCAGTCCTTTGATGAGCAACTCATATGGAGATTCAAGCATCTTGTGCCTGGTTTGAATTTAAGCTTGTTGCTGACTTTAGTGGAAAACTTTCATAAACTCAACTCAGGCTTGCTTGCTTTCTCCCCCACCACTGCCGACCATTTTTTAATACATCTTTGGATATTCATCTTGAGTCATTCATTCTCAGTGTGATCATTATGATCAGTGTCATAGAAAACACCCCCCCCACACACACACACCCACACCCACAGAGAAAGAATCCATTCTGCTCCTCTCTTCTGCACCTCTGAGCTCTGTCATTCTCTGTCTGGAACAGGGGAGGGTGAGACAGAGCTGGAGGACAACCAGATACAGAAAGGACAAATGGAACAGAGGTGAAGCTCTCTGACAGCTGCTGGAGATGGCATGTGTCTGTGTCAGTGTCATTACCCGGACAACACCACGTGGACACCCTCCAGCACCTTAGTAAGAGGCCAGAGGCCCCATGTGCCAAGGCCCATTCTTCAGGAATGAACTGGGTGGAGAGCATAGCTTTATCCTCCAAAAGGGCTCTGTCTGCTGGTCACTAGAGAATAGTGTCCTGAATGGATGTCCCTCCTCTTTGGTGAGTCTGGATTTGCCCAGAACATTTTGTTCAGGAACCTGTGCTGACTTCAGAATTATGTAGTGAAAAACAAGAGCCTTGGAGTGGGTCCAGTCTGCTTTGGGAGCTCAACTCTGCCACTTCAGTGGGTAACTTTGAGCAAGAAGCTTTAATCTTCCCGGTCCTCAATTTATCTGTAAATTTGAGATATTATTCTCAACTTATGGGTATTGTAAGGATCAGGAGAGATTACATTTCCCAAGTTCCCTGTCTTTGCCGCATTCTTCCTCTCTGACCCTATGCTTTTGTTGATAACTTTGCAAATTCTCCTGCTCCTACGTAACTCAAACAATTATGTGTAGTCCAAGAGTAGAAGGATCCAAGAATATCCCTAGGGTCCGTGGGGCCTGAGGAAAATCACACTGTGTGTCCTACTCCCAACATGTTTACAAAGATGCAGTCAGATTTAAGGGAACTCTGAGGGCAGTTTTGAGTTTAAGATGAAAATATCCCCAAAATGAGAAGTCTAAGGAATGTGTGTGGGAGCAGGAAAGGGGGGCATTCTGTTTGGACTCAGGTTGGCAGTGTGGGGAGCTGAGAGACTCCCTACCCAACAGAACGGGTCCTTACGGGTCTCTGAATTATGCCCAGTGCTTGCTCACCGCCGCAGTAACCCAGGGGCCTGACGCAGTCCATCCTGATTGTCCAAAAGCTCCAGGAGTGGTTCTGACTGGAATCCAGTCCAAATGGGAATTCCTATGGTTCCTTTTAAAACCTTGGTCGTATGCAAGCCAAATGGATTGCATTCATTTTTATAATGGTGTGCATCCACATCGCCATGCACATACCCATCTCAATTAAAAGTATATACTGTGATTTTTAAAAAATGGGATGACACTTACATGGCTGAGGCTTCATCTGGAACATAGACTCTTGGTGTGAAATGGTTTATTAATTTCCTAAGGCTGCTCTGACAAAGGACAACAACCTAAGTGGTATAAAACAAGCCAAATATCTTCTCTCAACGTTCTGGAGGCCAGATACGTAGAAACAGTCTCACTAGGTTGCTGTGAGCTGTCAGGAGGGCTGGTTCCTCCCCAGGGCTCTGTTGCTTGGTGAAGGAGCCCCAATTAGGGAGATGGCTATTGCGGTCAGCTGGAAGCCATAAGTTCTACCTGATAATAAGTATGTATGTGACGCACCTGTAAATACACGTGAGACACCCACAAAGCTAAAGGTATATAACCGGGTGAAAGCGGTCGGAGTCAAGAGAAGAATGAATTCATTCAGTCAGTCATGCAGTCACTCGGTCGGAAGAAGAGTTCGGGTCGAAGAAAAAGAAAAAAATCAGAGCGGCCAGAACGTAGGCAGAGCGGTTACAGAAGAGAAACCAGATAGAAGAAGTAATGGCTGGTCAGAGTTAGACCGAGGCTCCCGAGGAAGAAAGAAAAAAGAAGAAAGAAGCTCTAAAAGCTAAGCTCTCTCTCTCTCTAAAGAAAAAATCTCTCTCTTTCAAGCTCTCTCTCTTTCTCTCTAAGCTCTAAGAAGAAAAGCTCTATCTTTCTCTCTAAGCTCTAAAGAAGAAAAAGCTATCTCTAATCTTTTTCTCTAAGCTCTTTCTAAGAAGAAGAAAAATCTTTCTTTCTCTCTCTAAGCTCTCTCTAAGAAAGTAGAAGTAAAAGTAGTAATAGCTTTACTCTGCCTCCGAGTTTTCCTCCCGCGGCGCCGTGGCTGGCCATGACAGGCAGCTTACAGCTTGGCTCAATAGCTTCTTCCGGAGGCTGTGCTCCTTGGCTTGTGGCTGTATCACTCTGATCTCTGTTCTTGTGATTACGTTTCCCTCCTCTTCTGCAGTCACATCTCCCTCTGCTCCCTCTTATAAGGATACCTGTGATGACAGGTAGGGCAAACTCAGACTATGAGGATAATTGCCTCATTTCAAGATCCTTGATTTAATCACACCTGCCAAATCCCTTTTACTGTGTAAGGTAATATTCATAAGTTCCACACGATAGAATATGGATCCCTTCAGGGAATACACACACACACACACACACACACACACACACACACGCACATATATACTTAGTTGTAGGTGGACACAATACCTTTATTTTATTTATGTGGTGCTGAGGATCGAACCCGGGGCCTCACACTTGCGAGATGAGCACTCTACCACTGAGCCATAGCCCCAGCCCCTTTAGGGAATTTTTATTTAGATACTACAAGTGGAAATCTTCCTTAGTTAATGATGACCAGCAGTCCCTTTGTTAAAAAGTGTGTCTGGACCTATAGGATAGAAAGCAACAATTCTTTGGCACCCTAATATTTCTCCCATATTGTATCTATAATCCAGGTGCAAGACCAGTCTTTCACAGGAACATCATTTCCTGCTGCTGCCATTGTGTCTGCCATCTCAGGAAAGGAGCTGAGAAGAGGATTCTAAAGATAGTGACAGTCAAGACCTCACCGGCCTTCGGCCTTCATGCGGAATCACTGTATACAACACAGCAGTTGTTTGCCATTGTTGATGATGATGTGCTCCAGTCTGGCAAGAAACCCTATGCTTTTGCAGACACATAGAAACCTAAATTCATACCCCCTTAAGGGACAGACAGTGGCATTTAAGCTGGGAACGGTTGCCCAGTTGAAAAAACAGGAGGCTGAAAGGGAATGGCTATTTAAAAGTCACACTGATATGACCTGTTCCCCAAACAATTCAGCTCAGGGTGGCAGCCATTGTTGCTAGGTGGCGTAACATTTATTACTATAGTGTCCTGGGATCCTCAGATTAGTAACAGACACATTTATTCCTCAGAGCTTGAGCAAAGTTGATAATGTTCTCTGACCCTAAGCTTGCTGAACTTCAACCACCAAGACACTAGTTGACATTAAGACTCTGCAGCACCTAACGCTGCCTGTCACCTCCCCAGATAAACTCTCTTGTGACTGGTTTCTCCAGTCACAAGCCACTGCGGCTATTTTGTCCTATCTCTATTGCAAACCAGCTCTTAGGCCCCTGACGCTGCCTGGTGGCCGCATTTGGTCTTATGCTCAAAGCTTCAATCACAGACCTCCAGACCTCACAGTGTGATGGGATAGGAAATAATCAGAGGACCTGGACAGAGGAAGACTGTCAGAGAAACTGCAGATCAGCAAAAGAATGAAAGCCCCTTGACCCTGAGCACATCTGCCACGTATTTAATTCCACCTTCTTGCCAAGCCCTGAAAACCCAGGCTGGAGAGTCTTGGGAGCCAAACGGGGTTATGAAGTCTAGGAGCATGCAGAGGTGAGAAGTCTGGCACGCTGCCTGCCTCTGTGCTCCCCTCCCAGGCAGAAGCCAAGTGTGCGAGGGGAGGTGGCCCAGTGGACACTGCATTCTGAGGACAGTCGCCAATGCGGAGGAGTGTCGGGGTGACCACCACAAGTTGCACTGCATTGATTTTATTTGCCTGTTACTTTGCCCGTTGGCTCCTGACCAGAGGAAGCAAATAGGTTCTTTGCTGCTTTTCGGGGTTCTGAGCTTCAGGCTGTGCTAAAGAGACCCCACTGTTTGGGAGGAAATGAGCCCAAGAGTTCCAGAGACAATTCTTCTTCCCACCTTCCAGGGTCTCCTTGAAAATTGGCCAAGGACAGGACATTTTTGTTTGGGAAGTACCAGAGAGGCCTTTGTGACAGTGCTGCACCTACTTCTCCAGTCTCCCTCTCACTGTCGCCATCCCTACCCCACCTCACCAAGCTTCTAGCTCCAGGAAGACTGAGGATCTACTTTCAGTTGTTTTGCACCACTCTGGCCTCTTCCCGGCTTTCTCATTTGTTCCAATGTCACTGTCTCTTGGATGTTCGAATATGAATTAGTTACTCTTTTTGGGCTCTTCCTTAGCATCTCTCCTACTATTGCGGGAAATTCCAGTATAATTGATAAGTGTATCTTTTCCACTAGATCAATAAAGGTTTGAAGGTAGAAATTCTGTCCTCTGTTTCCCAGCCTGGTATGTGGTAGTGATTCAGTAACTGTCTAAGGAGGAGATGACATTCTTCCATTATATATTTGGTTATGGTGTTGACCTGGGCCTTGGACCTTAAAGGTACAGTGCAGACAGTTTGTGGTGGATGCATCAGAGCAGAAAATCTATGAAGTTGTACAGTTGTTGTTGTTTTTTTTTTCCCTTTAAGAAAAGTGACCCCAATTGATTTTTTGAATTTTTTATTTGTTTTAATTAGTTATACATGACAGTAGAATGCATTTATGTACTGTGATATATCATACATAGATGGGATATAATTTCTCATTTTTCTAAGTGTACATGTTGCAGAATCATATTGGACAGGTAGTCACATATATAAACACAGTTATCATGTCTGTTTCATTCCACTATCTTTCCTATCCCCACATCCCCTCCCTTCCCTCCCTTCACTTCCCTCTACCTAATCTAAGGTAACACTAGTTTTCACTAGTGCCCCACCCCCTTATTGTGAATTAGCAGTTTAGTTGCTGTTGTATATAGTTGTCCCTTGGTATCTTCAGGGATGGTTCCAGAACCTGTGTCAGGATACCAAAATCTGAAGATGCTCAAGTGCCTTATACAAAATGCACAGTGTTTGTGTATAACCTATGCACATTCTCATATACTTTAAATCATCTCTAGATTACTTACAACACCCCATACAATGTACATGTTATATAAATAGTTGTTACATTGACTTGTTTATGGAATAATGTCAAGAAAGAAGTGGGTACATGTTCTACAGATGTAATTTTACCCTTGTTCCATGATTAGTTGAAAATGTAATTGGGGAACCTGCCAACGTGGAGGACTGACTATATTCTTTTGGAGAAGAAGGGGCAGGATGAGCACAAGTCAGCCAGAAATCTACCCAGCACAGGAAACTTGGCCATCTTGAGGATTCCAGTAGGAACTCTGGCCAATGCAAGTGCTCCTTACTGAATGGGCCTCTGCCAAGTCACTCAAATCTCTCCTTAGAAACAATAAAGGTAACAGGAAATAATGCTTCAAAATATTCTATGAGCTCAACCCCATTTTTTATGCCCTCATTATTTAGGCAGGGACATGTGATTTGTTTTGGTCAATGGACTGCAATTGGGAGTGACCTCCACCACACATGGGGCAAGCCACAGAAAAGTAGGCATGAATTCTCCAAGCACTCCCTGCCCTGCTG
Organism: Tamias sibiricus; assembly: GCA_025594165.1. Lineage (NCBI taxonomy): Eukaryota > Metazoa > Chordata > Mammalia > Rodentia > Sciuridae > Tamias > Tamias sibiricus. Next base: position 57,494,969 of record CM046671.1, on the reverse strand, counting down.
CAGTGATCATGGAAGACTCGTAAGATGGCAAAGCAGGAAAACCAAAGCAGCCTGGATCACTGAGTCACTGCATAGAGAATAGCTATCTTAGAAAATCGCCCCTAACTACAGCAGAGCTTGTGTGAGTGGAAAAGCAAAGTTTGTGGTCATGAGCCACTGAGCTTTGTGCTGTCAGAGTCTATCCTGATGAGGGCAGGTAAATTGTTCTAAAACACTTTCCTGCACACTTTGGAAGTAGACCACTACTCGGTTGTAGAGTCATTGAGCTGGTTGTCTCTACTTGACTGTGAGTAATCAGTATGCACCTTTACTCGAGAGACCAAGCAACCTGGCAGGCTGATAGTCTCCTGATGAAATAAGTGAGGATGTTGTATAAAATTCAAAGGAGAATCACTGACATATAGGGCTATAAACATCTGTGCATCTTCCCTACAAAAATATACTTGAATTATAGTCTCACAAATCAGTTATCAAATGACATGGACAAAGATCATGAGGCAGGGGTTGGGAGTCATATACTCAACACTTTGGGATGTCTTGTCATAGACCTTTAAAAGGGCCCCCACTTCTAACACCATCATCTGACATCTCACACATGTTCTTTTTTTTTTTAAGTTTTTAAAAAATTATTTACTTTAGTTGTACACAGTGCAATGCATCTATGTTTACGTGGTACTGAGGATCGAACCCGGGCCGTGCACGTGCAAGGTGAGCGCTCTGCCGCTGAGCCACAACCCCAGCCCCACAGTTCTTTGATTGATTCTTATTAAATGGTTAATAGCTACATGTTCTTATTTGGTACAGGGATGTTTTCTTGGCGAGTGTCCTAAATGTGCCCATTTTGTAAGTATTTTGGTCAGTATCCATAACCCATTACTTAGTGATTCCAATGCCAACCCTCTAAAGACAGCAAGTGTTCAATACTTATTCTTTGAATGAACAAATCATGACACTCCTGTGTTACCCCCCACCTAAAGGCTTGCAAACTCAGAATTCACCAGCCTGAGCTAAAGAAAGTAATTACCCTTTAATCAAATAAATACCTCATTGTCTATATTGAGCTTTATCTGAAATATTCTAGAATTTCTTCTCGTTAGAAAGAAGTAATTATTATATAGGCCTAGAAGGGAAAATGAGTTTAATTTGCAAACAATCTTAAACTACACAGTCCTCTGTCTTTTTCTCTTTAGGCTCCACGAAGCATTTTCTATTAAAAATTTCAGCTCGGCTTCATATCACCTTTGCCCTCTTCTCCGCTCTGACTTTAAATTCAGGAGATAGTTTCCCTGGAGAATATAGATCCTAGCTCCATGTGATCTGGCCTAAAGGGTAGTATGACAGAGCCAAACAAAGGCGATGCTAACCTTGCTTTTCCTCCATTCACGGGCACTTCTCCCCACTGAACGCCAGGGCCTCGCAGTGAGTGGGGCTCCTGAGTCTCAGTAATACCTGTGAGTTTATGTGATTCAATCATGGGCAAGACTGATTCTGAACCAGAAAGAGGATATGAAAGCCCTTGAAAGGACTGGTGAAAAAACATCTTTTGAAAAATTGTTTTTATCTTTTTTCATTACAGAATTAATATTGGATCATGGTAGAAAGAGTGAAAAACTAACTACAATCTAACTACACAAATTCTGCTATTAACATGTTGGTTTGAAACCTCTCTCCCTCTCCCTGACCCCCTGGATGCCTGTGTGGTCAAGTATGATATTGAAAATTATATATATTTAATAACTTCTTAATAACATAACAATATTTAGAAATTAGAATTTTCTCTCTGGTACAAGTAAATATAATAAATGTACAATCAGGAAAGTGTCTTAATAATGTTGCTCCAAGTTGGACAGCATGAAGCTATACAAGAGACAAATAGACTAAAGAGATGGTTATATACTGATCCTTAAAGTTTAGAAGTGAAATTATGAAAAATGGAAGAAGGAGATTTTGGGCTATTTTAGGGAAATCTAACATTCATCTGGACTTTTCTTCTATGTGGAGCTGAAATGTAGTGCTTCTCACTATTTCCCCAAGTCTCCACAGCCTTTAGTGAACTTTCTGGAAGACATCAAGGAAAATTATTCCCTCCACTAACAGGGTGATGCTCTGTGATGATAGTAAAGGGAAGGTCAAGGTCATCCACTCAGGAACCTATTTCAGCAGCAGTGTGAGCTCACAACCAGAAGCAATGAAGGCAGTGGGTTGCCATCCCTATTCCCGAATGCTGGACCTCAGAAAGAGTCCCTGGAGAGAGCAGGAGAAAGGGAGAGATGTGAAATGGGGCTAGAGTGAATTTAATTTGCATTTGAAAGGGTAAAATGTTTTAGCCTTCATCTAGGTTACATGTATATAGTTTTGAAAAATGGTCTCATGTTACTTCTGTTACATCACACTCCACAGATTTTCACATAACAAATATTTCAAGGCCATGACAATATACATCCACAAACATTATTAGGTTAAGGGTGGCTGTATTAGGATTGATGTTACTAGTATTCATCAATATCTGTTTCCCTCTCCTTCTGAGTGTTTGAGAACTCCCTCGGCTTCATATCCTTGCACTTGGGTGTGGCCACATGACTAATCATGAGCAGAAGTGGTAAGTGTTTTTCTAGGTTAAAGGGGTGAGAAGACCATGCCTGGGTGTCCAATTTCTTCTTCCCCATTTTAGCAATCAGGGAAGAGGCCCTCTGCTGTGATGATGGTGTCAAAAGATGAGCAGATATGGACTGCTGAGTCAGCACATGGGGGACAGCTAGCTGCCTGTCATTCAACCTTCAGTGATAAACTAACATATATTCATTGGCTGAGTGACTGAGATGTTTAGTGTTTTTATTGCAGCATTAATTGGTAAACTTACCCTGACTAATATATTGGTCACCAAAACCCATTGTCTTCTTTTCCTGAGTCCTCAGCTAGATTACATTTTCCAGACTTCCTTGTAACCAGTTAGATCTGACTTTGTGACTGAATTTTAGCCAATGGACCGTGAACAGAGGGTATGCAGGCCACTTTCTGGTTGAGATGAGGAAGAAACAGACATGCCTTGCCTCTCCCTTTTTCTCTTTCCGCTGATGACCACATAGCCTAGGAGGTAGAAGAACAACAAGTTTAATAAAAGTCTTTGGGTCCTTGAAATACTGCTTAGAGGAAAGTTGCTTACCACTTGCATTAGACTTTATATAAGTAAGAGTAAATTTCTATCATGTTTGAGCCATTACACATTTAGTGTTGTTTATAACAGCAGCCAGCATTACTTTAACTTTTAAGGAAATTGGCACTTTGAAGCAGTATGCTTCCATAACCAAAACTTAAAATATATGTCATTAGGCTTAGTGATGAAATGGCAGGTGGCAAGGAAACCAGCAGTCTCAAAGGCTGAGGACCTCGTTATGCGTTGGCAAAACACTTAGTAAAATTGTTTCCTGCAATAACTCATAAGGTTGACCATGTCCATACTGAGCATACTGAGACGATTAACCCAGGGAACTGTTGGAAAGGATCAGTATGAGTACATGATGGATACTATTTCCTAATATGAGCAGGGTTTTATAAGAAAAAAAGATAGATGGAGGCAATTGTTGGCTTGTTTTCAAGCAGAGATGAAAGAGATTGGAAAGAGTTCATTTTGGATTTAATGTGAATGAAAATTCAACTTCTATCACATGGATATATTTATTTTTTTACAACAGCTACCATGATTTTCAATAATATGGCTGCAGTATCTGATTGTATGACTGCATACCAATTTGCTTAAACACATCCCTATTGATGAACAGTTGGGATGATTTGTCATTGCTAAATGCCTTACTTGATACTACAACTTTGTCCACTGTTTATTCTTTTAGAATGTACTGTTAAAATTAAAAATGCAGAATTAAATAATGCATACATTTTAAATTTGATGTATTTTACTCAATTTCCCTTAACCAAATTTGGATCATTTTTAAATGCCACCAGTATAGAATCGACCTTCAGAGGCATTGCTACAATTTTTATCTTTAAAATATATGAACAAAAAATATGACGCTAATTTGTTTCCTTTTTGTTTTTAGTGAGATCTAACATAATTTCATGTGTTTATGGCCACTTGCAATGTAGTCACTTATGTACTGGACTTGTCTCTTGAGATATATGTCATATTTATTTATAAGAACTCTGTTGAGTCTTTCTGGGAAAGTTCTACTTTATGCCTTTTCCTTGGCATAAGTATAAATAGTACCTCCTTTCACTCCCCGAAGTACCTTGGCTTAGACAATAAATTATATGGTCACCATAGATGTGTCCTCTTAGTGTGACAATATGTTGCTATTTTCACCCAGATTGTCTTTTGTTTGATTAAATTTTTATGCTGTAAATTTTGTCCATTTCTCCTTTACGATTTCCAGTGTTAGTATCACGTTTCGAAAAATTTATCCCATTCCAAAGTTTCAGAAACAGTTATCTAAGTTTTCTTGTGCACGTTTTATGATTCTGTTATTCATTTGGGAGTGCTCACCTGCTGCAGGTCTTCCCTCATATATCACCTTGCGCATTTAAACTGCATCCCACACCTTCCTATTGGGAACCACTAACTCTTTAGCTTCCTCCATAGCATTTATGACATTTCACTTATTTAATTGTATTATTGTCTCTTTCTTCCCTCACTAGAATGTCTGCTCCATGAGGGTGGAATTTTTGTCTGTTTTCTTAACTTTCACATTTCTAAGAGCTGGAATAGGGCTTGACAGATACTAAGTACTCAACTAGATTTCAATACTATATACTCTATTATGTTTTTACAGTCTATTTCTTCACCAGCATTATATTTTTAAAAACCTGTATAGCGTTAACCTGCTTCACAGAGTATTGTAGGAAAAATTCTTTAATAATCTTCCGTGTCTTTAGTTTCCTTATGTTTGTTCTCAAATATTTACTCTTAAAGATAGAACTTAGATTCATTTGTCATGTTTCCATCAAAAAACACTGATTTAGTGCTTAAAATATAGATTGATTTAAGAAAAATTCACATCTCTGTAATCTTGAACTCTCTTTCCCAGGACAGGATATGGATCTTTTTCTTTTTTTTTTTTTCTTCTTTTTTTTTTTTTTTTTTTTTTTTTTTTTTTTTTTTAGTTGTAGATGGACAGCATGCTTTTTATTTTATTTTATGTGGTGCTAAGGATCGAACCTAGTGTCTCACACATGCCAGGCAAGCACTCTGTCACTGAGCTATAGTCCCAGCCCCCAGGGTATGACTTTGTTCAAGTTTTTCTTTATATTAGTTAGGATAACACTAACTGTTGAAACATACGACATCTAAAACTGTGGTGACTGAGCACAAAATGTCCAAGTCGGTAAAGGTAAAACTCTGCTCCACTAGGTGACTCAGGGAAGAAAGATTCCTCCATGTCTTCACCTCAGTCCTCCCTCCTCCTCCCCATGCCTTAGAATACTTTAGCAGCTGATAGAGAAAAATGGTTGGGGAGATAAACCTACTTCTTAACCACTTTCATCCAGAACAGACACATATTATTTCTACTTTAGTCTTTACCAGTGTTCTAAAGAAATTAAAGGGAAAAAAATCAGAGGAGGAAGAACTGTTAAGAAAAAGATGAATCAAATAAATCAGATATTTATTTGTAAGTGTTAGGATATAATCTATAGACTTGTGTTAGCCAGCTTGTCATTTCTATGTCAAAATACCTGACAAGAACAACTTAGAGGGGGAAAAGTTTATTTGGGGCTCATGGTTTCAAAGGTTCAGTCCATAGTCAGCTGACTCCATTGCTGTGGGTGCCAGATGAGACAGAGGAAAACTGTTCAACTCATGGCATCCAGGAAGCAGAGAGAAAGGGGGCGGGGAGAGAATGAATAAGGGCCAGGGTCATGATATATAATCCACAAGGGCATGCCCCCAATGACCTACTTTCTCCAGCCATGCCCACCCACTATAATTATTAACTACTTAGTCCATTCAAATTATCAATCCATCAAATGGATTAATCCACTGCTGAGGTTACAGCTCTCCTGATCTAATCATTTCACCTCTGAACATTCAGGGTACACTTCATATCCAAACTATAACAAGACCTCACAACAGATTAGCTCTTTTGAGATCAATTTATAAGAATTATTATCATTTTAAAATACAACAGAAAATATAGCAAAACTTATCTTTAATAATAGCAATCAAAACCAAACCCACAAAGCTATAATGAATGTAAAAATAGCAGCAGATGTATAATAATTTTATGGCAAAAATTCAAAACTCATAAAAGAATATAATAAAATATCTAAATAATTAGTCATTATGTGCTCTTGGATGAAAGTACTAAATCATATAAAAATGCCAATTCTTCCCCCATCTTTACCTATATGTGTGTGTATATATTATGTAATGTATATAACTATTATATATAAATTCAATGTAATCTCAAATTCCAACTATATTTGTTTAGGATTCAATAAAAGGATTCTAAAGAAATTAAAGGGAAAAAATCAGAGGAGTAAGTAAAAAGCATATAGAACAGCAAAGTTACACAAATTTGAAAAAGAACTGCAAAGTGAGAGAATTTTCCTAGGCAGCCATAATACTACAGATGAATAAAACAATAAACATCTCAGGGACAGATGCATATGTATGCAAAAATTTAATGTGTGATAAGACAAAGGGAAAATACAGACTGTTAGTAGATGTGGTATGGAAACTCGGGTCACTATAAGAGTAAAAATAAGTCAATGTCTACTCAATACCATAAACAATTAGTATATTTGTTCTTTTTCTATTTCATGATTTTCTACTCTTTATTATCTTCTTCCTCATACTAACTTTGGGTTTAATTTCCTCTTCTTTTCCTAGATTCAGATGAAAGCCTAGATCAGTAATTTCAAATATTCCTTCTAGTGTAAAAAATTTGAGCTCTAACTTATTTTCCTCTAATCCCTGCTTTAGCCACATTGTCCAAATTGTGACATACTCCATCCCCATCCTGTGAAAAATAACTTTCTAAACTTTCTTGTGATTTCTTCTTATACTGTGAATATCTTAGAAATGTGTTAATTTCCAAATATTCAGGTAGTTTGTAGATTTTTTTAAAAAAAATTTTTTTTCTAGTTAATTCCATTCTAGTTAAATAAGAAAATCTTTATCATTTCAATTCCTCTCACATTTATTAAAACTTATCTATTTCTTAGAATACAATCTGCCTTAGTGAATGTGCCATGTATATTTTTTAAAGAATGAGTGTTCTATTCTTCTTGGGTGTTATCTTCTATGTCAATTAGGCCAGGTTGGTTGATGACACTGGTTGGGTCTTTTTAATCTTTACTGTTTTCTGCCTATTTCTTCTACCAATAACTGAGAGAAAATTTTGAAATCTCATTTCAGCTTTTATTTCTATCAGTCTTTATTTTGTGTAGGTTAAGGCTCAATTATTAGGTGGATATATATTTAAGACTTTTGTGTATTTTCCCTGAACTCAATTTTTATCCTTATGGAATATCCCCCTTTATCACTGATCTTACTTGTCATGAAGTCTTCTTTGTCTGATATTAATCTATCCATTCTCCTAGTTAATGTTTCGTTGAATGCCACTTTTTATCCCTTCACTTTTATATTATTTATGATTTTATACTTAATATTTGTTTCTTAGACAACATCTAGTTTGGCCTTGCTTTTTATTTAAATAACATTACTGCCTTTTAATTGGACTGGTTAGTCCATGTATGTTTAACATCATGTGTTCTCTACTTGGCCAATCTGTTCATTGTTCCCATTTTTTGTTATTTCTCAGATTTCTTTGGATGGATGGATTGTTTCTAAGAATCATTTTATCTCTCTAATCATTTTATCTATTATTGACTTGCTAGCTCTGTATCTTTTTTATTTTTTTTTTTTCTTTTAGTATTTGTTCTAGGCTTTATAACACACAACTTTAACTTATCATGTTTTACTTTCAGGTAACTTCACTTTATGCATACTTCCCTCCCCCTTCCCATCCTTGATGCTGTTGTTTTCATAGAATTAACTTTTCTGTACACTATAAACCCTATACTACACTGATACTATTTTCCACCTGAAAAGTCAATTATCTTTTAAAGAAAATAAAAAACAAGAAAAAATAGTTTGTTTTTTTGTGTGTGTGTGTTTGTTGTTTTGAAGTTTTGCCTATACCTATTATATTCAAATTATTTATTTTATTTTATATATATAATACATATGTTCCATCACAAATTTAACATTTAATTTTTTTTGGTAGTTACAACGATCATAGTTATTTAAACTTAGATTGATGTTTAAAATGGGTTTTCTAATCCATGGATTTCAAAGGAGACCATGAATTGACTTCATAGATTTCTGAATAAGCTAAAATAAAATAGCATGTCCATGTTTAGGTATCTGCACTTATGTGTGCTTTTTTCCTGAGAAGTTCCATTCCTTCCTCAGAATCTCCTAAGAGTTAAGAAGAAATGAAGTAAGTGATTTATATTTACTAATAGTTCTTTAAAGCCACAACTTATTTTTTTGTTGCTGTTCATCTTTTCCATTTACTTGCAAAAGAATGTTTCCATCAATTGTTCTTTGATTATATACTTCCTTCACAAATTCTTGTCCTTTTGAATATGCCTCTCCTTTGCTTTTACAAGGCTAACAAGTTAAATGTTGATGGAATACTTGACCACAAGGTTTCCTTCTTAAGATTCTCTAATGCTGCTAATATGAATTCTGGACTAGTTTGATGATTTCCATTGTTGGTTACATATTTCCTCTGGCTAAACGTTTGTAATAATAGATGGCATTTACCAAGCCCTACTTTTGTGCCAGGCAACAGGCTAAGTACTTTTGCAAGGCTTTTTGTATTATAGTTTCAGGATAATCTTTTAAGTGTGATACTACCTGCTTTACATCAGCGTAATGCAATTTGAACCCACATAGTTTGATTGTAGTCTTAAGCAGTGCCAGACTGATTTGAAGGGTTGTTGTTTTCTTTTAGTTCTTTAAGTTCTGTACCTTTGCTCAGAGAGACTCTGGGGTTTGACGTCTTATTTTATTCATTTTTCTCGTAATAGCGTTTGCCATCTCCACTTGCCCTTTTTGTGTCTCCGTTTATCATTTCTGACTTCTTTCGGCTCACAAACTATATGCTAAATCTTCATTGTTTGATTTTCATTGTAATCAGTTTCATTCCTCTGTCCTCTTCATTCTGAGTGATTCTTTCTTTCAAGATGATTCTCTACAGGTTACATTTTCAATCTTGTGCTTTGATTCTTCTACTGCAGTTTTAAGTTCTATAGCAACATCATTTTATTCCTCTGTTTTTTTTTTTTTTTTTAATTTACCTGTGGCAGTTCCCTTTTCATTTTGTTAGCTTCTTGCATTTCTGGTTTAATAGGCTCATTTATCCTTTCTTTCCTTTAGGAGTGTGATGTGCAATGGAGGTATATATTTTTCAGAATAGGTTCTGGTGTAAAATTTACTCCAAATTATGCTTTTTATCTCTCTCTCTCTCTCTCTCTCTCTCTCTTACATATTAGGTTCATTTTCTTCCCTTTTATTGTATAATTTTTTTTTAGGTCTCGAGCCTCTGTTTTGTCTGTCTGTCTTTCTTTCTTTCTTTCTTTCTTGTCTTTATTCTTGTCTTAAAGAGAATAGGGTCTTGTAATTCTGAAGTGACCATCAATATAGAGAAAACCAAGTCTCCTAAACTCTGATCCCATAGGATCTACTATGGAAGGTTGGATGTTGTAGATTAAAATGTCACTTAATTCCCTCATTTTTCCAAAGAAGTAACAGCAAGAGCTTGGATCATGGATAACTCTGTCCACTGAATTTGATACACTTAAATAGAAACATCACCACTGGGGCTCTTGGGGGGAGAAACAAGGAAGAGGGACCTCGGGTTTCTGTTTCTTTTCCTACTACATCATGATGCAGCCTTTTACGTAGAAACATTGGCTTCCCTGTCCCCCACACAAGGTTGATTTAAGCATAATTGATACACCAAAAAAAAAAAACAAAAACAAAAAACTGCACATATTTAATGTACACAATTTGGTGAGTTTGGATTGCTGTATACTTTATGTGACCACTACCATAATCAAAATAATAAACATGTCCACCACCTCCAAAAGTTTCCCTGGGTCCTTTTTGTGTCATTTACCCTCCAAACAAATTTTAAAGAGCACAATACCTTATTGTTAACTATAGGAACTATGCTGTAAGTGCCTCTGGAACTCATGCATCTTGTGAAACTGTAACTTTCACTCATCAATCTATAATTCCCCAAATACCCCTTCCTATACCTCCTGGTAACTACCATTCCATTATCTATTTTCATACTTTACTGTAGTTTGGATGCCTCACATAAGAGGAATTGTTCTGTATTTGTTCTGTGATTGACATACTTCATTTAGCTTAACACCTTCTAGGTCCCTACGTTCCTTTACAAATGGTGGACATTGGAGTTGTTTCCATACCTTGGCTATTGTTAATAATGATGTGATGAACTTGGGAATACCAATATCTCATTGAGATTATGATTTCCCAGATATGCTGGGAACTTTGGCTATTCTGATACTGTATAGCACTTCAGCATTTTATTTGGATGGATAGACATTTTCTCAACTCAATAATTATTGTCTGTTACTGCTGATCTGGAAATTGTCTCACATTTTTTGGTCTGTATTAACCTTGCCTCCAGACCAAACTTTCAACCTTGAGAAAGCAAGGTGGAACTTGTGAACTCTGAAGCATTCCACCAGAGGGGGGAAAAAAAAAAAAAAAAAACTCTGATAATGTGGTCCTGTGATTTCTGTGGCCTGCTCACATTTTCATTCCCATCTCAGGAATTGACAAAACTGTCTCTCCTCACTTCCCCTAATTCTCTGCCATTCTCACATATCAGAGGAATTATACAGCCACTCCTCCTCCTTCTTTTTATTTGATGTGGGATTTTCTTTTAAATAGCAGGTGTTTGCAGGTATTCTTCAAGTCTTAGCAAATACTTATATTTTAGAGGCAAAGGGAGGGATTGAGAGGTTTTAATCAAAAAGACTGGAGATGAATTAGACAGTGAGATCAGAGTAGACAAATAAGGAAAATATTTTAGGATGGAAATGTGCTTATGAAATATATTAAATGCAACCAAGACAACAAATAGATTAACTGAGAGGAATAGACAGAACTCATATAACAGAGAAAATGTGGTATATATACACAATGAAATATTACTCAGCAATAAAAGATAATAAAATCATGGCATTTGCAGGTAAATGGATAGAGTTGGACAATATAATGCTAAGTGAAGTTAGCCAATCCCAAAAAAAAAAAAAAAAAAAATGCCAAATGTTTTCTCTGATATAAGGAAGCTGATTCATAGTGGAGATGGGAGGGGGAGCATAGGAAGAATAGACAAACTCTAGATAAGGCAGAGGGGTGGGACAGGAAGGGAGGGGGCATGGGGGTAAAAAAGATGGAGGAATGAGATGGATATCATTACCCTAAGTACATGTATGAAGTCACGAATGGTGTGAATATACTTTGTATACAATCAGAGATATGAAAATTTGTGCTCTATATGTGTAATATGAATTAAAATGCATTCTGCTGTCATATATAACAAATTAGAATAAAAAGTCTTAAAAACCAAAAAAAAAAAAAAATGTGAAGAGCATGTGGCAGGAAAGATGGCCACTGATCTAACTTGGATCACCAATTCTCTTCCCCACAAAATCAGAAGCTGGGCTAGACAATCCCCAAAGTGCCATTTGCTGCCTAGTCGACACAGGGCCCACTCTCCTTGATGGAAACTACCCAGGAACTTCCCTATCAAATCTGTTGAACGAACGCCACCTCTAAAATGCTGAAACAAGTCCAACAGACTGTAATCAAGCCTTTACATCTAACTCCCAACGTGCAGGAAATATGGAGAGAGGAACGTGTTTCGATCTCCACCAAGGAAACAATAGGCCAAGGCTAGAATATGGGACATTTTTGGACAACGAGTCAATGATATTTAAATCTTTTTTAAAAAACTGAAGAACTGGGAATATAACTTGCTCCAACCCATACATGCCCAGCCCACCTCTGAATTCCCAGCAGCCATCATGGACCGTTCCTGCTTTTGTTGGCAGTGTCCCCCATGGCCACCTGGACCTTTTTGCTTCCCTGTATCAAGGCTTCTTCTGGAACCACAGGAGCTTACTCAGCTTATGAGCAGCGTTGCCCAGAAGCAACCAGCAAGGGGTGAGGGTCCGCAGAGAAAGACTCCACATTCCCCAACTTTGTTGGGACAACCCCAAGATGCATGTCCCACAGTTCCCCCGAGTACCTATAGCAGCATTAAACCCCACTTGTCCACAGTGACAAACTGTTCATTAATACATCTAACCTTATCTTTCACCCTGACCCGTCTCACTTTTCCAGCCCTCTCCCTTGTGCTTCCTAGCACTGCTTTCAAACAAAATACCTGTGCCCAAGTCCTTACCATAAGGTCTGCTTTGGGGGAAACCCAAACAAAGACAATTTGAAAGTAAAAGAGACTTTAGAAGACAAAACTCCCAAATACATCATGTGGACATTGATTGGATCCAGGTTTGAACAAACCAACTGGAAAACGATGTATTTGAGATAATCCAAGAAATTCAAATACAGACTCAACACTAGACAATGCAACGAAACTATTGTTAATTTTGTTAGTAATGATAATCATAGTATGTTTATAAGAAAATGTCTTTATTTGGAGATGCATGAGGGTGCAATGACATGCCAGAATTCTTTTTAAAATTACTTTAAAAAGAAAGGGAAAGAAAACAAAACAAATAAGGTCAATTTGTTGAAATGTTAATAATTGTTGACTCTGGAAGGTACGTGCCAGAATTTTCACCAGGCTATAATATTTTACTCCCTATTTTGTGGATTTTCAAAATCTTTCACAATAAAAAGTTCTGTCCTTCTTTCAGAAAAGAAAAATCTAAATTCCAAGAAAATACTAACTGATCAGAGATGACATCTCTCAAGGGCAGTTTACTTTCAGAGACTGAAGTTTGGGAAAGACTTTCATACAACTCGTTCACACAGACAAAACAAACGGAAGGCCCTTTCACTCTCTTTGCAAAATGACATCCACTAATTTCTGAACTTCTGTCTTCCCTGCTTGCAGCCTTGCCAAATGCCACATTTCTCTCTCTGAAGTCTCAGAAACCAAACAAACTGCCCTGAAATCAGCATATTGCATTGTAAAAGCCTGCCTCTGAGCAGTCTTATGAGTAGTACTCAAAGCACCAGAGCAGAGTAGGACAGATCCTGGCCAAGAATAGTTCCAAGGGCAGAGCGCAGGCACGCCATGCAGCTCACGTAAAGAAAATTCCATACATTTTCCATGCACTGATTCAAGATACCCACAGAAATAGACCCAGGCATTGCTGAATCCATCCTTGAGACAGGAAGGGACCTCCTAAAAAGAAATGGCTCTTGGTCTCCTGCAAGGTAAAATGTGCGCCTCAGATCTGCAAATGAAGGAGTATCACAAACATATGGTCAATGACTCATCCCAAATGGAAAAACAGAGTTTGTTATATTTTATGGAGATTTTACATGTCAAAGGTACATCTGTTGCTATTTATGCTGACATGTATGTAGAGATTGGCAAACCCAGTTCTCTGTAGGGAAGAGCGAAATCCAAACCAAACCACAGAACTTTCTAACTTTGAGACTGGCTCCTGGGATGGAAAAACAGCTTCCTGATCCCTTGAAACCCTGCCCAGACGAGCAGGGTGACTTTGAGAGGCCCACATCACAGGCCTGTACAGTTGGATAAAACAACAAAAAGTCCGCCTAGCACAGGGTCCCCAGAGAAGAACCGAGCAAAGACAGGAAGTCGAGAGGTGTGAGAGAGCTGGGGAACAGTCTCGGGATTACCGACCATCTTCTCTGGGTGACCATTCCAGGTAGAGTCCTGACATGAACACACCACCCAGAGTCAGACAAAAGCCTGCCCCCTTAGTTCTGTTAATAACGTTCTCTAAAGGAACGCCCATGTGTTCTGGTAGATTATCCCCAGCCCCTGCCCCCAGTCCAGTAGCTCTGATAAGTTTGAAGACTTTTCTACAGCTATGCACATTACACAATCTTGTATATTATTCCATTGCCCTTTTTCAGTTGGCGGCTTGATTGTTTAGCCTATAAATAGTGTCAAGTAGCTTTTGTGACCTACCCTCTTCCTTCCTCCTTCTCCTCCACCCTTTCCACCTCCCTCCATCCCTTCTTCCTTGTTTGCTTACCATCCGATACAGAGGGCGACAGGCAAGTAAATGACTGTACCACAAGGCCGAAAGAGAGAGATGTTCCGAGAGTGTTATGGGCTGAATGAGAATGGTCTCCCCCCAATTTACATGCAGGAGTCTCAACCTCCGTTAGATCAGAACCTGCCTGTCTTTGAAAACAGGTTGGCTCAGAGGTGGCTGAGTTAAAATGAGATTACTAGGGTGGGTCTTAATCCAATATACTTCTCCTTATAAGAAGAATTATGACACAGACAGGCACAGAGGGAAGACACAGAGAGAAGGAGTAAGGCCTCAGGAGAAACCAACCCTTCTGATACCTTGATCTTTGACTTCTGGCCACCAGAATTGTGAGGAAATACCTTTCTTCTATTTAAGCCACATGTTGTGTTGTACTTTGTTACAGCAGCCCTAGAAAACTAACGCAGAGTCAGCTGGTTGAAGTTCTGTGAGAATCCAGAGGTGCTTTCAAAATCCAACTGGAAGAGGCAGGATACAAACTAAGGCTTAAGGGCTAGGTGGAATTGCTCATGGAGTAATAACAAGGCTGACAAACAGAAGCTGGGCTTCCTACACACACCTAGCCAAGGTCTCATACCCAGTGCTGGTGAGTTCCAACATCTTCTATGGAGACATTTTCTCTATGTTTGCTCAGGATGTCTCCACATCAAGACACACTGTTCTTTTCAACAGTCAACCCTGCTTTTGACTTACCCCAAACTTGCTTGAAAATGACAGTGCTTATTAACCCCTTGTGCCCCTGTGCATGATTACCATGTGACATTGGCTGAGGGGCAATGGTAGGCCATGCATGAAAACTCACATAACTTGTTTTAGTGTCTTGAAAGAAACAAGTACAAGAAGTAGAAAATTAATAGACTATAAGTCAGAAGAAGTGAGACCACTGCAGGCAACTCACTCCATTATTTGTTTCTAATCGTCCTTGGTAAAATGGCTGTGGTTGAGCATTATAATGCTACGTACGAAGTTAAACTTGAGTTACTTTAATATTGTCTAAAATATTCTCATCTAAACCCACTTTTTTAAGGTCTGCATTCTGGGAGTCCAAGAACAAATTTTATTGCAGTCATGGAAAGTGTATTTATCATTCTTCTAAATGTTCTTAACTCCCTCTTTGGCAGAGGAAGACGTTGCTACTCTGCCTGTATTCAAGGGAGGTCTGGCCTCTTCTCAGGGAATCTCTGGGAAAGGAGCTCAGAAGGTTCAACAATGGCAGAAGGCAGCTTTTGTCTCAGCGTCTTCTCTTGTTTTAAGCTCTCAGCTTCAGAGAGGTCACACAGGTCATTCAGCCAGGGTCATAAAAGATAACCTAAGCATGGCACTGCTGTTTCTGAACTTCAGGAAGATGCAGCACGAAGAGACCTTCTAGGGTGTTAGTGGAAAAAATGGGTCTAAAAGCACTAGCTGAATATTGGTAGAAATATACATGTTTTTTACTATAAGGCCAAGGATGACCCATTCTCTATTAAGGACCTCAAAACTTTGCAAGCTTATCTCAATGTCTTATTCACATCTGCAAGATTCCTTTGCCACATAAGGCAACATACTCACAGGTTCTTGAGGTTCAGGTATGTTCCTTGTGTGTGTATGTGGGGGGATCATGATTATGTGGTAGGGCAGCTCCTGCCCAAGAACTTGTGATCATCATGACTTGTAGGTACCCACATTCTTTTGTTTTTTTTTTTTTAAATATTTTTCTAGTTGTCGATAGACCTTTATTTTATTTATTTATATGCAGTGGTGAGAATTGAACCCAGTTCCTCACACATGCCAAGCAAGTGTGCTACCACTGAGCCACAGCCACAGCCCTGGTACCCACATTCTTAATGAAGAGTGGCACTAATTATTCCAATGAAATTTTTGTCTGAAAGAATCTAATATTATTGGAAAGAAAAGGGATTCCAGTTTGGAGAAGGCAAGAGATCTCGTTTCTAGAGATGTGCGTATGTGCATGTGTGTGTGCGTGTGTGTGCACACTGGAAAAAAGCCAGGTGGGCAATGCATATCATCCAGGAATTAAAGGCTTTGGAGCCAGAGCTGAGTTTGGGTTTGTCTGTATAGTAAAGAGACCAATGCACCCTCTCCCCCAGTTACACACACACACACACACACACACACACACACACACACACGAACGCATACTTATGAATATGCAAATTCACACGTACTGTGAATACACTGTTTTACATGGCAAAAGGAACTTTCCAGATATAATTTTTTAAAAATGAGAGATTTGCTTATGTTATATTGTTGGCTTTGAAGATGGAAGAAGAGACCATGAGCCAAGGAGAGCAGGTAGCTTCTAGAGACTAGAAAAGGCCAGGAAATAAATAAATTCTCCTTTAGAGTCTTCAAACAATAAATAAAAACAGTTCTTTTGGGTTTATTGATATATATATATACACATATACACACATATGTGTGTGTGTGTGTGTATATATATATATATATATATATATATATATATATATATTTGTTTTTAAAGACAGAGTCTCACTATGTTGTCCAGGCTGGCTTTGGATTCCTGGGATCAACAGATCCTCCTGCCTCAGTCTCCTGAGTAGCTGGAGACTGCAGGTGCATACCATCATGCCTGGTCTCTGACAATCCATTTTAGATTTCTGAACTTCCTGGACTTTAAGATAATGCATTTGTGTCATTTTTAAGCCACAAAGCTTGTGGGAAGTTGTTATAGCAGGAATAGGAAATGAAAACATGGTTAGTAGCTTTCAACTTAATAAGCAGTAACTCAATCGTGGGCAAGTTGTACAATAAGATTGAACCTCAGTTTGTGCATCTATAAAAGGAGAAGACATTAATGTCCATTTTACAGGGCTGTCCTCTAAAGACTGAGTGAGGTGGTTGCAATATGAAGCACTGACCAGTGTCCTTTAGGATTATTGCCATCTCTGCCTCTGTGAGCCTTGGCCACATTCTTACCATCTCCACTTCTTCTTCCTCTGAATGGATAAAGAAAATGTAGCATACATACACAATGGAATATTACTCAGGCATAAAGAAGAATGAAATCATTACATTTGCTGGTAAAGGGATGGAACTGGAAACTATCATGCTAAGTGAAATAAGCCAATCCCCCAAAATCAAAGGCCAAATGTTCTCTCTGATATGTGGATGCTAACCCTTAACAAGGGAGGGTGAGGAGGGGAAGAACAAAAGTCTGTTGGATTAGAGAAAGGGAAACAAAGGGAAGGAAGTGAGGGAATAGGAAGGACAGCAGAATTAATTGGACATAACTTTTACAGCCTTGTATTGGAATTGTATTGGAATACAGGACAAGGGTAACTGCATCATGTACAACCACAAGAATAGGATCCTAATTAGACTAAGCTATATTCCATGTATGTATAATATGCCAAAATACATTCTGCTGTCAAGTATAACTAAAAAGAACAAATTGTTTTTAAAAAGAGCATTTCCTCTTCCTCATACGTTGAATGTGATTTCAGGCCACACCCACTTCCAGGGTGATTGTGAAGATCAAATGAAGGACCAGTGTGAACCTGAGTATTTAAGGGTGACTCCATTAAGTAAGCCTGAGACGTATAGCTTTTGTTCAGCTAGTGCCAGGAGAGGCTTCGCTTCCCTCAAAGGCTGTGCCCCTCCAGCTCCCCACGGGACAGCACTCACCACCCTCCCCTGAGTCTCCAGCTCGCCTCCCCCCTCACTGTCTGGGCATGTGTGCCTCCCCACAACCATGCTGTAGGTGTTTGCTCAAGTTCCAGAAGCCGCCTGAACCTTCCTGTTCTTTGCCACACTGAGTCCCAGGCCCCCTTTCGGCTACCACTATATGACTGAAACTATTTTGCTGTAAACCAGTAGTTTTCAACCCTGGTACACATTAAGATCACCTGGGGAGCTTTTAAAAAAATTACTGGTGCCCAAGCTCCACCCTGGACCAATTAAATGAGCTCTCCGGGGGTGGGGCCTGGACATCAGTAATTTTTTAAAAGCTCCCCAGGCGGTTCCAACGCGCAGCAAGGTTGAGAAGCTCTCCAGCACGCAGCCAGTCTCATCTGAACGCTACCTCTGAACTCAGGGTTCAGCATCAGAAGTGAGGGGCCATTTATCTATCTATTCTTCTCGCCAAATCTGAAACCTCAATCTTAAAGACACAGACTCCAACCCCCAAGATTGTCATTGCTCCAGATGTATGTGACAAAGGTGAAATCAGGCACCAAACAAATGATACAAGTGCATGTTTTGTAAGCAGGTGGAAGGAATAATGGGCCTCATTTCTCTGGGTTGCTAAATATGGTGGTCTGCAACTGTGAAGTCTGTCTGGCCAGCTCTAACTTGAACACTTGAACAAATTATTTCAGACAATGTTGAGAAGGCTATTAAATCTGTACTTTCATCTTACTGAAGGAACTATTTGTTTCTGGTTCTGATTAGGAAAAATGGCTAACCCTTTAGCATAAGCTAATCCTGTGCCACCCAGCTCTAACTTCAGTACTCATAGTAAGACCCAGGCCTAGTTCATGGGTCACCCAGAAGCCCAAGAAGCCAGAGCGGGTGTATACAGCATGCGTGGGAGGGGGCCCTGGACCCTGCAAGCTGTCCTCCCTTGCCACTCCCAGGCCAACCTGAAACAAATCAAATCACACTGTGCTTTTTTTTTTTTTTTTTTAATTGAAGTTGTTGTATATGACAGTAGAATGCATCACAACTCATAATACATATACTTTAGAGCACATTTTCACATATCTCTGGTTGTATACAAAGTATATTCATTTCTTTTTAATATGCTTTTTCATTTCAAAGTGCCTTTGGGTAGTTCTGCTAAGATGGTGCTGGAAACAGTGACCCAACTATCAGAATGAAAGTTAGTTGATAATATCAGGGATAGAGTTTTTCTATGAATTCTAAGTGTGTACACAAGTACTAGAGAAAAAGTTGTAGCCAGGTGCGGTGGTGTGAGCCCAGAAACTCTGGAGGCTAAGGTAGGAGGATGGCAATTCAAGGCCAGCCTCAGCAATTTAGCCAGATCCTTAGCAACTTAGTGAGACCTTGTCTTACAACAAAAAAATAAAAAGGGCTGGGGATGTGGCTTAGGAATAAAGCCCCCCTGGGTTCAATCCCCAGTGCCAAGAGAAAGGGAGAGAGAGAGTGTGCAAGAGAAACCATTGTGATATGGGAGCTGAATGGTCTCTTTATCATTCTAGGTCTACTGCACTTGACTACGGTTTAAGACAAGGTGAATCATTGGAAGGGTCAAAGCTAACTGTGATGGGAGAAACTTCCCCACAGATCAGCATCCGCTATACTTAAAGTGGATTTTTTTATAGGAGACTTTAAAATTCCATTAAAACAATAATATATATATATATATATATATATATATATATATATATATATATATATTACTGTACATTACCAGGAAAAAAAGTTTAAAATCAAACTCGAATAACCTCAAAAAAATGCTCAGTCTTTAATACCAAGTCATGGAATAATAGCCCCAAGATTGTCATTGCTCCAGATATATATGGCTTTTTTCTAGCTGACAGAGGGATATTTATGATCCCCATTAAAGATATATGAGTAAATGATACAGATGGCTTGAATGCCAATTAATACACATGAAAATAACCAATAATATATCTTCTTTTCATAAAATTTGACAGTCTTGAAGTAACTTCATACAATTCTTCAAATTATGCAAATACTACTTTTCATTTTTACTTCTTTTATTTATCTCTTTTGCTTGGTACAACCGCACATGCATTCACAAACTCACAAAGGTAATTACTATCACTTAAATTTATATGCAAACAAAGTCAGCTATAAATGTGTGTGTATGTATATATGACTCATATGTATTCTAATTATCACAGTCTCTTGGGTTTTTTTTTTTTTTTTTTTTTTTTTTTTTTAGCTATTAAGGTAAATATGGGAGAAGCAGCATAATTTTTTCTATTTTTTTTCTGTGTTTATAATAAAACTTTTCTCCTAAAGGTGCAAAGCTTGGTAACCTGAAGATAAACATTCTATGTTTTGGGAGCCTACATTATAACTTATATAAGTTGTGAAAAATAAGTACAGTACAAATGACAAGAAGCATCTGAAATGTTTTTTGATAGGTTTGGTTTTTTTAAAATAAGCTTGGTTGTGCTTTTATTTTCTGATCAATTTGTACCTTTTGTATCTCTTTATGTTTTAAGATATAATCTATACATAATAAAAGGTACATATAGTAAGTGTGCCATTTGGTAAGTTCTGATGGAGGCTTACAGCTTTAATAAATACAGACCATTTCCACCACTCACTAAGGGTCTTCTATCAGTCTGCCACTTCCTCCTTTCAGATGCCACCACTGCCCTGATTTCTATCACTGTAACTTATTCTTGTCTGCTCTATAACTTCACATGAGTGGAATCAGTTAGTCTATCTTCTGATTCTGGCTTCTTTAACTCAGATTATTGTAATGGGTTTGGGATTTCTCTGCATTTCAGGTATTTTATTGCTGAGTGTGATTTCATTTCATTATCTCATTGATGGACATTTGGGTTGTTTTCCAGTGTGGGGCTACTATAAATAGAACTGCTATGAAAATTCTTGTACAAAGCTTTTAGAGGACATATGTAAATATCTAGCTTCATATCTGAAGTTACATAGTTCATATGGAGAAATCAAATCAAGATGTTTATGTCTTTGTTCTGCAAACCCTAGTGCATACCAGGACCTAAAGTTTCCAAAGCAATAGACACATTGGCATGCAGTGGGATACTCTCCAACACAATGTCCCAGCTCTTTCAAAACTATATGTATCCCTTATTTAGCACCCTAAGTATACACAAAATTGATTTATTTTTCCTTCCACATAGTATAGTGCCTGGTACATAGAAAAAACCACCTCACTGAATTTTAAAATTCACGCATGATTGCACTGACTCAATGGATAAATGAATGAATAAGTGAATGCTTTCTAAAGTTTCATGTGAGTGAACACAATTTTTAATAGGATCCTGGCTACCGTGTCAAAATCTAGAGTGAAGCTGTTCTTTCTGTCACCCAGATAAATATCATCCTGCTCTCCAAAATTCAGAAAAGAATGAATAACTGAACATATCCAAGGATAAAATTGGGATGAGTTGGTTGAATGCCTTCTCCTGATGCTGTTTAAACCCAATAAAGACTGGGATATTTCACCACTTACATGGATACTCAAAATAATGAAAATTTCAAACAAAAGGAGCAAAGAAATATTTTGACATCAAAATCATGATAATAACCAGCCATGCTATTCGTGCTCTGTCACTGAAGTGAAGTTAATGAAGTGGTGATTTTTTTTTTTTTTAACTTCTTTCTTTTTCTTTCACATTCCATCACAAGAGCAGCTGACTCAGCTCAGGCAAACCTATTTGGTCATCTCTGATCCTTTCTCATTTTCCCCTAACAAGCTCTGCTTTGTGACTGCAAATCTCTGCTCGTGCACAAATTTATTCCTTTGGACTCACTCCTGAAGAGTAGCCTGTGTGTGTTACAACGGCAAAATGGAGCTCATAATGACCGTGCTGTGGCCTTCTCCATCCCTGTAGCTGCAGGCAACACATTGAAAACCAATGAAATCAGGCAGCTCTCCTCAACCCCAAATTAAGACATCCAGAATGTTAACAGAGACCCACAGATGGGAGAACAATAGCACTTGCTCATTGTTGGAAAGAGAACATCACCTTTATGCCACTTTGATAAACAAAAACTGCATCTGTCAGGTAGTGATGGCCTTGGACATAATCTACCAGCAAATTCCACAGCGCAGAGCTTGTGAGGAAATTTCCAGGGTTCCTCTTCCTTTGCCCATGCTCACAGACCCTTTAGCAGTAACCGCCCTTTTGCCCTTCCTGGTGCTGTTTACAAGCTGAAAATACTTCTAAAAGCCAAAACCCCAATGTTCAAGTAAGGTGCTTCAGGCTGTCTTCACTGCCTTCCTCTTGGAGGAATAATAATGACTCCCTTCAAGAAACTGGCTGGCAGAAAGGGCAATGAAGAGAGGTAGATCCTTCTCCCTTGCAGAGGAAATTGAAATTAGCCTAATTAGATTTTCAGAGCGCCTCCCTACTACAGTGATAGACGCCATCTAAATACATAGACAGATAGGAGGAGAGCACAGATGTTGTGTGAGACCACTGATTTAGTTCCAAGTCAATACTCTTAATTAACTGCAAACTGTTTAAATAGACAACATTCCCAACACAGAGCCACTAACACCTATATAGTTCTCTTCGTGTGGGTACCTCAAAGTAGACAGCAAAATAGCAATCACATCCAAAAGCACAAAGTGGTAATAATAATTACTTATATTTAATGGAGATACACTGCCTCTGATTCCAGGCCCCCTAATGATATCATGCACTTGGTAGATAATTGTCTCTTGTCCAAAACAGGAGTACAGCCGTGAAGGAGGAACAAAAAGAGCTGTAACCTCAAAGACACCAACTCTCCTGTACAGGGAGAAGGTTTGGGATTATACTTTTTTGTTTTGTTTATTTGTTTTTGTTTTTGAGCTGTTTATTTAGTGAGCAACCAGCCTCAGTGAAACGCATCTGATTCCTAAGGTGGTTGGTGCCTGGCAACTGGTAATGAATGGTGTGGGCTGAGTTCCTGGTCCAAAGAGGAGGTTGCAGAGGAAGGGACAGGATGTGGAGACAAACCTGAAGAAAGGAGCAAATGCCTTGTGGCTTTCAAGCCACATTCACTCATATTTGGCACCCCTGGCCTCTGAGAATCGCTAAGACCATTGCAATACTCTCCGGCAATATAATCCTGTTTCTGAAAGTTGAAGACAAGACAAGCTGTTTGCTTTTAGTCCATCCTCTTATTGGTCTAAAAGAAAACTCCACTTAAGCAAGGTATTCTCATTTGCTATTTCAGAAAGTGACCAAAAGGCCTATAAAACAGAATTAGCACTAGCTTCTCAGGAGGCAGATCCTATAACTGGGACTATGAGGATTTTTTTTTTTTTTTTTTTTTTTTTTTTTGGTACCAGGGATTGAACCCAGGGAAGCTTAACTACTGAGCCACATCCCCAGCCCTTTTAATAGTTTATTTAGAGACAGGGTCTCACTAAGTTGCTGAGGCTGGCTTTGGACTATCATCCTGACTCAGCCTCCCAGGCTGCTGGGATTATAGGTGAACACCACTGCACCCGGCTTTATGAGGAATTTTTTTTTTTTTTTTTTTTTTAGTTTTGGAGGAAACTTTAATATTACAAATTAAATTTATAATTTTTTAGAATTACAAATAGTGCTATAACGAGTATTGTACATATACATTTATAATGCTATTATTCTGTAGGATAGAGTTCTAGGAATGGGAATGCTGGGTCATATGGTATGTGCAAATTTAAAAACTTAAAAGTTACATGTAAACTGTCCCAATAAAGCTTTATTAAAAACCAGTTAAAAAATGTTTATTTAGAAGTTGCAGGTGTAGCTCAATAGAGTACCTGCCTAGCATGCATGAAACCCTGGGTTTGATCCCTACTATTGACCCCCCCCACAAAAAGTAAACAACCAAAAAGTCATTTATTTAGTAGATGTTGATACCATAATAAACTTAAAAATGTCATACCTATATTAGTTTTCTGTTACTGTAACAAATGCCCAAAATAATCAACTTAGAAAAGTTTGTGGGGTGCAGTGGCAGCATGTGCCTGTAATCCTAGATATTTAGGAGGATCAGGAATTTGAGGCTAGCCTCACCAATTAGTGAAACTCCTTGCCATGAGGAATTTTTTTTTAAGCACCAAATATGTGTGAATATATAACTGAACGATTTGTGGTGTGACTGCAGTAGCAGTCTGCATTTTTATTTTATCATATAGCAAATATTTATTGAGTGTTACTATTTGTTAAATCCTAGTTATGCAGTAGTGAACAAAGCATTTACCTGCCCTTCTGTAGTGTAGTGTACCATAACAAAGATAAAGACTAAAAGCATCAACATGAATACTTTTAGTAATAGTGGTAGAGTAGAAAAGCTATATGACCCCTACTACAGGTAATTATGAAATCTGTGGAAAATATTTTTTAAAACTATTTAGAGGTCTGAAAACACATTCCAAAGCAGTCAGAAGCCAGTGGCAAGTTTATGGTTTTTTTTTTTTTTTTTTTTTTTTTTTTTTTTTTTTTTTTAATGTAACTAGAAGATGTAAAACTTGAGAATTTGCAGTTTTCTTGAGGAACAAAAATGTTCCTCAACTCCACTGGCGAGGACAAAGGGAAACATCGGTCACCTTATAGAACAGAATCCAGGGGACATTTTAATGGGAAAGTCTTTAAACAACAGAATGGTGAAAGAATGGAAATCCCAAATGTGAGCATAAATTTCTGCCCAAGTCACCAACTGACCACTGAAGTGTGCATAAGGGGAGGGAAATCTGATAGAATCATGAGAAAAACAAAACATAATAAAAAAGGCAGAGAGGAATCTAGCCTCTACAACAGAGCTGCAGCAGGTGAGTTCCCTGAATTTACCAAGGGATTCAGCAGCTAGCATTTGCAAGGACCTAGAGGAGAAAACATCAACTATCCAGCAAAAGGGAAACCAAGTTTTCATTTCAAGTTCAAGCAAATTAACTAACTAACAAAACAACAACAGTACTCAGAAGAATATAACAATATAAGAGATTTCTAGTCATTATATTTTCTACAATGTCCCCTTTTCAAACAAAAATTACTAAACATGCACGGAAAAGAGAAATATGTAACCCACACTCAGGAAAAACCAAAAAGTCAACAGAAACCAAATCTAATTGGGCCCAGATGTTGGACTGAACAGAAAAAGACTTCAAACCAACTATTGTAAACATGTTCAAAGAATACTAGGAAAATAGTCTTAATGAATGGGCAGTTAGGACGTCTCAACAGGAAAGTGACAACTATAAAATAATGGAAATTCTAGAGCTAAAAAGCATCATAATGGAAATAAAGAATTGACTCTTAACCAAAATGAAAATACACTAGATGGGTTGAAAGGCAGACTGAGATGTCTGGAGCAAGAATCAATGAACTTAGAAAGATTAATAGAAAATAATCCTAAGGAAAAAAATTGAAGAAAGTGAACGGAGCACCAGAGATTGATTTGGATCTAGAGGTACAAACAGGTATAACTGGAATAATGAAGGGAGGAGAGGAAGGGTCAGGAAAGCTTTAAAACAAATAATGGCCTAAAACTTCCCAAATTCTGTAGGAAACATTGATTTAAAAATCCAGGAAAATCAACAAACCCTAGCCAGGATAAGCCATCACAGTCAAAGTGCTGAAAATCAAGGATAAAGAGAAAATCTTTAAAGCAGCCAGAGAAAGATGGCATGCTACCTACAGAAGAACAATGTTATGATTAATGGCTGACTTCACATCAAAATAAGGGAGGCCATAAGAAAGTAGAATGGCACATTTCAATTGGTAGGGAGGAAAAAAAAAACTGGCACCCAAGAATTACGTACCTGAGGAATTCATCCTTTATGAATGAATGAGGAATTCAGGCATGCCAGATGAACAAAACTGAGAAAACTCATTGCCAGCAGGACTGTGCAATTAGAAATACTGAAGGAAGAATTTGAGGCTGAAGGAAATGGCACCAGATGACCACTTAGATTTACAGGAAGAAATGATGGGCACCAGAAGCGGAAAATGTGTGGATAAATAAAAAGAACTAAATATAGACTGTGCACACATGCTTTTCCCCTTCTCTTAATTTCTTTGAGAGACACATGGAAAATTAAACAAAATTTATAGAAGAGTATTATTAATTTGATAATGCATTGATGTCATGTTCAAATGACATTAAGAATGGGAAGTAGGGACATGAAAACACACTGTTGTAAATTCACTATGTTTTACACAAAATACTTCAATATGAACTCTATAGAATGGGATAAGTTGAAAATATGTTTTGTGACCTCTAGAATAAACACTACAAAAAGGCAAGAGTTAGCTTGATACAGCTGTAAAGTCAAAACAGGAATTAAAACAGAATACTAAAATATTCAATTAACATAAAAGAATATAGCAAAGAATGAACAAAGAAATAAAAAGGGAAATGAGACAAGACAAAGAAAATAGAGAAATGGCAGTCCTAAAAACAACCAGTCCAGTGTAACATCAAATTTAGATTAATCAAATATTCTCCTCAAACACCATGATTGTCAGACTGAATCAATTATATCCTGTCTGCAAGAGATGCTCTTTAAACATATAGAAACAAATAGGTTAAAAGAACAGAAAAAAATGAATCATGCTAACAGTAAGCAAAAAAAAAAAAAAAAAATGGGAGTGGCTATTTTAATAAAATAGACCTCAAGATAAAGTGTATTTTTACAGATGAAGAGGAAAACTTTATAATAGCAAAAGAGTAACTACATCAGGAACATAAAAATACATGTATATAATAACAGCTTAATATAATCAAGTAAAAATTGGTGGAGAAATAGAAAAATCTATACTTACAATGAATTTCATATCAATTACTTCTTAGTACTTGATAGATTAGCTAAAGAAAGAAAATCACTGAGAATCTATAAAAGCTAAATAACACTATCAACCACTTGTAACTACCTGTGATTTATAGAACATTATACCCACAAAATTTTAAATTCACATGACGGGTTCACAAAGGTAGAACATATGTTGAAAGTCTCAGTATATTTCAAAAGATTTCTTAGAGTGGACTTTTTCTAACTTACAATGAAATTTAATTATAACACAAAAATAAGATTTCAAGAAAACTCTAAACATTAGAGAATTAAACAACTTACTTTTAAACAAACCTACAAGTCAAAGTAGAAATCACAAGGACAAATTTAAAATATTTTGAGAATAATAATGAAGTGCAGTATATTTAAATTTGCATAATGCAGCAAAACCACTGCAGATGGTGATGTTTATAGCTGTAAATGTAGAAAAGAAGAAAAGTATAAACTTGTCAACAGAAGCTTCCATTTTAGGAAACTAAAAAAAGAAAGAATAAAATTTAAAGGAAGAAATAATTTTAAAACATTGATGAAAAATCAAAGAAATAAAAACAAACCAACAGAACAAAAAGCTTGTTTGAAAAAATTAGTAAAATGAATAAAATCCTAGAAAGACCCATCAAGGACAAAAATTTGAGCAGACACAAGTCACCAACATCAGCAGAGATGAGGGACATCTCTATATGTCCTATAAAAACATTGCAATAATAGTAAGGAAATATAGTGAACAATTTTATGCCAATAACTTCAACAATAAATTAAATGGATGAATTCCTTGAAAGACACAAATTTCAAGAATGGAAATAAAAAAAATTTAAATACAAAATAGTATTATGTTTAAGTATTGAATTAATAAATGAAAACCTTCCCACAAGGAAAACTCCAGGTCCAAATGGCTTCAAAGATGGATTCTATCAAACAGTTGTGGAAGAAATAACTCAATTTTTATATAAACTCTTTCACTCTTTTGTTTTTTTAATTTCTGTACTGGGGATTAAACACAGGGGTATGCTACCATGGAACCACTTTTTTATTATTTATCTTTACTCTTTTTAATTTTCATTTTGAGACTAAGATGCTTAGGTTGTCCAAGAACTTGTGATCCTCCTACCTCATCCTCCTGAGTAGTTGGGGTTAAAGTGGTGTGCCTCCACACCCAATTTATTATATAACTCTTTTAAAAAAAGACTTCACAACAACTCTCTCCCCCATCTCTTTTGAGGACCAGAGTGGGACTAGGATTAATCTGTCACTGAAAAAAGACTGGAAAACTTAAGAAAATAAACTGCCAATCAATATTCCTCAAGATAGAGACACAAAAAGTCCTTAACAAAATGTGCCAAATCTGACGCAACATACAAAGAAATTATGAAAGGAGAGTATGTCTTCAACAAATGGGATATAAAGCCTGGTGTAACATTAAAAAATCAACCAATTTAATTCATGTATTTTTAAAAATATAAAAAAATTTCATTAAATGCTTAGAAAGCATCTGAAAAAATCTAACATCTATTAATAATTAAAACAACTAGTAAAGTAATAATAAATGAGGACTCCTTGTAGTGACAAAGAGTACCCAAACCTACAAATATTACAGCCTGAGGAAGGAAACCAAATGCCCTCCCCTAAGATCTGCAGTAGGCTGGTGTCCACTTTGAGCACTATCGCACAGTCTCACATCTGTGCTCCTAGACACTGCAATAAGGAAAGAAAGGATGGGGCTGGGGATGTGGCTCAGCGGTAGAGCACTTGTCTAGCACATGCAAGGTGCTGGGTTCTATCCTCAGCGCCACATAAAAAATAAAAATAAATAAAATAAAGGTATTGGGTCCAACTACAACTAAAAAAAAAATAAAAGGGAAAAGATAAAAAAGCAATCATAATTTTCTTTGTCAGCACGTAAGATTTCAGTCCTACTACATTCTCACCAAAACTTGCTATCATCAGTCTTTGACTTTAGCCATTCTAAAAGTTGCACAGTGATATCTTATTGTGATGATTAGTGATTTTGAGCATCATTTCATGTGCTTATCAGGTATTCATACACACACACACACACACACACACACACATATAGGAGAAATGAAGAAATAAAAGTCTTTTTTTGATGATTCTATGATCGTGATCATTCATATAGAAAATCTTAAGGATTTTATCAAAAAAGAAAGAACAAAAGAAAAATAGAGAATAAAGGAAAACCTAAGTCTAATAAATAAGTTTTTCAAGGTGAAAGGATTTAAAGTCATGTACAAAATGAATTGCATCCCTCCATACTAGCTACAAATAACTGGGAAAGGAAATAAAAATTACAATTTCATTTTACTATAGCATCCAAAACATAAAACACTTAACCCATGATGTCCCATTATCCTTATAAATAAGACACTTATAAAAACCTATACATTTTTATAGGACACCTATAAAATTGCTCAATTTAAGCTTTCATAGATGTCCTATTTATAGGACAGTGGAACAGAATGGATTAAAGATAAACTTACAAAATACATAAAGAGTTGTCATATCTTTTTCTTTCTCAAAACCCCCAAAGCACTTCACACACATTTTTTATAATAGTTTGCTACGGTGAATTGTTTATTTATGATAATTCTGGGTCAAAGGCCCTGTCTCATTAATTGCCTTATCACCAGTGCTAGCACAGAGCCCAGCTAAATGAATTAATAAATACATGTATATGTTCAACACACACACACACACACACACACACACACACACACACACACATTCCTAAATATAGACCACATGTACATGAAAGAAAGTTTTGAAAAGGGGAAAATGCAGGGGCTACATCTCGCACAGTCCCTTCTCTGTCAACACCTTGAGTTGTTTCCTTCCAACTTCCCTACCACCCAGACAGTTTTGGACTTCTTCTTACAGTGTCATTTGTTTGTATAACAGTCAACTTCTGCCTCATTCATGCCACGATTTCCTCTAGTTACAATCCATTGTTTGAGTTACTAAACAAGACCAATCACAGCTACCAGAAGGAGTTGGTCCCATGGTGACACAGTAAGTCTGTTTGGATGCATCTCTGGGCAGCTCCTCTCCTACCCTGTCCCCAAGTTCACACATGGTGCACTAAGTAGGAGGGGCTTGTCCCTGGTATTCTTTTATGAGGCTCTGGTGTAATGACTTTTTACGCTCATGTGCACTCACAGGCACATGAAAACCAGAAATCAAAAGATGAAGCATGTGCCCATGACAGGAAAATTTGAATATCTCCAATATACCAGATCAGGCCCCCGACAAACAATGCTGTCGGATACCTAAATGCTAAACAAAGCTGAGTTGCTGTCCCAATTCTCTGAGCTTCAAGGAACAATTTAGGTCACAGCAGAAACATGAGGTTCAAGAGCCATAAACTGTACACTGAGTAAAATAAGATTCTAACAGGGAAGTTCCTCTCCAGCTAGACCAATATGAGCATGTGTCAGCCACTATAAAAACACTCAGATAACAGTATCATACATCCAAACACTGTCCAAAAGCAGTAACTGCAGAAATAAAAGCCTGGTCATTCGATACAATAAAACAATGGGATTATTGCTTTGGAGCTAAACACAGAATAAAACCTAGATTGCTTGAAATTTGCTCTATCAACGCAGAGGTTCGTGGGCTTTCTAAAGTAGTGCTGCAGATGAATATTCCTCAGCTAATGCGATGAGCAATCCTTCAGAAACTCTTTGCTTGCAGATTGGATACTGTTGCTGCAAACTCTGTGCCTCAGCTCCTCTCAGAGTAGAAGGCCACCTGGGGAAAACAAAAGGAAGCGGGGCAAGAGATAACCACAAAACCACCTCACAACTCTGTGGAGCTCCTTCTTCCAGACACCTGAGGGAAGCACCCTGACGGGGCAGAAACAACCTCTAGGTGACACTTGGTGAATCCTCGCTGGACGCTGGGAGAAATCAGACAGGAAAAGGAAGGAGAGGCTAATTGGATGAAAAGGAGCAGCTGAAATGAGAGAGAGGCGACTGTACTGGTAACAAAGGTACCTGGCCAGCCACACCAGGGGCCCCCAGTTAACACAGCACCCTTTATAACTACCCTCTTCAAGTCTGTGCCATGCTGGTCACCTCAGGGCAGCCTCCCCTGATGGCCCTGAAGGTGCTCCTTCCTCTGCAGCATCATCTCGTACTGGGGTTTTTGTCTCCCCATCAGACGGGAGCAGTCTGTCGCAGTGATTGTTTCTCTGTAATGACTCTCAGGAAAAAATGAGGTCGCATCCCTTTTTTTCTGCCAGTGCCTAGTACAGAGCTCGGCTAAATGCATTCACAAACACATACCCATGCACTCATTTAAAAACGCAACATATGTACATAAAGGAAAATGTTTAAACTCCCTGAGATCTGTGTCTTTTATCTCTCACTCCCCAGAGGTTAGTGAATTCCTGGCACATGGCAATCACTCAATACCGTCTGAACAGAATCAAACTTTGAATCATGCTGAGGCTCTGACTTTAAACTCAGCAAATATTACCTTGATATTACAAAACCAGCCATTACAAAACAAAAACAAAAACAAAAATACCCTAAAAATCAGACTGTGTTTTGTTCCTTGATCAAGGTTATCTGTCAAGAGTTTAATAAATCTCAGAACAAAGGCAGCTGAACTGAGTTTAGGTGGTGCACCCCTGACTCAGTTTCCCCATTCTCTTGCAGCAGTTTCCAAGTCTCCAAAATAGCATGCTCATGACCCAGTGCTCATACAGTCAGATGAAGATAAAAGACACTTCTTGCGTCAGTCTGGAAGCATCCTCCACTGGGGTAGACCTCGGGAGAGGGGAAGGTTGCCACATGTCCTGACAGTTGGAGACGTTCTTGATTTCATGTTTCTCCAACCACAAGAATAGAGTTATTTTTTCCCACTGTGTCCAATTCTTAAGAAGAGAGATCTACTAGAAGAAAAGGAAAGATAAGTTAATGATGTATTGTCAGAACAAGAAAAGGACAAGAAAGGAGGTCATTCATCCCATTTGAACCATTATAAGAGAAAGAGGCACCCAAAACCTTTGGGTTTGAAGCAGACTTCCCCAGGCGAAAAGATAAGGTTCCGTATACATAGGGCCTTGGACACAAATGGAGATGAGCAGAGGGCTTAGGCTGACTCTGAAATGCTGGTTTCTCTAGCCTTCAAGTGGTGCTGGGGACAGTTAAAGACTCAAGGAATATCCAAGAGGTAACAAACTCCAGATGTCACCTCAACCCCACCTTCCAACTTCACTAAACCTCTTCTGATGACTGGATACAGCTCTACCCTTGAGTGGGATTGTATTCCCTGGGCTGGGAACCTCGCGTCATTGCCTCCAACTTGGGCACCAACCACTACGCCCACCATAGGGTCCACTCCCAGCAATGGCAGCTCCACCATCATGGCGGCCCTATCTGTTGAGTTCCCATAGTTCCATGGGGGAGCCCTGCTCTTGCTGCCTCTATTACTAGGACATTTTCCTTCCAAATTAAACTTTTTTTTTTTTTTTTTAAATATTTTTTAACAGATGTGTTCTTAAATTCTGCTGGCCCTAGGTAAGCCACAACCCCAGAACATCTTTTTGGATTCTTTTCTTTTTCTTTTTCTTTTCTTTTTAGCTTCTTAATCTTTCTTATTTTCAGCTTTACATTGTCCTTTGTTGATTAGCTATTTCTGATGCTGGGCCATGGCCTGCTTGGGAATCCAGCTGTGTGTTGTGTCACCAGTCTGCTTGCTTCCCAGCCCTCCACCCTCAGTTGTCAAATATCAAATATGTCCTTTGACTTCCCTCTCCTTCAGGAAAATATATCAGGGTGGTCCTTTGGAATATCTCTTTTCCCTCCATATTTTTCTTCCTTTCTTAATCCAAAGGCCCCAATACTGATATTTAGTCTTCCCTAAATTCTTCTTTCTTATTTGTCCCAGGGGAAGACACGACACATAGCTGGCACATATACTGCCAGTGCTCCTCCCTCATCTGGCTATGGCTGTACCCCACTTCCTGACACAGGCAGCCCATCCCTTCCAGTCACAGTGAGTGCATCCCATGGAATTTCTTTGCCATTCCCTGCATAGGACCATGGATTCCAGTGTTGTTAACATAGGGCTTGCAGCTTAATTTCCAACTCTTGGGCAAAAAGAAGGTTTCTTGTCTCCTTATTTATTTACTTATTTATTTATTTGCAAAGGAGATTCAAAGCAAATCGGGGGATTAACAATGTCAGGTTTATAGGCAGCTGACATGTTGAGTCTGGAGGTCTGAGGAGATGCTATGGATGAGCCTGTTTGGGGGAAGGGATGTCTTGGTGATTACCAAAGCCCCTTTCTTGGGTGGCATTGTTTGGAAATGCAAAACCGTCCATGAAGTTTATTCACAGTTGTTTTGGCTGCCCATATCTTTCTTCCCCAGTTGAAATGTCTTAACCAATCATGTTGAGCAATGATAAGACTAGCTTTCCATAGGGCAGAGGGGCCTAAGAAACTGTGATTTTAGAGAATGAAGGAGCCAGAAAGAGACTTAAAGGTCACTGTCCAACCTTCTTAGAGGAAACTGAAACCTAGATGAGTGAAGTGACCTCTGGCAGGCTCATAAACCAAATAGGAGCAGGGTGGGGACCAAACCAAGGCTATGCCCTCTGGTGCTCAGGCACAGCCCACTGGGCTGGCTTGTCTTCCAGGACCAGGACAGACCCTTATTGTACCTTTCCCTCCAGCTTCCCATTTTTAGGCCTTCTTCAATGAATAGACAGTGATGTGGGAGATGGTGAGTGTGACAGAGAAGATGCCACCCACTGCTCATCGTTGTTGATGAAGGTCCCTGAAACAATCAATGGAAAAATAAGGCAAGGTCAATTTTGTTTTTCTTGGACTGAAAAAAAAAAAAAAAAAAAAAAGAGGATAAAACTCTAGATGCCAGCCTTTTCAAACAAAAGAAGATAAAATACAAGAAAGATATCATGCATGAAGATGAAGACCCATGAAGACCAGTGAGAAGCATCATATCTACTAATGCAGGAAGGAAGACTAAAACTGGTCTCCCTTCCCTGACATTTGGGCTCCTTGAGGAAAGACTGTGCACCCTCTGTGATGATGCACAGGCGGGGAACAGTAAAGCTATGGGTCACTTAACAATAGGCACATGGTGATGTTCTTGATTTCATGTTTTCGACAACCATAAGAATAGAGTGGTTTTTTTCCACTATGTCCACTCTAAAGAAGAGAGACCTATTAGAAGAAGAGGAAAGATAGGTTAATGACATATTGTTAGAACCAGAAAAGACCAAGAAAGGAGGTGATTCATCCCACTTGAACCTTTATAAGAGAAAGAGGGAACTAAAACCTCTGGGTTTGAAGTAGAGTCTTCCCAGGCAGAAAAGATAAGGTTCTATATACATAGGGGCTTAGACACAAATGGAAACAAATTTGGATATATTTCTGGGAAATGTTCTGCTAGGTGCTTTTCTTGTGTAAACATCACAGTGTGCACTTACACAGACCTCCATGGTCCAGGCCCATGCTGTAACTAGGCTTTATGTTGTGCATATATAAATATGGCTACTAAATATGTGTACATGGCTATTAAATATATATGTGTGTATATATGTACATACATAAATAATAGCCTAATTGCTCCATGTGCCATAATGAACAAAATATGAGATTGAATCAAGCACAAGAGAAAATGACAAAACCCCAAGACGTGGTAAGCTCACAATGTATAAAGATGCTGCCGGCATAACACAGCATGTTGTTTGACAGTATGCCTTTTTATAAATAAGGAATAAACATTAAAATAATGATGAAGTATATAATATGTAAATACATAAACCAGTATAACATGGTTGTTTACTGTCATTATCAAGCATTATGTGCTGTACATCATTGTGTGTTTAGGCATGTCT
This sequence comes from Tamias sibiricus, assembly GCA_025594165.1. NCBI lineage: Eukaryota > Metazoa > Chordata > Mammalia > Rodentia > Sciuridae > Tamias > Tamias sibiricus. The sequence goes on along the minus strand of CM046671.1, from coordinate 57,460,307 downwards.
GTATATGTACAACTGGAACCACAGTAGTTTTGCTTACCAGCATCACAACAAATACCTGTAATGTGTAAATTAGCTACAATGTCACAATACCTGTGATGGCCTGGGCCACTAGGAATTTTGGTGCTCCATTACAATCTTATGGAACCACTGTGGTGTCTGTGGTCTGTCATTGACTGGAAAGTCATTATGCAGTGTGTGACTGTAATCCCCCACCAACTCTAATTCCCATTCTTCATCTGCTTTAAAGGAACTTTGCATTTGATGGCTTGGGGGAGATCGTTAATGTGGGACAGATGAAATTACTACAACCAAAATTCATCATCATTGTTTATAATCAAATAAAATTATTTTCACCAGCAATCTCACTTTTTGGTTAAAAATGCCATACAAACACTGATTGTGTTTTGTTTTTTTTTTTCTTTTTGCTAATTTTTTCCCTTCCTGGGGCAAAAGAGAGATATTAAAATTATCTGGAAAGTTTCAGATCAAAAGTAGCTTATCATTACTTTTGTGTGGAGGAACTATGGGTGAGTTTATTTTCTCTTTTTTGGGGGATTAAACTCAGGGCAGAGAGGGATAATATTGGTGCTTTTCCTGCATTTTCATTTTCCTCACCAAGATCTGACCTCTACAGCATTTTTTTTCTCTTTTTGGGGGGATTGAACTCAGGGGCACTAGACCACTGAGCCACACTCCCAGCCCTATTTTGTATTTTGTTTAGAGACAGGGTCTCACTGAGGTGCTTAGCGCCTCGCTTTTGCTGAGGCTGGCTTTGAACTCATGATCCTCCTGCCTCAGCCTCCCAAGCTGCTGGGATTACAGGCGTGTGCCACTGTACCCAGTTATTTTCTGTCTCTTGAAATAGACAATGTACCCACTCTTCTACTGAAATTTTAAGCCCCAAAGGCCCATCCAGCAATCCCTTCCCTGGATCACACCCTTCCTAAATGCTCAGGGCAGACAGGGATAATATTGGTGCTTTTCCTGCATTTTCATTTTCCTCGCCACGATCTGACCTTTACAGCATCTACTCTGAGGAACACGCACAGGCACATGGACACACACACACACATATAGAGGCATGCACACACACACACTCCTGCACCTGCCATGATCTCCAAGTCTTCCGGTATCTCCATCAGACTGTCCCCAAGTCCCTTGCAGGTTTCCAGAGCTCTGGCAAGCCACTTTTCACTGCAAATTCCAGCTTCTCAGGGCTCTCAGACATCCTGTAAGTGTAATGATACACTCTCTGTTACTGCAATAATGATCATAATTTATACACACAGTAGCCTTTTATCCACAAGTGCTTTAACAGTGACGCCCGTGCAAAAGTGCAGAGGCAAGTGCCCCGTCTCCCCCCAGCGCCCTGGCTCTGCCCGGGAGACATCCTGGGTCTCTCATTCTTCATGGCAACACCTCATAACTGTTTCAGGCAGGAAGTAAGGGAATCTGTCCAGTCAAAACTGCAGAAAGGAATTAGGTAATATAACACTTTTTCTTTCTCTTCTCCAGAAACTCTGAGAAATGCACTGATTCTCAGAATGAACTACCCCCAGACAGTCCCCCTGAATTGTTGCTTTTTGCCTGGGGATTACATATTTCCTGGAGCAGTGAGTTTTCTTCTTTCCTTGTCTTGTTTCCATCAGGACTGTATTTATTTAGAGCACAAGATAAAAATATCTATAGGCCTAGGCCATCAGTCCCTCACTTGGGGACTGTGACTGTGCTATATTTGTCTGTCTATCATGTAAAGATATCCCTAAGAGACACACACTTTCTCCATAAAAGGCAGCATGACCAGGAGCCCAAAAATTAAAAAGGAGAAGGGGAGGAAGGGGAGAAGGGAAGGAAGAAGAGGAAGAGGAGGAGGAAGAGGAGAAGGAAGGGGAGGAGGAGGAAGCAGCTAGTTTTCTTAAGAAACCAACATCATGGAAGGAGAAAGCTCAGATTGGAGACAGATCTGTGAGCTTCAAGTTCCTCGTTAGTAAAAGGAGATAGGATACATATTCCATAGGGTCGTCCTGAGGCTTGGTCATAATCGTGCCATAGATTAGCCACTCTCATTCCTGTGGATTCTGAAGTGATTTGTGCTGATGGAGAAGCCGCTAGATGGTAGGCATTTTCCACTTCCCGTCTCTTGGATGTTTTAACCCTGCTGTTGAACTTACACTATTGCGTGTCATTACCCATTTATCTGCTCCCTCCACTACTATTGCTTCAGACTAATGAGGAATTGGGCAATCTGGTGATGAGGTATCAAGAAGCATAAGGCATTGGGCACCCTGGGCACAGGTGGCAGGAAACCTGATCCAGTCTTGGCGGGTCCTGGGAAAAGTCAAACTTGTCCTTGACTCTCTTTGTAAACCCTTCAGGATGCACCCAACAGTAGTATCTTTCCCTTTCCACTTCTTTTTTCCCTACTATTATTTACAGAAGGCAGAGGGTCTAACATAGCAAAGCAGTAGTTTGGATTTTAAATCAGAACTTGCTGGAGGAGAAAATAACCAAATGATCAATACCTATAAACCAATCCATCTCCCCACAATGGATGGATCTTGATGAACCTCCTAAGAAATCCCAGAAAGGTCTAGTCCTAATTAAACCCAACCACTATTCATTTGTGAGAGTCACGGATTTGTGGTGGGCCAACCAGGAACCATTCATCTTTTAAGACATAGACAAGCACCTATGTGACCCGGAGGCATAAGTGACAATTTCTTCACCCTTGATTTCTACTTCTGGTTAATTTTTGTCCTTTCTTTCCTTTCACCTCCCCCTCATCTATATCTATGCCCAGAATCTACAAATGGTATCAAGAGGCACAAACCCTGCTATTAGCATTTAAGGCTAAATAAATTGTTGACTTCTGTCTCTAAATACAATTACAGCCTTTCTCAATAAAGAAGACACCATGAAAATGTAGGTGGCATGCCAGTGAACAGAAAAATGAGTAAAGTGCAAACCTGAGAGTATAACACTTGTAGGAGCCCTAATTAAGGAGATGGCTAAGATTGCGTTTGGCTGTGAGCCACAGAGATGTTCAAGCATTGCCACCTTCCATGGTCTCATGAGACTTGGCCTGGGACATTGTGGATCAGGTCGGCGCCATTTGCATGATCTCGCAGGACTTGGCCTGGGACATTGCGGATTGGGTAGGTGCGATTTTTGTGGTGTGGTGGTGGTTGTAGGAGTGTGGATGGTGTTGGAGTTGTTGTTGGAGCCAGAGAGAGAAGCTAGCAGAATAAAGAGCCTGTTTGTTTCCAGTGCACCTCTGAACTTATTCCCATGGCATTGTTGCTCCAAGTGGCAATCGCTTCAGGCAGCAACAAACACTAATGAAAAGAAAATGCAGATGGCCTGATATCTGGTCCCACTGACCTTAAGAGCAAGCACATTAACCTCCAACATTCACTCAGCAAACATCTCATTGAGGATTCGACACCAAATCTTTTCTTTTTAAAGATAGTGCACAGTCTGGTGACAAGACGACATAAAAATAAAGCATTACAATAAAATATATTCATAGCTAAGCACAGTCAGGCTAAATCTGGCAGGAAAAAGGAAAGTACCTACAGTGGCAATCTTGGATAAGTCACTTAAAATTGTGTTCCTATAAAGTGAATAACGATAACCAATCATAGTTTGGTCAGAAGAATGATCATGATAATAAATATGGAAATAATTTGAATTGCTAGATAGAAGATAGTATATATAAACCATATATATATATATATATATATTTTTTTTTTTGTGGTACCGGGGATTGAACTCAGGGGCACTCAACCACTGGGCCACATCCCCAGCCCTTTTTTTTATATTTTATTTAGAGACAGGGTCTCACTGAGTTGCTAAGTGCCTCGCCATTGCTGAGGCTGGCTTTGAACTCGCGATCCTCCTGCCTCAGCCTCCCAAAGTGCTGGGATTACAGGCGTGCGCCACCGCGCCCGGCTTCCATATTTTTTTTTTGCTGCTATGTAGTCAATTTGCAAAGACTAATCTATCCATTCATTTTCTTGTTATGTTAGCTTTCCATAACTGTAACAAAACACCTGAGATAATCAACTTAAAAAGAGGAAAAGGTTTATTTTGGCTCATGGTTTTATAAATTTCACTCCCTGATCAGTAGGCCTCATTGTTTTTGGGGTCCATGGTGTGGCATCACATCATCATGGGGAGCACATGGTAGAGCAAGGCCACTAAACTCATGGTGACTGAGAAGTGAAAGAGAGAAACATAAAGGGGCAAGGGTCCCACTATCCCCTTAAAGAGCATGCCTCCAATGACTAGAAGACCTCCCACTAGGCCCCACTTTTAAAGTTTCCAGCACTTCCCAACAGTGCCAACCTGGGGACCATACATGGGCCTTTGGGGGATACTCCAGCTCCAAACTCCAGCAGGTTGGAAGACAGATGCTCTTCCTCTTTTTCATGCCTTCTTATGTCCACTGTCCTACATTTGCTTAAAAAGTCACCTCACCAACACTCAGTGTCAAGTGAGGGGCCTCCCATGTGCCCACTCCAGCACCTCCTTCTGCCCCATGTTCCGGAGCCTCAGGAAAAAAAGTTATAAATGGAAGTTGTTTTTTTTTTTTTTTTTTAAACAGGATTTTATTTATTTATTTTTATTTATTTATTTATTTAGTTGTACGTAATGCAATGCATTTATGTTTACGTGGTGCTGAGGATTGAACCAGGGCCGCGCACGTGCGAGGCGAGCGCTCTGCCACTGAGCCACAACCCCAGCCCCTAAATGGAAGTTTTTATACAGGAAATATGTCTTTCCTGTGATGGTTTGAATGTGAGGTGTCCCCCAAAAGCTCACGTGTGAGACAGTACAAGAAGGTTCAGAGGAGCATTGATTGGGTTGTCAGAGCCTTAATCCAGTCAGTGAATTAATCCCCTGATAGGGATTAACTGAGTGGTAACTGAAGTGGTAGGGTGTGGCTGGAGGAGTGAGACATTTCGAGTGTGGCTTTGGGGTGTATTTTCGTATCTGGTGAGTGGAGTCTCTCTGTGCTTCCTGATCATCATGTGAGCTGCTTCCCTCTGCCACACTCTGCCGCCATGTTGTTCTGCCTCACCTGGAGCCCTGAGGCATGCAGCCGGCTGTCTATGAATTCAGAACTCTGGAATTGTGAGCTCTTAAATAAACTTTTCCTCCTCTACAATTGTTCTGGTCAGACTTTTCAGTCAGAGCAGTGAAAAAGCTGAGTAAAACATTTCCCAACTATAAAAGTACACTGTCCCCTTTTCCATGTGTCATGTTCTCTTTAGGGTTCTGTATTTTTCTTTGAATGCGTGTGTTTGGGGCTGCAGTGTAGAGAGCTGCTGAGTGAAGGCCATGCAGGCCTGGGATTCACCTTCATCTGGGTGAGAAACTGAAAGGGAATTGAGCTGAACCGAGGGACTAGGAAATGAGGTCATGCCTGGAGGCTGTGGCTTATCTTTGAGGGCAGGGCACAGGGCCAATTGCACCCCTGTAGGTCAGGCTGGAATTTCCCCTGAAAGAAATGGACATTCCACTGGGAATCATTCTGGGAAAAGCAGTATCTTGGGACAGGAAATGAAGACTCAGGGGGTGGAGCTCAAAGTGGAATAAGGAGAAAAACATCCTCCTTGATGCAACCTGCAGGCCTTGGGAGGGAGAGGCTGAAGAGGCAAGGCACCCTCTTGGAGGGCGGGGCCTGGGCCTGTGGCTGTGATGTGGGCAGGGCTGTTCATGAACCTGGAGGATGGCTGGCAGCCTAGGCAATGCTCTAAGTTGTTCTCTGCAGTGTATTGGTTGCCCCAAATCTACAGGAAGATCTCTCAGGCTGCCAAGAGCCTGTTGGAAATGGTGTGACCACCATCTGTGATATCTGCCCACGGGAGGGTAGTGGTCACCTGTGGAGGATGCCTGTGCCCTGTCCTTGGTAAAAGATCCAAGGAAGGACAATCACCCAGACAGAAAGACATATTCAAGGCACACACCACAGCCTAAGACAGGGCACTAACTACCATGAGGGCAAGGCCTGCAGATGCTCATGCCACTGTCATTGTCATTACACAGATAATAATATCTTAACAGGTTATGGTAAAAATTCTGAGCAGGCCAGCCTTATGAATAAAAAAAAAAATCAGCAACAAAATCAGAATGGCATCTTTTGGCCCTCATCAAAGTAGGTTTCCAGGAAGAAATGGACTGAAAGGTTAACTTTGAAGGAAAAGGCATGTGGATGGGTGTTACGGGGGAGCAGGGTGGGATTCAGATGAGGAGAGCAAACAAGGAAAGGCAGGCAGGAGGCCCAGGCCTCCTGGAAGCTGTTCCTTGCAAGAGATGCAAATGGCCTTCTCTGGGGACAGACAGGGTTGAATGTGCAATGCAGGTCAGCCTTGGAAAACGAGGTGACTGATTTCCCTGCTCTTGTTTCCTTGGGCTATCTATCTAGGGACACTGCCACACCAACATGACTCAGTATCCAGGGAGTTCTATCTACACAGAAAGCCAATCTGTAAAATTCAAACTCTTCAGATTCTCCACTTATTCCTCATTAACAGGGGTTTGGGTTTGAATTATGTAGATAATTGCCACAACTCTTCACTTCATTTTGCCTGTAGAAACTTACCCTCAGATGGGTATTTTGAGGATAAATGGGATACAGGCAAAGTGCTTTGAACTCCTGAGATGAAAGGTAGCCTATCAATACAGACCTGATATAATTATGATGCTTCAAATTGCCAATACATGTATATTTATAACACCCAATACAATAACTGGATATCTTTTCTCTCCATCTTTATTTTTTTATATAAGAAGGCAGGAAAATCTACATTTTTTAAACCACCCTGCTTTTGTGCACTTAACATTAACCTTTCCTTCCAAATGTCATTAGCTGCTAATTAAGACGTTGATTTGCAGATTGTATATCTTGCAATAGAAGTGATTTGTGAATGCTTACTAGGTATTTATCAACCTCCACCACTCATATTGGTTTAGCGAAAGCCTGGTGCATTTTAATTTACTGAGCAATTTTCCCATTCCCCACTTATTTCTGCATGTGCATAATGAGGGAAAAAATGATACAAGAGGAAAAATGGGAAATACTATAAATAGTTTCTAAAGAAAAATGCCATAGGAAAGAGTTATGACTCTAAGTAGGTACTAAAGGAGCGAACAGATTGAATTTATCTTCTCTTTTTAATGGGGCATTTTAAGAAATAAAATTTGTGAGCAGGTGTCTACACGTACCTGGATGGATGTGCACATTCGAGCTGGTTAGAGAGCCAGCCAGAGGAAAACGATGAATGGACTCTGAATTTTCTGGAACGCACATGCTTTTGTTTTCCAAGGTTGGCGGGCTCCTGTGCTATGTTCATGCCTTTAGGCTTTCACAAAGAACCTTCTTGCTTCTAAAATCACCCTTAAATCAAAGAAATAAAAGGATTATTCAGTTACTGAGGAGGCTTCTGCAACATAGGGGACATTTCCACAGGACTTTTTAATATAATTTATGAATATTTGCTAGCAACATAATTGTCTTTTCTGCTGACATTTTCAAAGCAACACTGTGATTTGTTGGGTCTCTGGAGAGTCCAACTACAAAACTGATAATTATATTAAATATACATAGACAATAAAGAGTGTGTTTACATAACTATGCCCATAAATATCTGATTGAACAGTCATTGTTCTCAAACCCCTTTTAGGCATCTCTCTGAGGACTGCAGTTCTAATGACATGATGGTTTAAAAGATGTTGCTCAGTCTTGTTCCATATTTAATTAACTTTCCTTTTTTAAACTTGTGATGGCAGAGACAATAACAAATAGCTCTGAAAAGAAGGAGCGCTTTGAAACATGAGCGAGCCCCTGTCAAGCTTTGTGCGGCACTGATGGGAGAAGATGGGCGTGTGCGCGTCGCTGGCCTGGGACCCCGGCCTCCCCGGGGATTCCATTATGAGGCCGTTCCGAGCTCTCTAATCCCACACACCTTCTCTTGCACACTCACAGCTGTGCATCCATGCTTCCTGCACATGCTCCTGCATGTAAGCAGCTGCATCTCTAATGATTTCTTCCTCTGAAACAGAAGATGAGAGCAAATTGGAAAACCAACAAGGTCTGAGAGGCAGGGCCAGGGCAGCATGGTGGAGGGAAGAGGGGCTGGGAGGTGGGGAGGCTCACGCTCTGGTCCTGGCTCCTCCATGGCTGTTTGACCTTTGGTAAGTGGGTTCGTTCGCTCCTATAGCTGCTGGAACAGATGACAAACTTGGTGGTTTACAACCACACGGATTTCTTATCTTACAGTTTTGGAGCTTAAGAAGCCAGAAGTGGGTCTCACACGACTGAAATCAAGGGCTGGTTCCTTTTAGAGGCTCCAGTAGCGAATCTGTTTTCTTGTTCCTTTTGGTTTCTGGAGGCCACCCACGTTCCCTGACTGCTGGCCCCCTCCCCATCTTCAAAGCCAGCAACAGCGGATTGAGTTTTTCTCACAGAGCATCATTCAGACCCTGACCCTCCCGCTTCCCTCTTCTACTTGTAAAGACCCTTGTGACGTCATTAGCCCACACGGATAAGGTCTGGATAACCCACAATGGTCTCTTCATCTGAAATCCTTAATCACATCTGCAAAGTCCTTTTGCCATTGTCCGCTGACATATTCACAGGTTCTAGAGATTAGGCATCTGTGGGACAACTATTCCACCTACCCTCTTAAGTCAACTAATATTGCCCGTTAATGAGGGAGGCAGGCCGAAGTCGATTTGTTCATCCAACAAATTAAGGTCGAGGAGACTTAAGAGTCAACAAGATAGACTCAATCCCCGTCCTCGACTGAACTCAGTCGTGAGGAGAGAGAGATAAGCACTACCTAGAAGTACATGTATTTTTTTTTTTTTTCATCTGTGTACAGAGTATATGGTGAGTGATTTATAAAGTGATCTGGCTTGGCACTGCACTGGCTAAAGGGGTCAAGAGCAGCCAAGGAAGGCTTCCTTGAGGAGGTGACATGGAAACAGAGACATAATAAATGACTCAGGGTTGTCCAGGCAGAGTGTTTAGAGGCACACAGCTCACAGAAGAGCTGAAGAGAACCTTCCAGTCAGAGGGGTCGGCCAATGTCTATGTTCAGGCTCTGGAGTGTAGAAAGGAAGAATCTGGTACATTAAAAGAACGGAGGAGAAGCCCTGAGGGCTGGAGCAGCTGAAGAATAAGAGTTTTGCCATGTGCCGAGCTGAGCCCACCATGTAAAAGGTCATGCTTAGCCAGGGGTTTGCACAGCTCAAAATGGCTCAAGGGATTTGTGCATACCTAATGGTCATAGATAGATACTACCAGGGTTTTCATTTTGTAGATGATGAAGCTAAGGGTCAGAGAAGCTACACGACTTCCCCAAGGTCATCTGCCTGGTACAATCAGGACTTGCGCTAGAGTCTGCTCAGTCATCACTCAGCGCAGGTCTGAAGCAGGATTGTAGGACCTCAAAATTGTCCCTTATTCCAAGAGCAATTGGGAGCCATAGAGAAACATTAAAGCACTTTAGAAAGATTACTCCAGGCAATCGATGGGAGGTATCGAACCAGGAAGAAAGCTCTCAGGTGAAACAATGGTGGCTCCACTTTCAGTGGCAATAGTACAGATGGTGAGAAATGGAGAGCTCAGTAAATAAGGAGAGCAAAATTGATAAGACCCGCTGATTGAGGTGGGGATGAACAAAAGAAGGCGTGAGTGACCATGCCCATGATTCTGGCCAGATCACAGGGAAGGACCCAGCAGTCCTGTCCTTCCACAATAATGGGTTCAGGTGAAGCTGTGGATCGGGAACTCAAACACGTGTTAAAACCCTCCAACCATGGAGGTGCTTCACCTGTCAACACCTGAACAAGTTATGCATTAACAGGTGGGAATGCATTTTAACTTCTTCATGAGGATTCAGTCGACTTTCTCCATGGTAATTCTCCCTCGGCAAGAGGGGGACTCTGCTCACCATCACGACTCATTCTGTTTGTGGTGAACTCTTTCTAATTGTCGTCAATTATGATTCATTTACTTTTAGGTGTCTTGCTTGTCATAATATTATCATTTGTAAGGCTTTCCCTTTGCAGGCTGTGAGAATCTGTTGTGACATCTCAATAAAGCAGGATTCAATCAAGGTGTGAATGAATTGTTAATCTGGTTATAAATAGAAGGTACCATATGTCGGTATGTAAGGGATGTTTCCCTCTTTGTTGAAAATAATGTTAGTGAAACAAAACGAAAGAAGTTTCAGAAATAGCCTGTTCGGCTCTCCAAGCTTCCAACAAGTCTCTGCAGCTGATTCAGATTGCTGGGGGCAGCATTCACACATATTTATTTAGAATCATCATTTGAATGAGAAAAATTAGTGTCAAGTTTGGCGATCAGAGCCCCAGGAGGGATACCCGATCCTCCTGATTTTGACCATGGAGAAAGCCTTACCACTCTTCATCTCTTCTAGAGGCTCATCCTATGAACCATCTGATCAAAACATCTTTTTCCTTCTTCTTTACATTTTCCATGGCATGCAGACTGCAAAAAATATGGCAAAATTGACCGAGCCCCAGCTGAATCCAGTTCACAGAAAATATACTCTGCATCTTTATCTACTCATGCACTCTTGACCATGAAGGCTCTGGCTGGTTCTACCCCTGGTAACATACCCTAAATGCGACTCTGACGCACCTGCAGCAGTGTGTTTTCTAAGGACAGCCTGCGTGTGTGCTCAGAGGTCCAGCAAACGCCAGAACCAATAAACCTTAAATTAGCATCCCGTAATCTAGAGCCATTTCCCCTCCGCTTTTCCGGAGCCCTCCCCAACACCTCTCCCTCCCCATCTCCTAACCCAATCAAAATGTCCCTCTACCTTGTTCCATTTCTTCAGGGCCTCACTAAGTGACTAGCTTGTTAGTTCAAAACAAAGTTAATGGCTAATAATAGTTTCCCCCTGTGCCCAGTGTCGTTTCCACCGAGACTCAATGCAGAGGAGGGGAAAGAGCTTGGATTTTGGAGTGAGCCACGCTGGGGTTCAAGTCCTGGCTCTTCTGTTCACTAGCTGAGTGTCCAGGGTGTGATTTTTAAATGAGAGTACAGTCTCACCTGTGAAATAGGGACTCCTCCATCATGGGATCACTAGAAAAGAATGTGTGTTAGGCCACCAATACAGAAACTGGCCTATGTATTGACAGTGGAGTGGAGGTGAGGTGCAGGACCCAGGCACCCCCATCGGTCCTCAGGGACTAGGGACAGTCTGACCATGATTTTCATTCCCTCCCTCTGACCAGCTCTTTCTTCTTCCCCTCCTCCCTTCCTTCTTTTCTTTTCTCCTGTCTTCCCCAACGGTTCCTGCTGAGTCCAAAACACATTTCCTTATTTTCCCGTATTTCCAACAGAGGGTCCAAAGTGCATCAGTGGCACAAAATACAAGAAAAGCAGACAGGAAGCACCATGCTTGGTAAAGAGCTATTTAGAACAATGACCCTCCTGCCCTGTCCCTCCAAAATTCGTTGTAAACTTGTTTCACAATAGTCATTAGAGACATGAAGGAAGTGTTGATAAGCTCCATTATTCATTCAAGGGCCAAGGTTAATTTTTATTTATTCCCAGGTCATCACAAACAGAGGCAGATGGTGGTGGCATTTCCTTCTTGCCGGGAGCTCAGATACTGTCTGGATGGGTTTCAGCAGGTTTTGTAGCCATCCCCTCTCCGTGCGGTAGCTTTCCTGGATGGAGCCCCAGCCACTGATTTTATTTAACTAAGATGACTTGTGGTAAGTAATTGAGGTCACTTGGACCCGGCTGGAGGAAAGCCAGCCTGACCAAAGGAGAGGGGATGACATCGTTTATCCTTCAGCGCCTCTTCCTTTAGAGGATTTATTTTTGGTGACCCATTTGGGAGGTAGTTTACAAAGCTGAGACTTATCAGTTTATTGAAAATTGACTTTCTGTGACTTTTACTAGTAGCAGGTAACTTTGTGGTGGTTTAAAGCCACAGTCTGTGGAATCTACTTACCTGGCACACTAGGAATAGTCATAAAGGGTCACGTCTGTGGCTAGTTCAACTGGTTTTCTGCTACTCTAGGTGGAATATGTAGCTTCTGCTTTTGAGCTTGATAGATGGGCTACCCCACACCCCCACTGGAAGTTTCTGTGTCCTGAGCAAAGCAACCTTGTTTCTTCTCCAGGCAGGAGCCAGTGGGCCTAAAGTTCACTCTGTTCTCTGGGCAGGATATTTCATTTTCCCTGGGCAGGAGCCAATAGGCTTAAAGGTCGCCCTGTTGCATGGGCAAAGAGCCAATAGTGTTAAAGTTTGCTCTGGTACACCCCCCACCAGAAATCCCTATTTAAGCTCCTGTCGGTTTGGAGATTGACACAACAGCTCGTTCCTGCTGAGAGGAGGCAGCCACTGCACTAGCCTTAGACCCACCGTCTCCAGCCCGACAGCAGCTACCTTAGCCAACAGCTCCAGAGACCACAGCCGGCGCGACCAGGCAACCACCTTCCATTCAGAGCTCACACACTCCCCTCTCCCTGACTCCTCTCTCCCACTAGAGCTTGCACACCCCCCTCTCCCTGACTCCTCTCTCCCAGCACCTCTTTGACTTCTGACCAGCCATAAAGGCTGGTGAATAAACCTCTTGACTGCATGGTTGTCACCAGTGTGATTTTTGCCCTTCAGAGCTTATGTTCTAGGTGCAGAGAGAAGCTTTATTGTACTAATAGGGAAAAACAAGACTATACACAGTGTATGGTTAGTGCATTTGTGGGTGGTTTACAAATGTCAATCAAGTACATATCCTTCTCCATCAGGTTCACTGAAAAGAGAACTGCACAGGAGCTAGATGAAGACAAAATACTATCAACTCTATTTCTGGCTGGGCAGATCCCACTAACTCCTTGGAGTGGAGCTTTTGGTTGCTCTGAAACCAAAGCAGGCCTCCATCTTTCCCCAAGTGGACTTGGGAGTCCCAGTGGGCAGCCACTCTGCATGGAGACATGAAACCTGCTCAGGGGCAGACGGAGCAGAGAGCACCAAAATGAGAACAAATGCAGGCCCTGGATTTGTCTCCTTCCCCAGTTATCATGGTCCAATGGCTGCCACCTTCTCATCTCACCAAAAATGTCACTTTTTCTGCAGAGAGGAATAAGGAAAAGGTGAAGGAAAGTGTCTTCATCCATTTTGTGCCACTATAAAAGGATACCTGACACTGGGTAATTTATAAGGGATAGAGATTTATGGAGTTTTGGAGGCTGAGACATCCAAGATCCAGGGCTGGCATTTAGCAAGGGTTTCCTTGCCGTGTCACCCTATGGCAGAAGGAAGAAGGGCAAGAGAAAGTGAGGGAGTGAGAGAGAGGGAGAGCCTGCGAGAGGGGACCAATTTCATCCCTCTATAAGGAACCCATTGCCGAGATAACTCACTCCTGCGATGACAGCGTTAATCCATTTATGAGGGCACAGTCTTCATGGCCTAATCTCCTCTTAAGGGTCCCACAAGGATCTGTCAACATACCCCACTTACAGTGCTGCTGCATCCGATCTGTGCTCACAGCCCTGTCTTTTCCAGAGTCTGCCGATTCCGCCTTCAGCTGGCGTCTTTACAAGAAATAGGGCAACAAAGAGGGGATCTGAGAAACAGGAGTTTTGCCTTGAGATATTATTTACCTAGAGACTCTTCAAATGATTGCATTGGACCCACTTTGCCAGACTGGATTAAATGGAGTTATTATCTTCTGCCTCTACCTGGAAGAGGGTGAACAGGGAAGTGACAACGCCACGCACTCTCTGCATGGCTACGTGCAACCTGAGTGACGTGGTGACCCTGCTCTACTACGCGTGTATGCGGGCTTCACCACTCAACCTCAGCCAGGCATAAGAATCTGGGCTCCTGTCCCCTGAGCGGTGACATTTTGCTAACTCCATTAATTAGCATAATATTTTGGTAATAGTTCAGGGTTCCCAGGGATGGAGCAAATACGCAACAGAACAAAGGAAGTTAAATTAAGGCCCAGAGATTTGTGTGGCTAATGTGCAGCTGTATGCTCTAACATCAGTCAGTGAAAACAGTGTCAGGTATTTTCACAATTGGGAACTAAGAAGTCCTGGCTTGGCTTTCCCTGCTCCACCCTGGTCAGCCTCCCCACTGGCAGGCTGGCACCGTTTCCAGGTTCCAGAGCAGTCATGATCGTAGGCAGGTCAGCCTGAGCTTGGGCAGGACTTCTTTTCCTGTTTTTTGTTGAGCTGAAACAAGGTTTTGCTCGCAGAGCCCACGAGTCTCCCTTGCTTTAACCTGACTGCTCTCTTCTTTCTCCCAGAATCCAGTCCCTTGTTCCTGGCCATGCCTCCATTCTGATCCCGGCATGGTGTCTGGGACCTCGATCCCCAGGAGCTTGCTCTCTGGGAATGCCCTGAAGCTACTGGCCTGTTGGTCTCCTTGTCTGTGTTCCTTGTGGCCTGGCTGTAGACTCCTGTGAGGACCCCTGCGTCCCCCTGCCTCCAAAACCAATGTGTGCTACTGGCCTGCACAAAGAGACAAAGCATTGCCAGGTCCTTGGGCGTGGCACCCAGGAGGACCAACCTTGCTTGCTGGCTCCACCCTGCCTGGGGACAGTTGCAAATTCATTCATTAGCAATGCTTGCCTGGCACTCCTATACACCAGCACTTGTGGAGTGCTAGCAATGCCACATGACAAGATGGCCACTGTCCCTTTGTCCTCTCTAGGGTCTTTGCTCTGGTTTGGAGACTAAGGGACAGATTCTGAGCCTCCACCTACTTCTTACATGCAGTTTTCAGAATGTATTTAGCATCTGACTCAATCATGTAAAGACACACAGATGACTCTTAGGAAGAAGTACATCTCTCTACGTGTGTACACATGCATTGGGAACCTAGTTTGTGTGAGGTCCTAGGGATTGAACCCAGGACCTCAAGCATGTGAGGCTAGTGTTCTTCTACCAGCGAGTCACATCCCCACTCCTTTTAAATTTTATTTTGAGACAGGGTGTCATTTATTGAGGCTGACCTTGAACTTGCCATCCTCCTGCCTCAGCCTCCCAAGGTGCTAGGATTACAGGTGTGCACCACCTGGCCTGGCAGGAAGAAGTTTTTATAGTTACATATCTCCAGAAACAGGAGGCACTGTGGTTTTCTTGAGGAAGAATAGGCGATATAGAGGCCTTGGGTTGCCCTTACTTGTCTGGTATCTACCTGGGCCTGGGGTGATTAGGGAAGGTGGGCATGGCCTAGAATATGGGAGGCCCTCAGGATTCCAGCACAGGAGGTGGTGGGCAGAGGCTCAGCTGATTGTATAAATAGGAAAGATGCTCTCAGACAAGTCATTATCTATCTCTAGGAATTTTGGCTAGCCCTGGAGGTACAGTTTCTTCCATGGTCAGCAAGGTCCCAGATGTCAAAGCATTAGAATAAAAAGTCATGCTTAACACACACTGACTGCTTTGATGACTCTGAAAATGTGACACGAACTGTGTTCTCTGAACAGAAACATTTATTTGAACAATTTCAACACATCTTTATTAACACACGGGCAACTTCCGTCTGGGTCTGCCAACCCAGAGAGCTACAGATTTCCGCCACGCCCACCTCCCCCGTGCTGCCTCTGCGCAACTCCTGGGCAGGCGCAGGCGCAGGCGCAGGCACCTGGTCAATATTGCGAGGAGGCACTTCCCTCGTGGGTCGCTGGTTCTTGCTGGTTTCTCTGGTTCCCTGTTATTCAATAACCTCATTGACTAAAAGATGCTAACTTCCTTGATCTTGCAATGCCAGTGTGGAGCATGGCACCTGATAGAAAAATTGACGGTAAGTAAATTAACAATAGCTCCTTAAACTCTTAGTTGCTCCTAGGCTGAAGGAGCTTTCAGGAACATTGTACTAATGAATAGGAACTAACAGTTATTGAGCGCGACAGACATGCTTTTGGATGCTTCATATCCATGTTCAACTTTGTCTTCAGAGCAGTCTGATGTGATGGAGACCTTTCCCCAACTTCAGAGATAAAGTTCCATGTCCAGAATCACACAGCAGGACTGGGACCCAGGACCCAGCACATTGCCTCCCAGGCATTATTATCCCATGAGCCGACCCACCACTAAGCTTCCCTCCTAACTCACTTGGCCCTGACTCTGCTTTATCATATGAAAAGAGTCCCCCAAATATTTTTCTAAATTGGCTCCACTGTAGGAGAAAAATCCACTTAGGTACACTTAAGAAAAGAGCGACCAAGTGAATTATAAAGCAGGGACAAATACCTCTATACTCCTATTGATGACTAAAGCATATGGCTGCTTAAACCGAGATATTCCCTTCGGCTTATTACACTCATTACTTCCTGTCAGTTAGAGTTCACCTGCTTCAATTTTGCCAGAAAGTGTGAATTGCATATTTCATATATTACTTAGCAAAAGCCCACCCTGAGTCTTTTTTATTTTTATTTTTTCAACAGAATGGCAGTTGTAGAGAAGTCAAGAAGTCTTATTTGGTCTTATAAAGGATTATCTTTCTCAGTGGAATGCAAAATAGGATGCTAATTAAAAAGTGCTTATGGTTATTCTGTATGTGGGGACACTATTCTACATTTGGTCTTTAAGTGATACATATATCATATAAGTGCACATTTTCTCTTCCCTTTTTCCTCATGTAATCTTTGAGTGACCCCTCCACTCGGCTCTGAGATCTTACCAATCTGCATCCCACTTTCCTCATTTGTAAAATGGGAATATCAAGTGGCTGTTGTGTGGATTTAGGGAGACACCTATGTGGTTCAGGTTCAATATTTATTATTTTAACACCTCGCACCAGAATTTCTCATTCAAAGTTCAAGGAGAGAACATTGTACAAAAATACTTTGTGAAGCCTCTTGGGGTAGAGACTCTGGGGGTAAATGTGCCTGCAAAAATCCAAATCAGTGAGAGTTAGCCTTAATATCCCATCCACAAGTGAGACAAAAGAATTTGCTTTTGCTGGACAGAGAGGTAGAAATGGGAGGAGGGGGACATGGAGTAGCGTGAGGTGAGCACTTAGTGGGGAGCAGCAGCCTGCTGGTGGAGTCTGCAAGCTGGTGCTGCCTGTCCCCTGGAAGCAGATCTCCTAAAGTCCATCTGGGGCGCCTTGTGGCCACATGACTCACTCTGGAAGCAGTGTGGCTGCAGTTTTCAGCCATTCCTCTGTCGCCAGACTCACCCTTCCAGGAAGTCTCACCTTCTCCAGAGTGTTTTCACAGCAGTGCCATTTTTGCTGTGGGTAATCCAGATGCCAGTGGTTGCCTTGTTCTCCAGTCCCTCGTTGTGTGTGCCCCTGTTTTCTCCAAAAACAGGACCTGTCCCCTGTTTCAGTTCTCCTTGAAGGTCCCCCTTGCCCGGCAGCACTAGTGAGAATGCACCTGACTGCAGACCTTGTAAGGAGACAGCAGGAGAGGTTTGCATGGCTCTGTCCTCAGCAACCACCAAACCCATCCAAAACAACGTGTAACACAACTTAGAAATGTGCTTTAGACACGTGTGATCTCTAAAGTCCACAACTGGGGCTACTGCCTGTCTGTTCCTTTCTACTCTGGTGGGGAGTCCAGTTTACTGACTCCTCCTCAAGGACAATTCAAGTTGTTCCTTTCCTTACCTATGCCCCCAATTTAATAATCATCTTTGTTATATGATACTTACCCTCAATCCATGTAGCTGATCATAATATATGTGAAATGCAGCATTCTCTGATACATTGACACTTCTCCAGCAGTTTCCCTATGGAAATTGAAAAGTGGGGCTGGCTTTTGAATCTCTGATGCCATGTGGAGCAGAGACAGCTTCAGTTACAGTGGGACCCAGGTGCCAGAGGTGGTGATGCTGGGGCAAGATATAAGGCCACTCATTATCACCTTCTCACCCCTGGATTCCCTGGCTATAAGTCGGGGAAAGGTCAAATTCGAACTTCCACTGGACATGGCATAGTCAGAGCAGTCTCTGAATTTCGAGAGGCTAAGAGGTCTAATCTGATGACAGCAACACACAATCTAGTCCATAATAGATGCTCAATAACAGCACCTGCATCTCCCTCCCTCCCCCAATCATCAACATTGCCTTCATTCCCCACAACTCTGATAAAAAAAAAATTAGCCAAGACAATAAGAAACCAAGGCCTATAGTCAAAGAAATTTCCTTGGGCCAAGTTTGAAATATAAAGAAATCCTTGGGTACATCTTGTTGTCACAGAATAACACCCTCTTCTTTCTCTGAGCTAAATGGCATGATGATTCTCAATGGAATCCTCACAATTCTCTCTGGGAAGTTTGAATGCCTTCTGTAATTTAGTTAAATAGCTTTTAGGTATCACAGAGACACTTGTTACTCACGGAAGGAAAACGGATCCCTACAAGTGATTCTGGAGACCTCCTAATGTCCATCTGGGGCTTCTTGTGGCCACATGACTCACTCTGTTCCCCAAACTGCAGTTGAGGGACAGTCAGTACACCAGCTCTCCCGCCACTTTTGCTGATGCTCTGTTTACTGTTCCTTTATTTACATAACTGGAGCTTCCACATCCTAACATGTTTTGCAAGCTGTCATGACATGAGAAGCTAGTAATCTGCTCTATTTTGCTTGCTAACATATTTTTGACATATTTTAGCTTTTGATTATAAGATTGCGTCTTTGCCTGCTACCATCTGTCTCAACTCAATGGAACTCTGGCATTTACAAAAACAGTAGGGTGTAGTATTTCCTATATACTTGAACTCTATCAGCAACACACTATTTTCAGTCTTAACCAATATGTCATGCTTTCACACGTGAAGTCTGAAATGTTTGATATCTTGTGAGATCTGCCAGGGATAAGGAACGTATCTTCTTCGCATCCAATTTGGCTGGGATGAGAAATATATTAGTGGGAAGAAGGGAGCAGTATCCAGCTTCTAAAAAGAGGTGGCCTTTGATGTGGTCTCCTTCGCCTTGCCTATGTTTGTCCCTTTATCAGCACGATTGATATCTTTTGTGCAAATACATCTTCTCTTGGATTCTGCACCCTCCCTGCGGCCAACATTCTGGAGGTATATTTTCCAGCATGAAATAGTTATCCACCCACATGTGGCAAGCAAGCACTTTCCTCCATAGTCTTTTCTTTTTTGTTTCCTATCTTTACTCATTAGGGAAAATTACTCCAGGTTTGACCCAAAGGATTAGCTTGGTCCCTGTCTCTGCTGACAGCAGCTCAAGGACTGTGCAACACAGAGAAACGTGACATTGTATTCAAACAATGTGTCGGGGGAAAGGCCAAAAAAATGCACAGGCCTAACATGCATTTATTCAACACCGAGCTTAAATGAATTTATTATGCTCCCGGATTACACCCCATAGGCCAAGAAGCTGTCAACTATTGACATTTTCTTTTCTCTCCATGTTCTGACTTGAGTGTAAATATATTTGTCATGGGAATATATTGTATGCTTGGTTCAGTATATGCTCATTTCATCAGAAGGAAAGCTCTTATTATCTGTAATCACAGTCAACATCTTTGTTGCTTTAAGAAAGGAATGGGCTGCAGCTTGGATTTACATATGTATCCGGCACCTTTTCGGATTCAGTTGTGAACGCTGTTTTAACCTTCATTTTGAATATGGGCTGCATGATCCATTTCCAGTGCAAGACTCCATTAGTGGTAGGAAGTATTGCTCAGTCTGGTATGAACCTTAGCTTGTTGGTTTTCTGTCTGGGGGCATGTTGCTGGCTGCTCAGGAGCAGCTGATGGCAGGATTTGGGTGCTAAACAAGTCAACTGAAATCATTAGTGTTGATCAGACCAGAGAGGGAGGCATTTTGGACATGCGATTTCATTATCTTGTGGCTATAAATGAAGTCTGTGCTGACCTGGGTCCCAGATCCCCTTCCTCATCCAGTTCACAAGGTCAACTGTTGGAACATGGAGAAAAGGTTGATATTGAGTCTTTAAGTAATGGGATACAGATGGTCCCTGAATTAGGATGGTTTGACTTAATGATTTTTCAACTTCATGATGTTATGAAAGTGCTAAGCTCTCAGTACTATTACTTTGGATTTTGAATTTTTATCTTTTCTCGGGTTGCCAATATGCAATCTGATCCTGTCTTTACCTTGCAGCAGTGAGCTGCAGCTCCCAGTCAGCCGTGTGCTCACAAGATTAAAAACAAACCAGAGAGCCAGGCACTGTGGCGCACGCCTGTAATCCCAGCGGCTTGGGAGGCTGAGACAAGAGGATCCTGAGATGAAAGCCAGCCTCAGCAAAAGTGAGGCGATAAGCAACTCAGTGAGACCCTGACTCTAAATAAAATACAAAATAGGGATGGGGGATGTGGCTCAGTGGTTGAGTGCTCCTGAGTTCAATCTCTGGTTATCCCCCTGCCCCCGCCCCCCCAAAAAAAAACCAGGGGCTGGGGTTCTAGCTCAGTGGTAGAGCATTTGCCTAGCATGTATGAAGCATTGGGTTTGATCCTCAGCATCAAGTAAAAAAAAACAAACAAATGAAAACCATGATATTTTTCAATTTATGACAGATTATCAGGATGTAAACCCATTGTAAGTCAAGGAACATCTGAGATTGTGAGTTGCTGGAGGGCAGGGACTTTGTTGTATCTCCTTAGTTCTTGTCCCTGGCACAGAGCAAAGAGCCCATGTGTGTGGAAATAAGATCAGCTGAGGACAACAGGCCAGCTATGATTTTAGCATGTACTTTTCTGAATTTCTACAAAGTGAAAACACTGAGAAAAAAGCAGATATATATCTATATCTATATCTATATCTATATATAGATATAGATATATATATAGAGAGGGGGGGGAGGACACTCCTCCCCAATCCTTGGAAGATTTATAATCCAGGTAGGAAGGTAGTTTTCTCCTTTTCAAGGAAATAAGAGATTGCTAATGAGTTTGTAAGGCATTCTGAGAAAGGAGATTACAGGGTAGATTGGAACTTTCTTTTTTTTTTTGCGCACACTGTGTGTGTGTGTGTGTGTGTGTGTGTGTGTGTGTGTAACAGGATTGAACCCAGTACTTTAAAAATTTTTTATTGAAATAGGGTCTCACTACATTGCTTAGATCCTTGTGAAGTTGCTGAGCTTTGTCTCGGACTTGTGATTCTCCTGTCTCAGCCTCCCAAGTCACTGGGATTCTAGGCATGTGCCACCACATTGGGCTTGGAATGGGTTTTATGAAAGAGAGATACTTGATCTGGGACAGAAAAATGAGTAGGACTGGGATGTGAGCAGAGGTAGAAGGAAGAGTGTGCAAAGAGCAGGAGTAGGGGCTGGGGCTGGGGCTCAGTGGCAGAGCACTTGCCCAGCATGTGCGAGGAAGTGCTGGGTTTGATCCTCAGCACCACATTACAAAAGTAAATAAAATGAAATAAAGGTATTATGTCCATCTACAACTAAAAATATATTAAAAAGAAAAAAAAAAAAAAGAGCAGGAGTAGATAGGAGGGGACAATGAAACCAGGAGTGAATGGGTGAAGGGAGAATGGTTTATGTCCATCTACATTCAACTTTTTGTGGGAAAAAATATATTAAAAAGAAAAAAAAAAAACAGGAGGGGACAATGAAACCAGGAGTGAATGGATGTGAAGGGAGAATGGTTTGACCCACCAACGTGGGTTGAAGCTGGATGAGGTGTAAACCAGTAGGTAGAGCTGGG
The DNA here is from genome assembly GCA_025594165.1 of Tamias sibiricus. Lineage (NCBI taxonomy): Eukaryota > Metazoa > Chordata > Mammalia > Rodentia > Sciuridae > Tamias > Tamias sibiricus. The sequence continues at coordinate 57,438,651 of CM046671.1, read as the reverse complement.
CAAGGTTATGGAAGGACAGGAATATTCAGCTTTTTGTGGGAAAGACTAACTCCAGATTCTCAAAGGCAGCAGACAAGGTGGGAAGGATGCTTTCTGGAATGATTAGAAAAAATGGTACATGGGAATCTGAGGGATAAGATGTACCATGGAAGAAGGCCGTGTGTCTAGAAAGGACCTAAATAGAGGCTGGCTTACATAAAGGTAATAATACTTAACACGATCACTTTACATTTCAGGTATTTTCAGCTATTGATAATAGTATTGACAAAAAAAATCCTACTGTATCTCATAGGTATACTTATTCCCAAATCAAAGAAGAGAAAAGGCATCTCACAGAAGCGAAGTCACTGGTGTAGGCTGCACAGCTAGTACGTGGCAGAAAAGGATTTGAAGTCTATTTAAGCTGTGCCCAAGAACGTGGGAGCTGGTGGCTGCTGGTCTGAATTGCAAGAAAATGAGGATGAGAGAAGACATAAAAAAAAAAAAAAAAAAAAAAAAAAAAAAGGGTGATGAGGTGGCCACTGGAGACCTTGGAGAGCACATTTTCTGTGAAAGGATATTGATGACTAAAGGAGCCAGCCTGCAGGTGAGTCAGTGGCCAGGAAATGGAGGATGTGGGGGCAGACCACAAAGTTGAGAAATTTGGAGGAAAATGAAGGAAATAAATAACATAGTCTTACGAGAAGGTTTCAAGGTCAAGCAAAAGATTTTTAAAAATTATTTTTAGGAGGGAAGTCTGTGCATATTTGAAGACAGAAAGAGAAAGACATAGAAAGAGCTAGATAAAAGAGGCCTTTTGTATATCAGAGGGGTTAAGGAAGGTAGGAGGGGTGGGTTCTAAGTGCCTATAACTGCCCCATAACTCTTTCCATGATGAAGAGAAGGGTCTACATCCTTGCAGTTCCTACAGTAGCTATGAACCCCATCTGGCAAATGAGTGCTTGAAACAGTCCTGCAGTGATGCTGAGGAACTGAATTTTTTATTTCAACTTAAATTAATTAAAACAGTTACATGTTTAAATAACTAGTGATGGCCACCTTGGACAGAGAATGATCCTTAGAACACCAAGAGTTTTGCTTCCTGAAGAAGGGAACCAAATTCTGTCTCCGATTCAGAAGAGGAGATCAGAGAAACAAGTCAGTGGTGCTTCATGTGCCAGGGAGGAAAAATGAGTTAGCCCCTGCCGGTGACCTTGATGTTTGTGGGTCACACCTTGGTGCTAGCCATACCGTTAGCTCATTAGTTTGGGAGAGCTTACCTGAGTTGTGAGACATTTGAAAACTCACATCCCAGTGTAGATGCTTGGTCTAAATTGCCCTGTCTGCACCTGCCAGATGAATTGAAGAACCGCCAGCTCTCCCAGGGCACCACGCACGCTCACCCTCCGCCTTTCGGCAGCTCTTGATCAAGGCACTCCTTGTTCATGTAACAGAGAGATGGGGAGGTCTCTGTGGTAGGTTCCCTGAGACAAAGACTATGTTTTTGAATAGGGCTTTCTGGTTTCTGAGGGTCAATAAAATCCTCCACTGATTTCCTAAGTCCCCCTTCTTCTTCCACATCCCTTGGTCACTTTGGATCTGCATTATTTTAAAGCCGAAAGAAGTTGATGCTCCTTGGAAGGACTTAGTAGAAATTTTCTCAAAGAATGTCCAATCAGAAAAGCAGGCATATGTCCTGTTTACCTGTAATCCACAGGTAAACAAAGGAGAAGCCCAGGTCGGCATGCCTGGGTAGAATCTCCCACCATGTCGCGGGTGCGCCCTTCCCTAGGATGGTGGCGTGTGTTGTCTGGGCCGTTTTTCATAGCCTCTGCAGCTGGGAATTCAAGATGCTATACTTAGGCAGAAGTCCATGAAGGAATTAATTGATATGAGCCAGAAGTTGATTGCCATTTAAGTACTCAGCTTCCACCATTGCCAAGTTTCCCTCTTTGCAGAAAGAACCGAGCTTGCCTGCAAACTGGCTCATTCAGGATGTGAGCACAAGATGGAATTCAACCTTTAATATGCTGCAACACCTGCTTGGAAATAAAGGGGCTCTGTGCTCTCCCCCACCCCCCCAAGGAGTTGACAGCTGACTTCATTACAGAGGAATCTGGCAGAGGTGGTGGTGGCTACTCCTCAATCTCAGGAGGCACTCACCCAGGAATGCAGTGCCAGCCAGACCTGAGCTTTGGGATCTTGCCAGAAACTCATGCTGGGCCATTTTATCCTAAAGCATCCCTCTTCCTTGAACTCTAGTTTTCAGTACCTTTGGTGGAAGTTTCTTTCACACAAGGGAGGTGGTGAGGGGCTCTGGCCTGCTGAAGCTAAGTGGAGAAGCATTTGCAGGTGTTCTGTAATGGAAGCTGGATTTCTAAACTTCCTTTCTCAAGGGTTCTCTGATGCTGCACCCAACAGGCACAAGCAGACACAAAGTCAAGGCTGCCATGCTCTATGGAGTGGAACTTGAGGGTTGACTGGAGTCCTCGTCCAAGTTCTAACACAGACTCTGAGTTGCTGAGAAGCTTAGTTCAGCCCGTGGGACCCCCTAGTGGGTCTCTGATGCCATGATCTCCAATTTAGGCTGAAACATTGGTTAGTTATACTTATCAATTTTCACGGTAGAGTTTCAATCCTATCATCGGTGTGCATGATTTCCAAAATACACTAGTCTGGCCTCTAATCACAACATAGAATATAGCAGCTCTGACTAGCACAAGTGGATATTAACTTCCTATTACATGTTATCCTTCCTCTCTTAAAATAATCTATTTGAAATCTCAATGTCCAGGAATAGCAACAGATTGTACAGAATACATTTATCTGGTGGATTACTGCTCATTCTTAAGCAAGGCAAATATGAATGCTGCAGGGCTACTTTAAAACTGCATATAGCTGTACATTTAAAACAAGGCACAATTCAAACCTATATTGCAAAAAATCAGACTATTATTTTAAAGTATCACTTAAAAAATTGCTAGAATTAGAAAAAAAATAATAGTTAATGCCAGAGGTCAAAACTGGCAGTCTGAGTCAGGCCTGGCCTGAAAGGACATCTCATATGGTCTACACAGTGGGGGTCAACAGTTTGAATTTTTTAAATAAATGGAGTAGGATGCCAACATTTGGAAATTGGAACATAGTATATAACCCCCTGGGCTGCTGGCTCCTCCTGAGACCCAGGCAATATGGCACCAGGAGCCTCCTTTCCCTGCAGGCCCCAGGAAGGGCAGGTGAATTGGACATTGACTCTCAATGAAGTCTCACTGGGCTAGATTTCTCACTAGCTGAGTTGGTAATGCCTGGACCAGGTAAGGGTGTGGGCTTCTGGATTATTTTCCCTTGTCTCCTTCTCCTCACAGTTGATATTGGTGATGCTGTTACTATAGAGTTAAAATAATTAGATGATGCTCAGTTGTAAAAGGTAATGTTGAGGGAAGCATGCAGAAGACCCATGCTACTATTCTACTCCTCAGATGTTATTTTAAAACTTCAGTTCTGAGTCCAATACATTCCCCTGAGAATGCAAGTTTGGATCAGTGGGTCTCATGCTTGGCCACCTTCGAGTCACCTGGGTAGCTGTGGATACCCGGCTTGCACTCTAGGCCAACAAACCCTCTGGGTTGAGACTCAGGCAATGTTATTTGAAAAAAATCATCATGGTGCTTTCAGTATAAAGAGGGCCATAGGCCCTTGAAATTTCATATAAACCTTTCCATGACAGCAGCTTCTTAACCTTGGTACTATTGACATATGGGTCCAGATAATTCTTTGTTCTGGAGAACTGTCCTGTGCATTGTTGTTGGCCTCTGCTCATAGATGTAATTACCATTCCTGCAGATGAGAACCACTGCATTCAGCCATACAATTAGGATCTGGAGTGGTGGTTATTATGTTGGCCAGCTACCCAGACATAAGAACTTTGAGAATTTTATTTTTTTTTTTAATCATGTACTAGGAAAGCATTTTCTCGTGGGGAACTGATACATTTCTTCCTTTCTGGTTACTTTCCCTCCTTTTACTGCTGGGAAGCTCCAAGTCAATACCCCAGCTTAAATGGGACAACATTTCAGTGGATTTCTTCCCCTCTAATTGCAGGTTGCTGATTTCCTATTAATGTTCTGCTGATCTTTATTCTAAGCTCCCTTTTGTCCTTAGGGAATGAGGTAGAATAAACAAGGTAACCTGTCAGAGCTGGAATGACCATTCTAAGCATTGTTCAGTATATATGATCCAAAAAAGATGGCTTGCAAGGAGGAAGGCCCTGCTAACCATGGACTACCAGTGGTCAATGAGGATCTACAAACTATCTGCAGCAGATATTGCTTAGCCCCTCTGGCCTCCCAGGTTTGTCTGGGAAGAGCTGAACTCTGCCTGTGTTGGAGCAGCCTGAAGGCCAGTGGTAGGAACCCACTCTGAATGGTGAGCTCTGCTTCTCTTGCTTCTAAGAATGTCAACTCCTGATGTTGACTTGAAGTCTGGGAAGCCTCTGAGAGGCAAAATGGCTAAAGGCAATTTGGGATCCATCCCTGGGATAACATCATCACCTGCTTTCCATAAATACAGAATAGCTTACATTTAGTAAAATATAATATACTCATTAATAACCCGAAGTTTTAAGCTTTTAAAAAATTCATTATTTGGTGTGAATATACTTTGTATACAACCAGAGATATGTAAAAATGTGCTCTATAAGTATAATATGAAATGTAATACATTCTACTGTCATTTATAACAACTTAGAATAAAAAAAAATAAAAATCATCATTAAGTGTGGCTCTTTCATTTTAAATGCAAAATTCTTAATAAACCAGAGATCTTAATTTTTTTAAATATAGCTGAGTATTTTAATTATGGATGTACTTGCATATTCTCAGCATACTTCATTATTTATGTAGCTGGTGAAAAGGCTTTTTAATTAAATAGCATGCTGGCAATCCATTGTGAAATGTATAGATGTAGGTTTTCTCCTAGCATGAAAAAGTTAAACACACAGATAAGAGGGTGCACGCATGCACATGCATACACACACACACATACATATATGTACACACACATACACATACACAAACAGCATTGTGGCAAGCATATGTAATCATTACAAAGTACTTGTTTTGTAATGATCTTAAAATTTGACTTTTAAATATCAGAAACAAAATGAATAGTGTAATGTGCACTATTGCTTGATTATTCACACTGAATGCATTAGCCTAACTTGGAAATGGAGTGCTGGTTCTCAAAGTGTGGCCCATCCACTAGCAGCATTGGCATCATCTGGAAACTTCTTAAAAAGGTACATTTTTGAGCCCCACTGAGTCTGCAGCTCTGGGAGTTGGGTCCAGCGCCCCAGGATGTAACAAACCCTCCAGGGATCCTCATGCAGGCTGAGGCCTGAGAATCACAGAGTGAGGATTATGCCTTGGGATGCTGGTGATGTCACTTTCATGGACAGGTCCCCTGGCGATAAGTGATCACAATAAATTCGATTGATCTATGCATAGTTTTCTAACCAAAAATGTAATGTAAGGATTCTTACCTGTTTAAGGTTTAAAGATATGCTTGAGATCTGCAGAGCTTGAAAGGGGTCAAAAAACCCATAGTGGGTTAGAAATTTTAAGCATGATTTGGATGATTTTTGACAAAACATGTGGATTAGGGTCTAATGTACACATTGCTGTTATTCTCCTTCAAAAAATATACAAAATTTCTGCAATTAGAGCTCCTAATAATGCACGATTTTTATAGCAGACTGTTGTGACAGTCATCTTCCAGAGACACCCCATGCCTGTGTGAAGGCTGATGACCAAGTTCTGTCACCTTCCCTGGCCGAGTGATCCAAGGCCAGGAGGTGAAGCAATTTGGAGAAGACCCCATTGGGATCAGTGCCAGAACCAGAACTAACAGCCATCTGACTCCCTGCTCTGTGCTTTGTCTTCTGAACAATGCTGCTTCTTAAGTACACATAAGCCAAACTGCCTCTCAAATTGCAGCCATCTACTTTGAGTTCAGCTTTGCACAGCATGACATGAATTGGGCTGCAAATTATGCAGAAAACAGCCATCACATCCATCTGTGATGTCAGAATCTTCAAGTACATCGTGACCTGTTAGTATCTAAGAGAGTGGAAGTAGACTGGGTCTGATTCCTTCCCCATGCAGAATGATGAATCTCCACCCCGCTGCATTTGGCCCAGTGTGAAAAGGTTAAATATGATTGAGGTTATGCCTGGGATACGCACAAGAGCAGATTTCATATCCAAGGGTGCAGGCAATTAGATTTTTTTAAAATGATAGAGTAACTAGAAAAAGAAAACACACAAATACACTCATACCTAATGGTAAACTGAATTTATTTCCTCTTGGAAAACAATTCCAGTAATCTCCAGGTTCAGACCGCAGAGTAAACATTAATAACAGTAACATACAGGTTAGTTCAACTGATTCAAGAATTTGGCTGTGTGAATCATTAAGGAAAACCTTGAACACTCAAAGCTTCAAATGTATCCAGGAAAAAAAAAAATTCTTTGACAGTCTACATAACAACTATTGCATATATAGTGATGCTACCTGTCACATCGCAAGGCTTACAAATATATATACGGGCCGTATCCAGCTTGGGGTTCTGTTCTGTGAGAACATCTCTTCGTGGTTTGCAAGAATCTTCAGCAATAAAAAATAGTCTTGGATTTTAACTGTTGATATACCAAAAGAGAAATTCTAGGCTTAAGTGCAAATAAAAGGAAGTCCAACCATGGTCCCATGTGTAACAGTTGTTTTTAATCTGTCTTCCTTGAAAATACTTTCTCTTAAGCCATCTTGCTCACTTTTTTTTTTTTTTTTAAATCTTGCCTGAATAGGGCCCAAGTCCACTTGTCTTTATAAGACCATTTTAGTATCAGACGACATAATACATGTGCAACACTTTATATACAAGGAGTCTATCCGGTGCTCAAAAGTTCAAACACATGAACATCCAACAGTTTTGATAATACAAGTTTTATGGTACAATACAATGTTCTGAATAATATACATTAACAATGAAAGTTTCGTGCAAAGAGTAAAACATGTTCCCTTTTTGTGCCACAAAAGTAATTTTCCTTGAGAGACTTGTACTTGCACTAACTGCTGTGTTGGGTCATCGTATGATTCTGTAAAAAAAAAAAAAAAAAAAAAAAAAAAAATGGGGGGGGAAAGAAAAAAAAAAAACTTGAGTGATTTTATTTTCATCAGAGCAAGCATAGATAAGTGCCGATAGATTTGCTTTGGTGTTCCTGGGGCATTATTACCTCCTCACTGTCCTCAGAGAGGCTCAGACCAGGCAACTCCTGAGCCTGCCTGGGGTAGGGCCAGGTGCAGGGAAGCTGTCGCCTGAGAGTACCAGGAGGAAGAGTCAGGACCAGCAGCCTAGAAGTGGGGATTTTGGTGGCACTTTTCCTTTCCTCTGCCTCTGCTATGCCTTCCTGCAATACCCTCCCACTTTCCACCATCTCTACTTATCAAACCATGGCCCATTTTTCAAAGACCAGAGTAGCAGCATTTTAATAGTTTTTGGTAGCTTTGCATTTTTCCTATTAATATGCTTTGGTTCGAACCTCTCAGATAATGAGCATCTTGACAGCATGGGCTCATCTGTCCCTGCATGTGGACATCCTGGAAGGCAAGTGCTACCTGGCCAATGATGGATGGGGGAAGTGTCTCCAGCCCCTCTCCTGAGGGTGTTCAGGGGACTGTGGCCACCCTCATGGCTCAAGAGCATATCTCAGCAGCCTTCTGTGACTTCCCTGTCCCCAGATGCTATTGTTCCTTTGTGCTGTAGTTTGTTCCTTTCTTCTCCACTCCTTTCTGAGTGAACAAGTTCTTTTCAAATTGTGAGAAAGCAACTGGGATACCTGAGCCAACATCCAAGCCAGGAGGGTGAAAAGTATGTAAGCAGGCTCCAAATGCAGGCAGGCCAGTGTGAGATAGTCTCCTCCTGCATGGAGGACAGCCGCAGGCCCATGGGATTCATCTGGAGTCAAAGCCTGGAGATGGCCAGACTTCCACCCTGTCCCTCTGATGTTTCCTGGTCATGTCCTCCTATTGTTCACATTGTACACACTCTCCTCACCCCTTCTGATCAGAATTTTGAAGCTGAGCTTAGAATACAAACACTTCCATGCTCATCGAGCTTGGAATTCCTCTTTCCCTCCTCTGATTTTCTACTGCCCTTTATATGGCACCCAACTTAGGTCTCGTCTCACAGTCATTTGTAGGCCTGGGTCTTGGCCTTTATCAGTAATTCTGATGTTTGTTCATTTATTCACCCTTCATAAGGATCTGTGCAATGCTTACCCAGCACAGCCCATGGCACCCAGTGATCAGGAAAGAAGATCTGGCCAACCAAGTGACAAAGCCAAGGCTACTGAAGAGAGAGACATAGTCCCTGCCATCATGCTTTCAAAAGGCTCATAGAAGGAAGTGGTGGGCACATTGTGGTCAAGCAATATGGCAGGGAGTATTTTAGAAAGGAATGAAGGCAAATCCTGGCTCCACCTGACCTGGTGCAGCCGCTGGGGGAGGCTTTGCAGTAGGGGCAGCACACTGACATAGTCATTGAGGCTGGAAACATGAGAAGGGGACGCAGAGAAGACTCTCCATGCTGAAGGACCCACATGAGAAAAGGCAATGAAGCAAGAATACGCAAGGTATGTGTGTGGGGCTGCAGCTTGCTCAGGTTGGCTGAAGTCTTCTAGAGTGTTCTGAATCAAGGATACTTAAGGGAAATAAAGATGGAGGGGGGCGGCTGGGGTTGTGGCTCAGTGGTAGAGCGCTCGCCTAGCACGTGCGCGGCCCAGGTTCGATCCTCAGCACCATGTAAACATAAATGCATTGCATTGTGTACAACTAAAGCAAATAAATATTTAAAAAAAAAATAAAACCCACTTAAAAAAAAAAGATGGAGGGGTAGTTTGAGTAAAGGTGATGAGGAGCCTTATAAACCTTGCTAAGGAGTTCAGTCTTGGTCTTTCAGGTGGAGAGGAGGTGCTGGCATATTTGAAACAGAAACCTTTGTCTTTAAGATCTTGTCAAACGCCTGACCACCATTAGCCAACTGCCTGCTACTCAGGAAACACAGGCTGAGTGACCAAGGGTTTAGTGGCTGAAGTTTGCCCAGCCCTTCTTTTCCTTGTTTCAGAATTAACTTATTTTTGAAGGATATTGATAATGGGAATATGCCTTCTTCCCACAGTGAGAATCACTGCCAATAGTAGACAACTAGGACTGTCTGTGCATACCCTGTCATGGCCCTCAGTGGGGCTGGAGAAAAAAAAGAAAAAGAAAAAAAATGACAAGGAACATCACTACTGATGAGGAAACTTTATTTTTTCTTATTTAAGACATACCTGCTTTGATTAACTAGTACTGGCCTCAAAATACATTTGGCAGTAAACTATTTTAGTGCAAACTCTTTTATCTCTGTATTGATTTCAAATATGTCTGAAAAGCATTTTTCAGAAGACATATTCAAAATACTGATGAGAACAAATAACTTTCCTATTTCCTTAAAAATCAAAGCAATATGATCAAAGGTTTATAAACAATAAAAATTTTAAGTAATCAAAACACACTTTTAGATTTCTCATACCTTTTGCTATCCCAAAGTCTTATGATCTTACAGAAAGGTTTTTACTTAAAAAAAAAAAAAAAAAAAAGAATTACAAAAAAATAAAGAAGTACCAGAACCTACGGCACTAGTTATCTAAATGATGATATACTGACAGAATGAATGATGGGTGATTTTTAAAAATTTTACTATAATCAATGTAAAAAAGAAATCAAATTAATAAATTTTTATATTGAACTCTATTAATGTGGATAAAATTTATTCTTTTTATTTTTTCCTATTTCCTACAATAGACATAGGAATTGTTTCTAATTTTTAACACAGCACTAAATATTTATACCTGTGTATATATGTTATATACATATATGGGTATATATTTATCATGTATTTTTGTAGTGTTTACAGTGGACACTCCATTTTTTAAAAGGACTCCAGGGATTAATAAAATATGACACACTAGAAATTCTCCAGTGTTTTATAATGTGCCCATATTGAGATATTGAGATATTGTAAACCGTGTGCTTAAAATAAATTGTCCATAATAGTTGGCAATAGTTGCATCTTAGATCAAGACTTTCATCCTAAACCCAAGCCATAAAGGTCTCTTAAGAGGTGCAAAGAACTGAGCAAAATATATATATATATATATATATATATATATATATATATATATATATATATCATTGCAACAGATTGAAGTCCCTTCTATGAAGGAGTTATGCTTCACATGTAAGAGATAAGTATGCAGATCACTTTTGAGAAGGACAAGAATAGGGCATGTGAAATATAAGCTTATACAAAGCTAAAGATCCCTGATTTAAGTAACATAAAAATGGGGAAACTGGCATAAAAAGTGATAAACACGGGGTTCTCTTGGTGTGGAGATGCCTGCACAACACCGAGGGCCTCTAGTCTCATTTTTCTTTGCTTCAGTCCAATTGAGGGCCACAACAGGTCTCTGCAGTACCGGCTGTCCACCACAACAGTGATTATCATGGTGGGAAGGAGGCACATTCTCAGAGGTTCTTTGGGAATGGGCATACTTGTGTTTGGAAGGCAAAAAATCCCAGATGACTTTGCTCCATCTTCCCTCAAGGGCTGGCCCTCATTGCCTTTGAGAGTCCCTGGGGATGTTTCTGCTCTCCTCCCCCATGCATTATTCCAAGTCCTTTAAATACATGCAAGGTCTCATTTCACTCTCTGAAGGAGGAATGGCATGTCTGAGCCACAGAGGTTACCCAACTGGCTTGTAGGTGTGGCAGAAAATATGCCAGGTCACAGTCTCAAGACATGACTGGAGATCCTCTTGGAAGTCAAACAAGTTGCTTCATGACAGTGATCAGTGATTTTTGTGTTTTGAAAAAAAAAAAAAAATTATAGACATCATTTATTTAGAAAGGGGGCTAAGAAGCAAGTGGAAAGATAAAATGTAGGCCACAGAAGCACCGAAAGAGAAAGAGAGGGCAGGCTCCCAGGCACGGCCTGCACTTGCCCTTGGCTACTGGCCATACGCAGAGTCAGTCCCGAGACACTGAGGACACAAACGTGCACAAGCAAAGCGGGAAACCTGCTGCCAGGCCTTCCACGAGCAGCCTTCCCCGTGCAGGAGTTTTAGCTCTTTAGGTCTGAGGAAACCACTCCACTAGAACAAAGCAGTGGGTAATCTCACCAATTTTACACAGCAATTCACAGTCCCCAAAGTACTTTAATGCAATGACAGGTTATGAGAAAAAATATCTGTTCCAATGAAGGGAAAGTGTTTTACATAATCGAGAAGAACATCAGTGCAACATTGGTGGAGGTGGGGGGTGATGACAGAGAAGGAAGTGCAAAAGAAGGAAACTTCTGTAATCCCACAGAGAGCCATATTCTACTCTGCAAAAAGCCATCTCCTGGAGACCCCATGTCTAAGTAACTGAAAATTGCAAACCATTAATCCCAGTTATGAACAGTTGTTTTACACGAGGGGGGTTCGTGTTTAAAGGAAAAAAAAAAAATCAAATCCACAACACACCTTAAAGCTTAAAAGAAGATCCATCTAGATATGATACCTTAATAGCAAGGTTTCAAAAACACTCTTTACGGTAAAGGGCCCCATTTGGAAGGAGTGTGCTCTATTTTTCCTCCCATCGGTAAATGTGAAATTAAACTTAGGAAGCTAAAAAAACAGATGAGGGCCTTGAAAATCCCCTTCTAGCACCATGTATTTCTTTTTAAAATATGAGATGCCTTCCATTTTATAAGACTGGAATTCTCATCTTGGGCTTGGCACTCTAACAAATGATTAATTCAGCCTCCTTCTCTCTGAGAGCTGACCACATTTGCTGGTCAAACGGTTTAATCCTATTTTATATGCAAGCCAAGAAAAATATTTTTAAATAAAAATAAAACCCCACGATCCTCTGAAACTGTTCACCTTGTAATCTTGATCTGCTCCTGTTTGCCTGCCATCTTGATGTGAATTTGAATTTCTGCACCTACAATAGTGATGAAGTTAAGCTTTGGAGGAAAGCCAGTGGGGGAATCTACCTTCCCAGGATTGAAAAAAATAAATTTCCACCCCCAAAAGTTGTGCCCACAGATTGCTCTGACTTTTTCCAATTCTTTGGCAGAGACCACGTCTCGTCTGTGCTTTGTAACCCTCTCTTGGCATCGTCAAAATGTTAAGTGGCAGTGGTAATAAAAATAAAAACAGCATTTGAATGGGAGTTTTGTGAAATCTGTTGATTCAAAGATGTTAATCATTTTTACCATGACTTGTCTATTTATAGGCTTTTGTTTCAGACAAATTCTGACAAGCTTTTAAAACTAGGAAAAAGAGCCAGCATGCTATTTTAAAAAGGAATGAAAAAAAAAAAAAAAAACAACAAAAAAAAAAAAAAAACAAGCTTTCCACTAATTCACTGTGCCATTAGAATCTCGAATTTAAACTGCAGTTATATTCAATTTAAATGAGATGTTTTCGAACCAGATGAAATAGTAGGCAACTGTGGCTCAGAAACAATGAAAGGCGGGAAGAAATATAAAGATTAAATGTGGCTGTTTCTTTCAACAGATGGTGACAGCACTGTGGCAGCCTGTTGTTTTTTCTTTAGTTGAAGAACACAAACATCCGTAATCAATCATCACCGATTAACTAATTATATTACCCTTCCTTTTATCACTTGGGTTGGACCTTTATCTGTAAACACGGAGGATAATCAGTATGCTCTTATTTTGGGAGAGGCATATTCCAGTTCACATACAGTTATGGTTTACAGGCTGCAAACAATTTCTACATTACCGTCAACCTTTAAGCACTACTGCTTTTTTTTTTTCTTCTTCATTTTTTATTTTTTTTTTTTAAACAAAAGCAATTGGTTTCCAACAGGCTGGATAATAAGTCTTTTGACCTGCATTCTTCTTTGACCCAGTAAGGTCACCCTTGTGCTTGGGCATATAGCTGACTTAGGAAATGCCTGCGAGTCCTACATTTCATCTTCTGCCCACTCAAAATAAAGCTTTCTTTAAATGTGTCTGTACGGGTCCCTGAAGGCCAAAGAGGCATCCCTGTAGTGGGCAATGGAGGGACAGAAGCTGCTGCCTTTATTAATGAATGCAGACCATTATGAGTCTGGCTGGCTCCTTCCCTGTTCCCAGAAGCATATACTGTACGTGACTTAAAATGCTAGAATATTGACACAAAGCGAGCCGGGCACCCCTAAGGAAAATTACTCCTTGGATATAATGTAGGCTCGTAACAGCTATTAGAGTACAAAATAAAACCCTCCGGGATCAGACTGACATATACCGCATTCTACCTAGTCCTCAAACATTAGAAGAATTTCTTTGTGGAGGCATTCTCAAGGACAGCATTAAACTGACTTTTGTAGCAATCTGCAACAGCTTTTTGGCTTAGAGCTTTTAGTACTAAATCTCTGGTTTGAATCAATATAAGTACTATATCTTCTACATTAATCAATACATTTGGTTCAATACATGTTCTATTAAATTATACTTTCTAATCAAGATTTTTACATTTCTACCCCCTCTTTTTCATTCCCAACTTCTTCCGCTAGTAAAATAGTTTTAAAAGTGTATACAGCTAATGATGACAGGATACTGAGTTATTTCCCCCCATACATTAGAGAAAAAATAGTCACAAAGGCAAGGGGTGGCCTTTAAGCATCTTTATAAGGTCAACAGGATGTGAATGTTAATAAATTAACATTTTCAAAGTCTATACAATTACAAAAGTACTCATAATTTTAAATTAGTTAAAAGGGAATTGCTATGGCACTGGAAGTACCATTAGTTCTAAAAATTACAGGGAAGACCTAAATTACCCAGTTTCATTTATCCCCCATTTGGCCACCGTGAAGTTTCCACTGTCCACAAACTATATGCCTCTGGTTGGAGAAATTTTGGGAAATTGTGTTTTCATAGGCCTTACCTGGTAAGCATCAGGAATGTATACATGGACATGAATATTTTCATGAGACATGTTATAGTTCAATGGATATTCTTTAAAAGATAAATATCATTTTCCCAAAGTGGATTGAGAATAAAAAAGAAATCCTAACACATAGCATATTTCTCATATCCAGGGAAGTCAATTCATGATTTTTACATTTGAAGAATTTACTAGAATGAGGTTCTATTCTTTTATTATGACATAGCAGTGGCATTTCTGAAACTGTCTGTCATGATAGGCTTTGCCCCTCTCCTTAATGCCATGAATGTTGCATTTACGATCATGTTTGCACTGACAGAATTTCCCTCTTTATTTTTTCATATGATAATGTCATCACTATGAACTTATAGAGACACTGATGCATTTTCTTTTGACATTTAACAGTTTGCATGGGCTTGGGCTGACATCTCAAAGCATTTTCTGGGTGACACTAAGCTATATTAAAGCAAAAGGTGAAATGGCATCATCAGAAGTAATCAGAAAAATACAAGATACTAAAGACAGAAAAGGACAATTAGGTTGTTTAGTTTGTCCCTCTGCAAAAACAGAATTGTCCTGTGAAGTTTACACTCTGGGGCAGTTTTAAATGATTCTGGCAATGAAATTTCTATCACACCTCCCAGAGGAAATGACTTCATATTCTAATAAACCTCACCAAAGGACATTTTTTGTTGTTGTTTTTGTTCTCTGGACACTTGTGTTAATAAGCCCAGAAAAGGTGATCTGAGATAATCCTGTATGTAGTAGGTGGGCATTGGCATGTTCCTGTGTTCATTCAGGGGTCTTGACCATGTACCCATAGTATAAAGTTCTTCTATCTCAACCAAAGTAACCCATTAGACAATCCAATAATGATTTCCCAGTCATTACATAAAATACATGCCATTTATGTGCTGGGTTTTAGAGATGAGTCTGCAATGAGAGTGAAGAAGGCTGCAGAGTGGGCCTAACAGCTGGGTTTCCCAGTCTCAGCACTACGGACATTTGGGGCTGGACAATTATTGGTTCAGGGCTGGGAAAGGGAGGGTCATGTCCTGGGCACTGTGGGATACCTGGCAGTCTCCCAGGCCTCCACAACATGCCAGTGGCACTTCCATACCTGTGGCAACCATTAGTGTCCCCAGACATTGTCACATACCTTCTGATGAGGGAAAAATCATTACTCTCACTTTTGGACCACTGCCTTATCATATTGCGTGAAAAACATTTGTGTGCGAATGAATGACAGCTTGGCCATGAGGAAAGTTGTGCATTCAAGGAATCTGAAGCATTTACAGGGCTGACTGGTCTAAGCAGGAAAGACAAAGGTGGGTCTGTGCAGCAGGTTGAGTAGCTCTAACTAGGAGGTCTTGCTCTTGACCTGTCTTGTCACTGACAGGTTTTCCAAGATAGCATTAAGTAGGAGGTCAGATACAAGAACAGGTAGTGCTGGGGAAGACACACAATTGTTTTGAATTTTCTTTGTGTTGAAAACACATTGCATTTGTGGTGTTTGAATATGCAGCTCAGTCTTCAGTCTAACAGGTTATCTCCTCCACCTTAAGAAAATAAAAGCATTGTAAAAGGACATATATACATCACGTGAGACTGTACTGCTTGGTTTTTTGAAGCATAGATAGTCATGGTGAGAGTGGGAAATTGTCCGGAAACTGTGGAAAAGATTTTTTGAGAGACCTAATAAATGGTACTGTTGTGTGAGGAACCGAATTTCTCCAGAAGTGTTCTCTCTTTCGGCAAAATTCTTAAGTCATTCCACACACCATCAGCGAACGAAGAGGGTATGTTATAGTGGCAATTAACCAATGCCACTTCAGGAATATTTGCAATTCAATAATATATAAAGGGATGATGCAAATATTAAACTCTGGAAATTAGAATTTACAGTATGGAAACAAATATCTACTTTGAAAGAAATACAGAGCTTCCACCTTCAATTTATTGGTCTAGGTTCAATTATAGGAGTAACTGCACCTGTAAGAAAGGCAGCAGAAAAACAAAGACTTGGTTTCTGAGCTGGGAGAGACCTTGCAACATCTGGTGCAGTATCTCATTTATAGACTAGAGTTGGAGCCCCCTTTCAAAGTCTTCTGGCTTCATGACTTCAGGCATGAAGACTTGTTGAATGGCCCTGCTGGCTGTGTGCTGGTCTCTGGGCTGCGTCAGCTGCAGAGATGAGGGGTGCTCACCACTACCACCCTCACCATCTCCCAGGCGAGACAGGGAGCTATGGGACACAGAGCTAGGGCCCTTCGACCTCTGTGGGAGCTGTGAGTCTGGCTCTCAGAGGAGTTTCCCTGCTTGGTGCTGGAGAGATGAGGGGAGAAGGGAGTAAGAGAGAAAAGAACATAAACAAACACAGGGCATGGGAATGCACGCCTGTAATCCCAGCCGCTCGGGAAACTGAGGCAGGAGCATCATCAAGTCGTGAGGCCAGCCTGGGCAACTAAGTGAGTCCCTGTTTCAAAAAATGTAAAAGGGCTGAGGTTGTAGCTTAGTGGTAGAGCGCTCCTGGGTTCAATCCTCAGTCCCCTAACGAAACACATGAGCAAAACCGAGAGTCTCAGCAGAAGACAGAGACTTCTTAGGAATCCAATATGGTGGGGCTAAAGATCTATGAGCGTATGCAGAGAGGTGGGCAATCAGTTTGGCAAGGGCCTCTGTCTGCCACATTTTGCTTTTTAAAATTTGTTTGTTTATACAATATCCATCCTATTTGGAAAAAGTCCATGATGATTTACAACATAGCAAGAACACCCAGTTAATCAACAGAGCCCTATTTGAATGTGAGTCTTCAGGAGCCTGAGCAAAGACTAATTATTTGAATCATGCAATGCCCAAGTTACAAATGTAGAACAATGCCTAGTATTTTGACAATTAAACATTATAGAGAAATAAAATAAGCCACTTGTCCACCCACTTCAAGAGGACAAATTGCACTGTTGGGTCATGTACGGGAAATGTGAACATTATAACAATTCCATTTTCCGTGGAAAACTTAAAACAGCCATAAAATTTGAGTTGCAAGCTGACCCTTAACTGTTTTGCATATGGGACAGGCTTGAAAATATCCCCCTCTGCAGCTGACAATAATATGCACTATTTGCTGTATGGAACTTTTTTTTTTTAAGAAGTGTCCAATTGGAAGAACAAGCTAAAAAATGCAAAATGGCCACTGGGAAATATATTAAAAGTATAAAGTTGATTTTTAAAAGAAGACAATAAATCGAGCAACTTGTTTACTTGCATGAAGCCAACAGTAAATTTAAATCAAACTATATAAAGACAGCAAAGTGAGAGAGGCCAAGGCATATTCTGCTCAGATTCTGGAACTGCAGGATCCCAGCATACTGTAGGACAGAAGGCTTTGATAGGCAATACTGTCTAATAAGATATTCAGGGATTAAGTCAGTGCTTCACAGACAGATGTGTCCATGTGCCAGTTGTTGCTAAGCTTTAATTTTTTTCCCCTGTAATGTTTAATTTATC
The DNA here is from genome assembly GCA_025594165.1 of Tamias sibiricus. Lineage (NCBI taxonomy): Eukaryota > Metazoa > Chordata > Mammalia > Rodentia > Sciuridae > Tamias > Tamias sibiricus. The sequence continues at coordinate 57,421,127 of CM046671.1, read as the reverse complement.
ACACTGGCGCTTTCTAAACTAGAACATCTGTAAACAAGGTTAAGAATGACCTCCTTCCAATTTTACATCCATGAACAGTGCCCCTTCTTCGTGCTCTAATTTTAGATACCTTAAAGATAAATAAATCTGTGGAAGGAAGGGGAAAAAAAAAAAAAAAAAAAAAGGGAAGGCTTGTCTCATGCTGTAATGTGTTCATCTTGGGCGAATACAAATTTCCTCTCTGCCAGGCTCTCGGGTGCACACAACTGGCTCTTGATTCTGAAGCCATATTCAGGCTTCCCTTTCCCAGTCAAACGCAATTAAACAAACTTCTGCTAAATATTTAACAGCCTTGTGTAGTAATTAGCGGCAAATAATGGGAGCTTAAATTGATAATTGCTCAGAAATGTTCTCTTAAAAAGAAAGCAAATTTCCTGCTCCTCCCTTTTCTCTTAGATTTTTGAATCTCCGAATTTTTTTTTTTTTTTTAAGGGATCTAGTGAAATGAACCATCATCACATCCCATGACCCAAGATCTTGAAGTCAAGTTGGGGCTGTTTTGCCATCAGCTGAAAGATTCTGCCTGCATCACTTAACTGCACGTCTGTGTTTAAATCCATTGAAATTTAGTTAGGTACTGAAGGCTGTTGGAATGGGGCATTGATTTAAAAACTGACTGGCAGCTTAGGATTTAAACTCTGGTCCATCAGATTCAAAAGGTCATCTGATTAGAATGGGAGAGGCACAGGGTATTGTAATTTATATTCAAAGGGTAACCTTTGTGGGGAGAAGGAGGGAGCCAAGACTCTCTGCTTTTCCACTCCATAAGAACAAGGATTCCCTTCAATCGAATTCCAATAATTATGAAAAATAGTTTATCAAACTTGGGCACAAAGCAAGAAAAGTGCCACTTTCTTATAGTGTATTATTCCTTTTATTGAAAACACTGCCACTCTCAGAGGTAAACTTATAGTAAGTCAAACATGTTATAAATCATTAAGAATAACTGAAAACATCTTTCCCCACCATAAGCAACCACATGCTTGGCTACCAAGGGATTTCCTTTAGTAAATATGCACAAAAACAAAACGGTCAAAGGACAATGTTGATTTTACCTATTAAACTGTGTTAAGTGTGAGCCACGTCCTGAGAGTGTGTGTGCATGCGTGCCTGTGTGCATTTTCGTGCCTAAGCAAATGAGTGTGTTGTGCAGGGTGGAACTGAGTCACACACGGATTCCACAGGTGAAGTCCTTAGTGTTTACTTCTGACCTTCCTGTCCTTCACAAACATTCCTACATAAGGAATGCAATTTGAAGAAGCCCTTGTTTTCAATTCTAAGTATCCAATTCCAAGTAAGTCTTTTTAAAAATGCAAATACTTCACAGGTTCGGTTTTATCTGGTAGTCTTCCACTTTACAAAAAAAAAAATCCTGGTTTCGAAGGAGAGAAAACTTCACGCTTTGGTTTGGTGCCCTTTTCCCTTGCTGGCTTTTCTGAACACTCCCTGCATGTTTGTGAGTACTGTAGACAGTTTCAGGTCTCTTTATTTAAGTTTCCCCTTTTCCAGTTCCCTGAAGTCATCCCTATTTACCAGCAAACCCACACAGACATGGAATTCATATTCATAGAAAGAAGACATGGAAAGAAGAAATCAGGAATGCTGCATGTACTTCTTATTCTCTGTTGAAGCTTGTCTTGAGATGTGTTTGCAATCTTTCTCGTCCACCATTTCCTCTGAGAATCTTAAGGGTCTCAAAAGAGCTTCCTCCACCCCCATCCTGCCCTTTGCTCCACCAAGAAGTGCTTCTTCCTGCTGTAGAAACCCACAGGTGAAACTTCCCCCCTCCTCCCATCTTCTGGGCACCCATTCTGCTTTGCAGTAGGTCTCTGTGGGACAGTTGCCTCACCTCTCCTAGTACACTTACTGGAGAGATAGCCCTTTCATTCCCTTGCACATGGAAGTGCTATAGCAAGGGTAAGAGTAATCTATAATCCTAATATCCTTATACAATTTGCTACTCCAAGTTAATTTAAATTCATTACAATAAAGCAATATAATTAAAAAAGCAACAACACCCAAACTCTTAAGAGTGAAGTACTTAACATGATCCTGGCAGAAAGACAGTCTTGACTAGCAGAGGTCCAGGCGGCAGGCATGGTACATCCTCATGCAAATCCAAAGGTGAGCCATAAACAAGTACACACAGCAACACTGCCAGGCATAAAGGGCCAGGCAACGGGAGGCCTCATTCTAATCAGTCCTCAAAGGAACCTGCCACACAGAAGTGGCACTTATTCTAATTTAAAGCCCTCATGCTTGCTTCAGTGTTGCAAAATTTATAAAAGAATAACTTCATTAAACCGCCTGGCACTTCAAACACAAATGCAAACCAGCCACAACACAGAAGGAGCTGGACAAGAGGAAGAGAAATATTCCCAGAGAGTTGTTAGCGCAGATATTAAAATAAAGTCTGCACTGTGGCGTTTCTCTCTGACGACGTGGTTTGCCATGCAACTTTCCTTCACCAAGGACTTCTGCCACATGGCTCTTTACTTCTGTCATGAGGCCTGTTGCTCTTGTGAGTCTGCTTAATAACACTGAAAATCATTCAAAGCAGTTGGGCAAGCCGTGTCACATGCAGAAATACATCTGGCAGTCCATAAATGAATGCTATTCAATGTTCTTTTCCTGGTCTGCAGAGGAGATTGGTTCTGAACACCCCACTATTACAGTTCCCATTTACTTGGGTATATATTTCAGGCTCACATAACTTGTTGAAAAACTAATGTAAAAAAACTCCCCCCTTCACTCTGGCATTCAAGAAAGAAAGCAAGAATACAGGTTAAGTGGAAACAATCTTTTGAATCTATGTACGGAGCTACAGAAAAGTTATTGGCATATCCTAAAACACACTTTTAAGGAAACTTCTTTTTTTTTTTTTTCTCTCCTCCCATGAATCAGAGAATCACGGAAGTGCTACAGTAAAATAACTTCAGGCTAGATTCCGAAGCTACAAGGCAGTCTGTGTCAGAACACACATCATTTCATGCTGAACTGTCAGCTTATTTCTCAAAATCATTTTTTCTTTCTTTTTCTTTTTGGAATGCTATGAAAAGACAAATCTAGAAGCCTGTGTAAAAACACCAAGCCTCTGAGAAAGTATGTGTCACACACGCATTGGACCACGCATCACCGTCCTGAGAGATCCCAATAATGAATGGCTCCTTTCCTGTTCAGCATTTTTATCACCCAAGTACAAATCTGTGCTAAATTCTGCTTCAAAGAGAAGAGAGTAAGCATTCAAAACCCTTGAAAATGGTAATTCCTGGATGGTTAAGAGGAAATGGCCTTAGGGGGAGTAAAAGGGGCATCTCTCCAAAGGTTATAAAAGACTGTTCATCCCAATTGTCTTTTGGAATTTTGGAGTGAAATTCTTGCTGCTAGTCAGACGGGAAACTGTGCTAGGGTAGACCCATGCCAGGCTGGCAGGAGGTCAGACTGACACGGTCAATGTGAAAATTTAAGTTATCACCCCAAAATGCAGTGTGCCATGAGTCACACTATTCCTAGGATAAACAAATATTTAAATGAAAATTTTAATGAAGTCTATTATCCCTATACAATTGTTTTCTAGTGTGGAAAGCTCTTTAACATCCAAATGATGTACTACATCGGTGAAAGTAAATTTGTATTCTTTTTCCTCTTTGTGAATAAAACGGGGATAATCAGATGGAGTGAATAAACTAATTCAATTACAGGCAGCCTTTATTATATAATAAAATATGGATTATTGATCTTGTGGAGTTGGCAATGCATGATGCAATGAACAAAACCTGGAAGAGCCCCATCTAAAGCTGTTTCTGTTCATGCCTGAGTTTATTAGATACTGTTTTCACTTTTGAAAAACCACCAAAATAAAACACCGCTAACTAATTAAGCCCAGCATTCCAAAAGGGTGAAAATAGAAGGTTAACACAGAAGGCTGGGCTGGGGGCCTGAGAAGGCCCCTTAGACGTAGGGCGACCCCTTGCTGTACCCTACAATGGAGGGAGAAGAAAAAGGCAGGCTCTTTCTACTGGTCTGTGGAGTGGCATGTGAAAACTTATTTGGTGAACCCAAATTTACTTCCTAGGCATCTTGCTAGAAATCCAATCCGGTCCTGCAATAAGAATGAATGTGTTGCTGTGTCTCTGGCACTTGTGAGGTGGACATGTTTGAAATACAATGCTGGATGGTCCTAGCAAAGTCCTTTGTCTCTTATTTCTTAAAAAATGCAGGAATCAACCCCTGTTAGAAAGAAAGCAGCTCTGAATATGAGGGTCACGTGGCAAGGAAAGTCTGTACAGTGAACACTAAGGGGAAAAGGGAAGGTGAGCTATGATGTACGACGTATATTTACACACCTCAGTTCTGCCTTCCCGTGCCCCTTATAAATCTGCCCCAAGATGCTATGGCAGGCTGATTGCTATTTGTGCTCTGCTACAAAGTGCAGGCCCGACTGTCTCCTGTAGTCTTTGTAAACTTCTCCCAGCTCTTCCTTTTGACCGAGTTCACATCCTCTTTACCCCTTAACAGGCCACATCCGCCTGCCCCCCACATAGCAGCACAAACACAAATATGTTCTTTTCCCCTGTATTTTTTTTTTTTTTTAACAGAGTAGACCGGGCTCTGTGTTTTGGTAGGCATCCCTCCAATGCCTAGGTAAGCGTACATGTGGTATGTTTTCAAAAATGACTCCAATGAAAGGGAGGAATGAGAGATGCTAAACAATGCTGCACAAAGTTGCAGACTGTTCGGCTACAGTCCAGAAAATGAATCCAATTTTTCATTCTGTCATTATAAATATTTCATTGCAAATGGTACTGATTTTCTGCAACTGTGGTTAAGCAAAGGGCCTCTGTGTGAATATTTAAGAAAAAAAAAAACTGGGAGGAAGACAACGAAGAAGAGGGAGGGGGGAATTAAAGGTTAGCAACCAATTAATTTCTTACTTGAAATGTAAAAGATGCTGGGAGAAATTCAACAGTGATGTAGTGTGTGACTCAAAGAAGGAGAAGAAAAAAACATTTACTCTGCTCTTCTTCTGACAGTTTCTCATAAAATATCTGCAGTCCATCTATCTTTTAGTACTCCAGGCTCCTCTGGAGAGCAGAAAATGGTGGTTTAAAGCTCACTTCAGTGCCAGTCTGCGGGAGATTGCTTTCCACAGGACCCCCGCTGATGGAGGCCTAGGGGAAGAGGCCCAGGAGTTATTCAATCAGCCCGAGACTCTGGGGCGGCTGGGGGTCCTTTGAGGGCTGATTATAAAGCTGCCCTCCTGTTGCCTGCCTCGGAACAGAACGAAATGAGCAGCCTCTTGCTGAGAAGATTCTGCAAGAAGGAATTTCACCTGTCATGGAGTTTGTCAGAATTTCAGGATTTATCTTGGTGCAAAATTAATAAAATACCAACCAGGATTTCAGGCTGACTACTCAGCTGTGTCATCTCAAAGTGATCTTTCACCCAAGAAAACCTGGACAGTGAGCGCAGACATTCTTGCCCTACTTTTCCTTTGGAGGATGAACGAGGTGACGTGACAAATGCCACCCAAACATCAGACTGGGACGGTGAGCCAATTACACACAAGGCTGCGTCACGTGTGGGTGCTACTGTCTTCTCGCCTGACCTCTCACCCTGCTACGGTCCTTCTAAAGTCTCTTTGGAATTAGCTCGAGTCTGAGTATCAAAAGGCCATTCTGGAGTTTATAACACAGTAGGTCCCCCATGGCATCACATCCGTTAAGTTCATACACTGGTATTTCAGGCCTGGATTTGATTTATCTTTTAAAGTGACTACTAACGCTGGACTATGTTAAGGGCACATCTTATGAAACATTACAAATTAATCCAGGGTCAGCCACCAACAACAAGGTGCAGTCTGAGCTCTTGTTTTAACATACACTCTCCTCCAGTCCCATCACCTTCTGGGCTCCCAGCAGAGAGCGCGAGGAGGAAGGGAACCCACAGGGGATGCCGTGAACCTCTGCTGGCTCTCTGCCTTTTTGCAGCGAGTTCAGCTATCTCTGCTCCTGCCACTTCAGCTGTTCCACCATGGCTATTTTTGCACAGCAAGGCTTTGCTCATTTTGAACTGGGGCCTTGGTAGCCCCAAGGTAATTAGCTCTGGTCCTCAGAGCCAGTGGCACCACATCACAGATGGGGCCATGTGTGGGGCTTGGGTTGGTGCTCACACCACTGGCTGGCTGGAGTCAATGGACAGAGTGGGCAAACACTTCTCAGAACCACGTTCTCACTCAGATTCCACTTCCCAGACGCTGAACTCAGCTTGCGAACATGGTGAACTTGGATTTCGAGGTATATATACCTTGTGTTGTGTCCCTGGCCTCCCATGGCTTGGACGTGGGTACCTCTTACTAGCTGGTCATTGGCAGTGCATCCTCAACTCTCAAGAGTCAGTGATAGGCTTAAGGTAATTGCTGCTGCTTTGTCTATTTTCTAATTGACACTTTCTAAATGAGTTCTTCCTCTAGTTAAATGACAGTCCTGTTTTGGAGAACCACCTTTACATATCAGTTAGTAGTCTGACAATATTAACACCATGAGATCTCAGGAGAAAAGAGAGAGAGAGGAAAAGAGGAGAGAACGCACTCGGAAGTGAGCGCACAGATGGTGGGGGGACCCAGGGTGCTCTCTGCAGGCTTCAGTGGAGATGCATTAACTCCACAGAGGGATAAGGGCTTCCCACCAGTACTGTCATGAATTATAACTGAGTATGGGAGTGAGGTCTTGGTGCCTGTCTCACAGCAAATATACTGTTCCATTTTCCTGCACAATGACCTTTCACCCTTATAAACTCAAAGCACCGCACAGCACACTGCTGATATTTTAATGGTATCACAGTAGCCTTTTTTATGTCTAGAAGGCACACAAGCTTAGCAGATGTGCCCAGTGGTGTCAGTCAGACAATTAGAAAATTAAGTTTTGGCAATGCAAAACAGGAAACCTTTGATGGGTGATTCATGTTTTCAGGAAGAGATGGTCTTCTGCCAGCTGAGGAGCCCCATCAATGCAGGAGGAGGGCCACGCAAGGAAGAAGCACTCCCCCACACACACCAGTGGAGGAAAAAGCCTCACTTTTGCAAACTTTCCCCTCCTATGCAAAAGCAGTTCCTGCCTAGTGAGTTCTCTACTTACTCATTCAATGAAGTTATCAATGAAGGAGACCTGTTATTTTAGGCAGTTTGAAATTTCACCACTTTTAAAAAGGACTCGTTTACCCTGCCTTTCACTCCCCTTTAGAGCCTGGGAGTTGCTGTTCTAAATGACAGCACCGCGAGCAGTGCTTTTAAGCACCATTCATCTCGCCTACCCCATCTCAGGCTTTTCCAGAACACTGCTCTCCCTCCAATAAGGGAAACTTACTCCTTCATAGCTGCAGGGCAGAGCCTGTTACGAGCTGTAGATTCGCTGCAAATATAACAATAAAGGATACAAATGTGAATTCCTCTTAAAATACACGTTTGGCTCTGAAGCTGCCTTGCCTTAGCAAACCCGATCAAGGGCAGCCTATCAATCTTTCTCCAAATGCACAGAATAGCACAGGATGGTCTGAAGGAGTACTACCTTGGTGGATTGAGAAAGATGCTGGAGTAAATTCTTTGCTCATTTCAGGGGATTGATAGTTAAGGTCCATGATTACCATCTCTCTTACCCTAATTGTCACAACAGTTGGATATGGAAGCGATGTTTTCCAATAGACAAAAGTTTGTAAACACAAAAGGTCTATTCTTGGCACTGCGTCTCTTCTAAGGTGGGGGAATTGATCAATGTGTGGAGTAAGCATCTAAAATAGTAACACATGTGGGAATTCAAGGTGCCTGTCTGGGTTGCAGAATGTTCTAGAAATTTGGGTTTCCAGATCTCTCCAAAGGATCCGACTACACAGGAACTGTAACACAGAGCTCTGTCTTTACAGGACAATCTTGCCTTTAGTCTCTCTCTCCTAATGGAGGCAGATCTTCCGGTGCTGTGGCAGCAGGCTGTCTTGGCCACGTGGAAGATGGCAGGGCCAGCAAAGCCCAGCCAAAGCAGAATGTGGCAGAGGTGATGAGCACTTCCAGGGGGTGGGGAGGGAGGGGGCTGCAGAACTGGCCACAGTGCTCTTCAGTACACCCTAGCTGGATGCTCCATAAAGCCGCACTGATGGCAGTTCAGAGATGGCCATCTGTCGTCAACTCTGGGCCAGACAAAAAATAATGTAATGGCAGCTCGCTAACAACAGGGCTGTTGGAGGAGGGAACGCGTCCTAGAACGAAGAGGTGGTGCTCCCTCTTTAATAGCGAAAATCAGCCATCGATATGAACATCAAGAAATTAATGGATGGAGAATTTTTAAAAACTGAGCTGGGGTGCGGTAGAAGCGATTCAAATGCAAATAAAGTGGTTTCCGCTTATTGCAATTACCTCTGTTGCCCTTACTTCAGTCACATTAACCACTTGGTTCTTGAAAATTTGACTACCAGGACACATGGTAAAGCAGTGAGGGCCAAATTTAGAAAAAGGTGAGCCCAGGTTGTGCCTCCAAGCATGCATACACAGATTAGGCATTTATTGGTACAAAACGGGTAATTGAAAATGCATTTACTCATTTAGCCCAAATGAGTTCATTGTGACAATCATGCTTATCTTTCTGTATGCTTGCTTAATTTCTAGATGTCGTTTTATTAAAAAGCAAAATAAAACTACTTCATCTTTAGATGCATTATGAATGCTATAAAATTGCAAAATCCCTCTTTTTTTTTCAAGAAAAGCCCTAGCTTTTTCAACACTGCATAAATAGAGGGAGACTGGAACATAATAGTCAAACTGAGGTTAGGTTTGCCATGCCTATTTCCGTGTCCTACATGATTAACTTTCTGCCTTCAATAGTAAGGCCAATCAATCCTGATTGAATTATCCAATATTAACAGCCGAAAGTGATCAAAATGAATGGTGAAAACAGCACCAATCAATAAATCAATGCAAATGATTCGGTTCCTGGAGATCTGATCAAATAAAAGAGATAGATCAATTTAACCACTGAGCAAATTAAGTGGAAGTTGCTGTAGCACCAATTTGCTTCTAAAGCCCTGCAGGCCCACAAAGCAAAGAAATGAGGCGATGTATAAAATGGACCAGTTCCAGAACCACGCACTCATTTGACACAATTTATACTCCTACAAATCTCAAAATCTTTGTGATGTGTTTAGGGGCTGATCAAGGCACAGGGATCTAAGGGAAGAGTGTCAAAGAACACAGCCCAAACTAACCAGGAAGGGGCAGGAATGACTCTTCAGACTGACTTTCCTCCAAACAGATCATTACAGAAGCAGATATGCCAGGTCTAGACATGGCGACCGGCAAATATCTCCATCCAGGGGCCTTAGAGGAAGACGGTAAGATAGGAGGCAAGGCAGGAGAGTGTTTTGACTTTTATGGAGTGGGGATAATAAAAGAAATTTTAAGTTCTATGAGAAATAAAAGTTAAAGACTTGAAAAATACAGAAAAGCTGTGAGAAGGTTGGTATTAGGGGCAAAATAGATGCATAAGAACTTTGTTTAGTGCTGTGAGTAGTTACATCCATTTTCCCATTCCTCCTATTTGCAAGAGGAGTTAGGCCTCCTGGGGAGGAAAATATGAAAACAACATAAACTAAAATTAACCTTTCTGCCCACCTTGACTTTTATGGAGAGGCAGGACAAAACTTTTCATCTTAGCCACACCACCTTATTAGGAGGGGGGTTGTTGTGTTGCTTTGAAATTACATTTCTAAAAGCAAGTATAAATGCTTCATTTTAGTTAGATGTTAAAACATGAAGCAAGAGATAAAGCAAGACTCTTAACCATGTGAAAAAGATGAATGGTTAAAAAATTGAATGTGAAACAATGTCAAAGTATGATCAATTAAAAAATTATTCCAGAAAATGAAGAAAACCAAGGAAGATTCTGATGTATCTGGGGTAGAGATTTTTATTTCTAAAATAATGAGGAATCTTGACTTTATTTTCTTAGGTCAGCACTAAGAACACAGGATGAAGGCCAGTGAAGCAATGTTCAATGAGTGCCTATTATCCATCCTTTGAAACCAGCCTGAACAGCTCCCACATAATTCCCTCAGCTGTAGAATAAATATCTCCTCTCTTGGAATACAACTGATTACATATTATCTCATGCAAGAGTTTTTTATATGTGTATCTTTGCTAGTAAACTGTAAATGGTATATTCCTAATCATTTTGGCATCATGGTAAATTTAGAAAGATAGAATCATATTTCTGTGATAATTTTTAATGAATATATTTTCTTATCTGGTCACTGGAATTAATTACAGCAATATATATGGTACTTGGAATGTTGACTATTAACAAGAACACCTAAACACTTCAAAATGCAGAATTCAATCATTTGAGACACGATTGGAAGTGTCTTTATTGAAAGACTAGTTTGGGGCAAAAAGCTAAGCTGGTGAGGAACCCAGTGAGGCCATCATCAGCCACATTTCACTGTAGGATTGTTATCTTGTATGTCCCATCCCATGTGTGGTAATTCATTTCTCTTTCAGAAGTATGACCAAAAAACTAAAAATGTGCATCAAAATCAGGAGATATGGTGGAAAAGATGATTTGAGAAGAAAATCCAACAGCTATTGTATTGAGACAATGACATATTTCAACCTTAGTGATATTTGAACGTCTTGGTATATCCCTCAGAATGTCAAATGACAACTGTATTTTAAATGTGGAAAACATTGCCTTTATGATTAAATGGAGAGAAGGGCAAAATACCACAATCATCTTTGATTCAAAAGGAATTGAAATAACAAAATCTCAGACCCTGAAGTTGGGCTGGGCATATTTGCTCCATGCTCTCTGTAGGAATTCTCTCAGTCTCTACGAAAGGTCTAACATGACAGCTGGTAGGACTTTCTAAGTAGACACATTGGGAGAGGATGATTTTTATCACTGCCATCCAATTGCAGCTTTTCTAGAGGCAACAATTAAACAGCAATTCATGTACTGGAAGAAAGTGGTCTATTCAACAGATTTTTACAAACATACCACTTGCTCACACCTGTATAAACCACTTTGGATACAAATACATATTGTAGGATATTATTTTTGGACCATACATCCTCTCTCAAAGCACATTCCCTAAGTTCTGTTGAAAAAAAAAAAGAAAAGAAAACTGAGGTCTATTAGGAAAACATGTGAAACACTGAACATGTTCATTCATTTTTAAAATAATAAAATGTGTATTTAGTTCATATAATGGACTCTTATTCCAAAGCTCTTCTCCCCTCCTGCCAGCACATGAGGCAGCCTTTGAAGTACATTAGATTTTCTTATAAAAATGGGGTTGGGAGAATTCTACTTAAAGAAAAGATTATACCTAAGAATTATACATTTTATATCTATATTTGTATCTCTGGACTGAAATTTAGAACATCTAGTCAGCAAGGTTTAGGAGTTGCCTGTGGATTGTAGCTTCCATACTGGCAAAAGGTATGTCCTCATGGCCTACTTAGAGTGTTCCATGGAAATAGAGGTGTCATTTGGCTTAACTCTAAAAAGAGTAATGATTTGATGATGTTCAAAGGATGGTGACTGAGTGCTTGAGTTCCTGAAGATGGATAGTGTAGGACAAGGAACTATCTAACTTCTGACTGGTTTTATAGGCAATGAAAATGAAAGCAACTCAGCACCATCTATATCTGTATGTACATACTCAGGTATATATAAAAACACAGACACTGCATACACAAGTGCAGTGGCAATTTTCATTAGCATTGCCTCCCCTCCATATATATATCGAGAGAGAGAGAGAGAGAGAGAGAGAGAGAGAGAGAGAGAGAAAGACATGTACATATATAAGTTTTATATTCAACAAAGCATGTCTATCCACACACAATAAAATATCTTATGTTTTTAATTGCGTATAAACAGTGAAAGAAATGTAAATTATCGTGATCATGCAATTGTCTTTGTGCCACTAAAAATACTCCACAGAGATGTTACTGGGCAACTCTGGAATGTTTAATCTATACTTACCCAATTATTCTCACTCTAAGAGGCAAATGAATTATATGCTTTAAGTTTTCTAATAGGATTTCAGTTCTTGGACATCTGGCCTTATAGGTTGCTGCACAAACTCCTTCCTTCTGAACTTCAGTGGCATAAATAAGTAGATGAGTTCAAGCAGTTAAAAATTCACATTTATTTTACATATAAAATGACTTCATTTTCTACTGTTATTATTTACAGTCATTACCTTAATTTCAGTTGATTTTTTTCTCCTCATCCTAGCAATTAACAAAAACCATATTATGGTTTTTTGTATACTTAACCATTCCCATTTTATATTCAGGATATAAAAGAAATCAATATTTTGAAATTACATTAATCCCATCCTCTAAGGTAATTTGGGTAATGAAAGCAAATGCACAGGACCATGAACCCCTAAGGTTTAAACATAAAAATGAAAACACTCTCAAAACTAGAAAAAGTAAACTTCTGATCCATTTTTTTCTCAATGTGTTGAAACTAAAGCCACTGCTATTACTGAGCATTTTAGAAAATAGTCCTACACAGATATTCCCATGACTGCAGATTATAGCTTTGTGAAATATTGACTATAAAGTCAATATTTCATCTCAGATTCATAATAATTATCACATTCTAACCATAAGCACTGTTCTTATCTAAGGAATGGGGCACATATTAAGCCTGAGTGTTTATATTGAGACCAAATATATATGATTCTGAATTGTGGGACTGGAAAAATAATGCTTATAGCTTCAGATTACAGAACAAGCTTTGTTTGGGCCCAGATTACAATTCGAATGAAGAAGTCAGAAATGTTTTGAGAGATGCTCGACTTCACAAGGTCACAAAGACTCAGAAATAGTTGTATGTTCTGTACTAAATCTTACTTATCAGTGGTTCTCAAAATATGGTGAGGGACTTCTGTGGTCTCCTTGACACTTTGAGGGAGTCTGTAAAGTCAAAATTATTTTCATAGTAATAGTAGACATTATATGACATTCACACTCTCATTGCTTCAAGAGTGTACTACAGAATTTTCTAGAGGTTACATGATGTGTGATGACATCATCTCTGAAAGCTAACAGAATGTGTGCCAGATTCCTGTGTTTAACACATTTCCTAATTTGAATTTCTATTATGGAAAATATCAGTAGATAGCAACCTGCCTAAGCCCAAGTCCTTTGTAATGCTCAATAATTTCTCAAAATGTAAAGAGCTCCTGAGACTAAAGAGTTTGAGAACCACAGGTTTATCTTGATTGTAGAAAAGAGTGAATATTTTATGTTCCATGAAACCCTAAAATAAATCATAAGAGAAATCTGGAGTCCTTAAGAATGTATTTCATTGCTTAATTTTGTCTGATCTAAAGAACCACTGCCACTGCTTTGGGTCATTTAATGAAAGACACTGAAGGTACAACTAGGTTGGAATCTATGAATATAGTACAAAAGTAGAAGTTTATTGCAAACATTTTTTTTCAAGACTATTAGATAGATATAAGTCCTTACAGAATCTAACTTTCATTTCAACTATTATTTCATTCTGTCTCATAATTTACATACTAATTATAGTATGACTAGGCATACTGACCATATCTTTCAGATTCATAAAACCAAATCCAAAATTATAACATTTTTAAACAAAAAATTAGATTATGTTAGTAAGATGTGCTTTTAAACAATACTATAACTGGATTATTTTGTATACTCAATTGGCAAACAGGTGTGATGGAATAGAATTTTTAGAAGTGATAAAAGGTAAGACTGTAACTTGAATTTTAATCCATTGACATGATGATAATTAAATGGGCTTACCCACTTTGAAATATAGTTTTTATTTCATCTCTGTAACTTGCTATGTGTTTACTTATAGAATGATATCTGAGAAGATAAATTGCGAATCTCTTATTTTGATACATCATTCACATATACCTGGCTTCACCAGAGCCCAAGGAGTCATGAAGGTGCCCTAAGGCTCTGTGTGTGTTGCAGACTGAGAAGCAGGTGGGTTCAGAGTTCCTCAGTTTTGCCTCTACCTGATAACCAGATCAGTTCCTGCTGCAGGGATTCAATGATGAAAACTAATTGCACCTCCCACTTTAGGATGAATAATTTTATTATTAATAATAATATTCACAACACCAAAATAATTTTAAGTCATTGGAGTTATGAACTCTAATTTCCTCCACAGGAACCAACAAGATTTAAGAAAACCCAAGTTACTCTTATATCCTTTCCACAGAAAGATAAGGATATCCTACCCATTTTCCAGATGAAGCAACAGAAAGAAAAAGAATTAGTTTTCTTCTATGATCAGTGACATTTCTTGGGTAGAATCCAGGTCTCTGACTCATATTTTAATTGCCAGTCTATTGCTCAGACTAATCAAAATAACAAAACATTTATATTATATAGTATGCCTTATATTCACACCATTATTTCATTTTCACCTTTCAGCGGCCCTGTACATGTTACATTTGTTTATTTTTTCTTCATGTCTGAGGTGCAGAGAAGTTACGGACCAAGGTCAGTCACATGTCTGGTAACTAGAATACTCAAGGCTAAAGCTAACACCTTTGGGTGCCAAAGTTTTTAACTATGAGACTGTTGTTTTATTAATGATTATTCTACTTCACTAAATGGAAGTAATACATACTGGAAAAGAGTACAGTTTCTTCCTTCTCTTCTCTTCTTTTCTCCCTCCCAATGTTAGGACCCTCAGGACAACAATAACCTGGACAGACATCCCGCCTGGAACCCAGTGGGAACAAAGCATGAATAAAACAGGATTTGGGAGAATGAGCCATGACAAGCGAGGTGAATGATCCCACAGTCCAATAACCCTGACCCCTACAATTCTCACACTGGGTCAGAAGGTCCAAATTATAGGTCTGTTCAAGTTTCTTTTTATGATTGACAGCAGCCAGAGGCAAAATTACTTTGGTGTCTATTAATCTGGTCTCTAATTTTCCCTTTGCCCCCAAACACACAAAGCATCATGGTGGCCCAGGGTGAGTGGTACTGTGAATCCACATTTAAAATGCCCTTGTTTCCCAAAAGCATAGCAACTAGGTTCAATCCCCTTCTTCCTCATGAAGACATTACCTGCAGCTCTGTTTGGAAGAAAAACTTCTGTGGACATTGTGTACAGTCATAGATCTTGTCTTCTTGTCCATGGGCAGAGAAAATATGCTGCTGCAACTTGTTTGCTTGAACAAACACTGAAATGATAAAAGGATGGTGGACTCAGGTTATTTTGTTTCTGAAATGCCCTCAGCTGATGACTACCCACGAACTGGCAGACCAGGCTGAATGGCACACCTCCTGGGTGTGACTCACTGCTGGATACATGGGGACAATGGAGTCCCGTTTGCTCATGGTTGGGTCTCTGGCTTTTGTTAAGATGTACTCTACTGAGCACCTAATTTGACCCAAATAGCTCCAAAGCAATGGTTTATGGAAGCCCTGCTCTCTATAAATCTTTTAAAGTAAAGCTGAAAATTGTCAAATGCACAGCTCTGTCTCAAAAGAAATGACTCCTATTTCTTAGCAACCCACAGGTTAAGAAATCATAGATGCCAAAACCCTGTTTATTGTATTTGCCTAAAGTTATAGCTAGCAAACAGTTCTCTATTTAAATGTGTTAATGCTAAAAATTATATCCCACAGCTACTCTGGGGCACTGTCTATAAATGTGCAACAGAACGGCAGGTAAATTCTCTTTGGATACTTTAAGATCAACTCAGCCTACACACTGAATGCAAGGGTTTCAATAATATAAACATGTTCAATTTTAATGACTACAAAACAAGGCCCTAAGACTGTGTAACAGTTTACCTAGGAGACATACTATTAATAATTAAATTGTATATGCCAGAGGCGGTGTTTGGGTTGGCAGAACTGACTTCTGATGGATGCCTGGTGCACTGTGACCTAAAAAAGTTTGCATCTACAATATTAATCTGTATAGGCAGGGAAAGGATTTATTAAAGATGTTGGCATTTGACTTTGACTCTACTCTAATCATTAAAATTATTCTAATTGCCAGCCAACCTAAAATATTAGAATATTGTTCTAGTGAGTCATACATTTTAATCACATTTCTCATTACCTTAAAAAACTGCTCAGATTTCATTTCCCACCTAACATGTTTTATATTGGAAGTTTTTTTTTTTTTTTTTTTTTTTTTTAAATTGTTATTTCTAAATTACTTCAAGAAACACTAAAACAATTCAGGTCCGTCTGTACAAAAAAATGTAGACTGTTCATGATTAATGTAGTTTCGTCTCTTCTCCCGCCTCAACAAAAAAAGAAATGGGGTTTTTATACAGATTTGCAACTAATCTCCTTATAACATAATACATTTTATGAGGCTTCTGGCTACAACATGAAAGAACTATTTTATTAGGAGTCTTAATTGTGAGGAGACCTATGACCCAGTCCCCCTTTACAAGGATTTATTAAGAGCTTTTGTAAGGAACCCAGACTCTTGACTCAATATATTGTAAGATACATACCACTGAGGGTGAACCCACAGCAATACTTTGGAAAAAAATACAAATTTTGGAGAAAACAAAAGAAAGACTTCCAAAAGAACGATGGACAGTCATTATGGAATGAAGGAGTCAAACAAGCAACTGTGGAAGGCAGAGTCATCAGCATGCTCAGGTACTATTTTGTGAACTGAGAGATGAACGTGGCCTCTGACTTTCTGTGTTATTGCAGAACAGAAATCTATAGGCTGAAGACAGTGGAGGTAAATAATCAATGCTTGGAATTTTGCTCTTCAAACAAAGAAGTCAATTTTGAGATTCTTTTCTCTCTCTCTCTCTCTCTCTCTCTCTCTCTCTCTCTCTCTCTCTCTCTCTCTCTCTCTCTCCACACTCTCTCACACACACACACACACACACACACACACACACACACACACACACACACACACACACACACACACACATATCCATGAGGGACTTGACCACTGAGGCCAACACACATACAAAATAATCATCAAGGATTTTTCCAAAATAACTTTGCCATTGTTGGGGCAGTACCAGAAATACGTGTGATCAGATTTCAACTCCCAGGGATTTCAAATGATAATTTCTGATTTACATCTTCCTTTTTGCCTCCTGAAAACTGTAATGCTATAACATTTAATAAATTTTCTTAAAAGTGTAAATTTATATCAACTTTAAAAATCTAATTTCATAGGAAATAAGTGTCTCTATCTAATTGGTTTTATGGTTCAAAGAATGTTACAAAATTTTCCAGGTTTAAGTAACAGATATGTGCAGACAGCCCAGCCTCACTTTTAGTTGAACATCATGATTAAAAAGCAGCCTCATGCAGGTGCATTGGCCTGCTAACCTTTTAACATCGAGAGGAAAAAAAGTGAACACAACACGAATGTCGTTTTCCAAATGTAAAAGTGCAAACTTGTGAGAGAACTTGAAATGCCATTTGTTCATCCTGACAGTTAACCTTCCTGCCCATTGGCGCCTTTAAATAGGCTGCAATCAATAATGCTAATCAGCAGAGATCAAACATCTTCCCCCCAAATTGAACTGACGTCCTCTCTCTGAAAGGCCATGCCAGTGGGAAGTATGGTCTGGTAGGGAAGACATGATGTGACCGTATAACTTTCCAGTTTTCTTAATGAAGCCTCCTACCTGTAAAGCAGACAGGACACTTGAAGGTGCCTCCCATCCCTTCGAAGCTGTGCTCTATCAGGTGGCACTGGAGTTTGGCAGGAGAGTCGAAGGTCTGGCTGCAGAGTTTGCATTCGTGGTTCAGTCCTTCATCTGTGAAGGAAAGTGCATTAACAGAAAAGGTGAAACCCATCATAACTTTAATAGACTAGTGAATTAACTACAATCGCATACATTAAACTATTTCTATCACCTAACATAAATATGTAGTAGTACATATGGCTTCTGGTTATTTAACATTATTTATGAATTTATGTCAATTTAAAACATTTCTGGAATTTAAAATCCAAAGATAATCAGAAGTCAGATTGTATCTCAGGGCCAATGCATTTTATTAAGCTTTTAAAGTATAATTAGTATATCAATAACAAGGCATCTAGTTTAATTATCATGATTTTATGGGCTCTGTATTTCCCAAATCCTAAAATAAAGGAGCCATAGAAAAAGTGGATACCTTATTCCTCAATGCCTCTCCTTAGGTTTACCTAGAAGGTTCTAAAAACTTCTATTCCTAAACACAGGTTTTCAGTGGTATTTCCATTGATGTAGCCTTTCTCTTTCCAAGACTTTCTGGTAGTTCTGAAATAGTGCTAATGTTTATAATATTTAATCAATGCTCTTTTCTGAGTTTGTATTTCTAGTCCCTCATTTTCTTCCCAGTTCATTGTTACCTTATCTTTGTAAGACAGTTTTAACTGTGCTTTCAGATCCATTCTGCCTATCTTTCTCAGTATTTTCATGAGCTCCTGGCTCACTTTGGACTCGTCCTGGATTTTTCTTTGGTAGCAACAAGATCACAGAAAAATATTTTGATGGCCTAGCAATTGCTGGATAAGTAGTTCACAATACAGAGAGAAACCATTACTTTTATGTTGATGTTTTCCTCATGGGAATGTTTATGAATTTAAAATCTAAGGATTATTCTAACTCCTTATAATTCAGAATCGTAAGCAATGGAGACCAGTGCACTAAAACAACCTGGAGAATGTATTATTGTTCTATGTGCTGGCAGATATGGAGTCACTGAATTTCACTACCACCCTGTGAGGAATACTATTGTTAGTCCCGTTTCACAGATGAGCAAAACAAGGACCAGAGTGTTTAAATAACTTTTCTCTGAGTCAGAAGGGCTAACAACGGGAGCAGCCAGAACTTAAATCCAGGCATTTGGGCCCTGGGGGGCCATGATCTTAACAGATAGGCCAGGGCATATACCTGCTAGTCCCAAGACTACTTATTAGGAAGAGGAAGAAGCTACACTGTAACCTGGCATGTTATCAAGTTATACTTTTACCTTCTCTTATTTGCAATAATTAAAAATATTTCCAAGGGACATCTGTGCCAGATAGCCTACATCCAGGGAATGCAAGACATACTCCTGCTATGGGGGGGGTGACAAGTCTAAACTCCAAAGTTATTTCCTTCCATTCAAAGACAACACGCTTGTGTAAGTCCTTCAGCAGCTGATATCACTGGCAATACAAAAGCCCAATTACAAAGTGAGTTATTATTAGCTAACTAGAAGTAAAATCACTCTATTTGTATTCCTAATCTTTCTTCTCACACAAGTATGAGTCTTTAGAAGCACAGGATTTGAATTTGTAAAAAGAGAAGCAAAGCACTAATTAAGCCACCCAGTACTGTCTACATTTCACAAGAGATAAAAACCTACTCTGTATTTGGGTGGCAGAGTAAATTCCTTGATTATAATTATGTAAGAGGAAGTTTAATTGTGTCTACTGACATGACAAGGGGTTATACAAAAAGCTTTAGGGATTATATAAGATCAAGCATTTTTTTTATCTGTTCCTTTTTTCTTATTCCTAAAGTCACCATAAAATTTCCAAATTTTATTCATTAAGAAATACAAGAAATACTATGTATTGTAGGGACTGGGTCAGCAAGCTAATCACTAGGAATACTTGGCCAAATTTAAAAGTTTCCTATAAACTCAATGTGTCATACCTTTATTTTGAGTAGTAAAAAGGCAACTAATAATTTAAATGTCATTTTAAAATGATGTTTTATTCTTACACAGTATCCCATAAAATGTACACTTAACATAATAATAGTTAATGAAAAATTATATCTGTTTTGCATAAGAAGCAAGATGTGGTCTATGTGTGAGAGCTGGTATACATTTGTTCCAGAGTTCTTAAACTCTAACAGGTGTGAAGTAACATATATAGACCTGGTAGGTAGGGCTTTTCCTTGGAGATAAGGACTGACTGCTACATATACATAATGGGAATTATGCAAATAACAATGTGCTTTAATGTGATAGTCTCCTTTTTGACTATGAGTATTTTGTTTGGAAAAATAACAGAAGGAAAACTAAATAGCATATACATGTATGAGTGCAAAGAAAATGTCTTCAACAATTTTTACTTATTTTCTACCCAAAGAAAAGAGGTCAGATTGTTAAATAATCCCAATTTAGGCAACTGATCCCCCAAAAGATGACATACCATCATTAATGTATTTATGCATTATTAGTACAGATGGTTCACAAACTCCACCCTTTATTTGTGGAGGCACAAGTGACATCAATGATAACAATTGCATCTAGTATTTTCCAAACTATTTTTACAGCTTAAAAATACATCTCAACCTTGGAAAAATACTGAAGGCCCTACATGCCTGTTATTTGTAAGTTACGAACTGAGGTCTCATCCAATAAAGTGATCTCTTAACTATTTGAGTAGGGGAGAAAGTACATCTTTGCTCTTATTCAACAAATGGTGGGATAAGCAAAAGCCATGGAGCCCTAATGCAGACAGTGAGCAAATCCCCCTTCCTCTCACCTTTGTTTCCTTCCCTACTTTTTCTTCCCATGCTCACACTTGTTTATTATTACTGCAGGGTCAAATGCATAAGAAGTATGAAAGATGGAGGACCTAAACCATTTTTGCAACTCATTAAATAATTCATTTTGCATTTTTTAATTGAAAGAGGAGAGTCATAGGTAGTAATAGAAAACTACTATAACTTACAATAAGAATTTCAATAGTGTACCCTTACTTTTCTCTCGTGCATTCTGTATTTACTTTGTGTAACTGCTAATAGCAGTGTGTACTGCCAACAGCACTATCTTCATTTTCAAAGAATTTCTAGAAACCAATAGCATGGGGGAAATCTGGTTGAGTTAAACCTGGTTTTCTTTCAAAAGCTCATGAGGTGACGCTATCAATACCTCCAATTGCAGGTGAACTCAAGGCTTGGGCTTTGCTGCCCCTGAAGCTATAACTTGCACCTTGCCTTCTCCCTGTCTCTTCATAAAGGTGCCAGAAAGCTTAAAAAATTCAATCAAAGTAACCATTTCTGCTCTCCGGAAAGGTAGCAGCTGACGGTAATTGGATAATACAGTCTGACTCATTTATTAAAAAGAGATTCAGAGTCAATTGATTTAATAACCATTACAATATTCCATTAAGGACATAATAAGCTAGTGCAGTCCTACTTTTTTTTTTTTAATGAAGAGTTATAGATGGGATCTTTGGATGAAACTTCTAGATTTTTCTTCCTCTTTTTGCTTATCTTATTCTCCAGACTTTCGAAGATACACATGATTTGCCTCTGTAGGTTACTTTGAGATTAGAAGAGAGAGAGAAAGAAAGAAAAAAAAAAACCCTATCCTTCCTGTGTTCTACTAATAAAGATTGATTACAACACTGAAATTTTGATAGTCAAAAAGTTACATAGGACAGGAGCAAGATTGCAGAGTATAGAAAAACTCCAGTCTTGCACATTAGACTTATCAGTATTCTAGCCAAATACATGTGAAAACAGAAATTAGCACAAGGAAAGGGAGAAACATCAGAGTGTCAATTAGTCAGCTGAATGAGAAGACTATGGAGATTTCATTATCAGTCTGTATTTTTGCAGAATGTACGGAATATCCCTCCCTCTTGCATTCTGGGTGGTGGGTATGCATGTATCCAGCAATGTGGGTTCAATGTTAGAGTGGTGCCCCACCACAGAGAACATGCTGGAGGCCAGCAACTTCCCGTCCCCATCACCCGAAGCAAGGCACAACCAAAGATAGCTTGAACGTAATTGAGAAGTAGTTTTACATGTATAGAAATTTCAGCTGAAATAATTATTTCCATTTGTTAATCTTCATTTAAGTGTGAACATAAATGTAAACACAAATCAAGCCTACATAAAAGAGACTGATGCGCATGTAAATATTTACTCCAATATTAAATGTTTCAAAGGAGAGAGTATGCATACATAATTGAAGTACAGCCTCGTTGCCTTAGTGGGAAACGTGATAATCATCAACAAAACTTTGGGCTCTAAGAAACAATCTGCTTTTCTAAAGCCAGTTCAAAGAGGAATGGTGGTTTTTCTCTCTCCGATGTATAAAACCCAGAGCTGAACAACTATTAATCAGCCCATTTGATAATGAAAGAAATAACAGTTACCTATTGGATGCTCAATATTTGCATGAGCTTCAAATCAAGTTAGGAGCTGCAATGTAGCCATTGTGAGTTTAACACAAGACACTGACATTTCAATATAAGCTTTAAACAAGAGAAACCCTTTCAGCAGCCTCCAGACTGTGTGTCCCATGTTTATACTCCTTTTCCTTCAATAAAAACAAAAATCTAGAGCAGCTACAAGCAAATGTTCAGTGGCTGACTTACATGCAGCTGTTATCTCTGGAATCACTGGGGGGCCCCTTATATCGTCTGATCAACACTACAGCCATTACTGAGGACCAATTTGTAACGGTTTATAAGTAGAACTCCTTCTCTCATTTACCCTCGAGACTGGCCAGGAGGGTCCTCCAGCCTCTTCCACTGCATAAATCTATAGGCTAAAGTCCACAGATATAAACCTCTCCTGGTACATCATCATGTGGCAGGGGCCATACTTAAAAGCTCTGATCTGAGTGGGAGTCAACTCTGCCCTCAGAATCCAAGCAGAGGAATCAAATGCCCTGCAGTTGTAATTTTTCCAGTTCGGATGTGTGCACCACTATATCCTTACATATATATATATATATTTTTTTAAATCCAAGAAAACTATGCCCTAAACCAATTCCCAACACCCCACGCTTTACTTTGCTTCTCCTCTTCCCTGAGTTAATTTCCAAGCACACATTTATAAGCCAGGGGTCTGAGGAGTAACAAAGCAAAGCCACACATGACAAAACTCACCCCTCGGCTACGTTGGCTCACTCTAGAAACCAGGGGTAGAAAAATAGGCAGGCTGTGCAGTAATTTGCCATGCACACAGCCATCCCATTCTTTCCAGGTCTGCGGCACTCCGGCCACTATAATTTGTTGTATTACATACTGCACATATTTCACAACTGTAACATAAACACACTGAGGTGCTAATTTGGCAGTGGAGAATATGACTTAGGCTTCAAAGTCTGCCAGTAGATTAGTCATTAAGCCCCCAAAGTAAGGCAGCATTGGAGAGTACTGAACATTGTGTGAACCTTCCCCCCACACCCCAACATCAGTTAAAAAGTTCTGCCCTTCTTCTTTGGAACAATTTAACATGAAAATGAATGCTGCCTGAAGACTGACACTAGCACTTCTTGCAGTTTTCTCACTGGCAATATGGGAATGTCTGCCACTGTCAGGATTTTTATGCCACCTGCGAGAGGAACATGAGATATAAGCACAAGACTCTTAGAATAAAATAAAGGGCACTGGGAATGTGAGTAAATGAGTACCCGGGCCCTAGACTTTGACTCTCTGTGTGCAAAGTGCGTGACCCTTAGGCATCTCAAGAAAAGCCAAATCCTAATGCAGTATGCCTCTGCCAGAAATGTACTTCACAGAGACCATCAAGGTGCAAGTCTCCATTTAACTCAGTGGCTGATTTTTTTTTTTTTTTTTTTTTCCTAAAGACTGAAATGTTTTCGGACTTTATAAGCAAAGGCACTGATATTGACACTGTTATTTCCTGTCTTGAACTTCTCATTATCAGCAGGGCTGGAGCAGGAAATGATTCAACTGGGGTAGGCTGCGTGGTACCCAGCAGATTTTAAAGAGCCCAGGGGCTGCCTAGAGCCCCATAAACATCAGCAGCTTGGAAACTAGCAGGAGGTCCAGGTGGGTAGGGATGGGAGAGGCAGGCAGTGGGATTTTAGATGCTCTGAGATGCAATATCATCCAATGCCTTGGCTATTGTTATCAGTTATGTGAAGCACCTATTAGAATATTCTCATGGAGGAGAAAACATTGGAATGTTGTTCAAGTAATAAACAATAAAACAAACAATCCTCCAAAAAGGTGGCTTTCCTCCAACTATGGGGACTCAGCAGTGATAGTTTGGCACAAGTGGAGGTAGGAATAGGCACATGGACTAAGATACCTTTCAGATCTGACCAATATTCTGGCATCTCTAGTTCCTTCCTTCCTTCTTTCCTTCCTTCCCTCCCTCCCTCCCTCTCTCCCCCCACCCTCTCTCTCTCTTTCTACCAGGGATTGAACTCAGGGGTACTTGGCCACCGAGCCACATCCCCAGCCCTATTTTGTGTTTTATTTAGAGACAGGGTCTCACTGAGTTGCTTAGAGCCTCGCTTTTGCTGAGGCTGGCTTTGAACTCACAATCCTCCTGCCTCAGCTTCTCGAGACACTGGGATTACAGGCGTGCTCAAATCTGACCAATAAATACTCTGGAATCTCTAGTTCTTTCTTTTCCTCTTTCTAGATCTAAGCATAGGACCCACAGTTGAAGTCTCAGTGAAAACATAGTGCTAGCAAATGGTTTTAAAGGTAAAAATTTTTCCTTCAAATTTTTTAATTAAAAATAAAAAAGCAAAAACACTTTAGGAGATTGAAGCAAGAGGATGGTAAGTTTGAGGCCAACCTGGGCAACATAGTAACACCTTGTCTCACAAAAAATTAAAAAGGGCTGGGGAAGTAGCTCAGTGGCAGAGTACTTGCCTAGAATGGGCAGAGCCCTGAGTTCTATCCCCAGTACCACACAACAACAAACAAAACAACAACAACAAAAAGTTATTGGAAGGGCACTGATAAAACCACTTTGAGTGTGTCTCTCCTCATCCAAAGAAAAAATATTCTTAACCAAGGAAAGAAGAAACTAGTGCATGCTTCTTAGGAAAGATGTCATTAGCCTGAAAAAGGCTATGGTGGGAGTGAGGATTGAGAACAAGCCTGGAATACATCCTCCAGATCTGTACAGAAAATTTTTGCTCTTAAAAATTTAGCTTCCCATACAAAGTTTTGGCTTCAGTCTATACCACTATGCTCCCCTGAAAGGGACTCAGTTTCCATGAACAATTTCCCCCCTTGCTTATAGTCATGTGAATACAGGACAAGAAACATTTTCCTCACAAAAAGTTTTTTTACCACCTTGTCTTTAGTGCTGACCTGTCCTCTGCCATAACAGAAAGCTCATGAGCAAGCAAAGGCAGGGATGAAACACTGACTTGCATTTTGCATAGCGGATTAGATGTGCAATATGACTGGAAATGGCACCTTTCCAATTCAGGAATGCATTTCAGCTTCTCCTGTGTCTTTCACTGAAGAGTAGTAGGTGGCAGCCCAGGACATCTTTATACCAAGACAGTATCAAGAACTAAGTTAGGGGTTACATGTCAATTCTTTCTACAGTGCAAGTTTTGGGAGAGCAAGGGTATTAATTTTGTTCATTGATGCATGCCAAGTGCCTCTTACATGGCTCATAACTGAGGTTCAATAAATATCTATTGAATGTGTGGGAGATATTTAGTTAGCTACTCCAATGTCTGATTTCATTAGAAGAAAATACCCAGACTGACCCCAGAATGATATTTATTGTCAGTTAAGTTTTAAATCTTTGCTTCCTTACCCTGTACATTAAACCCTATGCACGACACATAATGGACTGGCAAAATTTACCTTACACTGCTTGGTTTCATTATTTTCTGAGATAAGATTAAAATGCTTTGGCAAATAAAGCATTAACAAAGTAGCTGTCTAATTGGTCAGCTTATCTCTTGTAAGCAAGTGGTGAGTCCAAACTTGTCTATTATTTCAAGAGGAAAAATGTTATTATGCACTTTTATGTTTGAAACATACAAAAAAACATAACATACAAAAGACATAAACCAGGTGCAGTGGCACATGCCTATTATCTCAGTGACTTGGGAGGTTGAGGAAGACTATAGAAGTTTAAGGCCAGCCTTAGCAATGTGGCAAGACCCTGTCTCAAAATTTAAAATAATAAAAGATTGAGGATATAGTTCATAGTACAGCACCTCTGAGTTCAATTCTGAGCATTGTAAGGAAAAAAAAAGAATAATTGCCTTTTATTTGTCCCAAGTCATAGTGATGCCTGTCCATCACATATTCATGACCCATTAAAACTTAGAAATTTGTCATATGCACAACATTTAGAAAAATGTTGTGCATATGACAAATTTCTAATCTTTTCACTAATTAATTAAATCATATGTATATGCTTATTATAGTCTTAAAATTTCTCATTTCATATCAACTACCTACTATTAATACCCTCACATCTGGGACTTGTGGCACCGGTGGTGGAAGTACAGGTATATTTACCTCCAAGTGCTGTACACACACACACACACACACACACACAAATTGGTGAAATCGAAAGAGGATAGTTCATGCAGCATAAACTAAATGTAACCTGCCTTAAAGTTAACTCTATTGGGAAAACATCTTTGAGAACTGAGACAGTGCAATAGTCAATATTAATTCCACACAGCGGTGGGCCAGCAACCCGAGCTGTGTACTGGACATGGTGCTCATCAGGCATGTTTTTGCGTTGCTGTGCTAAGTTTATGGCAAGGGTCAGGGCCTTTCCTTTTTCTTTTTTTAAATCTTCTTGTGCTTGGCACAATGCCACTAGTTATCTGAAAGAGAAAGTCTCCAAACACTGAAAAGCTGTTTATCCTTGCTAGAAAGCACAGCCTACTACTGCTGATGATTAAAAACAAAACAAGAAAACCAAAAAAAAAAAAAAAAAAAAAAATCAAACAAACAAAAGAAATGGAATGATATTTAACAGCTTCTGCAAGTGTTATGGACCTGGACAACCATTGGTTTAAGGCAAGAAGCTAGTTGGGCATTTTCAAAGCTAATTATCTTCCTAAGAAACTATATGATTGCCTACTTATTTGTGAAGCTGACATATTTTCTCTTAAATTGTGCTGTTCGAAATCCCAGTTCTCCAAAAAGCAAAAGTCATGGATTTCAGTCATATGGGGGTGGAAGAGGGACCAGGGTCTCTGATTCCTAACAGGCTGTGTCCTGCTCCACTTCACTTGGTGGCAATACTAAGAACACTGTTAAGCAGCAATACAAAAGTCACCATGCTGCATGTTATTTGCAAATGAGTCTCATTTTTATCGTTCTATTGTTGTGACCTCAGAAACTTGGCCTTGAAGAACAACAGAAAAAAAAAAAAAAAAGGTAATGGCACCATAAATGCAATAAGATTTCTAAAAACAGTTTATTGAAAATGTGCTGTGAAACTTGAATTCTTCTAATCAAAGGATGCCACCCCTTAGAGAAATTTTCCTGTGCATTATTAAAGTGATATACTGCAGTACTAGTTAGAGCTCCATAACCTTTAAATTGCCTGATTGTAATTAAGGCCACTAGTTTTATTTAGGAAGGTTGAAGGAGGCTCAATTTAAGTTGGCTTAACTAGTGTGAATTTAATGTCATGCTGCCAGAAGGCGGAGAAGCACTCTGGCCTGGCTGCTCTGTGGCACATGCAGCTGTGGGGTCATGTATTCTAAATTAAGCCAAGATTTAAAGAAACTACAGCCATCAGGAAATAGTTGGGTGTATGTTAGTGTACATTCCCATGTTAGCCATATAACATCATTCCTTCATTCCTTCATCCAACATACCAGCAATTTTCCAATCGGGAAGTCTAAATACATATGATTATTTATTGAGTGAGTAGTAGGAGTTTTATAGTAATTTTTAAGGGCACCGGGATCACTTTCATGTGAGGTGGGGCTTAAGGTAATGTCCAATCAGCATTAATGATTTAAAATAAAATGTGCTTATAACAAAGCTATAAAAGCAGGAATGTTATTACAAAGAAATTCCAAGAAGAAAAAATTTATAGTTAGGAATATGAGGAAAAGAAAGGTTATTATTCGGACAGGCCACTGAATAGAGTGCTAAAAACACTATATAAACTTCACTGAAAGGGCAGCAAATCAAGGACTGAAATTAAAAAAAAAAAAACAAAAACAGAGCAAATGAAGTTATTCACAGCATAGGCTAGAAGAAGCAAAGGGTAGTAACAGAGAGAAAACACTTAAATATTTGACCCATGTTCAAAATTTTACTGGATGGGAGCTCAAAAACATTCATCTCTGGATAGAATGCTGGCAATTTTCTGTAGCTCCAACAGCAATAATGATAAATGAATTTCTTTACAGCCAAGTGGCTCAAGCAGCCAACTACACTACCACTATATAATTAATAACAATAAGCAATTAAAGAGAACAGCAGGTTATAACTATAAGGTGTCAAAATATATTAGCAAAGGAAAATACAGCAACAACACACTTAAAAGAAAAAAATAAATGTACAGCACATGAATCCACGTGCACTATCTTCTTTCAGATTATATTTTGGATAAAGCTTTTATTCTTGAAGAGAAATAGAGGATGACATAAAACTACTATAAGGTGATTAGCATCCCTCTGAAAACAAATCATGCTCCCAACATTCAGAGAAATCGGAAATGTGATATGGGAAATGTGATTGAGAAGGCACAGGAGAGTTGGCTGGCCACTATTTGGCATTATTCATTTACTAAGAAATATTCTAATAAACACTTCACAAAACTGTATTTGTTGGCTCACATATTTTCAAAGATCCCAGAATATTTTGCATTTTCATGTAAAATGATGGAGAAGCAATAAATCAGGAAAATGTAGGGGGAAAAAAAAGAGAGATAACAACATTACCTATTGGGGTAAATTCTGGAGGTGAGAAAGGGCTTTGGAGACAATCTGACCATCATGGACTTACATAAAAGATGAAAATGTTGAGACTAGAGACATTAACAGAGTGTTGTTATGACCAGTACCAGAATCCAGGCTTCCCAAATCCAAAACTACATTGGCCCACCAAATCTTCACTTGAAATTTTTTTTCTCCTTCTTAACTACGGCAGTTTTAGTTGTCAATTAAACAAGACAAAAGTTATTATTCTCTAGCTCTCTTATTAAGATACAAGGAGCTATTTATATTTCCATGTTACCTGACCACTCCTTTGCTCTCTGACAAACCGAAGTTTGAATTGATTTAAATTTCCCTCACCCCTTCTGTCCTATGAAAGCAACTACTATGAAAGTCTCTTTCATGACGTGAAAGCTGTATTCTCCCTTCAGGAAAACAAAACTTTAGCTAATATTCAGTCCCTGTTGGAAACTTGAAAAATTTGGCAATGGAAAGTAAAATCCCCCCTTTTCTCCAGATTCTCCAACCAGGCTAGAAACGCATTCTCAGTATAACACTTTGGTCTGAGCTGTCAATCTGGAAGAAAACATTCCTGATTATACTGCTGGTGACAACGAGGCTGAATGCTGATGTTTTCTCTCACTGGCAATAACCCAATGATTTGGTTAAACTGTCAACTGAAACTCTGTGGAGGCTGGGCTTGAGTGCTCCTTTACAGAATTAAAATTATTCAGAAACAAACACTGATTTCTTAATTCTATTCTACCTATAGATAACTTTACTTCTTAAATACTTGAATCATTTCCTGATAAGATTCTAAATTGAGTACTTGGGAAAATACTGAGACTGCATGTATTTTCCAAAATGTGTGACTTACTAAGAAGGCAACGCCATACTTATGTATGGAATATAGGTTAGCTCAACATGTTCCTAACCTACTTTTCTCTCTTGGGCATCATTCTGTATACACCAGCATATCTAGACACTATATGCCGAAGCCAAGATGCTACTGGCATACCAATGAATCATATTCATTTTTATTTCTTTCTGCTGTTTTCTGTCAGTCAAGAGCAACATTAAACGAGAGAGATGTTATTCACTGCAATGGAAAGATAGAAGGAGGGGAGAAAAGGAGGGAAGGAGGAAAGAAGTGAGATAGGAAGGACACATGGACAAAATACTCATATCACAAAAATGTCTGTCTCATTTCCTACTTAGTTTTGAAGTACGGTGAAGGAATGAATGTCTCCAGGTGTTTCGTTAGATCAAAAACCAAAGCTGAAGACTGTGAAACAGGGCTAACAAAAACTGTAAGTGTATCTATTAAGTGAAGAATGAGACATAATATTTATGGACAGCTCTTTCTCAGACAGTAGCGCCTTATATTACCTTCTGCAAAGCTATTAAATATTTCTAAGACTATAATACCAAATTATAAAGATGCTTTGGGCACAATAAATTTTTAATCCCCTATCTTTATGACAATTTTTCTAAAACCTGAACCAGCTCATTCAAATTCTGTTTTAAAAATTCAAATATTGTATACTGTGTCAATATAATGAAGGCCAATAATGAATCTTCTCACACAAAAGGAAATCTATTGAAATAACGTCAGTAAAACATCTATTGATGGCCTTAAACATTTTATATAGATAAAGGTTCTGCTTTGTCCTGCATGGTATGTGATGCAATCAGCATAGAATTCCAATGCTGTCTTAATCTAAAGTAGAAGTCTGATACCCAACCCACACCTATAAACTTCCTTTTCTTTTGGAAAGCATGTCATGTTTGGCTCATTTATCAGTCTCATTCTTGGTAAAAAACAAAACCCAGAAGTCCATCTAGAGTGTTGTCTCTCACTTTTCTTTTGCTTCTAAAAAGCAGTAATGATATTTGGTTTCTTAATGGCAGAGATTAGCATAAGAACTTTTATATTTGACGATCTTCAGAAAAACAAACACTTTACATAATTGTGTAGCATCATAATTGTTGGGTAGAACAGGTGAGGTGTGGCCTGAACCAACAAAAGTTCTCCTGTCTCTGAATACTGAAGAAGAGAGAGTTCAGAAATGAAAATAAAAGTGGGTAAATACAGGTTTGCTGTTGTATGAATGTGTAAAAAGGAATAAATCAGAGTAAATATGTTCAATATATTTTCAATTGCTATAAGTGAGTACGCATAAATACTTGTATTTACAGAAAAATGCCTAGTAATGAAATAAATATTTTTCTCAGGAATCAGAAGAGATGTTTCCTTAATTAAATTCTGGCCCCAACTACTTCAAAGAACTAAAAATAAAATAAAATCTCAGAGAATTAGACATAACTGCAGTTATCTCAATAGGAGAGCACGTGATTGATGGGAGTGGTAGATGGGCTTGTTGGCCCATGTCTCCATTCTTAATCTTCTTCCTTTACCTCATATAATGATACAGTTGGATACATTTCCAAAGGCAAAAGCAGGACAAAGAGGAATAACGCAGGTGAGTGACACATAGAATCTCGAATCTGGGCATCTCTCTTTTGAGATGAATATTAGAAATTTTGTCTTAAAGTGATAACAGCAGGGAAATTCCAAATCAAAGTAGTCACTCTGGCCTCAACTCACCCGATTAGATCTACATATGATCTCATCTACTGCAAAAGATCAGACTTTGTGCTCCAGCCGATGCAACTTTGAAGTACAAGAAGTTGAACGAAGTATCTACACAAGTCACACTCATGCACCCCGCCTTTGCGCCCCATAATAAGTAGGCTATTATTATTGCTAAATTATTACAATGTGGCATTTCCCTCCCACTCTCTGTGCCTAAGGATGATTATAAATATAATGACTAGTTACATTTATATAAATATAATGACTACTTACATTTATATATTTTGTGATTTTCAAAATATGTGTGTGGGGGCTTATATACATCAATTCTTAGTTAATCTGCTCAGTACCACGTGCTAGTCCAGGAAGAGTAACCTGAGTCCTAGGAAGAGCCCAGCAGATTTACTCAAAGGTTATATGTGTAGTTGCTAATGAAGCTGGGCTCAAATCTGCTTTCCTGCTTCAGATTAGGGGGAAAAATATACTTAAATTTCAGTTTGGAGCCAAGGTTTTAGTTAAGTCATCTACAATACTTAGTTTACTGGGTTCCTCTGCTAGGAAGATAAGAGGCCATCTAGCAGCTTGTACTGATAATGTGTGTTTAGTTAAGGCAGTGACTAGCAGTAGGGAGAGAGATTAGAAAAACATATTTCAGCTTGGCCTTTCTGATTTCTTAAGAATCTATTTTAATGCCCTTTTAAAGTTTGATTAAGATAAAAAGTATGCCATTCTTTTTGTTGCTGTTATTTTTTCTTTAATTCATCAAGATTTAATTCAAAACTTGGCATTCAAGAATCTGACTAATTCATGAAGAAATAACACATTTCAATTTTGCTGTTATGGGTAAAATGATTAATACGATTCATCTTATTAACAAAATCTGTTTCTAAAATCCAAAAAAGTCATGATTTTCAAACTGTGTGAAACAAGGCAGAATCATTTGTTTCCCAACAAATGGTACCAGTTACAAGGCTGTTTTCTCTTCCTCATGTGGAGAGTTTCACATAGACCATTAAATATAACTTACTGAGTCGATTTGGAAATTACCAAGAAAACCATATACTGTACAGCTCAAATGACTGGAGTTAAAAACAAACAAACCCTCCCTGGCCTCCAGAAATGTAAATAAAAAGTTAGATTTCCCTGTACTACATTTGATTGCATTAATTGATGTTTAAAAAAAAAGGTTGAAAATAAAGCCCAGCAGTAGCATTTTTCTTTCCTAAATCACAATAGCAGCACATTACAAACATTACCAAAAGGTCCCCTGGTACGATTGTAAAGTTCCACTCTGGCAGTAAAATACATCTACTGTGTGTTCTCCATTTTCATCTTCACCCTCCCAAATATATAAGAAAGCAGGTCACAAATGCAATTAAGCCTGCTTGTGTATGCTTACATTTTAATTTCTGATGAATACTTAGAAACTGAACGGTCAACTGCTGTATCTTTTTAAAAATATATATATAAAAAACAAAATCCTCTAATTCTAAACTAAGAGTTTGAGTTCTGAAAGCAATTGGACCATTACTACTGGGTACAGTTTTGTATTCTGTCATTTTTTTACCCTCCTGTCATAAAAGACTTTTCACAGTGGGAAACACATTCCTGGTGCACATGGTCTGGACGTTAGCACACAGACATCTATAGGCATAAACTGACTTCCATTGTAGTGGGCAGAAGACAGTATTTATAAAATCCATCGGAAGCGTCATCCCCAAAGCCTGTCCTCCCACATCACATGGTGGAATGGTTAAAACTCAGACTTTGGAATCACTCAGTGGGTGGGTACCCAACCTGCCACTAACAAGCTGAGTCACCTCACAGAGGTTATTTAATGTTGCCTTAGCTGAATCATCTACCAGTGGAGGTATGGAGAACCTATGTCGCAGAAGTGAGATTCAATCGAAAGAATGCATTTCAAGTATTTAACATGATGCTGACCCATAGTGACTACTCAGTCAATGTTGGTTATTTTTGATATGAAGCATAAAGCAAATGTTTGCTCTAGTTGGTAAAATATTTTTCTATCGTGTTTTAAATCTTAGAATTCACTTACTGATTTTGTTCTGCTATGGTTTTCCTCTTACCCTCCACATAGGAAAAGGGGGAGGGGTGGCGAAGGGGAGAAGAAGCCAGAGGCCATGGGCAGAAAGGCACTGGTTTTAGAGTGTTTAGACAGAATAAAAAGGAAAGGGCAGAAGTGCTTAGCAGTCATCTCCCCCTCTATGGTCCATTCTGTGAGCTGCCCCAAGGCAGTTTGGGGTTTTGTAGGACTTGAGAGACAGGACTGAGATAGCAGTTCCAAGGGCAGGAACACTGAGGCTGCCACTGAAGTCCGAATGGCCTTTAGAAGTGGTGGGCCTGCCTCTCAGGCCTCCTGCTCCCCCAAACAAGCCGCACTGTACATGTGGGGTTATTTGGGCAAATCCAGCAGAGACCTTTTGTTAGTTTTTAAACTTAACACAGACATTTATGAGGAGATCTCAGCATATGGTAATGATAAACTTTAAAACAATACCCAGAAGATGTTAATGCTGTTAAATTATCCACTTTTGAAAACTCCCTACTCTCCAAGCACTGCCGTAGCTGCATTGGCTATTTCCCCTCCTTCTTTCACCTTCCCTTCTCTTCTTTCCAATATTGTGTATCATGTGTGTGAGGGGGTGGGGGTTAGGGAGTAATGTTTAACTAAACTGTCAGTGCACTTGTTGGGATGACATAGAGAATTAGCTCAGAAATGAGGTGGAAGCACAGCTTACATGGAGAGGAGCTCTCACACTATCTGCTGTTCCTCAGGCCCCAGTCCCCAGCCAAGTTGCCCTCCCTCCCTCTATTTCACCTTTGAATTTCTACCATTCACTGTAGGGTTCTTGGGGGAACATATCATACTCTCCCCATAACACAACTATGGATCTTACTCCCCCTGCAAGATACATTTCTACTTGGTCATTCTCTTTATCACTTACTAAACTTGTTCTCAAGACAACTGAAGAATGTTTTTTTTTTTTTTTTTTTTTTTTTTTTGCTTGAATGAATGAATGGAAGAAAAGACCCAAGAAGAGAGAATGAGGGAAATGTTTTGGTGGAGCCACTATATGTTTTGAGGGATTTTTAGTCCACCTATGGACTGTGTGGGAGTAGGAGGTTGGTTCTTCTTTGTAACCCCAAATAATTCAACCTGTAGTCAAAGAGATCTTCTCAAATCCATACCAGTCTTCTTCCTGAGACATGCCTCTTGTCCAGCTTTCTGATTTCTGACCAGCCCCAAAGCTAAAAAATAAAAGCACCTGTGTGTTTAGTCCTTGCATTTATTTCTATGTGACAAATAATGATGCTTTCCCTTTTTCTGGTAAGATCTAGTTACGGACTGGTAGTGTTCTTGTCAACACCACTTTCTCTTGACAAGCATACAAATGGTGACCAGGTCCTGCCCTGTGTATTCTGCATTTAGTTGCTATCATTTTCTAAGTATTGACCTCTACCTTGTCCTCCTTAGTCCTGCAAGTTTTCCTTTGTCTTACATATTAAAGTCTCCAGTAGAGAGAAGGGGATAAAAAAGAATGGTCTTAATAAGTCCTTGAAAGCTACTCACACCACACTGTTCCTACTAATCTGTGGACAATCCAAATTGTCTTTCTTTCGAATGCCACCTCATTTTGGCCTCTAGAAATGAGAAAATATTAGAAGTCGCTGAATTTTTAATGATTCTGGGGATCAATTAATGGTTGCTGGAGAAAAGTACATTTAAAAAAAATCAGCATGAAACATCAGCATTGGGTGCCTGCAATATTCAAGTCTCCCCAGACTGTACCCTCTTAACCATGTGCTGTGATTTCCGACACCCCTGGTCAGTTGGTGAACAATGCATGGACAAAAAATATGTACCCAGCACCCTGTGTGCCACAGGGGGCTCTCCCTCTTCTCCAGGGGCTAAGCTGCCTGTTCATTAGTCTCTGCAACTGCTTTCTGAGGCACAGGCTTGGGTCTTCTCATTAGCACTGAATTCCCTGCCTCTAAGAAGAGCACAGATGTCAGGCAAGCCTGACCCAATATCTGGCTGATCAGCTGCTGTTTACTTTCATAAGCCCTAGGTTTTAATGCATCTTGAGACGAGGCGGTGGGATTCTTCTCCAGCCCTCCTTGTCATGGCGAAGTAACGGAATGCCTGACGGGCTCACAAATGGCCTGAGCCCATGGCCACAAATCCGCATTAGGAGAGGGCTGCTGTTTTCCATGGGAAGCTTCCCTAAAGGACAAAGGGTCCAGACTGCTGCTCTGGAAAGGAAGTCTGCAGGAGGCTCTGGTCCCCTGAAACAACCCGGCATGCCTTGGCACATCCAGCCTGGGCGAACGGCCCACTCTCCTGTCCTCTTCAGAAAATGTTCTTTGTATGGAATTAAATAAATAAATAAGGGCATGCATACATATATGCATACATACATACAAATATGAAATGAATCTCTTTAATAATCTGAAGAAATCATCTCAGCTCATGGATGAGGCAGTCGTTAGGGGCCCGTGACAAAGGGGCCTGTGGGTTTTCTTTTTACCTTTGATCTGCATTATGAAATGTTAATGTCCATCCCATCGGAGCCCCTTCCAGAAACACGCCCTCTCTCGAAGGCTTCTCCTTGCCCACTGCAACTTCCACTCAGACTCTCCATTTATATTTAAGTGCTGACTGTGAGCTCATGCCCAGAAGCACTGACATTTTTAAACAGGGCTAGCTAAACGGCTAAATAAAATTTATTGATGATAAAGAGCACAGTCGAGATTAAATTGTGGCCATTTAATAATAAATACTCTCCTATCCGGTGCATCGTAATGTTCTGCATACACTTGAAGTGCAAAACTTAACTCCAAGCGTTTTGTCTATGGTAGGCAACGTGGGGTGGGGGCAGTGTCCGCAGAATCTATAATTTTGTGTTGATTAGGTATGAAACAACCACAAGCACATATTTTGATATCTCTATTAACAGCCTGTTCATGTCTAACTGCAAAACTTGGTTGCACTTCTTTCACCATCTTTGCCCAAGACAGACCAGTAAACACAATTCCTCTCTCTATAATTAGCCTTTTCTCTGAGGGCCCTGAAGTAAGTCTGCATGCCGTAGATTTAATATCCAGTGCTATATCCATATGTGCTGCCCTTGCCTGGTCCCAGAGCATATAAACTCCCCTATTAGCAGCCTTGACTGCTTAATTATGCAGATTTTTTTTGTACCCGCCTGCCTGTAAAATTACTGTGTCTAACCTTTTTTTTTTTTTTTTTTTTTTTTTTCCTCTTTGCACCATGCTGGCCATTCTAATGAAATCGGCATAGGGGAAAGAGCCTGATTTGCAGTTATGGAGGCTGGATCGCACTGGCAATCTGTCCTTAGTGGGAGTTACAAAAGAAGTCAAATGCCTTCATCTGGTTCTACCCTATCATCCCCAAGGTGATTGAGTTCACTTCCCGATGCTTCCCAAGTTTTCCTCAGGCTGTCCAATCAGCAGGTCCACCAGGGAGCCCAGCCTAGCTTGCAACAGTCTCTGTATCTAGTTACAGCCCCACCAGGGACAGTCAACCATCCACCCCCAAGCCTTCAGATGAAAACCTTTTCTAACAAGGCCGCCCAGCGCCAATGAAATAACACACATCTGCATATCCACTGGGTCCCATGTTTCTTGTGCTCATGGATTATGTATCTTGCAGCCTCTAATAAAGAAATGCAGTTCTTTGTTTAATGTTTATCTTGTGCTTGTTAAGCAAATGCTAATGTTGTATCAGAATGCTTTAGTGCTATTTGGGTTTTTGGTGATTTACTACAAGACAATCTGCTGTGAAGTAAATTTAGAGAGGGAAAAAGGGGGAAAAATCATTCTGGTTGAAAGCGAGAAAAGAAAAAGGTTTGACAGAAAAATCAAGGAAAAGGGAATGAGAGCTTGTGGAGAGACGCAGGAAGTGAAGAGTGCCCTGGAGAGACAGCACAAACCTGAAACGGAGACGGACAGGTGGACGGAGGGACAGACAGTGTAGGAGCAAGGACACAGGGACACACACACACACATACACCCCCACACGCACACACCCTTGGTGTTGGGGGTGGGGAGAGAGCAGGGCCTTCTATAAATCCCTAGCCCCAGGCTGACATACTCACTTTATCACTGGACAGTTTGTGACTCAGAGCTAGAGAATCAACCCAGCACAATTTCCAAAAGGGAAGAGATGATCACTTCCCCTTCAGTGATAAGGTAAACAGTGTCCTGAAGGGTAAACAAAAAATTAAAAAAGCCTTTTTTTTTGTTGTCTGCTTTTGTGCCCTTATGGTTAGCACTGTGCACTGTTATTCACAGACCACAGGGAAGCCCTAAATTTAATTGTTCATGCCTAGCTCTGCTAGAAATAGGCAAAAATAATCAGAACCTCCCTCCTCCCCATTTCAGGGAGAGGTGGGGTGTGGGGGGGTGGAAAGAGGGTGGCAGCTTGAAAGCTGATGAATGAATGCCCTTTATTTATCCTTTGGCAAGATGGTCTATGGATGTCCACGGTGCAAAGCTCTCCTGCCTGCTTCCCGCACCGCAGTCCTGCTGGGGAAGGGGGTGTCACTTTTACACCAAGAGATTTCACGTGCCCACCCTGCTCCACGCTTTTGATAGGGGAGGTCAAAATGCAATTCTCTGAAAGTAAAAATTGGGAAAAATCAAGGTCTATATATTTCAAAAAGCCAGCTGTTTTAATTTGTTGACATATTGTGAGGTGAATGAGATCTTAGATTTTTGTGTTTCATAATATAGGAAGGCTAACTGATAAGAAATGAAGAGGATAGCATGGTAGGTGGGATAAATAAGTATCCAGCTCAGAAGTACACTTGTCACAAATCATGGTCCTTCCCTTTCCTTTTTCTCTTCACTTCACAAAATAAATCAATACATTTCCAAAAGGATGAAAAAACTCTAAGTGGGTAAATGAAAAGCAAACACCTACCATACAAATACACACTCTGTCAAGTGAAAATTACATCCGTATAGAAGAATGCCATGTTAGCTCTCTTCTTGGGTAAACATCTCTACCCTTATTGCACTATGGAAGCTGAGAATAAATTTAGTCTTCATGATTAATACAATTAATTACAAGTACTCTGGTTCTTCAGAAATACTTCAATGACATCACGGAAGTTCACATTGAAAGTGTTATCTACTGCTTCAGAAAATGTGTGTGTGTGAAATTTTACTCTTTTCCTTTTGCTAAAGTAATTTTAAATGCTTGTTCATTCTTCCTCTGCACATTATGTTCCTTGATAAATCCGCTTCCTCTTGCTGATGCCCTGGTAATGCACAAACGCTAAACTCAAAGATGTGCCAATGCAAGAGAGTAGAATCAGACATTGAAGGCATCTACTTCCTATCTAACACAAATCTGAAGTCTGGAGTTCTCTAAAGTACTGCCTCTTAAGTCGTCCAAGACTTTCTGCAGAGAGTGAAGCTCAGTTACTACCAGTGGATATGATTTGGAGATGTGACGCTTGTTCCTTGAGGTCTAACCAGAAGTCATAACGTTCTTCCATGACTGCATTTCACTAAATAACATGATCATGACAGACTTCATTTAGGCTCAAAGCAAATCCTACTGCCGAAAGGTCTCTCTTCCCATTGTTTTAGCCACTTGGTTCCCATTGAGGGCTATTATTAGAATTGGAATTTAATGTACCTCTTTTCCCCTTTACATTTAACAGAGGGTCAAAAAAGACAGAAAAAGGAAATCAATGACACATTTCATTAGCTGGTTCTTCCACCTACAGCAGACCATGAATCAGGGGCTTTGCTGTTCATAAGTATTGCAAAACCTCTCCTGTAATAAATAAGAGCAACATATACATGTCCAGATCTATCTTAATCAATGACTTACAGGACTTTCTATTTTCATATTATTAATTCACATTATATTCTCATGAAGTAGCTATGTTCCCTGGGCTACAGTCTCCAACAGATACTTGAGAGAATGGAGGTACTAAAACATTGAAAATTTGCCTTCAGAGATGAATGCTTTAATCCCAGATCCCCTGCTGTTCCCAAGTGAGTGGGGCTTGGAAGAGACAGGCTGCTGAGTGCCTGGATGGTGTCTAGATAGCCACAGATTGTTTTGAAGCACAGCCTGATTCCAGTGGGTTTGCAAAGAGTTCTGCCTCACCTCCTCTGTCAGAGTAACCTAAGTGATGCCCTAACCGTCCTGGCCTAGACTCCTTAGCAGTCAATGCAGTAGGAAACTTAAATACAGCTACATTTTAATTCTATATCTTTCAGTGAATGACCAAGGTGACTCAAGGGCAAGACCGAAGAGATGAGACACTGTGATCTCCTCTAGTGGCACCAGAACATTGCAGAATCCAGCTGCTAACAATTTTAGGCACTCCATGAAGAAGAAAATGGTGAGTCAGTGGCATCACTTGGAAGTCATGCAAAATGATTCTGGAGCCCTCTGAACTGCCCTTGGGAGAGAATCCGGAGTGAGAATAAGAAAAGGGACTGCCTGGGCGAAATGTGCTAGAATGAGAAAGTGGAATTTTTTGGAGTGTGCTGCTTAGAATTAAACAACTGGTTGCACTGGGGTCAAGAGAGATTCTAGATGAAAAGCTTTTTGATAATTATTTAAACACATGCACATGCATACACACATGTGTACACACTCACACAAACAAAAGGCAAGCTCTGAAGCTCAGCTAATATGCTTTTTAGAATACATTAAAACCCTACTTTCTTTGGAATCACTGTACACACTAATTTTTAAGAAATGTGTGTAAGTGTTCCACTTTGAATTGGCAGAATAAATTCCTACTAGATCAGACCTCCTGCAGATAATAACTATAAGTTTTGGACAAAATATAAAAATCAATTAACCTGAAGGCACTGATGTGGGAATAAAAGCAGACAGAGAGAAGCAAGGCTTGGAAGAAAGGAATAACACCAGATTAATTTCTATTTTTTGTTTAATGTTGATTTTTAGATGTATTTGGGTACTAATATGTCAACAGAAAACTACAGTATGTTTGGCCTGAAGAATCACAGGATAGGATTTAGGGCACATATAACCACTGAAAATTAAGGGGGTGGGGGTAATGGAAAACCCTGGAAAGGAAAGAGTGTGGAAAGAGCAGAGAGAAAACAATCCTCTGTATAAACTCTCCTCAAATTTCTGCTGACCCGTGGGCCATAATAGTGCAGGACTGACCACAAGCAACCCAGTTTAGGATTCAAAAGAAAAAAAAAAATGAAGTTGACATTCAAGCTATATTCCAAAAGAAAGTTTGTGTTTTGAGTACAACCAAGTTACCCACTGACTAAAATAAAAATACCAATCCTCTTTGGAGGAATATAACAGAACCCAGAGTGCCCATAACATAACATTCACTACGTTTGAGATACAATTCAAAATTATTGGGCATATGAAGAAAACGGAAAATATAGTCTCTTTTACCAAATGAAAATTTTAAACCTGAAAAATATAACTTGTAAAATAATGGATATGATAAAGGAAAAAGCCAACGAATATGAAAATAGAACAACAGAAATTAATTCTGAAGAACAGAAATTAACAGAGCCTCAGGAACCCATGGACAATATCAACACATGCATAACTGTGGTACCAAGGTGTGAAAGGAGAAAACAGGGAAAAATAATAGTTTAAGAAATAATGGCTACATTCTAGAAATTAGTGCTCTATCTGATGTGCATGTATTAAATATTTGTTCCCAATTAGTTGGCTCTCTATTCACCTCACTGATTGTTTCTTTTGCTGAGAAGAAGCTTTTCAGTTTAAATCTATCCCATTCATTAATTCTTGGTAATAGTTCTTGTGCTACAGGATTCTTATTAAGGAACTTGGGGCCTAATCCGACATGTTGGAAATTGGAGCTTACTTTTTCTTCTATTAGGCGTATTGTCTCTGGTCTAATTCCTAGGTCCTTGATCCACTTTGAATTGAATTTTGTGCATGGTGAGAGACAATTTCTAGAATGTATACAGAACTAAAAAAACTTAACACCAAAAAAGCAAATAACCCAATCAATAAATGGGCTAAGGAATTGAAAAGACACTTCTCAGAAGAAGATACACGATTAATCAACAAATACATGAAAAAATGCTCAACATCACTGGCAATTAGAGAAATGCAAATCAAAACTACTCTAAGATTTCATTTCACTCCAGTCAGAATGGCAGCTATCAAGAACACAAACAACAATAAATGTTGGAGAGGATGTGGGGAAAAAGGCACACTCATACATTGCTGGTGGGACTGCAAAATGGTGCAACCGCTATGGAAAGCAGTATGGAGATTTCTTGGGAAAATGGGAATGGAACCACCCTATGACCCAGCCATCCCATTCCTGGGTCTATTCCCAAAAGACTTAAAAACAGCATATTACAGTGACACAGCCACTTCAATGTTTATAGCAGCACAATTCACAATAGCTAGGTTATGGAACCAACCTAGATGCCCCTCAGTAGATGAGTGGATAAAGAAAATATGGTATATATACAAAATGGAATTTTACTCAGCAATAAGAGAGAATAAAATAATGGCATTTGCAGGTAAATGGATGAAGTTGGAGAATATAATGCTAAGTGAAATTAGTCAATCTCAAAAATCCAAGTACCGAATGTTTTCTCTGATATAAGGAGGCTGGTTCACAGAGTTGTTGGAAGGGGGTACATAGGATCAGAGGAACACTAGAATGGTCAACGGAAAGGGAGGGGAGGGAGGGAGTAAGGGGGGGGTTGGAAAAAAATTGGTGGTTGAATGAGATGGATATCATTATCCTAAATGCATGATTGAAGATCTGAATGGTACTTATATACTTTGTATACAAGCAGTTGTATGTAAAAAGATACTATACTTGTGCATGATGAATAAGTAAATAAATAATAAAAAAATTAAAAAAAAAAAAAAAAAGAAATAATGGCTAAAATACCCCAAATTTAGTGAAAGGCACAGCTCTGTAGATGAAAGAAACTCAATAAACTCCAAACAAGAAGTACAAGAAAACTATATAAGCATATTGTATTTGAATAATTAAAAACCAAGATGAAGGTAAAGTATTAAGAGCAGTAAAAAACAAATATATAACCTCTCCTGTAAAAACCAAATAATGAAACCAAAACCCACAAAAACATACTGTAGGGAAAAACAATGACTTGAATGATTTCTGACTTCTCAGTAGAAACAATGGATCCCAGAAGACAGTGGACAAACACCATTAAGGTAATGAAAAACAAAAGAAAAGTTGTCAACTTTGTTCTCTATCCAGTAAGAAGTACCCTTTAAGAAGCAAGGTGAAATTAAAAGGCCTTCATAAAGCAAATAAGAGAATTTGTTGCTCATAGAACTGAACTACAAAGAGTACTTCTTCACAATGAAGGGAAAGTATACCAGATAAAAACTTAGATTCTCAAGAAAGAATGAGGAGCAAGAGAACTAGTAAATATCTGATA
Source organism: Tamias sibiricus (assembly GCA_025594165.1). Taxonomy (NCBI): domain Eukaryota; kingdom Metazoa; phylum Chordata; class Mammalia; order Rodentia; family Sciuridae; genus Tamias; species Tamias sibiricus. The sequence continues at coordinate 57,378,366 of CM046671.1, read as the reverse complement.
GACATAAAGTATTGTTTTTCCTTTTAATTTCTTTGACATACCCTGTGATTACTATCATGTGGGAATTATTGAAAATTCAGATATTCTGTTTCATAGATGACCTGTATGTTTACAAAATATCTACATTTTTAACAAAATTGTAAAACATTCATAAAACATTCATTCTAAGTAAATGTTAAAGGTGTTTAAGTGAAAAGTTAAGGATGTATATTGTAATCCATACAATAATAATTAAAACAATAATGAGAAGAATAGCTAAAAGGTCTAAAAATATAATGGAATTCTAAAAAAATATTTAAACAATGCAAAAGAAGGTAGGAAAGGGGGAAAAACTGTGAAAAACAAAAACCAAAAACAAAATAAGGAGAACAAGGATCACATAAATAAGAATGGTAGGCCTAAATCTAACCACAGTAATAATATTAAATTATACTATACTGAACGCTAATTAAAAGGAAGATTGTCAGAATGAATATAAATGGAAACTTTAACTACAAGCTGTCTATATAGTACACATTAAATATAAAAACAGAGAGGCTGAAAAGAAATGAATAAAAGAAGACATACCATAAATACATGAAGCATCAGAATACTAGAGTGGCGATCTTAATATCAGACATCAGGAAAATATTTCCAGAGACAAAAAGGAATATTTGACAATAAAAAATGGGTCAATTGATCAAGAAGCTATGACAGTCAGAAATATTCATATACCTAAAAAGAGCTTCACAATATATAAGGCAGAAACTGACAGAATCTAAGGAAAAAACAGACAATTTTAATCATACATGAGATGTGATTGCCTGTCTTAGCAATTAATACAGACAGTCTCTAATCTTAGATGACTATGTGAAGACCTCTCTTCAGCAAAGGATAGACAACCTGATTCTCCTCTCCTGCCAGTCACTAGAGACACAGATGATCTAACACTTTCAACTACCTTGACCTAATTGATAGCTACAGAACATTATACTCAACATCTGCAGAATACATACTGTTTTCAAGTGCACACGATACATTCATCAAGATTGACCATATGTTCACCCACAGAACAAGTGTCAATAAACTTAGTAGAATTGAAAACATACTTGCTCTCAAATACCATGAAATTATATTAGAACTTAATAACAATTAGATATCTAGGAAAACTTCAAATATCTGGAAATTAAAAAGCACACTTCTAAATAATTCATGGGTCCAAAAATAAGTCACAAGGGAAATTAGAATATGCTTTGAACTGAAGGACATTGAAAATTCAATATTTCAAAATGTATGGGATATAGTTAAAGCATTCCTTAGGAGAAAAGGGAATTTGTAGATTTAAAAGCTTATATGAGAAAGAGAGAAAACTTCTAAAACCAAAGGACTTAAGTTTTACTTAAAAAGCTAGGAAAAGGCAGGCAAATAAAACTTAAAGTCAGTATAAGGAAGGAAATAATAAATGGAAACCAATGAAAGAGAAAACCAATCATGGGAAAAAATAATGAAATTAAAAGCCAATTTCTAGAAAAGACCAACAGACTTGATGAGCTTAGCTAGGCTGATCAAGATGAAATGAAAATTAAAATTATCAGCAACAGGAATGAAAGAGTATTACATATTGATTCTATAGACATTTACAGGCCAATAAGGAAATATTATGAACAACTTTATGCCAATAAATTTGACAAAAAACAAAAAAGAAAATTGAAACAATCTTTTGTTAATTAAGGAAATTGAATTCATTAGGAAGGTAAGGCAGCAGGCGGCTCCTCCACTTTCAGATGGTTTGTATTGGTAAATTCTAACAAACATTTACGGAAACAAAAAATAACACCAATCTTAAACTCTTTCAGAAAATCTTTGATAACATCAGCATAACCTAATACCAAAACCTTACGAAATGTGTAGGATTGGTCTGCATCCAGTCCAGACGAGATTCATTTATAGTGAGTGTATCAAAGGGGACTTTAATGGATATGAAAACGAAAGGAGTAAAAATGTAATAGAATTATTTTCTCTTTCTTATTCTTAATCCCAGTGTCTATTTAATAATAAATAGGTCAGCCCCTTTCAAACTGAAAACTGATCTGTGAACAAATGCCCTAGGTCCCTTCTTCAGCTTCTGGAGCAGCTCCAGAGGTAGTCATTTGTACCTCCTCTTGCAGTAAGATACTGGGTACGGGGTGGAGGCAACTCAGCATAAATCCATCCATCCATCCATCCCTCCCTTAAAAGGACCAAATTGTGGGACAACTTCAAGCAGCCTAGTATATGTGTAACTGGAATCCCTGAAGTAGGGTACAGAAAAAAAATTTGAATAGGTAACTCTTGATGGACAGACTGCCATGAACATTCAGATTCTTTGACCAGCTTAGAGGTCTTTACATTTTCATGTTTTCCAGTATATGCTACCTTCTGACTATTAAACCTAAAATTATGGTATGTCTGAAAACATTAGTATTTATTTAAAAGCAAGCTTATATTTAAAATCTGGAATCTCTCATATCCCACCAAAGAGATAAGTAATTTTTAGAATATATATTCAAGCTATAAAATGAATTTCCAATAAACATTTATCCTCATTTATAATGTGGACCAGAATGTTGGGATATTATTGAAGCAGATAAGAAATTCAATTTATCTAATAGAGAAGGTTTTTCTCCCTCTGATTGGCATGAAGGCAACTTCTGAATATGAAGAAAAGAAAAAAGAATTTTTGGCTGTCGAGTTGCAGAAAACAATGAACAACTTGTAGCATGAATGGTTGGAATCTTCAAAGAGAGATGGAAACTGATAAGTTTTAGATGCCAAGGAGGGGAAAAGAAAAAAAAAATCCACTAGGGACCAGCTTAAAAAATGGGAAATGAAGCTTGGTCTTATCAGAAAGGTGTAATTCATATACACTCAGTCTTTGGTATTTAGTGCCAACAAATACGAAGTACATGACTTAGGATGATACAGAACCCATTGGTTTTTTTCGTTTGTTTGTTTGTTTGTTTGTTTGTTTTGGTATGGGGGATTGAACCCAGGGGCAATTAACCACTAAGTCACATCCCCAGCCCTTTTTGTGTGTTTTATTTAGGGATCTCTTTGAGTTAGTTGTTTAGGACCTCTGTAAGTTGCTAAGACTGGCTTTGGACTTGTGATCCTCCTGCCTCTGCCTCCTGAGCTGCTGGGACAAAGGGGTACCCACTGGAGTGCTACTGTAAGCATGAATTGTTCACTAACCAGTGACAATTTGAACCTGATTTTCCTCTATTTAGGATTTGATGATTATTAGATGACTAATAATTATTTGCCCTGTGGTTCACTGAAGACAAAGAAGAAACAAACACTACTTTTTCCCCTCAAAAATCTACCTGCAGATCACATTGGAAGTGGGTTGCTGTACAGCGTACTGTATTTTCTCCAAACTCACAGTGAAATCATTGGAGACTAAAATATTGAGCTAAGACTCCATGTAAAAATAAAACAAATGAAAAGAAAATGGTGTAAGCACAAAGAAGAAAAGAGCAACAACAAAACCTTCTTGTTTGCTTTAAATAACTCGGTTAAATAATAAGAGTAATATTTTCCAAAAACTTTAGAGCTGGAACCCAGACCTCAAGCATGCTAGGCAAGCACACTACCACTAAACTACATCCTCATCCCTCAATTTTGACTGGTAAGGGCGAAGAGAGCAAGAATCTCTAGAGTCTTTTCTTCAGAGCTAGCTCAGTTTTTCTTCCCTCCACTTCCTCTTTCTGTACCCATCCACAGGTAGAAGGACCCATGAAAACAGGGTTGAGATGACTTGGGAAGAACTAAAATAATAGTCATAATTTTGATATCTTTCCAGTTCCAGGCCAGCTTCTTTTTCTCACCTGAGCTTACTGGCCATGTGGGCCTTGCTTTGGAGAGCAGATAACACATGGGTAAAAGCATAGCAACCGATTTTTGACAAGTAGAGTGATGAAATGCCAAAAGGTGAAAAATGGGGCTGCCTTTGTACATGATTTAAATATAGACTAATTTCAGAACAATCCTATATTTCTGCTTCTTTTATTGTACTGAACTCTTTCTCCTTTCTCTTTTTCTTAGCTCTCATATTTTCTTCCTCAGTTGTGTTGAAGAGATTGTGCTCATTTGCTAAGCACCTTTGGTCTTATTTTCAATTATAGGAAGTAATAAGTGACAACTGAATTCACAGCACTCATCACTAGAAAAAATTATATCCTTTTAATTCATATCAAATAAGCAAAAATATTTAGCTCAAAACAAATTAAATATCCATGTCAAATATCATCCTCTGTGTTAATGCAGCTTCCAAAGCTCCTATTTTAAAACCATAGATATTAGAAAGAGGTATGTACAAATGCTTTGAGTTACATAAAGTCCAAGCTATAAGCATCATAATAAGTAGTTCTACTTCAGGTAGTTTTATATTGCTTATGGGATTTTTATTATGGTATTATGTTAAAACATCCAACCAAAATTTCCTGAACATCATTTATGAGCATATTATATATAAAAATGGCTTCAATTTGTTATTATATGTCTACCATTAGTAAATCAAAAAGTAGGCATGCACCAGAGTATCTTCATGAATTCACACTCCATGCAATACTTGATCCCATAAACTTAGCAGTTTATAACTAAGGGGAGGGGTGGGGTTTTCTTCTGTTTTTATTTACAATGAAAATTGAATCCTAACTAGCCACAAGGGAATACGACAGACAAGAATCCATTGTTGAACATTAGTCTTAATATTTATCTAATTTATTGATTGAATGAAATGAGGTCTCTGATTCAACTCAAGAGTTTGGCCTTTTACATTTTTTAGTTTGTGGCATTGTTTGATTAACAATAAATTTTAAAGGAGTCTATTGATACTGAGAAAATGTGGCTCAATACTATGAGAGAGCAAGACATACCTTATGTTCAATTTGTGGTTCAATCTCTCTTCCTAAATTGAAACAGTAACCAGTGAATCTTTTTGAACAGGGTGTGTGTGTGTGTGTGTGTGTGTGTGTGTGTGAGAGAGAGAGAGAGAGAGAGAGAGAGAGAGAGAGAGAGAAATATTTTCAATTACTAGTTAGTAAGATTGACATCAGTTATTTCTTCGGTTTTGTGGCATCCAAATGAGTGTGTGGAGCTTCATGTAATTGGGATAAAACTGACCAAAAAAGTAGATTTGGACAAAACCAATAAGAAATAAGAAGAGTATGAGTGAGTGAGTGAGTGAGTGTGTGTGTGTGTGTGAGATGATATCACAAATTTTCTATAGGGAAATTCTCCAAGATAAACTTAGTTCTCAAAATTGCTTTTTTAAATATGATGAGTAGAAAGGTATGGAATAGCTGTGGTTTTGCTGTTACTTCTAAGGAATCAATCTGCTGTTATTAAGTAGTAGCTGATACTTTAAGTTTTAATGCAGATATTAGCCTATATTTTACAAGTGTTTGACTATTACCTGAGTATGAAATTAGGAAATTGTATATTTCATCTTACATTCTATTTCTAGTTGTAGCAAGCTTTTCGACATCAGAACATTTGTGCATGGTATTCTCTTTCAATGGCCCTCATAAATGTGATTTTTGTCTCCATGTAGATTTTAAAGTTAGGAATTTAGATCTTAGGAAGAGCCACAAGCAAAAGGATAGACTTCCTCAGGATATTTCACAAGACAAAATAACTTTGAACACTTAAAAGTAGATTTGACAGCCCGATGATACAGACTGTATGACAATACCACAGCAATTTTGTCTAATCTCTGAACCAGGTTTCCTAATTAAACTGACCAAGAAAACATCTAATACCAGCTCTTAACTTTGTAGGTTTCAAACTCATAAATGAAGTCAGACTGTTTCTGTTAACACTTGCATTCAACACTGCTGTGTTATCAATTTAAATGAAGCAATATCTACTCTGTGTTCTAGTTCCTCAAATGAATAGTTCATTTCATATAAATAGATGGATTATTAATAACTAGATTCTGTTCTTCTATTCCCTCTGTAGTTTCAATTAGTTACACAGATATTTACTTCCTTCTCCTTACCTGTGTAATATTTAAAAATCTTTATTCCACTGAAGAAGCAGCTCTGTTTTGTGGAATAAATAAAGTGACTCCTGAGGAATAGTCACTTTCTGGGGCTGATTAAAGGGCTGAAGAGGAACCACACACAACCATTCTAGAAATGTTTATTCAAATGGATGGAGGTCTTCTTTAATTTTTTTTTTTTTTTTTTTTTTTTTTTTTTTTTTTTTTTTTTTTTTTTTGGTACTGGGGATTGAACTCAGGGGCACTCGACCACTGGGCCACATCCCCAGCCCTTTTTTGTATTTTATTTAGAGACAGGGTCTCACTGAGTTGCTAAGTGCCTCGCCATTGCTGAGACTGGCTTTGAACTCGCGATCCTCCTGTCTCAGCCTCCCAAAGTGCTGGGATTACAGGCGTGCGCCACCGCGCCCGGCTTGGAGGTCTTCTTTAGATTTCAAAATTTTCCTACTTGGGAGATAAGCCCAATAGGATAAATCTTGGAAATTAGGAGAAAATTTTAGGCCTAACATCTATAGTAAAGAATGAATATTTGGAAAGTTGCATAATTTTTTTTTTTTATAAAAAGGCTCAAAGAACTAAACTATTGCAATTATTGCACTTGTATTTTTTGGCACTGTAAGAAAGGACATCTCATTCTGATAGCCTCCAGCGGCGTAAACTTGGATAAGCCATCTGACCTCTCTAGGACTTGTTTATTCATTTGGGCCAAGTGACTCATAAGATCTGTTCCAGATCTAAAAACACTATGGGATTGTATTATTGGTAGGGAATACTTTAATAAAGCCCTGACTGACAAATGTTGCATAGCTACACTTCAAATACAAAGACATGCTGTACCATCAGTGAGTGAGGGGGCAGGGTGGGCAATCATTGGAGAAAAAACAAAGTGACAACAATAGTTGGGGGAGGTGAGGAATCAGTCTGAAATGAAGAGGAGATTTCTGTGTGGATAGGGAGAAAGACCTTATATGATACAAATAAAGGTTAAGTGTTTGAAGGCTGAACTCTAAAATAAGGGGTTTGAGTGTTGGCCTGGATGTGGTAGGGATGGAACAAGATACAGAAAGGGATAAAGAAGACAGGAGACTCTCTAGAAGAGTACTAGCTTTAATAATAACAATAGTATAATTTAATTAAGCACTTACTGTATGCTAGGCCTAGTTCTATGTCCTTTAGATGTATTAACTCATTCAAATAATAAAAACAAAAACCCTATGAATTTGGTACTATTACTAGTCCTTTTGCTGAAAAAGTAAACTGAGGAAAAAGGAGAATTTAAATAACATGCCTAACCACTACCACAAACCATTTTGGAAAAAATGCCTACAGAGATGAGATTCAGAATGATCTGGAGAGGACCAATAAGGTATAGTAGTCATGTTCGCAAATTTATGATATAGTGCCTGGAAAGAAAAATAAATTTAGAACAACAAAAATATCACAAAACAGACCTGGTTTATTTGGTCTGTGCCATTCCTATATGGAAAAATGAACAGGATATTCTACCAAACGTTTAAGGAACAAATGATACTAATCCTCGATAATCTCTTTCAGAAAACAGAAGCAAGGCCAGGTGTGGTGGTGCACACCTGTAATATCAGCACTTGGGAGGCTGAGGCAGGAGGATCATGAGTTCAAAGCCAGCCTCAGCAATGGCGAGGCACTTAGCAACTCAGTGAGACCCTGTATCTAATAAAATACAAAAAAGGGCTGGGGATGTGGCCCAGGGGTCCAGTGCCCCTGAGTGTTCAATCCCCCATACCAAAAAAAAAAAAAAAAAAAAAAAAAGGAAAGAAAACAGAAGCAGAGGAGAGAAGAGATTTCCGGACTTAATGGAAAATAAGGTAAACAAGATAATGGAGATTTTCTAACTCATTCTATGATGCCAATAGTTTCCTTATACCAAAACTGGACAAAGGCATTACAAAGAAAATGACAGTCCTCTATGTCTCATAAACATAGATGCAAAAAATTCTTAACAAAATATTAGCAAATCAAGTCCAACAATGTTCACAAAATTTATACACTGTGAGTAGGTGGAATTTTTCCATGCATGTGAGGCAAGTTCAACATTTGAAAATCAGTTCATACAACCCACATCAACAGGCTAAAGGAAAAAAAATCATATGCTCAAATCAATACAGATAGGAAAAGCATTTCATAAAATCTAATGCTCATTTATGATGAAAACTCTCACCAAACTAGAAATAGAGAGTAACTTTCTCAATTTCATTGAGCATATCTATAAAAATCCTACAACTAACATGGTAGTAATGATAAAAAAACTGGAAGCTTTCCTTCTAAGAACTGGAAGAAAGCAAGGATGTTCCTTCTTTTTTTTTTTTTTTTTTTTTTTAATATTTTTTAGTTGTAGGCAGACACAATACCTTTGTTTTATTTATGTGGTGCTAAGGATCGAACTCAGGGCCTCACACATGCGAGACGAGTGCTCTACCTCTGAGCCCCAGCCCCAGCCCCAAGGATGTTCCTTCTTAACATTTCTATTCAACACCATACTCAATAAGACAAGAAAAATAAACAATAGGTGTACAGATTATGAAGCAAGAAATAAAACTGTCAAAAAATGAGTCAGAAAAAATACTTTGCACATATTCAGTATAGACATACTTTAACAATTTTTTTTCAATTCAAGATTGGTTGAATCACAGGAGCAGAACCCACAGATACATAGGTCAGTTGTTTTCTTATATATAAACAATGAACAATTGTAATTTGAAATTAAAAAACACATCATTCATATTGACATCAAAAATTTGAAATTTAAATGTAGATTTAGATATGAATACTTAGATAAAATAAAATATGTACGGGGTCAATATGAAGTAAGTTATAAATTCTCTCACTTGGATGAGAGAAATTTTAAAAAGTTTTAAATAAATAGAATGATATCCCATGTTCATGGATAAATTCAGTATTGTTAAGAAGTCAATCCTTCCCAACTTGATATATAGATCTAACACAATCCCTATCAAAGTTCTAGCTTATTATTGCATAGATATTGACAAAATGATTCTAAAATTTATATGAAAAAGCAAAAGACCCAGAACAGCCATGCTATATTAAAAAAGAGCAAAGTCAGAGAACTGATGCTTTCTGACCTCAGTACTTCCTATGACATTAAGAGAATTGAGAGTGTGGGTTCTGGTGAAAGAATAGACAAACAGATCACAGAAGAGAGACCCCAGAAATAGATCTGCACAAATTTACCAACTCATCTTTAACAATGGGAAAATGTCTCCATCTTTTAACAAATGGTGCTAGAATAACTGGACATTAATATGAAAATACAAGAATAAATCTAGTCACAGACTTCATACCTTTCACATAAATTAACTCAAAATGGATCATAGTCTAAATGTAAAATGCAAAAATAAAACTTCTACAAGATAATATAGGAGAAAACCTAGGTGTCTGGGTTTTGACAGTGAGTTTTAAATACAACCCCAAAATCAGGATCCTTGAAAAACAAATTGATAAGTTGAACTTTGTTAATGTTAAAAACTTTTCTTCTGCAAAAGATAATATTATTAAAATTAAAATTAAAGATCAACTACAGCCTCAGACAAGCACACATCTAATAAAGGATTTAGATTCAAAATATACAAAGAAATCTTAAGATTCAAACAGTAAGACAACTCAAAACATAAGAAAGTGATCCAAGCAGAGTCTTCACCAAAGAAATACATGGATGGAAAATAAGCAGATGAAAAGATGCTCAACTTCCACCCCTTGTCATTAAAATCATTATATCTTCTTAGAATGGCTAATTACCAAAACACTGATAAAACCAAATGCTGACAATGATCTAGAGCAACAGGAACTCTCATTCATTGCTAGCAGGGATGCAAAAAGGTACAGCCACTTTGGAAAACAGTTTGGAAGATTCCTATAAAACTAAACATAATATTAAAATATGATTTAGCAATTGTATTCCTAAGTATTTCCTCAACAGGATTAAGCCTTATGTACACGCCAATATATACACATGAATATTTATAGTGGCTTTATTAACAACTGCTCAACTATGAAACAATCAGGATGCCTTTCCATAGGTGAATGGACAAACAAGTGTGGTACAACTATATAGTGGAATATTATGCAACAATAAGAAGAAAGAACTATCAAGTTGTACAAAGACACAGAGGAACTTAAAAGCATAATTACTAAATGAAATAAGTCAATTGCAACAGAGAAGTCCAACTATTTTATTTCAATCAGGTGACATTCTGGAAAAGGCAAAACTATGGAGGCAGCAAAAAGATCATTGGCTCCTAGGGTTCCGGGGGAGGGCAGAAGAATGTGTAGGTGGACCACAAAGGAATTTTAAATCAGTGACTATTCTGTGTGACACTATAATGATGGATACATGGAATGATGCATTTGGCAAAACCCATAGAAATGTACAACATAAATATTGGATTCTAAGGTAAAGTATAGATTTTAGTTAGTGTATCAATATTGCAATATTACAACAAATGTATCATACAAATGCAAGATTAATAATAAGGGAGACTAGAGGTGAGGAGATATTACACAGGAATTCTCTACTTTTGGTTCGATTCTGTAAATGTAAAATTACTCTAAACATTAAGTTTATTAATATTTTTTAAAAAATCCTACTCAATAAAAAAGACTTCTCCGGGGAGGTTGTGGAAAAATGAAGAGTGTTGTCAGAAGTTTGGCAGCAACAAAGACAACCAGAGGAGAGCAAACAAAGAAGAAAGAGTAGATTCTTCCTTACTGATCCCTTGGCTTCTAATATCACACCTCAGTTCACAGTAAAGCTCAAAGAACCCGGTTATAGGAAATTCGAACATATTGTTCTCCTTCTCTAATTTCCACAAGAAAACCCATGTAATGCAAGATATAACAGATTCCTTGGTAAGGCTCACAAAGCACAGGGCAGTCTGGAAAGCTCTGCTTCTCTGTACCCACTGGATCATTCCAGCTCACCCTCCACATATCCAGCCCCACAGGAGGTTTGGTACTTTTGAGAAAATCCTTCTCTAGATGTGCAAACTCCTGCTCATTCTTCAAATGTCTGTTAGGGAATTCTTTTCTGAATAACGTCTCCACTGAGCTCCCCAGGTAGCCTTACCTTACTTTTTCCTGCGTTGCAGTGGACACTGGTACCTAGTCACCACAAGACAAGTATCCACCTTGTGACCTAAGTTTTCATTTGCATGTTTAGCACCTCATTTGACCTGATATCCTTTAAGAGACCACTGTGTTATATCTTTCTTTATATTCCTAGTGTCTAGCACAGAGCCTGGTATATAGTAAGTGTTGAATAAATGCTTGCTCAATAAACACCAGGAGCTAAGCTTGGATTCAATACAGGCTCTGTAGTAATATCCTCTAGCTAGTATTTTAATAGTTGAAACTTCTCTAAGTAATTCTCACTTGAATATATAGTGAACTTTTGATTATGCACAAGAGGATTATCCACATTGTAGTGTAGTGTAGCAAATCTTACTTTTAACTTCTTGTTGACATCACCAGCTGTTTACCTATGTCCTTCATTGTCATTGTCACCAATTCCATCTACTTTTATTCTTGCAAGCAGTCAAGACCACAGCTTCTTTCTACATAAGATCCTAGGCTTGCTGCAAGATATCCCAAAGTCAGGGGGAAAAAAGGGGGGGCTGTCAAGAGAAGCCAGAAAAGCATACGTATGGGGAAACTCCTTGAGAGATGGCATGAGCTGGAAAAACTGAAGAAAAACTTCTGGAGAAAGGATCCTCATCACAAAGTGCAAATATTTGAATAGCTTTTGGGTTATGTTCCTTAACAAATAATACTACATTTCTCTATAGAACATACTTTATGTCTATTATTACCAGTGTTTTATAAGGTTTAGCTTTTTAAATTTCTTTGAATCCATCAACTTGATCATATTAAATAGAAGGATGTTTGGTGATAAAACATGAACAACTGCATACTCTTGAAATAATCACATTAAAAACTGTCTTCAATTTTTGTCTGCTGGTAAGGGCAAAATATAAATACTTTAATCTCAGGCAAGGTTTTTTTTTTTTTTTTTTGTTTGTTTTGTTTTGTTTCATGTTTCCCTGAGCATGTTATATGAAACTATTTTTTAATGTCATTTACATTAAACTCTTGAGCTGCTGACTGTGCCTTAGATTTGTCTGAAGGCCCCTGGTAGTGATTCCTCTTTTAAATTTAAAAGCCTAATGAACCCAGATTTTTAAAAGTAGCTAATATTGGGTTGAGGGCCAAACAATATAATGATGCAGAGCTACTTGCATTATTCCTGGAGCTATTTGATTTTGACAAGCCCACATTTGGTAATTAACATGAGAATGCCCCCTTGGGCCGTTCTCCTGTTAGCTAAAATATCTTATAAATTACTGTAATAAAAGGGGAAAAAAAGGAACATGCTGCCTGTCAATGTTTCAACTTATCCAGCAAGAGGAGGAGACAAAGCCCCGATCGGAACCCACAGATGCCAAATAGGAGCATAAATTCTACTGTCTGCCCTGATGTGGAAGAGTCTTGTCTTCAACAGCAGGATACCCATCTAGCATCCACTGAATTCCCCAAGCAAAAGGTTCCTTGGCCCTTTGCACAGGTAACATTTGTAGGATTCACAATCACTGCTAGTGAAACCACCACCTCATCTACTAAATGCCAGGTTGGTGGACACTGCATCTGTAATTGAGCAAGCAGCTTCATATATTCCATTTTAAGGTCTCTTGGCAGAGTTTAATAAATAATGCCATCTACCAATGATGTCAAATACAGTCTAATTTATTATCCTAATCTAGATGAATGTATTAACATGGCCATAATATAGATTCTATGTGCATTTGTGGTTAGGAGTTAAATGTCTCTCTTCACTACCCCTGTTTGCTCCCATCTGGCTATAAGCTTATAATCAGCTGAAGGATTGGAATCGACAAATGAGCAGGTTTGGGTGTTTATTTTCTTAAAGATAAGACTTAGCAGTGATCAAATTTTAATTCTGGCAGAGAGAAATAATAATCTGACTATTTCCTCAAAATTGACTTAAAACTCTTTAAGACTACACTTTTTTTCCCCCTCTCAGTTTCACCCACATACACATTTATCAGCCTGTTATAGATATATAAGCCACTAAAAGATAATTATGACAAAGGGCTAATAAATTCTTCCTAGGTAATAGACACTATTCTGTGTCTACACGTATCCTTACTGGTATACTCTGAATACGCCATAATTAGGCAAAAAATATGCAACAAATACATCTGAAAACAAACTTTCTTTTCTCACACTACAGTTTTACCTACTGTTACCAAATCAACTTTTATTATCAGCAGTTTATTTTAATCTGGGACATTAACCACCTTATTTGGAGTTGACAGCAGCTGCTGATTGAACAATACTGTCCAACATTCTATTACTTATGATTTTTTTTAACATTTCAGTTAAAAGCCTGAGGGAATCAATGGGTATAAAGTGTAGACTTATTGATAAAAATTCTGAGCCTGCAAGAGACTATAGCACAAAAATAGCTGTGTTTAATCCATAGCAGACATAATTTGCTACTACTGCTGAATTTTAAGAGGAACAGATCCAAAATCATGTCAGTGTTCCCATTTTTGTGCCACAGAGTAATGACATTTAATCAGGAATATTACTACACTCTTTTGGTGACAGCTGAGACACAAAACCAGCCAGCTGATGCAATTCCTGTCTTACTGCTGGCGGCCTATAAACAGCTACCATAAGCAGGAAGATGCCTTATATCTTGCATATGTTCAGAGGAAATTTTAAATAACAAGGCTTGCACAAAGACTATACCTGGAGTCCATCAGCTTCTTACAGGCTTCTGGAGCCATCCTACAGTTTCCATGCATCCCCATGTCAAAGAAAGCTTAAGGAAGAAACTGTTCTAGATCTTGAATGCAATGGCACTGCAGTCACCAGGTGTGAGGCAACATGAGGTTCGCAGAACACAAGCACCACCATGGCTCCTGCTCAGTTAGATCGATGGCCTATAATTACCTGGGAATTACTTGGACACAAATCAATGGTGTATTACGTCCCATTCATAATGAACAGGGGAACTTTTGCCTGGTCTGTGAACGTCACAATAAAGACAATTTCCCCATCTGCTTACTCTGCCTTCCACTGCCTGACCCAACTGCATCTCATCTACCCCAGAAAGCCTGGCACTCTGGGAAGAGGACCTGAGACAGTAGGGAGTGGGGGTGGGGGCTGTGTGTTCCAACTCTGAAAACAGCCTTTATTGTGAAGGTTGCAGGTTTTCACTCAACCGGGATCTGGACGAAGATTGACATCTCTGAGATAAAAGGCTCCACATTCCATTAGATGTCATCAGCTTGGCTAGCCTCCTCCCCCGGCCACACCCCAAGGGATCAAGCCACATTTTGATGACATCCATCAAGCTCCCGATTTTAGCTCAACAGTTTGCAGCAATTTCTCCATCTCACAGCCATCACAGAAAGAAGGGTGGGAGGAGAAGATTCGGGTGAGCGGTGGGGAGGTGCTGCTTATGCTATTTGATCAAACACTAAAGGTACAGCCCCATAACTAAGCTGGAACCAACACACCACTCTACCCTGTAATACTTCTTAAAAGTAAAGGAACAGAGCTGGAGTCCTGCTGGATTTCCCTTAGCAACCTGACAGGAGCCCACAAGGTCAGCTAGCAGGAAGCGTAGAAAATTATACAGTAGGGAATTATCAGCTAAATTATTTCACTATACTCAGGATTTTTACTGTTCTTCCCAAGACAGTGGCCTCTTGCTACCCAGATTAGAAACACGAATAAAAGGACAAGAATGACAAAAGGAGGGGGGAAAGGAAAGGGAAGCCTTTTAAATAGCATATTTTATACACACACATATAAATAAATATAAATAAATATGTTGGCTTTGTTTTGTTTTAATGCGATTCCTCCAGGCTACCGCCCAGGGATCAACCTGCCTGTTTTCCGTCTCTGGCCATGATGCTTCTTGCCCTTTTTGTTCCGGGTGGAAGGACGATGGGGGTTGGGCCCGAGACTGCCTCCGGATCAGGTCTGCTACACCAGCTCCAGCAGCAGGAGCAAGCATGATTTATCAATTAACAGGTAATGAAAAAAATTCTCTGCAATTAAAGATATGATTTTGCTCAAACAGGAAGCAGCACCATACAACTGTGTACCCCTCTGAGGAATACTCAGCTCCTGTCACTAATGTGGAACACAGCTAATTTTAACAGAGTGTGTGTGGGCCCCTTGGGGACTCCATGTTGATGAAGGAATATACAGTAGGGAACCCCCAGAGGACCTAGCTGATTGGAGAGCCCCAGGAAAGGTGTAGGGAAATTACATTTCCTGTTTCTTAGGAGAGTTATTAAAGGGGAAGGCAGCTTTAATCACTGAAAGACCAGTTGCTGTATTATTTTTGATTTATATACCAAAACAATACCCTTTATTCCTTGGTTGCGTTTTAATAAATATGTCAGCTTAGTCAATATTATATTTCAGTATAACATATAAACAGCTA
The DNA here is from genome assembly GCA_025594165.1 of Tamias sibiricus. Lineage (NCBI taxonomy): Eukaryota > Metazoa > Chordata > Mammalia > Rodentia > Sciuridae > Tamias > Tamias sibiricus. The sequence goes on along the minus strand of CM046671.1, from coordinate 57,362,809 downwards.
TAAGATCTGGCTAAAAATGTGCAGGTTTTTGAAAGATGGTACAAGATAGAATATATTATTTCTACTCAACCTAAAAACAGAAAATTAAAGTAGGCAAAAATTTCCCCCTTTATTCTTTTCATTTAAATCAACAAGAGATCTTTTGGGAAAAATGTACCATGAATTTCCTAATGCTATTAAAAAAAAAAAAAAAAAAGTTGTAGAGGTTCCGATATTTTCTTCTGGATATATAGACAGATTCCTTGGAAAGTTTTCATTTCTATGCAATAAATGTAGAAAGGGCAGAGTGATTTGTTAAAATTATGTTTATGTCAATTCTTTTAAAATACTTGTATAATATAGTCAATATGTTACATCAATAATTTAATAAACCACAGAGAGAGGAAGGAATCTTCAGATCACCTACTATAACCCTTTCATATCTCAGGAAGAAAACAAAGAGTGAGAAAGGCTAAGTTAATAACAAAAACAAAAACAACAATAGCAGTCACATTAATGTCTAACATTGATTGGACAATTTTTCTGTTAGGCACTACCCTGAACTCTTTGCAGGTATTATCTTTTTGAATTACTACAGTAGTATGATTAGTATCATTAATTATCACTATTTTCATAGTTAAAGCTTAGGCTCAGAGACAGTGCTTAACTTGTCAAAGGCCACATGAGAAGGGCAGGGCAGGAGGGAGGACCAGGTGTTCTTGACCCTGGGACCTGCACCCTTCATCACTAGGTTATGCCATCTGCCCTGGTGGTCACTGATGATAGACCCCAGATCCCACTGTGGGGTTTATCAATGAAGAAGAAAGCTATTTGATCACCTTGCGATGTTGAATTTAAGGTACATCTCCATGTCAGTTCTATCTACCCACCCAAACTGGACGGGTGTGTCAGGGAGTGTGCTGAATGTGGTTGTTGGGTGGGGGTTGGGGAATGCAAATGACCTTGGGGAAAATAGAGGCAGGGAGACCTGAATCCCACTGCTGTGGCCTCTGATTCTCTTTGGCTTCCTTCTAACCCCTGGGTTAAGTCTCCCTAAACCACTGCCCATTCCAAACCTAATGACGTTGATAAAAACAAGTGTTTATTTCTGGTGTTTTAAAATTTTAATTGAAGACTGTCTTCCTAAAATAGCCCAAATCTGTAAGTGTTTTCATCACTGTTCTTACAGAAAATTACTCTGCTTGTCAAAACAGTGTTAAAGAACTACAGTGTACCTACAGGATGAGTGCAAATAGCTTTCCTTTGAAAATACAAAGCAAAAAAACTGTTCCAGTCTGGCAACTCGAGGTGATAGGGAAGGCTCCTTCAAACCCTGTCCCCAGTATTATATTGGGCAAAGGTTTCTCTTCTGTTAGACGAAACATTTGGAAAGAGGCTGCCCCTGCCAGCTTTGCTCTTGTTTCTTTGGAGGATTCCTCTGACAGTTCCTAACTGCATTATCAGGATTTGTCTTGCTCGCAATGGCCAATTCATTTGTATTACCACATTTAGACCTTATACTAAGCAGACAATCGCAGGTATGAAGACTGGTCCCACAGAGTCCAGTGAAAGGGACTGCTCTGACTGGCTCAGGGAACATGCCAGCAGGAAGTCCATCTGTCTTCTCCATGCTTCCTGTCCAGATTTCCTACCCCCTTACAGACAGGCAGACGGACAGACAGTGTGCATGAAGCACACACAGAAGAACTGGGACAGGTATCAAGTCCAATACCTTCATTTAACAGATGAGGAGCCGAGTCCTAGAGAGGATAAGACTTCCAGGTGTTAGTTAATAAGTGATAAAGCTAGGGCTTGATCTGAAACACCTCTGACCTCAAGCCCACTGCCCTTTATACAGCACTATTTCACTAACACCATAAATAAGATTTTCTCCATGATGGGGATGTTCAATTTTTTCCTTTTTATAAGCTCTTGTTCAGAGATTCCAACTTACAAATGATTCATCTCCCAGGACTTTCCTCTCCAATACATCCACACAAGCATCCACACCCCCAGGAGCAGGGACCCCATTGGTACAACCTGACCAAAATAAGTGCCAAGGGCTTTCTGGGAGACCAAGCTACCAGCAAGCCCAACCTTCCCCACATGATTCATACCCTGGTCCAGTCAACTGTGCTGATACTCTGCTTTGAAGACAACTAAGCATATTAAAGGCATCTACTTTTTTTTTAGGACCTATAAATATAGGGCACTATAGACCTCATCACAATTTAAAGAATTTGAAGGAAAATAAATATTGAAAAGTTATTTAGATGTTCAAGTTTTGAAGGCAAAAAAAAAAAAAAAAAAAAAAAAGACAACCCTGAGTCATATTCTAATTTTTATAGGTACAATTTGTACCTATCTTTCAGTAGATGAGAGAGGTGGCACATGAGAAACGGATCATTAAACAGTAGTGTGAAACCAGGGAAATTAACCAGCTGCTGTGAAAGCCACCTCTCTCTTATTCTCTGAGAAAGAAAGAAGAGAAGGTGGGGGTGGGGAGCAGAGCACAGGAAAGCAGGGGGAACAGAGATGATTTTTACTGATACAGCTTTAGTTTAGAAATCTGTGGACCATCTTTAAGCTAATGAACAAAAACAGTTTGATCAAAAAATAATAGCTGCATGTGACAGATCTCACATACTTTTGAAATTATAATTTTGTCCTGAAATAGCCTTCAAGACCATCGTATGCAATATCCTGATTCAAAGGAAACTGAGGTTCAGAAATGAGGTTTGACCTCATTGCCACAGACCCAGTTTTTGGTAAGAACCTGGCCTCGTGACTGTCTTCCTGGACTCTACCCACTAACCCACATGGCCGTCTAACCAGCAGGCTAAAAGTCGCTTGAAAAAGGTCTTCTTTTTTTTTTTTTTTTTTTTTTTTTTGGTACTGGGATGAAACTGAGGACCTTGTGCATGCTAGGCAAACACTCTACTACTGAGATTAACACTGACATACATCCCTACCTGAGAGAGCTTTTAAAGCCAATCAGATAAAGACATTTGTATGAGATGGTTAAGGTTTGGCTATTTAGGTATCTTTCTGAACAGATGGGAGGCAGCCTCTCTTTTCTATCAGAAAGAAGGTATCTGACTAGGCTGATGAACGAGCATTCCATGTGTTTCTACCAACCCCCAAATACAAAAAAGACAGAAGTTCTTAAGAGCAAAGGGATCTGTAATAATAGGTCATGCCAAAGAAGTTGATGTAGGAAAGCTGTCATGTGAGAGAAGTGTGATGTATAGTCCAGACCATTTGGGGAAAGCATGATAGGAATGGAAGGGGGAGCTTCCATCTGCTGAGTACCTTCATACAAGGATTCCACCCTGACACCTGTGACAATCAAGACCAGAAGTGTTCAAGGACCAGCCCCGTGCTAAATACAGTAAGCCAATACTCTAGCTCAGGTCCACTTCAAAGACCAAGTTCTTTCTTTGGAACCAACAGGGTCCTTTTCCTTCTATTTATAAGTGCGGTATATTCAGTAATATAGCAACTAGGTGTTTGGGTACAATGAACTGAAAGTTTATGTCCCTCCAAATCCCCCACAGTGATGGTATCAGGATGATGTATTGGGCTTTTGTGTGGTTAATTCGATCAGGAGAATGGAGACCTCAGATATGACATTAGGATTCTTACAAAAGAGATCCCAGATAATTCTCCTGCCCCTTTCACCAAGGAAGCACACAGAGAGAAAGCACTGTCTATGAACCAGGAAGTGGGTTCTCACCTGACACAGAGTTGCAGGCACCTTGATCTTGCACTTCATCTCTAGAACTATGAGAAATAATCCTCGTTTATGATTTTTGTTATAGTAGCCCAAATGAACTAAGACATCAGATGAAATGAGATTATGGCATCAGCCCAAAATATACATCTGATTTGCTTCATCAAATCAAAATTTTGAAATTTCTATCTGCTCCTGAGTGGAATGAAAAGGAAGTCTCTTCTTAGCTCTCCTTTCTGATCCCACTAGGGTACTTGGAAGAACAAAAAGGACAGCAGCCAACATGAAGAAAAGTAACACCTCTCGGCTAAGATTGCTGTGCCAAAGAAAGAGATAAAGCAGGAACAAAGTAACAAATTATATTGTCAGAGAAAATGTGAACTTTTTGATTGGGGATGACATTTATTTTAAGTGTGCAATGACGGCAGGAAATCTGTCAGGGTAAGACATGGCAGAGGTTTCAGCGTTTGTTAAGAGTGTCGTGGGAATTTAGCTAAAACTGTTAAAACTGACACCATTGGCTTTTGTTAACACATTAAGCATGGGAAAAGTGCCAGTCAGCATATCCTCCATAGCATCAGTTCAGTTAAATCATCTGGAAGATGCATAAAACTGGGTGGGATAATAACGGCTACATTTTTCAACACATGGGGAGACAGAGGGAAGAAGGCCAGTGCCATTTTGATAAGAATGACAAATGCTTCCTTGAAGATATAGCTCCCAATAAGGAAAAATGGGAGGGGGGCATTTTTATTGGTCCAGCTATATTCCTAAAGATATTTTAGCATATGAGACAAAGTTCACTTACCACTATCTCCATGCCAAGATTTGTAGAAAAAAAAAATAACCAATGATACGCACACGGACACACACACATAGATTTGGCTGAAGTAAAACTGAAGACCTGTCTCAAATACTCTGCTTTAAAATGACTCAATTATTACTTCAGAGTTAGGCTAAGTGACAAAAAGCAGAAATTCAGATGTTTACCCAGCGAATGAACTAAATCAAACACAAAAGGCACTCTTGCTCCTTCAAGAAATCTTCAAACAGACCCATTAAGCTGAACCTTGCCTTACCTGATTCCTCTCAAGAAGCAGATCAAAAGAACAAGAAACTAAAAACCTGACAGGGACACGTGCCTCCTGAAATTAAATGGGTACCAACTCTTGATGACCAGGACAGTGTAATGAACATTGCAACCTATGCTTGTTTGGTCAAATGCTTTAACTTGGAATAGAAGAGTTTCGTTCTTAGCGCCCTCTCCCTAGTAAAATTAAAATTACATGTTTGTTTCATAGAAATATTTAAGAAAAAAAAGTTCAGCGTTTATGTCTAAAGAGTACAAAAGATGTGGTGGTGCCTACAAACTGTGTTAGAAAATGCAACTCCTTTTAACATGACACCATCCCTGTGCTTTGCAAGACCTTAGGAAATAAATATTCTTTGGAAGGTACGGTGTCCCCTGGGGGCCATTTTTCCTTAGGGCACAGAAAACTGAAATTCTGTTCTAGGGTTCCCTTATTGGTTCCACAACTAAAGAAAAGCCTTCAATTTGGCAAGTTGCTATGAAGCGAGTGACTTATTGCCCTTTGGCAGAGATTGAACCCTGTATGTACCTCTGCTTCAAGATTTACACTCTTTGTAGTCTACAGAGGCTCCGAGTTTGCTGGTCATCTGACTTGGGGTTTCCTGGTTAGCTTCCAGGAGAGTGTTTATTGTCCACAGGTTAGGGTGCGTTTAATTTAAAGCCTTTCTTGGCTCCCTGGTTATCTTGTAAATGATTACTCCATGCTCAGACTTTTCAGCAATAGACTCTAATGAGTATAAATAAAATAAGCCCCAGTTTTCCAATTATAATGCCATGACCCTTTCTCAAACAATATCACCATATGACTGTAGGTGACCAGTATAACTTTCCAACATTCCATGTGCTAGGAAGTTTTTGCTCATTTGCGCCTGTCTGGTTCAGCTGATAAAACACAGACACCGAATTAAGGGCAAAAACATAGAAATGTGCTGCCAAGAACTGTCTTTCTACTATGCAAACATCATCTTGTGTAACTTAAAACACTAAACGTTTTTCCTAAAGGGCTGCTTCCACCTTCCTCCCCCATCACACCAAAAAGGGAACATATGGAAGAATGAGCTTGGACCAAAAGGATCCCATTTTTTTTTTGGCTACAGGAGCAGAGCAGTCACACAAGCACAGCACCTCATCAAATAAACCAGACTGACACCGTTTGGACTTCACCAACCTAATTTCCTAGATCTTTCAAGTCCTCTCATCCATCTCTGGCAATATATTCCCAAGCACAGGCGGCTCACCAGCTATGGCACCTGGACGGAATGGATGCATCATGACCTACTGTTTGAAATTAGTTTAAAAAAGAAGCGCAAGCAGTTTCCATGAGCATATTCTAAATCCAGATAAATACTTTTCATTTCCAAATACAACTGATTAAAATAAGGTCATCAGTACTGGCCTCATTATTGGAGGCCTTCAATGGAATAATAGCTAATTAACACATGACTTAGTTCTTAACCCTGGTTTCCTCACTGCCTATTTTTGAGAGTTTCTGGGACTTCTTTCCTGAAGATAAAGAGAACAGTACTTTCATGAACAGATATGGCTCCCAAGTCTAAGGCTGGCTAGGCAGAGGAACCCTACAACTGCAAGCCCCAGAAAGAAAAAAGAAAAAAAAAAAAAATATATATATATATAAATACATATATATATATATATATATATATATATATGTATTTATATAGAAGGAAATTTTATCTATTCTGGCCAATGCATGGATACTTGGATTATTTTCTAGATTTTTATACATCTTACTTTTGTTTTTACAAGTTAGTTTTTAGCATCTAAGCAAATTGGAGGAAGCTTTATGACCACTATTTTGTAAGTTTCTATTAGTTCCTGAAAGAAAGTTCAAGAGACAGTGACTTAAGAGATTCCTATTTCACATGTGTCCTTTAGTTTGGTTTTTAAAAGAAATTCTAATTAACTATTCTAATCCGTTATGGTAATTCAGTTCCAAAGTTATTAATCTACCTACAAACAAAATCACACCTGCTAGAGATGTTCACATTGTTATCAAAAGATATGCAAATATGTTTGGTATTGACCTTCCCCTGACACAGAACATCATAACTAGAGAACTTAATAAACATTTGGTGCCTCAGAAAACTTTGAAATAACACAGCAGTATCAACATGTAATCTTCATCATATTTTCTATCCTTAGTCCTCTTCTTCTGCATTTCCAACCTAGTATTAAAGAGTGAATTTTCTTCAAAGCTATTTTTTTTCTAGCAAGTATCACATCTAGATTTCTGGTATCACAAAATAACTGTGAATCCAAAACAAAAATTTATTATCATGTCAATTTGATAGTAAGAAATGAGGTCAGACCTACCAAGTAGCTAAAAAATCCTCTTTTTAAAATAGTCTTCAGGAATAAAGTAATGAAAAATCAAGGAAATACAAAGTGTAGCTATCAGTTGATAAGACAGATTTCCTGGTATCTTGTAAACTAGCTGAGAGCATGATTTGAAGGTCTTCTGAGTAAGAATGCTATTTTTTAGGATCATCTCAGGGCCTTTGGTGGTGAAGACTTGAGCAATGCCCTTCATTATAATGTGCAAATCCCAGCATTGAAAAGTTAAATGTGATATGAAATATACAGTATTTGCAAATTTCTTCTTCAAGCTTTTTTTAGATACCTTGCCTTTCTTTAGATATCTTTAGATATCAAATGTGCTGAATACAAAGAAAATTGAAATTTCTATTATTTTATACATTTTAATTATAAAAATATAAAAGAGAGAGGAAAAAAACAACAACAACAAAGAAAAAGAAATATTTTCTCCCAATGAAAAGGATCCAGAGCTACTGAAAGTTGCCATAACTATCTGTCATCAATTCAACCATCAAATTTCACATGACTGGAAGAAATCGAGATATTTTTTATGAGGCAATTGTTCAATTTGTCTTTTTACTAAGTGATGCGATCAGTTATACCACTAAGATGGTAAATATTTTCACTCGTACATGAAACAACCTTTTGGTTGGTTTATAATTACAAGAGCAATGCTAACGGAATCCCTCGCTTTGTTTCAATATCCCTTGTTAGTGCCATAGACCTCTCTGCCTCTCTTGTTTTTCTCAAAAGCAATTTAGAAAATGCTTGTATTTTAGACAAAAGGAGAACATTTGGTGAAAGAAAATTCATCATTAGGTATCTAGAGGTTTGTTAATAGAAAAGGCAACTCCCACAGTGTATCCTAGTGCTCAAGCCAGACACACACGCTCAGGACCAGCAAGCTGCCTTCACAGTGGGCCAAAAGTCATTATCATAATTTTATATTACATAGACTACATTGAAAATTTAATATATCCCAGCAAAAAGAGACAAAAGACATTTTGCATAATGCTTCTGTGAGCGCACTCTCTCTTGCTACTCTTTTAGCCACCCCATGCAGATTATCACACCAGGAAAAAGAAGTTCATTACCTAAGCCAAATCAAAATTAGGCTTTTCTTTTTGATAGGGAACTTCATTAGTAAGCCCTGTCTTATACAGCTGGGAGATTTGATGAATCTATCTTAGAGTAATAATTCAGCACAATCAGCCACAATTTTACTTTAAGTTTTACATCTTTATTAAGAAAAGTAGAAATATATAAACTGGATCCACATACATGGATTTTTAAGGATGCTAAATGAAGATGCTAACTAAAATCACTTTTGGACATTTAAAACATTCCATGGTTAAGGCTTTCAAAGTGAGAGAGAGAAGAAAAGAAAGAAAGAAAGAAGAAAGAAAGAAAGAAAGAAAGAAAGAAAGAAAGAAAGAAAGAAAGAAAGAAAACCAAAGAAGCCAAAGCTAAAAATACTTGAAGTTGAAGAAAGTGGATATTTATTGAAACTATTCGAATGGAAACATCTTCAAATTTTAAAGTTAGACTTTGATTAACAAGAAAACACAGGAGGAAAGAGTCATCTCTGAATTTTTCTTAAGATAAAGGCTAAAGACCTACTGTCCCTACATGCTGTCCAAGAAACTACCCACTGCAGTGCTAAGCTACCATTTATATCATACAAAACTCAGTTATCCCACAGACATGGAACAAAGAGTTCCATTCTCCCCTTTGTGTGACCCACATATGTAAGTAAGTTCCCCAGCATGCAAGAGCTCGGCTGGCTGCAGATGATTCTCTGTGGAACTCCTCCAAGATTGCACCCTTTCATGCTGGAAAAAAGCCTATCTCCATATCCCTGGTTGTGGTCATAGTTTTCCACTGTGCTTGAAGCTAACCTAGACTTTTGTAACCAAAGTGAAGCTTCAGTACTACACAGGGATTCTTTGGCCATTGTCTATTATATATTCTCTTAACTACACAAAGTCAGTCAGCCTTCAAAAGAAATATTGCCTCATTTTGCCCCTTTTCTCCTTCCTTTACTGATGTCCATGAATTTCCCCCAGTACATCAATACCATTGAAAGAACAAGCAACCTGAATTCCTGAAGGTTAAGACTTTTTGTAACAGTTAATTTAATTTCCTGGGCTTCTTTGGTATTAACAATAGGTATTTTTCGTTTTAAGCATGGACAGCAACAAAGCCTATGGAAAAATGTCAAGAACAAAACAAAAGCTAAAACAAACCTCTTCCACCTGGTCACATTGGCTTTCTGTTCACCCAGATGTGAATAGTAGAAAAGTACTCAAGAGACAAATTCTATTTGACTGAGGCTTGAACCAGTCATTTAGTACAAATGGCCCAAGTAACAAACTCTGACTTCCAATATTGTGATGCTCATGACCTTTTTTTTGAGCAAGGACAAAAGATTTCAGAAGTACCTAGTTTTAGAGTTTCTTACTTTAAAAACAAAAAAATCTATTTAAAATGCAATCTCAGAGCCATTAGAAACATGAGCAATATAGTGATTTTGAGATTTAATTTTTACAATTTAATAAAGTGGTCTATTTTATCACTTCTAATGTTCTGGAAAACTCTATACTTCTTAGTAGTTTGAAAACAGGAATAAAACAGACATATTAGGACAGGACAGCATAATTAAAACAATTATAATTTATAAAGTCTTAACTGTGTCCCAGGTTTGGTGCTAAATATTTTTGCATAGATTATTTTATTGAATCATTCAAACAACACTGCTAGTGCTCCCATATTGTTTGGACTAGGAGACTAAGTCTTTGCAATGGTGAGTAACTTGCCCCAGGTCACAGAGCTGGTGTGCTCAGAATTTTGACTTTGTACTCTGTAGTCCAACTCTAGTGCCCATCCTCTTAACAACACAGCTCTCCAACTCTACCAAAAACATGATAAGCAATAAGCAACTCCAAGAAATCAAGCATTTTCTTGATTATCATAATTGTCATAGAAGTAATTTGTGAAAATGCCCTTCACAGTATCCTCTGGGACCAGAAAATACAAAAAACATTTAGAGATTAAGAAAACAATCAGGAAGCCTTCTAAACACCTTGAAAGAATAAAGACATGACATATGGTCCCATTTTACACCATGACTTTGGTCTATCTTTAAATAAAGACTACTTGTCATTCCACTATCTAGTTTTCAGAAAGATATTGTTCTTAAGAAACTTTACTTTCATAGTCCTGGCTACTTGGCCATGTTACTAACTAATACCTCTTTAAAGTCTATGAAAGTCATGGTGCATCATTCTTCAGGTGTTTTTTCCTTGACCAAAATCACATTCAGTAGATCAAGGCTGGGTTCGAGTCCTCTTCCTCTTTAATGACTCAAAGGTATGAAATACATTTTTCTTTAGTGTTGCTAGAATTTTCCCTTTTCCTATGGCTTTTTACCCATGTTACATCACATTACCATCATCTGTTTTTAGGTATATCTTGTTGCCCCCACTCACAATTTGCTCCTTAAGGGCTGGAGTCATATCTTATGTATTTGTTTGCAAATAGAACAAAAAGCAAAACTGGATGCACAAAAAAAATGTGGCCAAAGACAGTGAGGCTTAGACGGCATAGGCATCATATGTAGAAAGCATAACCATAGCTCTCTCTGCTTTGGTTTTTCTGCTTTGGAACCTTCAGAGGTACAGAGAAGGGCAAACACTTTAAAATTGGAGGTACATTCAGGCGCCAATACAAACAAGCACACAATTAACAAAATAACTGAAAAGACAATGATCAAAACCCTATTAATCAACAAATGCCAATAACACAATCAAATATAACGATAACATCAACAATTAACGAATCAAAACAAGGGTCTTGAGACTTACTTTTTATTTTAAGATACAATAACAGAGTCTGAAGAGGCACTTTTCTATAATTTATAAGGAAGTTTTAGGTTCTATGAACCTCTGAGACTTGGTCATAAAAAACAATCAATCACCATCCTGAAAGGGACCAAACATATATTTTTTAAATTCCCCTCACATTCGATTGCAATTTAGTCCAAGTTCAGAAAATCCAGTTCAGCTATTTCCTTTTTCAACAGATTTCCAACATGTTATTAGAAGTACACAGTTAACCAGGTTTCATGCAGTAGACAAAATGGCATTGTGGGATTACATTAGTTCGACAGCTGCTTTATGACTATAGCTTCCAGACCAATTTATTTAATATTGATCTTTAAACAAACATCAGTACAAATAAATTTGAGCACTCCAGTCCTGAGATTTTATATCTATAAAAGAGGCCTATATTCAGAGAAGCAGGGCTGCTTGTATTTCTCCCTTTGATTCTGTTTTCTTTGATCCTACCAGGTATCAAATACATCAATGCCAAATTAAAACAAATCCATCTTCAGATAACACTCTGTTTATAATCTTTCGTGCAGAAAGAATTTTTCTATCAATAACTTCCAGCAAGCGTTTTAACTGATCTTTTTACTGCTTTATTCTGACTACTACAAAAGGCAGTGCTACCCTGTCCTGACCGAACATCTCGCCCAGCTCTACCTGGAATATCTGCCAGAAGGGCTGAGTTCCCTTTCCTCATCTCCAGTGCAGCTTGTTCTCTTTAACAATTCTAACCCAGCGGCAGGGACACAGCAAGACCCAGCTGCCCCCCGCTGAGAAAATTGCTGCACAAAGCTAGGGGTTCTGGAGGCCAATCTCAAGACTTTTACAGGACTACAGTTGACCATTTGGAGGAGGGGACAGCTGGGTGCTAAATATAAATGGGGAAAAAGACTTAGATAGGGAAATAGATAATGAATCCTGGGATTAAACACTCGATTCAATTAGGCGGGCATACATGAATGTGAGGCATAAATGGACTCAACATAATTATTTGCACAGGACTTATTTATGCCCTTCTTAGTTATCCTGATTGAGTACAGATATGAGGCTCACCAGGGGATGGATATTCCTGTGGTCTGGAACTGGGATAAAGTTCAAAGTTTTGGGTCACAATTTATTCACATCTGTCATCTTGATGAACTTATGTTCATCAAGTTCTATGCATTAATCTTTTAAAGAAATAAGGAAGTTTCTGTTGTTCTGTTCTTTTCTTTTCCTTCTCTCCTTCCTGTTCTCCTCCACCCCTTCCTTCCTTCTTTTCTTAAGTACAAGTATTCTGGAAGAACAGTAGGTCAATAGATGAATATGAGAAATTAAAAAGCTCTTCTGCAAAATATTCATATTTGTAGCCAGACACCCTGAACAGGTGTACCTGCTGGGAAATTGTTAGATGACCGTTTTTTTGTGAGTGATGAATTTCGGTTAGAGTGAGTGAAAGATTGGTTTTTAGAGCATTCAAATAAAAAAAAAAAAAAATCTCTTTACTTTTTTTTTTTTTAATTGGGGCTCATGGAGAGATTGAGAAGACATGATATTTTAATGTTTAACATCAGAAATGCATAAAAGATACAATTATTTAACACTACTATTCCTTAGTCAATATGATAGCTTGGTGATATAAATATAGCAACAAATCTATTATTTATAGAACTACCAGCTTCTGCTATGCCCCTTTCCAGTGTGCTGACATCAATGAACTTGGAGTTTTAAAACAAATGTGCACAAGAGGAACCAAGTCTATTATGTCTTCCTAATTTAAAAGGACTCTTCTTTCTTCACCATACCCTTCAAACTATTCATCCTCTAGAGATGGGTGAAAGTGCCCATGTGTCTCCTGTCCCTGGGGAGCAGGGTGAGACATCAGGTATAGGTCTGTATTCACTGTGCTACTGAACCTTAAAGAGACAAGGCAGGCCCTCCATGTAGCTGGAGTGAAGATCTACCCTAGCCTGGTGTGCTCACACCACAGTTGAAGTCCACAATGAGAGATGAGTCGATGGTACCCGTGAGACCCTCTGCCACCTGGGTGAGCTATGATAACTGATGACACAAGTCACAGATAGCACTATGCTCTGGGCAGGGAAAAGGCTGAGAGCCATTTCTCCACAGACACCTCCATTAAAACCCTATTTCATGATTAACGAAGAGCAATGATTACTTATATTTTTGTTGTTTTGCTTACTGATCAGGAATTCCCTGAGATATGCTTAGTGTGTCTTTGTATGTCCAAGCCATGACAGAGCATAGGTCAAAGGGGGAAATGCAGAGGAGAGGGGATGATTGCTTTGAAACCATGACATAACAGCAGAATTTGAAGAAATTGGAGGATGTTGATCTTGGAGAAGAATCAAGACCAGAGGCATGTCAGCTGCAATAAAACACATGAAGGATTCTATGGTAGTAGACGGATTTGTTTTTCTCCATGTGGACGAGTGGATGGAAATTTCGCAGACAGACAGAGTATCCCCTGGGATTCCCACTCCTTTATCACTCATACTTACTGGGTCATAACTCCTAAATACTTTTAAATTCTATTTATTCCCCATCTCCACTTCTATAGTCTTCATTCTGTCCTCCTCTAAATCTTGTGAGCTAGTTATCCTCCCTGTAAGGGGCCTCTTACCCCTTCAGTTCTACTCCAAGTCTTATAAGGTTGCTTCCCTGATTAAAATCTCTTCAAAGCTTCTCCACTGGCCTCAAAATGAAACCCAACTTTCCTAACTTGGAAAGAGTGTTTTTGATGAGGTAGTATGTGCTGTCATTTGTGACTGCATGCTTCCCGCTGGCTGAATACCCTTTTACCAGGCCCTCCTGTGAACCTGTGCTCATTATTCAAGACTCTGCTCAGAAGCAGGTGCAGAGGTGTATGCCTGTCGTCCCAACTACTTGGGAGGCTGAGGCAGGTGGACTGGGCAACATAGCAAGACCTTATCTTAAAACATAAAAGGTCACTTCTTTTTAAGCCATTTAACTTTCTTAGATATGTTTATTCAGTCACTTCTCATCTTCTCACAACACCTTAAAGTTCAATACATAACAATTATTTATATTGTGATTATCATGACCTGACGGAAAGGTAACATTCCCTTTGTCTCTATGTACATCCAACAAGTTGTCAAATGAATGGCTGATTGAATGACTCACTCTAGCTGGAGCTTCAAAAATTGGGGCAGGCTTTTTGGGGAGATGGTGAGTCTTCGGGTGTTCAGATGACAGGCTGGGCTAGACTTTGAGGACTTCTTCCACACTTTCCCTCCATGCCTTACCCCCTTAGGGCCTGTTGAGCTACTGGGTGGAAGAGAGGGCGGGCATTGTGCAAAAGCTGAATCAGAGTTTCCTCTTCAGGCAAGCTGACTAGTCAGAAAGTCAGAGCTCACTTTCACCACACACAGATGATAAAGTCATCCAGGATCCAGGTATAAATGCAAAATGTTCCCCAACCTCCACAAATAAACTAAAGCTGTCAATCACAGAAGGTTTCACTTGGGGACTCATATTGCACAAACAGTGAGTGACTTTTATAAACAAAAGACTTTGCAGAATCCAGCCCTCTCCTATGGAGTTGGCAGAACTTGTGTTCCTGACCCTGGCCCCTAATGGTCATTTCTTACCCCACAGAGTGTCAACATTCATATTCCATTCCCCTGCCTACATAGATCTATCAGAGTCTAAAGGAGTAATGATTTAAAAAGCACTATTTGAATGAACCCATACTATGGAAATTTCTATACATTTTTAAAGTATTAGAAAAATCTAGCACTAGTTATATACTGGGAAAAAATCAAAGCACTTACATTTAGGCATTTATTTAGTGCACTACAAAGGCAGTTTAGAAAATTTTCCTCTAGTGAATCCCAAAACTTAATGCCCTTCCCTAAGAGTATCACCAATTTCGGGGATTTTTTTTTTTTCTGCTAGAGAGAATTTAACAAACAAATGAGTAAAAAGTTTCAAATCTGGTATTGATGAGAGTCTAGAAAATTATGATCTTGTGCTATGGTAAGTGGAAGAAATGCCTTTTACGAGAAGACTTCTCTCCCAATACATCAAGATGTATTAGGTCTGAGATCTGCTATAGATTCAATTTCATGAAGAGTAAATTCAAACCTTTGTTTTGACTATTAAATGTGGCTGCTGATTATTGTTGCTACTTAGCTGGTACTAATGAAAACAGTATAAGTGCTAGAGACAAGGTGAAGACACAAAATTACAGATGACTGCTTTTCTATGAGATTCTCAGGGTCAGAGATAATGGGATGGAAGTTACCTTCGCAGAAATTAGACCCCAAAAGCCCTGAACATCCTAAAATGCATAGCTACTCATCTTAAAACACAAACTCTGTGATCTTGTTAAAATAATTACCCACAAACACTAAAGCAGACAGATGTAAGGTTTAAATGTGTGCTTTGTAAATGGTGCTGGTGGCTATACTTATGATGTGTATTGATACATGCAAAGTGGTAATATTACTAAGTGCATCTTAATGTTATCAGTGTGCAGAATGTTGGTCAGCTAAAATTTCAAGTTGCTTGTCATAAAACTGGTATTTTAAGAAATTCACTTGGTCATGCAAATGGACATTATACTACTGCAATTCTCTAATAAAAATCTGTGTTTTCAAATTAAAATTTTACTTCCTAGATTGCCCATCAAAATTCCATCACAAGCAGGATTTAGGAAATCATGGGAAAGCCTGTTCTCTCTCCTTCCCCCTTTCCTGTTATCTTCTAGTGCCAGGGATAATGAGAAGCTTGACAACATGGCTTCAGGTTGGAATTAAAAGCCTCAAGCTCGTCGCACTCTGATTTTATGGGGCCTGGCTGCTGAGACTTCACAGGACCTTGCTGAAACGACCTGTCTACTTCAACTCCACATGGTCCCAGTCTGGCTGGGTCTTTGGATCAAACCCTTCTCGTGTGAATACAGACAGCGTCTGGGAAACTGCACTGTGGATGTCTCCACAGAGAATCACAGATGCTGTCAGGACCGAACTTCACACTCAAACATTTGATGCATTTTAAAAAGGGATTCAGCCTCAGACTCAAACAGGCAGATGGATCGTCTAACACTTCAAAGGCTTTTGCAGGATCTCATTTTTTCCCTTTGTCCCATGACCCATTCCTCTTCTCTTCCTTCTCCTCCTACCGTGCCCTGGCACAGTTCTTAAGGAAGTGACAAAATCTTACCAGTCAAAATACCAAGAACATGACAGAACAAGCAAAGATATGTTAACTCCCTTGCATAAGGCTGAGCTTTTCCAGTTCTAATATCAATTGTTCTAAGAAAGCAGGTATAGTACAAAAGGAGAAGTCATAGAAGCACTGTTAGGATTAAAGAAGTGACAAGGAAATGCCTACTTCTATGATCTGTTGTCCATGCAGAGCAGCCACCATCTTCCAAATGTGAACCTATTCTGTCTTAAATAGTCAATACCCACTGGCAAAGTGAGGGCATCCTACATTGCAAGAATTGTTGATTTCATTTTTGTCCAATCTGTTTAGGAAAGAATCCAAAACCCAAAATGACCTTTTCCCTAAATGACTTTATTTCTGCAACTATTAAAGCAATTATTAAATTAGAAACATGCTGTGACTAGAAGCTGCTAATCTCTACACCAGCTCAAAAATCTCTACTGCTGATTCCTCATTAATTAGTTTCCGAGGTTTACATGTTGACATGGAATGCGGACAAAAGGATTCTCCCTGGAGACAACTGGAAGTGGGTGCATGTCTGAGTCATTTACCTGTCCCTGATGGGACATGATGCCAAGTAAAGGTCACAAACTGAGGAATCATGAGGTAGAGGTGAAGAAGAACAGGCAAAAGTAGACTTCAGAAGTTTTAATCAGTCAATCAATAAATTCTTATTAGAAGCTGTGATGCCAATTCTTCCCAACTATGTGGAAGAAGAAATTTTATTTGTCCTCTAATATCCTGAAAATTAATAGCATCACTGATAAAGAACTAAAATTAAGACACTTGTAAATAACCCAAATTCAATGAGCTACAATTGCCAGGCAGAGGAAAGGTGAGATGAACCATGTCTTTAAGGAAGTTGATCTACTGAAGAGGCTAGAGGAATAAACTTTTGGATTAACTCAAAGAAGGTTGAGAAAAGAAGTTTGTGTGTTGTCTAGTACTAAAATAAACCCTTTTTAATCCAGGCGTGGTGGCGCACACCTGTAATCCCAGCACTTGGGAGGCTGAGACAGGAGGATCGCGAGTTCAAAGCCAGCTTCAGCAATGGCGAGGCACTTAGCAACTCAGTGACACCCTGTCTCTAATAAAATACAAAAAAAAAAAGGGCTGGGGATGTGGCCCAGTGGTCAAGTGCCTCTGAGTTCAATCCCTGGTACCAAAAAAAAAAAAAAAAAAAAATCTTAAAAGAAACCCCTTTTATAAGAAGGTGAAGTGGTCTTGTTTACAGTCATCAGATTAGTCCACTTCCCATCAAGCCCCTGCTGCCATCTTCCAACTGCCCTTCCTCTATGTGCTTGCTTTCTGTCTGGGGACTTTCACTGGATGTAAATCTATATATCAGTGTTTTCTACTTGAGAAGAAACACTTCTTCGTGCTGATTCGTCACTGCAGAGTAGAGAAGTAATATTCATACATACTTTAAGTATGCTGTCAACAGTCTAACAATCAAAGTAGAAATGGTGGACGTGGTTTAATCCATTCAGGACTTGACTTAAATGTTATATATTTCCTACACCCACAATCCAGGCAAGAGTACTTTCTTCATCTGTTGACTGCTATAATTTGAAAGGCTATTAATAACTTTTATGCATACAGAGAGACAGACACACACACATATACATAATTCAAAATGCACCTACCTTCAGCAACAGTCATTAAAGAGAGAACCTACAGAATGAAAGAAAATATGTGCAAATTGTACATCTGACAGGGGGTTAATATACAGAATATATAAAGAACTCAAAACTCAATAGTTAAAAAAAAATTTTGAAAAAAAAAAAAAAACAACAACCTGATTTTACAAAATGGGCAATAACCATTTCTCAAAAGAAGACATGCAAATGGTCAACAGATACATTAAAAAAAATTGTTCAACATCACTAATCATCAGGGAAATGCAAATTGAAACCACACTGAGATAGAACCATACCCCTGTAAGAGCAGCTATGATCAAAAAGGCTAAAAATAACAAATGCGGGCAAAGATGGGGAGAAAAAGAAACTCTTTCACACTGCTTGCAGAAATGTAAATTAGTACAGTCCTTATGGAAAATAGTATTTAAGTTCCTTAAAAAATTAACAATAGATAAATAATATGATCTAGCAATCTCAACACTGGGTATATATCTGAAAGAAATGAAATCAGTATTGTTGAAGAGACATGTGCACTCCCAAGTTCATGGCGGCACTAGTCACAATCATCCAGAAATGGAAACAGCCTAAATGTCCACCACTGTTGAATAGATAAAGAAAATGTGGTACATAATTCAGTGGAGCACTATTCAGCCATATATTATATTTAAATTATATATCCATGTGAATGTATAGCTATTCAAATATACATTTATATCTAAAATATAATTTTTTTAAAAAAAGAAAGAAAAACTTGAAAAAATACATCTCAGAATATTACGATCTGGCTCTTTACTGTTGGGGTTATAAGAAGTTAATTTTTCTGTATATATTTCTGCATTTTCTAAATTGGTCATAAAAATGCTTATTTAAAGAAACACAAAAATAACTTTTCTATATCTTCATTCTCTGATTTTTAGGGAAGAAATCTCCAGAGGAAAAAGACCATTATGTATAAAACCACAAAACTGCTAATAGGAAAACCACATGAAAAAGTTGAGAAGGCTGAGAAACAAAGGGAAGACAAAGGGAAATGGGAAAAGGAGAAGTGGAAACGCCATGAAGAAAGAAGGCAGAAGGAAGCAGCAAGCAAAGGTTGCAAAGACCTAGGAGGCGATTAACACAGAGCCAAAGACTATCTGGCTTCCCCAGGTCTGCCCATCCAGAGTGATCTGCCTGGTCACCCTGCTCACCGGCTTCTTTACACTGAATTTTAATGTGCTGCTGCTTTAGGATACGATTACAAGAAAACAGTTAAGGGTAACTGAGAAGCTGATCATTATCAATTAAGTTGTGCTCGCTTGGCATGGCAGGGTATGTTCTACAAAGTAAGCTAAAGACTTATTTCCACGACAATTTTATTTCTTTCACAGTACATTTATTTGTTCTGCTGCCCAAAGTTTGGATAACCCTGGCATCCAGGAATATCCTGGGGGCAGGGGAGAAAGAAAATGTGAACTAATGATAGACAGGGTTTTTTTTTTTCCTATTACTGGCTGAGGGAAGAATCCAAAGTAGGGAATGTGTGAAACTGGAATATTGCTTTCTGTAGAGGAGAAATGATTATAACACTGAACAACAAAAAGGAACCATAGCATTAAAATAAACTTTTTAGGGTTGTAAAATTGTTGACTAAATATCTCAGATCTGTGGATAACAAGTTAGGTGTAGCACTGATTCAGTGAATCATTGCAAAATTCAGTGTAGCTGGTCTGTATGAGAAATATTTGGGAGAAAAGCTGTGGAGATTGATAGGACTGGAAAGAATAAGAGGCCTGAGAATGGGGTATAGCTCAGTGTAACAGCATTGTCTAGTATGCACAAGGCCTTGGATCTTACCTCCAATACCACAAAAGTAAAAAAAAAAAAAAAAAAAAAAAAAAAAAAAAAAATTCCAAAAGAATAAAGTGGGGGCCACTTCAATACATAAAATGAAGAAATCAACTACACTGAATTTTGTATTAATCCACTGAATCGGTGCTATACCAAACTTTAAATATTTTCCCTTGTTATCCACAGATCTGAGTTATTTAGTCATCAATTTTACAACCCTTCATATCAGGGTCAACCAAATGACACTTGCTAAGAAAGGCTTGGGACTAGATGTGTGGCATTGGTACAAGTTAGTCAGCCCATCTCAGCCTTGGTCTACTCAGGATAATAGTACAGGATTAGGCTGGTAGTTCAATGAGATAGCATGTAAAATGCTAAGCTCCACACAAAGCATTCTGCAAATGATTCCTGAAAACAGCTTTAAAAATTAGCAAAAGAAAATAATAGGTCATTTGTAACTATACCAAAAGATGCTTAAGGAAATACTCTGGGAAAGTCAGTGACAGGACAGGGTGAAGATAGGCAGAGGCTCCAGACAATTAGCTCTCAGGAACACGCTAATGGTTCAAGGTGGAGTTCTGCTCAGCATAATATGCATTAGCCATCAAAGGGTTATTTCAGCCTGGTGCCACTCTATCTGTCTTTGCTGGCAGGGCAACATTAAATGCAAAACTCATGAGAATGAAATTGGGTAAGCTCCTGCCCATCAGAGGATTGTACCTTTTATGCAGTCACCAGGGCACTATGGGAGTTTTTGCTTTTAGGATGTTAACCTAAATATATGCCCAGGTGGACTTACACTTCTCTGCCACACTTACTGTCCAGAAGGTGAATGAATGAATGAACAAATTAATGATATGTACATGGCTGAGTTCGATACGGCTTCATTATATAAAACAAATGATGAAGAGCTCTTTTTAAGAATTCAGTTCTAAGAGCAAGCTCTCACTCATGGGTTCTTTTGTATGTAGTCACACTTGCACTCATGTACACACACACACACACACACACACACACAACCACATTTCCTTATTACACCACTCCATTCACTTGGATTTTATTTACTACTCTTGTTGTCAGGTTCGGAAGTAAAATTTCCACAGATAAGTTCACACATATGTGTTCTCTAGGTTTTGTGTTCTTTACAGCACTTTGTACATTCCCAGAGTGAGAAGAAAAACAGAAATCAAGGTGAGAATTCTTCTTTTGATATTTCCATTGCTTTTCATGTGAAACACACAAGCCATATGCCATTATGGGAATTAGAGATGGCATTTGGGGAGCTTGCCAATTTTTAGGGGTGTGTGTGTATGTGTTGTTTTCTGCTAGAGTTGCTATAGTAGATAATTTGAAATAAAATTCAGCAGGTCCTGATGTTAAATTTTGGACACCAAACTGAATTTCGGGAGAGCAGAAGCACCAGGCTTCTCTGGGGACATGGTCTAATATCTCCTGAGGCCCCTGGCTCAGCTGTGGCAAGCTAATAAGGTTACCCTGAAGCAGATGCAGTTGTTAATACAGATGTGGCATGGGACCTCCTGAGGCAGGTCACAGTCATGATAACTCATGGTACTGTGCAATATACTCATTATGAAAGCTTGTGACGGGAGCAGCCCAAATGGGGGGCATCACAGTACGTCACGCTGCCTTTGTCTCCTTCTCCCTCCATTCACCTGGTGGGAGGCAGGCTGACTAATGATTTTCTTAAAACACACACACACACACACACACACACACACACACAGATTTTCTTAAAACACACACACACAGAGTGGTTGGGGGCAGTTTCATTTGGGACACTTTTCCTTCAAGGTGAAGGATTTTTGAATCATTCTAAGGCAATTAAAGTTATTTGGGAAGGATGTATAGAAAATCTCATGGAAATCCAGTGTGACAGCTGGTGCTGGGGTCCAGAAAGAGGAAATGCCACTATTTATGGACACAATGGAGGAGAATGGTTTTTGGCAGCTAGTTTCAAGGTTCATGGTGTGTGGTGAGATGGCTAATACTGTGGATGAAGGCTGAGTAAAAACAAAACGCTGTGGTTTTCCAACTCTTCCCTCGTCTCATAGTCTAAAATAATGCTTTAGAGGAGATTAAAGTGCTGGATTTAATTTTACTTAAAATTCTTGTGAAGAGAATGAGCTTACAAATCGTGGAACTTCCTGAATGAATGGAGGAGGGTATCGCACATTCAAGCAGTGACTTTTAAAATTGCATGCTGGTAACTGAGGTCAGTGTAGGAAAGAGATGGATCATGACAGAGGGTAGGTTAAGCACTAAAAGAATCTGATTTGTTTGATATTTTCACTGTAGGACACTGTAATCCTTTTGCTGCTAATATTCTGATTTTTAGCCCTAAAAGACAGACAAGCAGGTTGACTTCTGAAATTCCCCAACCACTTCGTTAACAAGGATGGCGGGTTACAACATGATCAGCAGTAGCTCCTGCACACATGGGAACTGCCTTCTGTGGGATTTTCAAACTTCCCAATCCTCAGGGGAGTGGGGGTTCAGGATAGAAAATGTAAGTAAAGTTAAATCTCCTCTGTGAATCATGTTTTCCCAAGAGGAAGTCTGTTTCTCAGGTCATCCTTGAGCTCGTCAGAACCAATTTTCCTTCCTCCATAAGCAGTCAGGAAGAGAATAATTATTGTGCTTCATTTGAAACCCAACATTTAATGTTATACATTGTGGATTCGATAAAGTTAAATATAGGGAAAAGGTCTTAACTTTCATATGTGAGGATGACTATCATTCTAAGATACTTGAAGCTGGAGATATAGCTCAATAATACAGCACTTGCCTAGCATGCTCCAGGTCCTAGGTTCAAATTCCCCAACACCACCAAAATTAAGTAAGTAAAATAAACAAAACAATGAAAAAGGTATGGGAGCCCATTGGAACTGTAGGTGTATGTGGTCTCCAAGTCTTACCCAGATCTAAGTTTCCAGGACTTCACATGTCAATAATAAGCTACTTGTAAATAAAGACTGGCAAAAACCCCAAACCCAAACAAAACAAAACTTCAATCAAACTAAATATAAAAAAATTAAAGAATAATAATTGAAGGACATAAAAGCAAAGTATGACTTCAAATATACTATTATCATATATGGATAAGAGATTCTACGACAATTCACAAAAGTGAGGTTTTTCTAAATGACCTTCACATCACTAGAACTATTTCTGCAACACAAGAAATCAAGGTAAATTCAAACATCTAAGTTTGTTCATTCATTCATTCATTAGTTCATGTAGTCTATCTATCAATCATCCAGTCCATCAATCATCCTTTGAACAAACTTTTTTGAACAATACATTTTTAAATGTTTTTTTTTTTTTAAATAAGGCTAGACCATAAAGCAAGTACAATGCGGTTTGGCCATCAGAATTGAGGATCAGTTATTTAATATAAGAATGCAGTGAAGATGCCTGCTAAAGATACAACAAAATTCATACCTAATTTCAGTTTGGGTGTGGGGTTCCATGTGGTCCCTGGGAGAAAACACAAAGTGCTAAGTGGAATACAGGAGAGTCAGTAATCTCTGTGGGTATTTTCATCACAGAACAAGATATTTATAATTTTGGTACAATTCATTAATCTGTATCTTACAGTGGGCATTAAATCAGACTTAGGGTCTGAAATTAACAAGGCAGGCAGTGTTTAATATGCTAAGACCTGACTCACGTGAGCCATATAATATATTCATGCTTTAACTATTACTCTAAAGATCATGATAAAATAGCAGTTATATGTATTTTTTCCTCAATTGCCCCATCTCTATTTTACTCTTTAATCAGTGGAGAAACAGGCAAGAAGAGAGACTATAACTTAGGGCTGTACGGCTAGCTAGTAGCCAAATAATTAGATCTAGAATGCTTGCTTTCTAATCAATGGTCCAAGGTGTATATACCTTAGGTCCTATGGCTTTGATTGATTTTAAATTACCAAAGTTAGCATAGTCAATAATATGAGGAGAAAACACGGCACTGTATGAAAACTGAAATGGATCCATATACGTTCTTTGCAATGCAACTATGGCCTGAATCAAACAGAACAGTGTAACCTGATCAACCACTACACAGATAAAGGTCTCCTTTTCATTCATATCAAATAGATAGTGGTATTTTTAATGACAAAGATGTTTCAAAGATTTAAAAGTTGCTGGACACACTAATGAGAATTAATATCAGCCTGGTTTATATCAAGCCCCTTTTTAGCACCGTGTGATTGGTTTGGTCCGACACCATCCCCTGCAGTGTGTGGAGACAGGCCAGGAGTGTGAGGGCTGCAGAGCAGAGCAGGAAGAAAATCAACTGTGAAATTGGTAATTTTATTGAGTTTCACGGGGGGCTTTGTTGTTAAGACACAATGCAATTGGAACAGAACGCCTGTGGTAACACCATGTACACAGTGCCCAGTTCATGGCCAAAGGTAAACTGCCTCTAGCCCAAGGTCACACATACACATGCACCCCTCTTCAAAAGCATTTTGCAAGGTGAAAAGAAAAAAAAAAAAAAAAAAGGATTTGGCCAAAGACAGTTGGTTATGGTACAAGGATGGGAGCTTTGCCAAAAGTACAGGTAGAAGGTGTGTGTGGAGCGTGAGGTGTGTGTCTCGCCTCTCTGACATCTCAGAAGGTTCCTTTTCTGCATAGGGTCCGCTGGTTTAGGTTCACAGAAAAGCTGTCCTTTCATTAGAAATGATAGGAAGATCCCAGAAGGAGGATGTGAGAGAGACAGGGGCAGAAGGAGAGGACAGACCGAAATGTAATGCCTGAGCAGCTGAAATCATTTGGTACTCTCAATCCCCCAGGTAAAATAAGAAT